>CM060886.1:10098008-10728008 GCA_030762935.1 Hymenopus coronatus | reverse complement strand
AAGGTGCTGAAAACAATATCAACTTAGGCACTTGGCTGGCTTTTCGGTTTTGAGTTATGCTGCGGACTCACGGACCCTTTTTTCTAAGCTGATTTTTCTTAATTCAAAACAAGTATTTATAGTTAAATCTGAGTATCGAATTTTTGGGTGTAATGCAATACCTTATATATTTATTATGTACATTGTACGTGATAGAGAAAGTAAAAATGAAATGGTTTCAGAAAAAACTGTCTTGTGGAATGAAAATATCTCTGCATAGGCATGGGTATGTTCAACTGATGTATTATCAATATAGTTATATAGATTGGATTATAGATGAAAGATGTGGCAGAAAGAATAAACACAGTCATGCGCAGCAACAACAGCGAGAGAATGGAGTGGAGATTCTGTAAAATCAACTTATGGAAAAATCTAATTTGTTCCATTCACATGACTTTCTCTAGCTATTCCACTTACAAACTATTCTTACAAAAGATTCTTCTTTAACTTCTGCTAGTTAAACCTAGCAGAATTGGTGGTATTACTTGCGTCCTTATACGTGGAAGGTAAATAAGGGAATAACACGACAATTCTTGAAGTTCGGTTCGCTTTGCTGGGCCAACAGTAAATCAAGAGAGATGAAACGAAAGGTGACTTCCCGTTTTAGAAAGGTCACTATTTTAAAATTGAAACCAGTAACCAGGAATATCTTTGAAACAATCAACCGTAAAAGAAGGTATATAAATAAAGTATGCGAATTAAGAGATCTATATTTTCTGTCTACTAAGTTACAGGTATGCAAAGTTCATTAAAACTCATCCAGAATAAAGAGGTCTTCAGAGGCTATTCCCAGAACGTTCAAGATATACACTTTATTTGGGATGTAAATATCTTTAACGTATTTTAATGGAAATCGTTATAGCCATTATTGAGAAAAACAATATTTTCAAAAATATTTACATGTAATGGGTAGTTTGAGATGGGGCGATTTTCTTGAAAATCTGACTGTTGCATCCCTGGAAGATATTGACCATCAGTTTAACGGTTTTATGTATGCACAAATACACACGCGGGGTTTATTCTGAAAAAGGCTTCTTCTTTTTTTTTCCTCAGGGCACTTCAAATCATATATTTCCGCTGAAATCTCGACATGGAAAATTTAGGTGGAATACAATATCTTTCTTATGTACATTGTATGCACATACATGCTAGAGAAAATAAAAATTCCCTTTTCAGTCGGGTATAGATCCCAGAAGCTCGGCAGAGGCTGTCGCTAATGGGTTTAGATTCATGTGCCCAGAATTGCCAAAAGTTGGCAGCAGTTGCATTGTTTCAGCACGGACTACACCATCTCTCAAGGCCACTAGAGAACCCTTCTCCGCCCACGAGTGGGGAAAACAGGTTCCCTGACGTGAGAAAAGGGAGCCGACACTTGCTTCGGCGGCCCAACAAACGGAATGGAAGTCATGATCAGTCATTCAAGGTGTCTTGCGATAACCACTATGTTTCTTCCCCGCCTCCTATTCCCATCGGATATTTGTGGTACCAGGGCACGTCTGCCAACCTTTCATTCTCGAGCTTCGGGGCCAGAGCTTATCCCCTGAAACTCAAAGTTGTTTATATATGATAATTACAATTGCCTTTTTAGCTATTTCGTTTCTTTGCTTAAAATGGTTAGCGCTGTGTACATAAACATGTTTCATGCTTACATAAGTACAGAAGGCATTCTATTCTTCCCAATAATTCGATGTCGAGATTTCGCCGAAAATACGAGGGTGGATCGGAAAGTAACACACAATAATGTTTTCCTGCGTTTGTGCTGCGGCTGGGATGTTGAAATTTTACCAAGATATAGTTTGAAGTTTCCACAATGGACGCTATATGAGCTCTAGCGAGAGAAGCGTGAACTATGCAATTAATATGGCGCGCATGCTTCTATCGTCCACTTTTGAAGAGCAGTGAGACGTAGTGTGATTTTTATGGGCTGAAGGGCACAACCCGTGGCGCAAGTACATGCGTGGCTTGTATGGATCATAGCAATGTATCCAGGTGGTGTGCATTCTTTGAAGCCGGCCGTAATGACCTTTGTGATGCGCCATCTTCCGGCAACAGCTGCAATCACGCGGTATGTCAGAGTCATTGAGGCGGCCGGATCCAAGTTGAACATTTTATACGTGCGGTGTAAGATATGGTACATGACACAGTTTCGTAAAGTTAGTGCTCGCTGTGTGCCTAAGAAACTGACAGACGGTCACAAGGCCAGCGAATGATGACAAACTTGGATCCTTATCGCCTTACGCTGCAGATGGACATAACTTTCTGAAGGGAATCGTCACTGGTGTGGGCGTATTACTACACGCCCAAAAAAGCAGATCTCTGTGGAGTGGAAACATGCTACTTCCTCGCTAAAGGTGACTCAATCCGCTCGTAAAGCACTTGCGACCCTATTCTCAGATATGAATGGCACGGTATTGGTGGACTTTGCTGAAGCCACTACCATGTTGATGGTTTCAATCGTCACGCCAATGTTCGCTCCAATATTGCTGATGCTATTCGTGAGAAAATCAACAAATTTGATTGGGGGGGGGGCTGTGCTCCGCCATCCTCCATACAGTCCAGACCTGGCGCGGTATTGGTGGACTTTGCTGAAGCCACTATCAATCGTCACGACAATGTTCGCTCCAATATTGCTGCTGCTATTTGTGAGAAAATCAACAAATTTGATTGGGGGGGGGGCTGTGCTCCACCATCCTCCATACAGTCCAGACCTGGCACGTTCGGACTTTTATTTGCTTGACTCTAAGAATGGTAAACGCTTTGCGTCACATGCTGAAGTGAAAACAGCCCACATATGGCTATACTCCAACCCAACTTCTATGAACAGGGAATTTTGAAACTGGTATCACGATGAGAAAAATGTGTTCAGAAAATTGTTGACTGTATAGAGAAATAGACGCAATATGTCCGTTCAGTTGTTCATGTGTTCGTAATGGTAACTTTTGGTATAAAAGTTATTGCACGCTACTTTCCGATTCGCGCACGTATTGTTTAAGTGGGCAAATGAGTTTCAAATCTAGCTTCTAGGATTTTAAAGCTAGATATTTAAATGTTTGGCATATGTTGCATGACCTGCGCATAACATCATTGAAATTTACATCCCGTAGCTTTAATACTTTTAGTAGTTATTAATGTTTTTGTGTTTAAAACATGTTTTCAAAATCTATTTCCTCCTGAAATTGGGCGCATGATGCCGAAAGTGTTACTTAATGCTCTAGAAACTGTGATGGATAAAACGAAGTATCAGATTGTTTATATATGCTGTGTGCAGAATAAGAAATATTTGGTGTACTTATCCCAAAAGGGAGGGTTGTGTTTTCTGCTCTCATGTCACATGTTTTATTTTTTATTTCATGAACCGTGCAGTATATAACATCTAATACTTATTTTAGTATTCATGCTTTTCTGAACATCAATTGCAGTTTTCAACCTCTTTGCATACAAATTGTAATACGGGAGGACTTTGTTTGCAAGAAATGAAATAAAAAATGAAAAGGAAGAAAAATAAATTTTAAGTGAAGAAAATATAAAGCATTTAGGCTTTTAAAATAAGTACCTATTTTATTGTAACTTTATTAAGTTACAAATATCTTAGTGCCACAAAACTTTGTAAATACATAAAACAAAGTTGATAGACTTGGTTTTTGCAATGAAAAACCCGTTATTTTTGGTCCAAAAATGACAAACTGTGAAGCCCGGGACTTAAAGTATACTTACAATATTGAAAGTCGTCATTGCGGTATATCATCTCAAAATAACTTGAGATCATCTTGTGGTTTACCGGGAAATATGCGAGTCAGTTGGAGAATTTAGGGCCGTGCCGGCATGTTGCCATGGTAGCTCAGTGGTAGAACAACCACAGTGGTAGAGACCGGGAGATCCGCGGTTCAAATCCCGGCAATGGCATTGAATTTTTCAGGCTAACTCTACTTAGCCAAAACTCTCTGGAAGAAAGCGGTTTGAAAAGCGGTAATAGTAACATGTTAAAACCCGATGGAAACTGGTTACTTGGATAACAATCGAATAACCGATTGTTAGGCGACTATCGAATAATGCGATGGTTTTCATTGATAGTGTGTTGCTCAGAGCTGGCAACCAATGGTGAAGAAATGTAAACTACATCTCTGTGCACGCGACGCATTAAGTCTGGAGTCTGTATTCATGTAACGCGTTACGTAACATTTTTATTAAATAACTTGGCTTCAAAGTCTTGAGGTGGTTCGGCGTCGGTTCGGGCAGAGCGCTTGTAACGTGGTCACAGGACATTCTTATTACTACTGAGCTTCCTCAAATAACTCGCATTGATCTCAAAAAATAGACAAATAAATGAAGGGATTCAAAAACAGTTAAATTCTTTAAATGAAAAATAAACGGAAATAAACATAACTGCCAGCAGCATAATTAAGGATGAAAGAAGAACATGTTTCAAACATTTTATAAACTTATGTACTTACTTAGAGGATACCCCACGTAGGAAGATCAAGAGCAAACTGGAAGGATATGTTTAACTGAGGACGGGATCACACTTTCAGGAAAAAGAAGAAATATTGTTTCATACAATTTTACTCTTGTATCATCGAGATGAAATTGTATGTTAAGTTCACAACGTATTAAAACATTTAACTTGAATTGTTTTTAGTAAAGGAGATGGTTTGTTGAGAAAATCAAAGGTCATGGAGACCAGCTATGTTCTGATTTCTTTTTACATTCTCTACCATGTAAAATACTACGTAACAGAAGGTAGAGAAGGTATTGCATTGCACCCGAAAATTCGATACCGAAATTTCATCGCAAATGCATGTCTTGAAGACTCCTGAATCCTAAAAGGTTTTAGAAAACTGCACGTGTACATAGACATATATGATAAATAATAAGCATATTTTGAATTTCCTGGGAAATAGACTTTGAAGTCCTCTATACCTGAATGACTTTTTGTATAACCGCTAAACCTTAATATACAAAAATATAGAGTTCGTCCGAACACACAATTTATGTAAAATGCATTTTTGTTGTAGAGTTCATCGTTAAGAGTTATTTCTTGTTAACAATTTTAGTTTTGTAATGCTTATGCTTTCGGCAAGTGGAAGATTGTTAGTCACAATTCTAGAGAAAGAGATTATCAAGATAGCGGCCGGATTTTAAAAGATTTCACTATTGCTTTAACTTACTGTCTTCCCTTGTATTCAAAGACATTAAAATCTCATGTGTTCCATTCTCATGCCTTTCTCTACATCTCTGCTACAAATTATTGTTAGAAAGCTTAAGCTTCTATTTAATTCATGCTAATCGAGAAGAAATTAGCAGAAATAGTCTTATTACTTGCTTCCTTGTAAGTAAAAGCGAAATAAGGGAGTACCATAAGTTAAAGTGATAGTCAAAAGCTGGTTGCTATGTGACTAAAGCTCGTTGTTTATATGGGCAGGAGTTGACAAATCCCTGTTTAAGAAAAGTTTTTTAAAGCTGAAACCAAAAACAAGGAATATCTAAAAAACGATCAACTCCACACAAAAAAAAATGTAAGTAGCATAAATTGTGTGTTTTAACGTGCTCTACATTTTTTGTGTAGTAGGTTTTTATCTATTTCTCACGGTTTAGCAGCTATGCAAAATTCCATAAATTTCATCCAGAATAAAGTAAGCTTCAGAGGCTACTCCCAGAAAATTGTAGATATACAGTTTATTTGTCATATTTAATTAATATACGATATTTTAATCAAAATCGTTAGAGTCATTTTTGAGAAAATAAACAATTTCGAAAAAAGTTCCATGTAAAGTGTAGTTGGGGTGGGGGGATTTTTCTCAAAATATTCGTGTCGCATCCCTGAAAGACACTAAACTAAATACCAACTTTGATGTTTTACCGGCTTTTCTTTTTTGAGCTATCGTGTTCACAGACACACGGGCACACGAACACCCACACACAAACACACAAACTCATGCTAACTTTTTCTGAAAATGCTTTTTTTGGATATAGGGGACCCTAAAACATATATTTCCGGTGAAATCTCGGTCTCAAATTTTTGGGTGGAGTGTAATACCTTCTCTATTTACTATACATAGTGCACAAAGAGAAAGTAAAAATACGGCGCTGTGATTTTGCTGAAAATGTGAACGTTATACGGGGACTCGTGCATTTCCACAATTTTCATTTGTGGAATTTTGGTACAACATACCAGGCGAGTAAGAAAATGCAAACCAATTGGGCGACCCACCCCTGCCCTCATCAGCCCTTCTTGACACTCACTTAGTTTAGGTTGACTTGTATAAGCAGTGTATTAATTTAGTCCATCACGTGCCCACATTACCTTGGCATTATAGAAACGATGAACCTCATTTTGTGTCTCCCGGTGAGAGGGGTGGAGTGTTGTCTAATGAGAGAGTTTAGAGAACACCAGTTAGCAACACAGAACTTCATTTGTCGCAAGTTACGTTTCATATACCTTTTCCCTTCGATAACGTGGTCTGTTAACGTCGCTCGCTCTTAATAGCATAGCAAACAGATGCAAGTCAAGGACGGGGTGAGCGAAAAGACCCCATCTTATGGTAAGTATTTCCAGGCATATTTTAATGTCTTTAAGTTGAGGCAATATTTATATCCTAACCACAAAATCTGCTGACATTTTGCGAATTTCATGTAATTTTTGATGTTCAAATGTTTTTGTTCTGTTGCATACCGAAGTTGAAATCGCTGGATGCAAATGTTTATTATTCCTTGTGCTTTCGTCGCGTATAAGTGTTTTGATTTTCTCTATGCGATTTTGTTTTCCAATAATAAGTATCATAGTGACCTGTTGGTTTTCTTGCTTGTGAAGCCAGTAATCTAAAGAAAGAGGTTTTTTTCACAAGTATGGAAAAGGCCACTTGGAGATTACGCGTACATTAATGTATTCGCGTAGAATTATATGCGTACAAATATTTGCAGCATTCAACAAAACACATAAATTGCATCGAGTGATTGCAGTTTCACTTTAAAATTATACGAAATGATTACAAAATAAACAAAAATTCTACAAAGAAAACCCTAGCTATTTATTATTTAAGAAGTCGCCAGGTAGTCTGGGTCTGTGAAGCCCAATAAAACCGTTAAAACGCCCTCAGAAGAGTCGATTGCTACTCCAAACCAAGCATAAGCGTGAGTAGACTTTTAGTTAAAATTTAGCGCGGACGCGAAGAGGATGTCATGCTTCAAAGTGTACAATTGAGTGTAATGTTTTTCGTGGTAAGCGTGAAGTAGATAGAAGAATAAGTTTTTGTAAGGATGATTTGTTGCAGTATAGGTAGTGAAGCTTTTCTTTACACTCTAGGATAGATGACGGTTGTAAACACATTTAACTAGCGACAAGAGGTTTGGAGAGGAGATATGAATGCGTGGTTTGTATCCGAACCAATTCGCAACCTGATTCTGTGACTTGAACATCTATGTATTCTTGTCTTACAAAGTGAAATTCCGTGGGTAATAAGTTATAAAATGTAATTTTTATCATCTTTCTTGTGAGGTTGTTTATGACACCAGATTAGAAAATGGAATGGAATGTTGTTTGGGTAATAAGAAGTGTCAAGGGAGCTATGTGGATCTTTTCTGATATCTTAGTAAAATAAAAACCTTATCTTATATTTGATGACATATAAACTCTTGAAGAAGCTCCGTGTTTTCTGTGATGTAATGAGTTCTTAAAGAATCAGAGAATAATAGCGGAAATGAAGAGGAGAAAAAAAATTGAAAAAAAAAAGTTATGCAGCTCAAAGTTGTGTATTGGTACAATAAAACCAGATAATCAACATGTATCACGTTATTGACAAGAACGGCATAGCTAAAATCTCTTCTACATAACTTTACCTGGCACCTCTTAAGTGTCACGTGACTAGTCACCTCTCATTGGCTGTTGTGGTGGAATAAGCTATTGTGCGTGGTTAGTGTTTCCTTATTTAATAAGAATTGTTGACCTTAATATGAATATATGTCGCAGTATGATTATATAACATTTGCATTTTCATAGCCGCATGAATCAAATATATTATGTAACAAGAGTTAATGCACCTAAAATATGTAAAAAATGTAAATATTTATCAACAAATACATGAAGGACGACCCTCCTATTTCGAATGACGAACGCACATACATCTATCACGCTTTAATCGCCTGACTTTGCACACCAGACGCTTTGTATATCGGCATTCAAAGGTGTGCACACTTAGCCAATCAGGTGAAAGGGGAAGGAAATAGTGCGCGAAAGGTTACATATCAGCGAGGAAAGCTTAAAATAATCAAGGATTAGCATCACTATCAGTCATTGAGCCATCAGTATAACGTTTCTTGAGATAATAGTTTGCAATCTTGACATCAGCAGACACGTCTGATGATGTATAGTAGTTGAATTTAACACCGATATATTTAAGTT
The DNA here is from genome assembly GCA_030762935.1 of Hymenopus coronatus. Classification (NCBI taxonomy): domain Eukaryota; kingdom Metazoa; phylum Arthropoda; class Insecta; order Mantodea; family Hymenopodidae; genus Hymenopus; species Hymenopus coronatus. Next base: position 10,719,574 of record CM060886.1, on the reverse strand, counting down.
TATACGGAAGAAACTCATAAAAAGAGAGAACTTTATGTCAAGTGATTCCAAATAATAAAGAAACTGCTAATCATTGCATATTCTTTTTCCTAATTTGCAATAGATGTAATTGGGAAATACTCCCTTATTGCATATTTTAAATTCAGTTAAATTCTACGCATGTAGCGGTTGTACATTGTTTCCATTTGCAAAATTCACGACCGGAAAGTGTGGTACATACCCACTTAGCAAGATTTTAAAGAGCACACGTTTGGCGATTATACAAATGTCTATAGAGTTTGCTTTCATAATTGTTCAGGAACAGAAATGCTTTATCTTCCGACTTTGAGGTGGAAAATTAGCCTCGAGCACGTAAGTTCACCAAGGTCGAAACCATTTCGTATTCTTCCTCTATGTAAGTACAGTATTCAGACAACCTAAAATTACAGGCGAGAGAAATCAAACGAACTTTCTTAGTCATCCAAAAGTTCGTTCGTCAATTCCTTTGTGGTGATGAAATCTTCATTTCGCTGACGCACAATGTGCATGGTCATTTTACTGTGAAAAATGTGGGCGAAGATACCAATCCTTCATAAATGTTACTTTTCCTTTTCTTCTTGAATGGGATGGATTTGATCAACTTGGAGTTTAGCTGCAACTGACATACTTAGTATGCAAAAGTAATCTATTTTAAAACGATTTTTATTAATTAAATAGACTATAATACCGCCAAATTCTTTACGTTTAAAGATCATAACTAGTAGTACTCTAGCTTTAAACTTTTACAAGAAAAATAATAAGGTATCTAATTCTAATTTATAGTTTTAATTTCACAACAATCACCTATATTAAATGATACCTCAAAATAATATAAACTTCACCTCAAAGCATCTTAGTTCTTGATAACAACATTTACCATAGAAGTACATAAAATCTTAGTTCTTCATCTTTAAAGTTTTAGGTTCTTTTGGTTTATTCACATGTGTTAATTTCTCCCACATACTCTATTCTGATTCGTTTAACTAAACTTCAGTTTTTCGAATCTCGTTTGTGGGAGGTTGCTACACCTCATTAAGCTTTATGTAAGTTTATATATTTGAAGTGTGTTCAAAAACGGACAACTCAGAAAATATCTGGATTCGGGGAATAAAAATCTGATGTGTTCCATTCACATGACTCTCTCTACATCTCAGAAACAAAGTATTGTTAAAAACTTATGCCTCTATTTACTCCATGCTAAACGAGAAAAATACTAGCAGGAATAGCCTTATTACTTGCTTTCTTACAATTAGAAGCGAAATAAGGGGCAAGAATAAGAGACCAAAAATATTCTGGGCCACCAGATGCAAATTCCTGGTCTGTAATATAATTCCAAGTTGCTAGATTTTTTTAGAGACGAGTGTTTCCTCATATATTAAACAGGAAGAAACATCACTGGGGCAAGAACAAGAGACCAAAAATACGAGACACCTGTTCACCTTAAATGCAAAAATGCAGCTAAACCGATGTTTAGCATCTTGCGTGTCCTAGATGAAAGCTGCAGCCGAAAGTTTGCACTCCTTTGCTCTATACATATAGAGTTGATAGCGCGATGGATAGAGCTTCAAAGCCCACTTCTATGACTTTGGGCTGAAAACATAATCCCAATTGCTCATTCTCACTAATTACATTATAGCTGTATGTAGGATTTCTTCCTTTGTCTTACATGCAATTACATTGTAGTCTCCGTTGTCTAATATGTGTGGGGAAAACGTCAATTCCAAAAGTTGACGCAATAGTCAAATATCCCATCCATGTGAATATGCTAAATTACATGATGTTAAATTACTTTCACTCTGTAAAACGATAGGACGATGGATTTTTTCGGGCGTAAAAATCCTTAGCATGACTTCCTTAGGAAGGAAGTAAAGCCGTGGTCCCGTGTCGTAGATTTACGGCACGTAAAAGAACTTCAAGCCTGATAAAAGAGGCCTCTGAGCAAAATTAAGCGGTCTTTCATCCCAGTATAGAATGGGACGCTAAGAACCACGGCAGTTAAAGAGCGTCCATAATTAAAACGCCATTTCGTTTTTTTCCGCAAAACGGTAATATTTTCAGCAATTCACACATAATTAATTTCTTCAAGTACTGGGTTGTAAGATAGGCACATGTTCATGGACTTATATATTTGTTGATAAATCTAAAAGAATGCATCTCCCCTTTCTGTATACAGCATTATGCGAACGTTTATCTGAAAAATATTGACGAAATTCTTACTGGGTGTTCATTAACAACTAGAAATAATGTGCAAAGACCTTTCGTGAAATTCTTCAGTAGCAGCTCTTGTCTATGTTGAGGAAACTGTTTGGTTCAATAGTCGTGACTGTCAATCTTCATTCTGACTGTTCTTGCTGTTGACGAGGATACATTACAGCGGGGCGTGTTTGAACTGTAGCTGTAATATTACGAAATACATGCATTTAACCATCTGAAAAGAGAAACAAGAGTGATGGCATTCGCAATAAAAGGACTTGAGATCAAAGGTAGCAGTGGAACATTATGTTATAGAAATCTTATACACGTGAATAATATATTGATCACAAAATGTCTATGTTGGGACTATTAGAAGAATACTTCACAATATTATTAGGAAAGATACACAAATTAAACTATATAAAGTTATGACAATACCGACAAGCTCATATTAATATCTTAGCTTTCATTAAATCCTTAATAGGTTTTTTTTTCATGTATAGTTGCTTTGAATACTAGAACTTATCGCGATTCTTCGCCACACTTATACACACTAATAACTTGCAGATATCCTTCGTGCATTAAGTTGCAGAACTCAGCCCGCCAGTAGTTTTAATACACGAAAGTTTAGTCGTCCTCTGTGGTCTAGGGGTCTCCCAAGGTCGCGGGTTCAAAACCGGCGTACAAATCCTTAGCATGGCCTCCTTCGGAAGGGAAGATTCATAGATTTATACACGTAAAAGAACCTCAAGCCTGATAAAGAGGCTCACAGAGAAATTAGGCGGGCTTCCCGCGGCGCTAAGAACCCAACAGTTAAAAGAGCGTCCATAAACAAAACTCTATATTGTTTAATTAGTTTAATTTATCTGCATGTCAAATATCAGCTGGGATGACTGAGAACAAACCAATCTGATCTGTAATATGCACACGAACTTCTGTACCCGTTAACAGTTATTTTTGTGCCTATTAAGTTTATTTTTCTATCATATTTCAGTTAGTTTTGATAAAATTTGCCAAGAATGTTTTAATATCCTGGCCATTCACAATCCGTTGCCTTAGAAGTTGGACCTGTTCTTGGATATTTTAGAAACGCTGAATACAAAAATCGGATGTGTTCCAATCACATGACGTTCTCTATATCTCTATAACAAAATACTTTAAAAAGGTTATTGTTCTATCTGAACGATATAAACATTAGCATAATGGTCTATTTACTTGTCTTTTGCAATTAGAATGAAATAAGAAACTACACTAGGCTAAAGCGATAGTCAAATCCTTTTAAAGCTGGTTTCCATGTGGTTCAAATATGTTTACTTGCATTGGCAGGAGTGATAAGTTCCCGCGTAGAAAAGTATTTTAAAACGGAAACGAATAACAAGGATTATCTAAAAATAGTCAACACATGGAGAAAAAAAAATGTAAATGATATAATTTGTGTTTTAAAGAGATCTACATTTTTTTTTTTTTTTCTATTACGGTTTACCGGTTATGCAAAATTCAGGAACATTTATCCGGAGTAAAGAGGTCTTCAGAAGCTATTTCTATAAAATTCAAGAAATACTTTTATTTATCATGTGTGAACCTTTAATATACGGTATTTTAATCAAAATCGTTAGAGCCAGTTTCATGAAGATCAAACTCTACACATTTTTTCCATGTAAAGGGAGTTTGGGGTGGGGGAATTTTCCTCAAAATCTTCCTGTTGCATCCTTGGAAGATCTAAACTTAAACAGCAAGTTTGGTAGTTAACAGACGTTTAGTTTTCTTCTTCTTCTTTTAGTTTTTTTAATTAGTATTCAGAGACAATCGGACACACATATATTTTGCTTGGAGTGCAATACCATTCTACTTATATAGTACGTACTATGTAAGGAAAGTAAAAATAGCATCAGATTAGTCCTTTCAGCTCCAGTTTTTGAAATGTGATCGAGCCAAATTTTCGAGGCCTACTATATTATGCGATCAGTTTATATTCTAATCTATAGTCATGTTAAAGGAATGGGAGCTCGCCCAGTTGAAGACCCTTATATCCTAACAAGCCAAACCTTAGCTGCCCTATATTTCCTTTATTATATTTCAAATCTTTATGCACTAATTCAATAAGACACTACATCCACATTATACGTATTTTACTCAGTTACATACATCACTTTAATATCTCCGCATGTAAAAGGGATATGTTGTAGCCTGTTTTTGAGTGAAATCTCTCAGGGTAGTCTCTCTGAGCACTTGAGCCATGGGGGTTTCTCAACTTCCCTGCAATTTCTTACTAGCTATTATGGCCGGGTGAAAACCATATCCTTGCTTTTTGCTTATTTTACAAATTAATGTAATCATCATGTAAGGAATTGCTATTTAAGTACTGAGCTTTTATGCTATTACAGCCTCATTTATGCAAACTGGAGAGCACTTCAGTTACTAATTCAGAATAGCTATTCGTTTTTTTTTTATTTCCAAGAAAGTTTAGTGCAACAGGAACAAAAGGAGACCTGCACAAGGCCTAAATTTGTTTATAAAAGTTGTAAATTGTGGATGGTTAATAAGCTGTCAAAAATCGCTGCGTTTAGCTTTGCCTTGCGCATTCATTCTTGGGTGCCCAAGGCTTCGCCAAATGTTTCATCAACCTGAGCTTGATATGTAATACTACATATATAATGTAGTTACATATGTAATATCCGGAAGAATGATCTCTCTCTCTCTCTCTCTCTCTCTCTCTCTCTCGATCAAAGCTTCGTTGATCGCATTGCTGTTCCAACATTTCTGGTTCTCCCGCTCTCTATTCTGTGGATGGAAACATGTCGACCGGTGAAAAACATTAATCAGTTGAAATATGAATATCGTTCCAGCATGTTGCCACAGTAGCTTACAGCAACCTCGTTGAGGGCGAGAGAACCATTTTCAACTCCCGGCTGTGGCATTAAATGTTTCCACTGCTTCTAACAATAAAAAAGCTGATGTGTTCCATTCACATAACTTTCTTTACTTCTGTGTAACAAATTATTGTTAATAAGCTAATTCTTCTATTTACTTCAGGCTAATCGAGAAAAAATTAGCAGGAATAGTCTTATTACTTGCTTCCTTGTAAGTAGAAGCGAAATAAGGGAGTACCATAGATTAAAGTGATAGTCAAAAGCTGGTTACTAGGTGACTGAAGTTCCTTTGTTTGTATAGACATGAGTTGACAAATTCCTGTATGAGAAAAGTACAAGTTGTTCAAAGCTGAAGCCAAAACAGGCAATATCTAAAAGCGATCAACTCCTCGAAAAAAATTTATATAACATAAATTGTGTTTTAATGTGCTCTGCATTTTTTGTGTGGTAAATTTTTGTCCATTTCTTACGGTTTAGCAGTTATGCAAAATTCATCCAGATTAAAGTAGTCTTCAGAGGCTACTCCCAGAAAATTCAAAATGTACATATTATTTGTCAGGTAAATATCTTTATTATACAATATTTTAATCAAAATCGTTAGAGCCATTTTTGAGAAAATCAAAATTTTCGAAAAAAGTTCCATGTAAACGGTAGTTGGGGGTGGAGGATTTTCTTGAAAATCTTCGTGTCGCATCCATGGAAGATACCAAACTTAAATACCAAGTTTGGTATTTAACGGTCTTTTCGTTTTTGAGCTATGCTGTCCACAGACACACGGACACACACACGGACCTTTTTCCAAAAATGCTTTTTTTGGATTCAGGGGGACCCAAAACATGTATTTCCGGTGAAATCTCGGTATTGAATGTTTGGGTGCAATACAATACCTTCTCTATACACTATGTACATAGTACGTGTAGAGAAAATAAAAATATATATGATATAAACTATGTGTTTTAACGAAATCTACAGAGTTTCTGTAGTAGCCTTTTATCTATGTCTTACAGTTTAACGGTTATATAAAATTTAGCAAAATTCATCCAGAATAAAGTACATCCGGAATAAAGGGGTCTTTAGAAGCTATTCCCAGAAAATTCAATTTTATATGTAATGTAAATATCTTTAGTATACAGTATTTTAATCAAAATCGTTAGAGCCATTTTTGAGAAAAACAGAATTTTCAAAAACTTTTCCATGTAAAGGACAGTTTGTGGTTGTGAATTTTCTTGAAAATCTTCGTGTTGCATCCTTGGGATATACTAAACGTAAATACCAAGTTTGGTTTTTAACGGTCTTTCGTTTTTGAGCTGTGCTGTGCACAGAGAGACACTCACACGCGCGCTCTTGGACTTTTTTCTAAAATGCTTTTTTGAACTCAGAAGACCTCAAAACCTTCTCGGTGAAATCTCGACATTGAAATTTTGGGTGATATAGAGGTACTATGGACATTCGTGCTACAGAAAATAAAATGGTATCTAACGTAAATATAGCAGCAGTACCAAAACAATAATACATGTTTTCTGCTACAGAAATATATAAATGTTAATGAATATAGTTAAAGTTATTACAAATTATTAATAAATTGGTGAGCTAATTGATAACTCACTGTAATAAATGTTATTATTACGTCTCAGGGTCGTGGCCGCGAGGGAGATATTGCATTACAGGTAATATAATACTTGTAAATGATAAGATGTTCTTGTATATTTATGGCACAGATAAATTAAGATTGCATTCTACAGCACGCGTTCCCATAGGACGCTACCCTTGTGCCGAGCAATGATGATCACGTGAAGACTGACCAATAAGGAATGACAAAGGTTGAGCGTCTATTCAGCTCAAAGCTTATTCTACACGTTTCTCCTTATTAAACATTCTTTAAGGGAGTATACACTACAGACTTCCTTTTATTTATAAATAATATACTTTTGGTACATATAATATTTGTTTCATAATTTATTTGCGCTTAGTATGGGTATACAACGCTTGGGAGTGTGGTATACTAGAAAGAACAACTTCGTTTTTCATGCACATAGCAATGCAATTATCATTGTTGAATGTTTTCAAATAATTAGTTTTGAATCCTAAATGAAATTATACTTAAAATACACATTAAATTCAATATTGTGATATTGACAAAACACTTACACGCTAATTACTTTCAGTAATTAATTTTTCTTTTACCACATAATCAATAAATCAATATGACATCAATTTCCTTCCATTAACATAAAATTAACACTTGATATGAAAACGCTTGGCTTCCTTATATTAACGTCTCAAAGTTACTTTTGAGAAAGTTATTTATTCAAGTTTGCAAATACGCAGAGTTCAAACATCTTTTTGTTTGATTTCTTTTGCGGCTAAAAACATGAAGCTCTTGCGTTAATGGATAAAAACAATTTTTTTCTGTAAGGTAGAGCTTTTTGTTTTTTTGTAGCTATTTAGACATTGCTTGAGATAAGAATCGCCGTAACTGCGTGGAGGAATGCATTGTGAGGCCCTCAAGGCGCTGATGTGTCAGATTTCCTTGCTCTGATTGATGTTATGTTGAAGGGTACCTCTTATACCTTTATGTCTCCGTAGATTATCATCTGCAGCGTACTTTTGGTAGCTGGTGTTCTGTACGTATTTAAAAATTGCTGTTTGTCGTTCTTTTTTGGTTGGTAGTAATTTCTGTTCATGATACTGTTTCTTGCAAGCTGTCTAGGTTTTTCCGATTGCTAACTGCTGGTATTGATGGTGCAGTGTATAATCACTTCCAGGACACTTCCCACATCCTGAATGGTCGGTAATGATACTCCTGAAATACACATCGGTAAGGAGTTGCACGTATCTACCGTATATCTCCATAGTCCCGGATTAACTTGCCAGAGTTTTACTTTCTCTATCACGTATTGTTTCCAAGCATAGTAGGTGGAGACACTATTGTATTCCATCTAAAAGTTCAATGACGAGATTTCTCCGGAAAATATATGCTTTGAGGTCCACTGAATAAAAAACAACTAGAAAAAGAGCTATGTGCGCGCGTGTGTGTGTGTGTGTGAGTGTGTGTGAGTGTTCGTGAAGAGTTCACCGAAAATATATGTAAAACATTTTTATAAAACGGACTGTGCGTGTGTGTGTGTGTGTGTTTTTTTTTTTTCCTTTTTTTTTTTTTTTGTTAGTGTTTAACGCCCGCTTTTACTGCTCTGGCACCGCAGGCGATTACACTGATGATACATGAAGATGGACCCCGGTGGAATGTGATGGCGGGGGAAACCGGGGAAACCCGCCCCTGCGCCGCTTTGTCCACCACAAATCTCACATGCGGTCGCTTGGGATCGAACCAGGCCGTCTAGGTGAGAGGCGAGTGGTCTGTGTATGTGTGTGTGTGTGCGCGTCCGTGAACAGCATTACTCAAAAACGAAAAATTCGTTAAATACCATACTTGGTACTAAGTTTAGCCTTTTTCAAAGATACGACCAAAAATTCGATACTAAGTTACACCGGACATATATGATTTAAGACCCTTTGCATCCAAAAAAAACATTTTTAGAAAAATGTTTGTGTCTGAGTGTGTCTGTCTGCCAGCGTGTGTATGTGGGCAGAATAACACAAAGTCCGATAAATACCAAAGTTGGTATTTAAGTTCCGTATATTCCAAGGATGCGACACGAAGATTGTCAAGAAAATCCCCTTACCATCAACTGCCCTTTACATGGGAAATGTTTCGAAAATTTTGATTTTCTCAAAAATAGCTGTAATTATTTTGATTAAAATGTATATTTAAGATATTTACGTGAGAAATAAAATGTAGTATATCATGCATTTTCTGAGGACATTTTTACTCTGGAAGAATTTTGCGGAGTTTTGCACAACTGGTTAACCGTAAAAGATAGACAAAACCATAAAACACAAATATGTAGAGCTCGTTAAAACACACTATTAAAGTTATATACATTTATTCAGGAGTTGACCGTTTTTTGAGATATTCCTTGTTATTGGTTTCAGTTTTAAAATACTATACTTTTCTTATTTGCCAACTCCTGGCCACCCAAAGAAACAGATTTCAATCCCATAGCAACCAGTTTTTAAAAAAAGTTGACTGTCAGTTTAGCCTAGTGTATTCCCTTATTTCGCTCCTACTTATAAGGAACTAAGTAATAAGATAGTTTCTGCTAATGTTTATCTTGATTAGCTTGGAATAGGTAGAAGAATAAGCTTATTAATAATAGTTTGTTACAGAGATGTAGAGAAATTGATATGAATGGAGCACATCAGATTTTTGTTTTTCAAAAAGTCCGATTTTCTAAAATATGGCTGAAACGAATTTGATTAAAATACCGTATGCTTAAGGTATATTCATTACGATAAAATGTATTTCTTGAGTTTTCTGGAAATAGTTTCTGAAGCCTTCTGTTACTGAGCTGTAAGAAAGCTTACTACAAAACACGCAATTTCAGCCACATTTCTTTTTTGGTGGAATTAACCATTTGTAATATATTCCTTGTTATTGCTTTTAAAATTAGCAGTGCTTTAGTTTTCTCAAATGGGAAATTGTTATTTATTTTTTCATCCTGGCCAAGCAAAAAGAATGGAATTTGATTACATCACAAAGAATCCTGCCTTTTAAAGATTTGATTATCGCTTTAGCTTAGTGTATTCCCTTATTTCCCTTCTACTTTAAAGCAAATAATACAACCATTTCTGCTAATGTTTTTCTCGATTAGTAGGAAGTAGAGAGATGAATAGGTTTTTTTAAGAATAATTTGTTGCAGAACAGGTAGAGAATGTCCTGTGAATGAAACACATCAGATTTGTTAATGTTCAGTTTTACCTACAGTTTTAAAGAGATGTCTAAGCAGACTAGGTTTATAACAGTGAAACTGAACTAAACAAACGTATCTATGAGTATAACATAGTGACGTCACAATGTTGTCTGTGAGTGCTTGTTATACCAAAATAGGCTGGGTATTCCTCAACATTGCTGTGTTCTCTACTGTTTAATGTAATATGTGTGTATGTGTACGTATTTCATTTCTATGTTATAGCTGACATATTGTATATAAAGTATACCATTTTATTTGTAAATAATGTATTTGTATTATATTTATTGATAACAATCATTTGGTATGTGAACTGCGCCATTTTATCTTTATATATTGTATTTATAATAATTTTATATTATTGTTATTCACAAAATTATTGTAATTGTAGTTAGCCACGTATCACTGTTGACAACCACATTACATGAAGTGTATACTTTTTATTTACAACTATGTAATTGTATTTAACTTATCACCTGGACATCCACATTGTCTGTGAAGTGTATCATATTAATTATTATTATTGTTTATGATAAATATCCGGATAAGCTGGAATATCTCACTGTATACAAACTGTACAATTTGTTGACGTCTATTGCTTTGTGAAGCTTAATGACAATAAAATGTTTTATTTATTTATTATTTACCAAGTTATGATATAGGAAAACCCCAGAAGAATGTTATCCAAGTAATTCATCCCAGCCGAGTCCAGACTTGTTGAATGTCAGGCGACACTGAGGGAGCAACTATGAGAGAGAGGGTAAGAGAAAGAGAGAGAGGCAGAAGGTGTTGAGTACTTTCAGAACATATATGCAATAATTCTTTGAGTTGCCCTGAATGATACAAATACTTTTGTTTGTTTTCCTCCCCGGAAGAAGTTAGAGGTAAGCTAGTTGTCACGATCTAAGTCCTCAAAAGTCCGTGACCCTCCTCCTTTTGCTCCCTCTTCACCACACCTTAAAATAACAGTTTGCAAATCTTTTGGTTTTCACTTTTGCTTCTGTGACATCGCAGGATATGAGACTGATGATACATGGAATGAAGATGGAGCACCGGTGGAATGCGATGGCGGAGGAAAGTGGAGAACTTTGCCCCCACATCACACATGCGATCACCTGGGATCGATCACGGCTGCTAGTTTTCATTTGTCTCAGTCATTATTTATTCCAAATTATTAAATGTTTTACAGTTTTATTCCTTGTCATGTAGTCTTTAAAACAGATATTTTCAATTTTTGTAAACATAAAATTTGCACGGTAATGCACTAATATAGGCTGTATTTTCACTGAAGTTTGTATTTTTGTGGTATTCAGGGGACAACCGCTATATTTGCGACAGTATGGCTAAAACTCAAAATAAACTAATTGCTTTTTCACGCAAGCCATGGGTAGATTTGGATAGGCGGACTCACACTGAAAAATCAGTGTCTTAGCATCCGAACGTAACCGATTGCCCGGAATCGCCCGGTTGCTCTAACCACTTAGCTAAAATTGTAACATCCGACAGAATATTAAATTCTTCAACTTACTTGTATTTTTCCGGTAAACCACAAGAATATCTCAAGTTATTTTGAGATAAATTTAGATCTCCATGCTGTACTCTGTAATGAAGTGTCAACGTGGATTAAATATTATTTGAAGTAGCAATAAATACATCTTTTAAACGACTCATTTTTACAGGAGAGAGTAGGGGAAAGTTTGAGAATGCAACACGTCATATTCTGTATAATATCTTTATTTGAGAAATCCTTCCCTGGATATTTCTTTTCACATAAATTATGTGTGTTGAGGAAGTATGCGTATTTAGTGAAATAAACATTTATCTCTTACTGCTTGCAATTATGAATGAATAGAATTGCCACCTGCGGTGCCACAAGTAGTAAAAGTGGGCGTTAAACACAGAAAAAAAAAAGAACAGAACTTCAGAGGCTAGTCCCAGAAAATTCAACATATACATTTTATTTGTCACAAAAGCATCTTAGCATTTGGTGTTTTAATCAAATCCGTTTCAGTCATATTTGACAAAATCAAAAGATTCGAAAAGCCTTCCATTTAAATGGATGGATGGATTTTCTTGAAAATCTTCGCAAAACATCCCTGGCAGATGATGAACTGAAATACTAAGTTAGTATTTAACGGACTATACGTTTAGATATTATGCTGTTCATAGACACACGGACGCACAAAATACAGACACGTTGACACACATACACACCGACATTTTTCTAAAAATGCTTTTTTTGGTTTTAGCGGATTCTAAATCGTGTATTTCCAGTGAAATCTGTATATCAAATACTTGGATGGAATGTAAGCCTTTCAATGCCCGAGAAGGTAAAACTATTTCACATTTACATTATTGATAACTATTTGCAATACATACATGCTTCCCCATTATCGATGGTGTGCTGATCATCGTCAATGATTAGAGCGTCGTAACACGAGCATCGCTAATGCTCACTTTCTACATCAATAATGTTTCCCAGTGTCCTAGTAGAACACGACAATCAATATAACTAATCTGTTGTCTTCCATTCACATGACTTTCCTTTCCTTACAAAAGATGATGCTTTCTCCTACATCATGCTAATTGAGATACACATTAATAGAATTAGTTGCTGCCTTTTAACTAGAAGGGAACACACTAGACTCAAATGATAGTCACATCACTTAAAACTCATCGCCATGTAAACAATTGAAATTCAGTTCTTTTGAATTACCGAAAGTAAAACAAAACACATGCAACGAAAGTTGGCTTCCCGCTCTAGAAAAGTTTAAGTAGTTTAAAATTGAAACGAATAACAATAAATACCTTGTTAGAGGTTAACTCTTTGAAAAAAAACAAAACAACTGATGTGTTCCATTCACATGACTTTCTCTACGTCTCTGCAAAAATTGTAGTTAAAAACCATATGCTTCTATTTACTTTATGCTGATTAGCAGAAATAGTCTTATTACTTGCTTCCTTGTAAGTAGAAGCGAAATGAGGGAGTTCCATAGGTTAAAGTGATATTCAAAAGCTGGTTGCTATTGAAATGAAGTTCCTTTGTTTGTATGGACACGAGTTAAGAAATTCCTGTATGAGAAAAGAGTAAGTTTTTCAAAGCTAAAACGAAAAACCAGGAATATCTTAAAAATGTTCAACTCCACGAAAAAAAAATGTATATGACATAGATTGCGTATTTTACTGTGAACTACATTTTCTGTGCAGTAAGTTTTTTCCCATCTCTTATGGTTTAGCAGTTATGCCCAGTTCCGTAAAATTCATCCGGAATAAAGTAGTCTTCAGGGGCTATTCCCAGAAAATTCAAGATATACATTTTATTTGTGAGGTAAATATCTTTAATATACGATATTTTAACCAAAATCGTTAAAGCCATTTTTAAGAAAATAAAAAATTTCAATTTTTTTCCATGTAAAGGGTAGTTTGGGGTGGGGGGATTTTCTTGAAAATCTTCGTGTCGCATTCTTGGAAGATACCAAACTTAAATACCAAGTTTAGGCTTTAACGGTCTTTTCGTTTTTGAGCTATGCTGCCCACAGACACACACACATACACACAGACTGTCAGACACACACACGGCCATTTTTCTAAAAATTGTTTTTTTTTTGTTTTTTTTTTTTATGATTCAGGGAGTCTCAAAGATGTATTTCCGGTGAAATCTCGGTATCGAATTTTTGGGTGCAATGCAATACCTTCTCTATACATTATGTACATAGTTTGTATAGAGTAAGTACAAATATATGCCACAAATTGTTTGTATTAACGAGATTATATTTTTGTGTAGTATGTTTTTCTCTGAATCATACGATTTATCAGTTACACACGTCATTCAGAATGAAGAGACCTTAAGAGGGTATTCTCAGAAAATTCAAAATATACATTTTGTTTGTCAGGGAAATAATTTAACATGTGGCATTTTAATCAAAATCGTTAGACCCATTTTTGAGAAATTCAAAAAATGTCCATGTAAAGGGAGTTAGGGGTGGGGGAATTTTCTTGAAAATCTTCGTGTCGCATCCTTGAAAGACACTGAACTTAAATACTAAGTACCTTGGTACATAACGGAATTTCTGTTTTTGAGTTCTGCTGCCCACGGCACACATACACACACACGACATATGCTTTTTTTTTTAATTCAAGGGGTATCAAAATAGGCAATTTCGGTCCCAAAATTTTGGGTGCCACATTACCTTCTCTATCTACCATGTACGTTGTACGTGCGTGCAGAGAAAGTAAAAATAATTTTAATTTTCCGTAAAATTATTCAAAAATGTCACTAGAAAAACTTTATTCTCTCCTCTACAATATTTTCACTTACTGGCTCCATCTTTCATGTAGCTGGCAAGCTGTTTTTTGATCATCTTTTGTTCCCTGCTCACAAATTTGAAGTAAGGAGATTAATTCAAATTGATATCCTTATATAATTTCATATACAGCATTTTTTCTCAACTAATTAGGAATTTTCCTTTTTATATATTCAGTTACAAAAAAGTTTATCCTTCTTACTGACTTCTATCAAAGACATCACCATTTAAACTGCTATCATTTTCCTAAAATATAAAAGTGTAATATGTTATTTCATTTGGTTGTGAGGGTCAAGGACGACTGAAATGTGAATTTGTGTGAATCCGATCCTACAGCACTCACCTTACAGCAACATTCGCAATGTCTACATCAGCACATCTCTTCAACTGCCAACCGATATTTTCCTTTGTCCATTTCTGAAGCTACTTCTTGCAACAACATTTATTTTTTGTTGTTTAGTTTCCTAAACTGTTTCCCCAGAAGTCATATATGTACATTCTGTCGACCTTCAAGTGTATATTGCAACAATTTTTTGTAAGGCTAGTTTGCGCTTGGTTTTTAATGGTTGAATGTTCTGGATATCCTTCAACGACGGCAGTAGAATTTTATCCATACATAGCCACAATGCTTATTCACAACTCCTCCATAAGTGGAACCATTTGACCAGGAGGATTTTTAATCCAGTCTAGTGCAAATGTGCAGGATAAACATGAAGGTGATCCTGCAAGCCATTTTACAGTAGGTACCTTGCCAATGAAGAGTTGTTTCCTTTACGGAATGATGTCGACCTATAAAACAACTCGTATCACATATATTGTTTTAGCTTCTTGCAACTATCGAAAATACATAAAACTCTGTTGGAAAGTCGTTAATAAAAGTCTCTTGCTCGTTTTGATCGAACCTGTACCTTCCTTGGCTTAACCAAGCGACTGCAGTTGTCACTTCTGTTTATTTGCAACTCGCCAAGGTTTTATCAGAGCTTTTTTCATAGGCGATTACAGTTGACCGTCTGAGATGAAAATGATTCAAGTCCTCGCTCTTTTTACTTTCTCTACACGTATTATGTACATAGTGTAGAGAAGGTATTGCACCCCATCCAAAAATTCCATACCGAGATTTCACTGGAAATACATGTTTTGCATCCCCCTGAATCAAACAAAAAAAAAAGCATTTTTTACAGAAACTTGGTATTTAAGTTTGGTATCTTCCAAAGATGCGACACGAAGGTTTTCAAGAAAATCCCGCCACCCCCAACTACCCTTTACATGGATTTCCTCAAAAATAGCTCTAACGATTTTGATTAAAATCTCTTATATTTAAGATATTTACATGCCAAATAAAATGTATATCTTGAATTTTCTGGGAATAGCCTCTAAAGACCTCTTTATTCTGGAAGACTTTTATTAAATTTTGCATAACAGGTAAACCGTAAGAGATAAACAGAAACTTACTACACAAAGAATGTAGATCACGATAAAACACACAATTATGTGATGTCCATTTTTTGGTGGAGTTGATCGTTTTTTTAGATACTCCTTGTTTTTGGTTTCAGCTTTGAAAAACTTATACTTTTCTCATACAGGAGCTTGTCAATTCCTGTCCACACAAACAAAGGAACTTCAGTCACATAGCAACCAGCTTTTGACTGTCAGTTTAACCTATGGTACTCCCTTATTACGCTTCTTACTTACACAAAAGTAAGTAATAAGACTGTTTCTGCTAATTTTTTCTCGATTACCATGAATAGAAGCTTAATTTTTTTAACAGTAATTTGTTGCAGAGATGTAGAGAAAGTCATGTGAATGGAACACATCAGACTTTTTTGAAGCCTTGAAGCAACGTTGTGTATCTCTAACTGGTATTGCTTCTGATTTGCCACATTATCTTCAGTACAGAGTAGGCCACGAATGTGTTTGAAGGTTAGTCTCAGTTCGTTCTGAGTATTTCTGATAGAGAGTTATAAACTGTAAGATTGCAGCCTTAGTGCTGTTACATACTTTTATAATTCTTATTGTACAATGGAAACTAAAGTAAGTCTTGTAAATACACTGAAAGCAACGTTTAATCCAACACAACTGCTCTGGATATACACAATTGGGTGGATGAAGAATTAACAATGATGAATTACAAACATTGCAGCTTGTAGGAAAAGAAAATGCAGTATATTTAAAGTTTAAAACCAGTGTAAGCTATGAAACTCATTTGCGCCGTCATGCAGGCAACGCAATAGTAAACTTAATGAACGGGGATAAGGTAGATGTGGTAATAACCCCAGCTGTTCAGGAATTTACGACTGTGAGGCTTTATAATATTTCCCCTGAAATATCCGATGAACGAATTAGAACGTCTAGCTCAAATGACAATTACGATACTCATTGCATCTAATATAATTAAGGGGAAATGTGAGGCATTCGTTACTTACTTAGGTCAGGAACAAACCTGTTATAAATGTGGATGTTCTAACCATATGCGACACATTTGTCCGCAGCGAATGATACTGACAAACCTGCGCCTACTATAAGGAAGTTTAGTGATCTGTTTTCACTGTTGCCAACATCACAGAGCAAAATGGAGGTTTACCAGATAATATCATTATGGGAACTACTGAACAACAGAACAAATTCCAGTCTCCAGAAATGTATGAGAAATTATGAGCTAGTAATGCAAAGGAGGATGCTTCAGATACAGAAATGGAATGTGCTGCAACAATTGTATCTACGAAAACTATTCAAATCACACGCAAAGAAGAGACCGACCTCCCAGTGGACATAAATACCAAAACAGCTGAAGAAGAACAAGAACCTTCGTGTTAGAAGACCAAACACAGTAGCAGTGTCGGAGAGAGCACGAATGCAAACAAACCGCCGCGAAAGAAGAAGAAAAGCAAGGGTAGTGAGTACTAGCTGTGATATGGCCGCAACACGCAACAAAAAGTCACACACAATGCATAAAGATCATCTTGAACAGAAAGAAACGACACGCAGGAGTAAAAGTGTTGACAATGCTAACCCTCTGATCCAACAGAAACTAACACTTGGCAAGGAAAGCTGCACCAGCACACAAGATGACCCCATACAGCCGAGACTCAGCGCAACAAAAAGGCATACACAATGCATAAAGATCATCGTGAACAGAAAGAAACGTCACCCAGGAGTAAAAGTATTGACAATGCTAACCCTCTGATCCAACAGAAACTAACACTTGGCAAGGAAAGCTGCACCAGCACACAAGATGACCCCATACAGCCGAGACTCAGCGCAACAAAAAGTCATACACAATGCATAAAGATCATCGTGAACAGAAGTAAAAGTGTTGACAATGCTAACCCT
The DNA here is from genome assembly GCA_030762935.1 of Hymenopus coronatus. Classification (NCBI taxonomy): domain Eukaryota; kingdom Metazoa; phylum Arthropoda; class Insecta; order Mantodea; family Hymenopodidae; genus Hymenopus; species Hymenopus coronatus. The sequence goes on along the minus strand of CM060886.1, from coordinate 10,702,051 downwards.
CTGATCCAACAGAAACTAACACTTGGCAAGGAAAGCTGCACCAGCACACAAGGTGACCCCATACAGCCGAGACTCAGCGCAACAAAAAGTCATACACAATGCATAAAGATCATCGTGAACAGAAAGAAACGTCACCCAGGAGTAAAAGTATTGACAATGCTAACCCTATGATCCAACAGAAACTAACACTTGGCAAGGAAAGCTGCACCAGCACACAAGATGACCCCATACAGCCGAGACTCAGCGCAACAAAAAGTCATACACAATGCATAAAGATCATCGTGAACAGAAAGAAACGACACGCAGGAGTAAAAGTATTGACAATGCTAACCCTCTGATCCAACAGAAACTAACACTTGGCAAGGAAAGCTGCACCAGCACACAAGGTGACCCCATACAGCCGAGACTCAGCGCAACAAAAAGTCATACACAATGCATAAAGATCATCGTGAACAGAAAGAAACGTCACCCAGGAGTAAAAGTATTGACAATGCTAACCCTATGATCCAACAGAAACTAACCCTTGGCAAGGTAAGCTGCACCAGCACACAAGATGACCCCATACAGCCGAGACTGAGCGCAACAAAAGCTGCTTCCTTATAGCGCTAAGGAAAGTAAATTAGTTTTTCCACTGCTTAAAAAGAAAGAAAAAGAAACTTATGTATAAAATTTCTTGTTTTGTTATTGTTTTCTTTCTTTTGCTTTTTATTGATGGAGCTCACATTAACGGTGACAACGTCAAATTTCAATGGCAATTGCTTCCCGACGAAAATGGCTATGCTACTATAGTTTTTAAGCACACATGACATAGATGTGCTCTTTCTTCCATCATTAATTTAATGCATTTGTTAACGTGAGAAATAAATCGTTAGGCAGTAGTGTCATATTAATAAAATCGGGAATTGAATTAACTACAATTGAAAAATTGCCCTCAGGAAGAGGAATAAGTGATATATACTTATATGTTTATATATTTAATCATATTGTTTTTACTAATATACGTATATGCACCACCAGGCTCAAACAAATACAAGGAAGGGAATATGTTGTTTTTTTCAGTTGGGTCTTGCATACCTTTTACGAACTTTACCCCAGTTTTACATTCTTGATGGGGATTTTAATTGTGTATTGAGGGAAGTAGACTGCACTGGGCAATATCGCCCTAATAATTGACGCAGGATTTAATGTTAAATAAATCAAGTCAAGAGAAAATGAAACAATACTGCCCTAAAATAATGTTGTAAAATAATAAAATATATTGTTTTGCAATGTAAGCCAAAGAATTGTGTGTATAAAAATGGCAGCGTGACGATTCGCAAGAAAATAGCCTAAAATGGCGTGTTTTACTAAAATAACACAAGCAAGGTTATGTAATGAATACAACGCATTATAATGTATAACGTATAGCAAAGAATTGATGTTTAGAAAAGCATATTAATAATAAAACATAACTAAAGTAGTAATATGAGAGAAGGAGAAGAATAATAAAAGTGAACGAGATTCCGGATTCTATAAATTGTTTATACCAGTAACAATGCATAAGTACAGAGTTAAACTAATAACTGATTTAAAAATGCCAGCTATGTATAAACATTTTTCATGTAAATTATACAAATGTATTACTTTTAATTATTATGAGTATGTAAAATGTATTGTAAATACGTATTTCACGAAATGTGGAAGAAGGAAATTAGTCGTTCCTATGGTGACGGACAGAATACGATGGTAAAAAAAAATTGATCTTCAACTTTTGTCTATAGGTAAAAAATTTTAAAAGCTTCCGGGAGGCAGTCAACAAGATAGAAGACGGGGATGCAGACCCAAGAGCTAATCTCGCAAATCGAGATCTCTAATACAGCTGTTTAGTGTGAAATATTGTACTTTAATAATTATTATTAACAAGAGATTTATTGTAAGTACAGATTACAAAGTATATATATTTGGCACAGTTTTCTCAAAAAGAGATCAGTTTAAATTGCGTGCCTTAATTCACTACATTGTGTCAAGGATTTACGAAATAAAAGTTTATAATTAACAAAAAACTCTTTTTAAATTAATTCTCTACTATATCAAATCCTACCACCCAAGCAAGGAGGTTAAGATTCTTTTACTCACCAACTGAGGATAACAAACATATAACTGAAAACGTGGTTGAGCTGTGTATAAATAAGTGAATTTTCCGCCGATAATAAGCTTGCAACTGCTTCAACAATAAAGTCTGGCGCAAATACTAATTCCAGTTTCGCCAACAGCAAGAGCTACCAACTTCACATACAGCGGCAAATTTAAACCTGCAAACAAGGTTTAAATAAATTACCACACCAAGAGCAGCCCTGAGACCAACACCACACCGCAGACCGACTTCCCTTTCCGCCCTACAATACATTAAGAGATCCAGTAACGTCGATGAAAATGTGTGATGTATGGATCCAAACTCATTTAGTGGCGCGTTTTACTCATTTTACAGGAATTTCTGCTGCCAGACTAGATCGCATATATATTTCGGAAAATAAGATTCAAGTACAAATTACCTGTAGCATTTAGTGATCATGAGGCGCTAAGTTTACATATAGCATTAAATTTATACTTCATTCCACAGCGTCACTCTTATTGGAAAATGAATACTAATTTACTGGATGATTGTGATGTGATTGCCAAATTTGAAGTAGTGTGGATAAATTGGAAACTGCGTTTAAAATCCTTCCAAAATTACTCAGTATAGTGGGAGCCCTAGTCAAGTCCAAAATTAAACTGTTATGGAAAGCGAAAGGATGGTTATCAATTAGTACATTTTTATTTTCGCTGAATTCGCGTATTGCAAACCAATTATCAACCAACGGCAGCAAGACTCATAGGATTAGGAAAACTCAAAGCTAAATCACCATTTAGCCTAAAAGAAAGAAAAAAAGATACGCTGTTCATTGAATGTCATGAGACTTCCCAGAAACTCTTCTAAAGGGTTCATGTACCTTTAAAAATAAGTCAACGAATTCATTTAGAAAATGTACCCACTTTCCATTCTGCCTCTGTCTCTGTCAAACATCCGACAGATTTAAATGGTGCAGTGCACATATCTGTCCTAAGAAAACTTGTTTCACTGTAAATATTGACAGCTTCTCCAGTGGTATGCTGTGACATCTCTCTCTCTCTCTCAAGGTATGTGTGCATATGGCGAGAATGGACAACATTTCTCAGAATATTGACAGCTTCTCCAGTGGTATGCTGTGACATCTCTCTCTCTCTCAAGGTATGTGTGCATATGGCGAGAATGGACAACATTTCTCAGAATATTGACAGCTTCTCCAGTGGTATGCTGTGACATCTCTCTCTCTCTCAAGGTATGTGTGCATATGGCGAGAATGGACAACATTTCTCAGAATATTGACAGCTTCTCCAGTGGTATGCTGTGACATCTCTCTCTAAGGTATGTGTGCATATGGCGAGAATGGACAACATTTCTCAGAATATTGACAGCTTCTCCAATGGTATGCTGTGACATCTCTCTCTCAAGGTATGTGTGCATATGGCGAGAATGGACAACATTTCTCAGAATATTGACAGCTTCTCCAGTGGTATGCTGTGACATCTCTCTCTCAAGGTATGTGTGCATATGGCGAGAATGGACAACATTTCTCAGAATATTGACAGCTTCTCCAGTGGTATGCTGTGACATCTCTCTCTCAAGGTATGTGTGCATATGGCGAGAATGGACAACATTTCTCAGAATATTGACAGCTTCTCCAGTGGTATGCTGTGACATCTCTCTCTCTCTCTCTCTCTCTCTCTCTCTCTCTCAAGGTATGTGTGCATGTGGCGAGAATGGACAACATTTCTCAGAATATTGACGGCTTCTCCAGTGGTATGCTGTGACATCTCTCTCTCTCAAGGTATGTGTGCATATGGCGAGAATGGACAACATTTCTCAGAATATTGACAGCTTCTCCAGTGGTATGCTGTGACATCTCTCTCTCAAGGTATGTGTGCATATGGCGAGAATGGACAACATTTCTGAGAATATTGACAGCTTCTCCAGTGGTATGCTGTGACATCTCTCTCTCAAGGTATGTGTGCATATGGCGAGAATGGACAACATTTCTCAGAATATTGACAGCTTCTCCAGTGGTATGCTGTGACATCTCTCGCTCAAGGTATGTGTGCATATGGCGAGAATGGACAACATTTCTGAGAATATTGACAGCTTCTCCAGTGGTATGCTGTGACATCTCTCTCTCAAGGTATGTGTGCATATGGCGAGAATGGACAACATTTCTCAGAATATTGACAGCTTCTCCAGTGGTATGCTGTGACATCTCTCTCTCAAGGTATGTGTGCATATGGCGAGAATGGACAACATTTCTCAGAATATTGACAGCTTCTCCAGTGGTATGCTGTGACATCTCTCTCTCTCTCTCTCTCTCTCTCTCTCTCTCTCAAGGTATGTGTGCATGTGGCGAGAATGGACAACATTTCTCAGAATATTGACGGCTTCTCCAGTGGTATGCTGTGACATCTCTCTCTCTCAAGGTATGTGTGCATATGGCGAGAATGGACAACATTTCTCAGAATATTGACAGCTTCTCCAGTGGTATGCTGTGACATCTCTCTCTCTCTCTCTCTCTCTCTCTCTCTCTCTCTCAAGGTATGTGTGCATGTGGCGAGAATGGACAACATTTCTAAGAATATTGACAGCTTCTCCAGTGGTATGCTGTGACATCTCTCTCTCAAGGTATGTGTGCATGTGGCGAGAATGGACAACATTTCTCAGAATATTGACAGCTTCTCCAGTGGTATGCTGTGACATCTCTCTCTCAAGGTATGTGTGCATATGGCGAGAATGGACAACATTTCTCAGAATATTGACAGCTTCTCCAGTGGTATGCTGTGACATCTCTCTCTCAAGGTATGTGTGCATATGGCGAGAATGGACAACATTTCTCAGAATATTGACAGCTTCTCCAATGGTATGCTGTGACATCTCTCTCTCAAGGTATGTGTGCATATGGCGAGAATGGACAACATTTCTCAGAATATTGACAGCTTCTCCAGTGGTATGCTGTGACATCTCTCTCTCAAGGTATGTGTGCAAGTGGCGAGAATGGACAACATTTCTCAGAATATTGACAGCTTCTCCAGTGGTATGCTGTGACATCTCTCTCTCAAGGTATGTGTGCAAGTGGCGAGAATGGACAACATTTCTCAGAATATTGACAGCTTCTCCAGTGGTATGCTGTGACATCTCTCTCTCTCAAGGTATGTGTGCATGTGGCGAGAATGGACAACATTTCTCAGAATATTTAACTGATCAGTTTGGAACGAGTTGCCGGTTATTTTAAGATGAATAATAATAATCATTAAACTTGCTTGTTGGTTGGGTGGCAAACATGGTTTGGTGCTGGACTTCTGAGCGCGAGGTCGCGGGCTCAAACACGACCCAGACCGGTCGCTTTCAAGTGTGCTTCATGTCAGTAGGTTTACTGGAAGAAAAAAACTGTTGGGGGCACACCAGCGGTCCGGGTGCGATCTTGACATTTTTGGTGGCATAACGTCGTTTAACCTGGCTGGTCATATCGGACGATAAATGTAATCGGTGAAATGGAGCTTATTAAAGTTACTCGGCATTCGTGTTCTCAGGATAAGAGAAAACCCCGAAAAAAAGATATATCAGTAACTCACTCCAAGCGAGATTTGAAAGAATGTGAAGGCAGATACGCTATCCCCACACTGCCGAGGCGGGCTAATCTTGGCAATTGACAGCGTCGTTAACAAACGAAATAATTTTGAATTTTTAAATTAAATTTGTTTACGAAGCTTGGTTAGAAATGTGGAATAAAGGCTCTCCAGTCATCTGTGTGTTGTATTCTACATACTGTTTGACACTTCCCTGTTCTAAATAACGATAGTTCCTTGCACGACATTTATTTGTGCGGTACAAATCCATTGTTCTGGATTATAGCTGCGGTTCTATGTTTTATATACAAATAGAATATGAATCATTCAATCTGAAAATTCATTTTTAAAATGGCGGCGTTCACTACAAAAACACATCCACAAGAGAAACCCAGAATCATTAACATTTTGAGAGATGATCACAAAAAATGCGTCGTCCAAAACTAAGTTTATCTTGGCATCTTTTCCTTGTGGTTGTTAGGCGAATGCGGACTGCGTCTGTCACTTCCTGGTTCGAATCCCGTCTAGCTGTTCGGGATGCTGAAATTCAAGCCCGTGGAGTCCTGAGCGTACTGGTGTGGATGAAGGCAAATCATGATAAAAGATCAACTCGTTACAAAATGTTAGATAAATAAACTTGTCGAACAGCCTTAGCAAGCACCTCAGTAAACAACTGCGTAACAATGCAGGTTGCAAAGGAAACATTCTGGCAATAAATCAAGCTTATATTCAATTAAAGAAACCTGATGAAATGTTTAGAAAAAAATGATTTTTTATATTCTGCATTACGTGAGAAGCTTTCAAAGCCTTTGAAAGCCTTCATATTTTTCAAAATATGAGCTTTCAAATTTTCAACTTTACTATAAAATTAAAATCATTAAAAACCTGCATGTTTATAATAGCAATAATTAGAAATACATTTGTGCACGGTTTTCAAAAATCTTGGCATCATTATTTTTTTAACGTTCAAAGAAAAATAACATTATTTTTTTCCTAAAATGTTAACAAAATAGCATTAATTTTTGTGAAGTAAATTAAATTACCATATAACATTATAACATTCCTATTACATGTAATACATATATACAATTACATTAACTGGAAAACCTATACCCTGAAGTGCAAGTTTGTATTCTTCCTGAACACCATTCAAAATTATCTTTCACCGTAAAGAGTATCTTCCCAGTCACTTCTGCCAACTGCACCTATCCTAATCACTCCCACATTTTCTGGCAGTTATAATTACAAAAATACATGTTGCTTGAGTGTTTTGTTTGTTTTCCACCTCTAACTTAATTTAAACGTTTAGAAACCTTGGCAGTGCAGATGCGTCATGACCACATAAGGCACCAGTTTGTATGTATCGTGTTAAAATGGTTACTTATTCCACGGAAATTATTTTAAATTACTTTAATATTTGCGAGTAACCAAAATTACTGGTTATCATGCAAATTAGCTAAAATGTATATAGTAATATGTTTAGAAAATTTACAAACAGTTCCAATATTAATTATAACTGAAATAACATTTTTCTAGTGATTTCATAATAACGAAACATATTTTAGCATATAATAGTGAATTTAAATGTGTTTTGGGGAAAAATACCATGCTTTTCAGCACAAGGTTTTAACTAGTGCAAAAATTAACTGCTTTCCAGGATGAGCTTAGACAAAAACAGGATATGAATAAATTCTATATTCACCAGGGATTCAATTTTCAAGTAAAAGTAAATTTCCCTCAAAATCACATTTTTTGCCGTTAAGGGGAGAATCATTTAGCACGTCGTGACGTAACCTCGATAAGAGTGTCGTTGCTAGTCATTGACAAATGGCGCCAGTTCTTGCGCCATTATAGGTAAACGTTGTTCTGATTGGAGCTGGACATAGGCATCGTGTAAAATTCCGTCGTTATGACTTTTGGCTCTCCCATGTCTTCTGTATTCTTTACACGCTCTTGTTTCATCCGACTCCCTGTGCTGGAACTGACTCATCTGAATTGCCTTCTCTCTCTTGCCGCGTCTTTGCTTGACAACTCCCTCAGCTTTAAAGTTTTGTTGCTAATTACTTTGTTGGTAGCTGTACCTTTTCCAAATGTTATCACAAGTTTTGACGTTTTACTTCAAATATTCTAGATTTGCAATATGTAGGTATATAGATTCTGTACAATATTATTTACAATTCAACATGTTAGTATTATTTACATCGTTTTTACACAATGTCATTATTGATATTCTGCTGTCACTTGTTTTCTGCATTGTTAAATATAATTATTACTTATATATGATCTGTGCCGATTTGATTACCATCTCGCATAAAAAGGACCTTAAGGATGTTGCATGTTCATTCTTTGTTTTGGATATTTTAAATTAGTATTTAATTTCTTCTTTTATAAGTATTCAATTTTATCAAAATCATATTGCTGTCTGCAATACAACATTTACATTTTATCGACAGAATAAGTTGAGCTGTACTTAAATTGGGAAACTGCTATAGCACCGCTTCTAGTTTTGTGGAGGGAAGAATTTCAAGTTAAGAACTTACCCATACTCCCTCAAACCATTACCAATTATTTGCACAAAGAAAAGGAGAAGAAGCATATAAAAATTAAGCCAAATACCAGAGATGCTCGCATCATGATCAATGTGTAACATTTCACCGATGTTACGCCAGAGCCGCATTTGACATATGGAAATTTTACCGCCCATTTTGGAAATGTTTCGTACCTTGTCCTGCCAGTGGCTTGCAGTATACGATCATATTTAGTGCTATCCTTGACAGAAATGTTCTCGTATAAAAAAGTCCAGGCAGCAACAGGGGTGTTTGCTGCCGTGCGTTTCTTTTACGCCTCATCATTCTGCTGAAAGAATTTCGGCTACCGTAGAGAGCTGGGCAACAAAGGTTAATAGGCCAACTTGAATTTGCATAGCTGTTGGAAGCCGAAAAGCGCTTCATTTGTTTCATATATAGCACCCAGATTATTGTGCAAATATGAAGGCTTCTTCAAACGAACTGATCTGTTTCCATATTTAGCTACTAGCCGAGGAGATTACGATGCATAATTCATGAAGCTTGGGTCAAACGAATTCGCCGTTTTCAAAACGTTTTAATAAATCCGAACTTTATAACTTACGAGCAAGCACAGCAATACTTTATTGTATGAGATTTGATTTTATGTCAAAGAATATCATTCAATAACAACACAGACACGTACATACAGAGAAAGTAGCACAAGTATTCACCCAATAATTCGGCAGCTACCAAAATTTCAACCAATGTTTTAAGTTTCCCATAATAATAAAAAAGTATGGTTAAGAAAAGGTCTATGTGAGTCCGTGTGTACGTGTGGCTGTATTTGTGAGCTCCATCAAATACCAGCATTTATCTTTAATTTCAGCAATTTCCAAGGATGCAACACAAAGATTTAAAAAGCAAAAAAATCCCTCATCCACAACTAACTTTGCATGGAACATTTCTCAGAAATGCCTGTAACAATTTTGATTCAGATAGCATATGTTTAATATTCTTTTATTCTAAAAGAAATATATATCTTGAATTTTATGAGCATAGCTTTTGAAAACCTGTTGAATCACCTTAGCTTAACTAGTAAATCATAAGAAATAGAGAAAATTGTACTACAAAAAATATATACCTTGTGAAAACACACAAATTATGTCAAATACTTCCTTTTTGTGGAGATAACTGTTTCAGAGATACTCCCAACTATTTTGTTTCAGTATGTATTATATGTATTTCTTTTTCCCGGTCAGGCAAAGAAACGAGGATATCAAAACATAGCAGCTTTTGACTATAGCATTGCCCTAATGTATTCCGGCGTTTCTGCAAATGTTTATATCCATATACGTGAAGTATATAGAAAAATAACATTTTGTTACAATAGTTTAGGGTAGAAAAGTGCATGTGAATGTAACATATAAGTATGTTTAAAGCGTAAATATCCTACACACTGAGTATGAAAAAGGAATAAGTACCAATATTCAACCAATAATTACAATGCAGATATGTACATGAATAAACATTTAAATGATGATTTCAAAAGAATAGCCGAGTGTAACACAAAAGAATTTACAAAGAATAGAATGGGACATCTTGCTAGATCGGTTTGTGTTAAGTAAAACATCTGATGTGTTTCATATACATGACTTTCTCTAACAAATTATTGTTAAAAAGCTAATTCTCTATCTACTTCATGCTGATCGCGATAAACATTAGCAGAAATACTTTCTTTAAGTAGAAGGGAAATAATGGATTACACTAGGCTAAAACGATAGTCAAATCTTTTAAAAGCGGGTTGCCATGTGGATGAAATCCATTTCTTTGCACTCCCAGGAGATGGCAAATTTCCGTATGTGAAAATAAAGAGAAATATCTCAAAAATGGTCAACTCTACGAAAAAAATTGTATGGCATAAATTAGCTATTTCAAGAGATCTACATATTTTGTGTAGTCTATCTGTTTTGGCTTACTACATAGTCATGCAAAAATCAGTGAAATTCATCGAGAATAAAGACGTCTTCAGAGGCTATTCCAGAAAAGTCATTATTTATATTTATCGTTTAATATCTCTAATATACTGTATTTTAATCAAAATCGTTAGAACCATTTTTGAGAAAATCAAAAATTTCGAAAAGCTTCCATGTAAAGAGTAGTTTGGAGTAGGGAGATTTTCCTCATCCTTGGAAGATGCTAAAGTTATATACCAAGTTTTGTATTTTACCGCCTTTTCGATTTTGAGTTATCGTGTTCAGAGACACTGATATAATGACACAGGGACCCATGGGCATACGGACCTTTTTATAAAACTCTAAAATGTCTATTTCCGATGAAATCTCGGTATCCAATTTTAGGTGGAATACAATACCTTCTCTATACATTATGTAATAGTACGTGTAGAAAAAGTAAAATGAACAAAGGCCTATCTTCCTCCCAAAATAATCAAATTTGCCCAAAATTCAATTTTAAGTGTAGGTATTTCAAAACATAGGTTGGCTTAACAATGCTTTTAGATAATTTTATACTACACAGATTCCAAATTTACTTTTTCTACACTACTATGCACATAGTGTATAGAGAAGGTATTGCATTCTACCCAAAAATTCGATACCAAATACACGTTTTAGGATCCACTGTATCCAAAAACAGCATTTTTGGAAAAAGGCCCGTGTATGTGAACAGGACAACTCAAAAAGGAAAAGTCGGTAAAGTACCAAACTTTGTACTTACGTTTAGTATCCTCCAGGGATGCGACACGAAGATTTTTACATTGAAAAAAATGCTAAAGTTTTCTCAAAAATGGCTGTACGATTTTAATTAAAATACCGTACCTATATTAAAGATATTTATATGGCAAATAAAATATACCTATATCTTGAATTTTCTGGCAACAGCCTCCAAAGACCTCTTTATACTGAATGAATGTTGCATAACTGATAAACGTAAGAGATAGACAGAAACTTACTACACAAAATAATATAGATAACATTAAAATGCACATTTTGTCACATACGTCTTTTTTCGTGCAATTGGCCATTTCTAAGATATTCGTTGTTATTTATTTCAGATTTAAAATACTTAAACTCTTCTCACACGGGAAGTTGTAAAGTTGTCTGCACAGATACGGATTTCAGCCACATGACAACCAGCTTTTAAAGGACAGCAATGTTACAGCAATGTAGAGAAAGTCATGCGAATGGACACATCAGAATTTTGTTCTTTCTTCTGTTGTGGTGACCGCCAACCGCGCCCCCATTCCCAGGAGGAAGAAATGAGACAGGCGCGAAGACCCGACCCACTACTGCAGAGGGCGATGACTGTCCGGCTCAACTACAGTACCTCACGGTAGGTACAGCCAGCGAGTGTCATCCGCGCCATCTGTTCTACACCGCCTCGCGCCAAAAAAATCTAAAAGCACGCCTGAAACATGAGCAGGAGACGGAATGAAAGGGTAATTAGGAAAACTAAATCATGGTATATGAAAAACCATTAGAGCATTCGCCTACCGTCCAGAGAAAGGCACGAGAGTGGGTGGATGGGAATCGAACCAGAGACCACTTGAATGTCAGCCTCATATGTTGACGCGGATCTAACATTCACGGTAAATGACTTCATGAAAATAATCTGCAAACCAATTCCCCCATCTCCGCTATAATAGTCAAAACTCCGGACAGTGCCATTGAATTTTCAGTCCGATCTACCTTTTCAACTCCTGTCCTACACCCGGCTAGTGTACAAGATACGATCAATTGATAATGATTGACCTAATATAACTATGAAGCGCAGGATAAAATAGCTTACGTCATTGCAAGTCGCCATTGGAGTTTAAAATCTCAAAATAATTTGAGATTTCCTTGCGGTAAAACGGGAACTTTTCGGTTTAGCGTGGGAATTTATGAAGTTACCACAGTAGCTCAGTGGCTAGAACAGCTGGATAGAGACCAGGAGATCTTGCTTTAAATACAAGCCATGGCATTAAATCTTTTTTAACAAATACTCCTTAAAATAATATATCATCTAGGTTTCATTTCCACGAAATAGTGGATATAAGTAGCTCTGAATGTGGATATTAACTCAAAACTCACATATGTTTTTCCCCAATTAAAAAAAAAGCTTTGTATACGTTTCGTTGCTTCAACTTTCGTTTTGTTGATTACTTCACTTGCTGCTTTTAGTCGCGTCCTCACTCGCATAAGGAATATAATGAGATAATTTAAGGGTCGTCTCCTTAGCGCGGTGTTAGCGTTGCTGCTTGTCAAGCGGAAGACCTGAGCTCGATTCCCTGGGGGCCAATTGAGGAGCTACTTGATAAACAAGTAGCCGCTCCAGATCGTGAAGACGCATTAACTGGCCGGGGGGATCGAAGCGCTGACCACGTCTCTCCCCTCAAAACTGCACCCCATCCATGACGTCTGTAATGGACCGAGATGGCGGACGCAGCGGCCAGGCGGTAGGCGGCACGCCAAGGCTCTTAGTGAGCTGTGCCAAGAAGAGGAATTATCATTTAAGAGTCCAGAAATAAATTTAAGACAATTTACTTATATGTTTGTGCTTAATGAGCTTCTATATGCCAACGTAGGTATATATAATTTGTACAAAAAATGCAAATATTTTTGAAAATATTTTGGGGTGGCTTTTAGGAAAGCCAAAAATGATATTTAGGCAGTTATACTTTTTATTCTGTGAAATGACGTAAACTATTAATGACCAAGACCACATGGATGTTCATAGTTTAAATTTATTCTGTGGCGGGGGGGGGGGGTTCTAGGGGTTTTAAGAGAGATTATCACATATAATAGCTCGGGACTATATCAAGTTTTCATACGCTGTTTTAATTCAACCATCTATACATAAAAGACAGATAAGAAACAACATTAGCATGCAGTGCGGAAAGTACAAACACGATACTACTAACCGCCATTACTTCGACTTATTCATTAAGGGAGAAGGAGTTTGAAACGTGAGCCTATAGGCGCTAGGTCCGTGAGCTTGCGAGAAACGTAAGGAAGAAATAAGGAAATATTACTACGGTTAACAGTTTCAGCTACAAAGAGACCGGCTGTGAGAGCTTAGGGATTGTTTACAAATGCTCGCGACTGTGCTGCCACTGCAAATTGTTGCCACCGCTTCCTCAACCCATTGTGGTACCTGCGTGAGTGGACATGTGTGCAATCGACAGGTGCACTGTGTGACACCTGTGTGTAATGTGCACATGCAATAATGACCTCTACTTCTGAACATTTCTTGCCACGTTATATAGGGGAACTGGCAGGCTCTAATCTATCCCCACGATTTTCAGCGTGTACGTGGCTGACCTCCCAACAGAGCACGACATGAACAGTTGGCGGGCGAGGGCAGTCAGATAGAGTGTAAAGGAGATTCGGGGCCAACAGAGCAGCCCCGAATTGTACTGTACAAATAGAAATCCACGCAGAGCCTTCAACTCCAAGAGTGTTTCGATCGTTGGCGGTTGACTGTTAATCCGGATAAGACCATGCCGTTCTGTCCATCCCCGCTCTCTGCCAAACTACCCTACATTCACGTAACTTAAGAATTGAGTGGTCGAAAACCGTCACGAATTTAGGAGCGAAGCTCACTAAACTTTAAGGAGCACATCGAACTTGTCGCGTCGGGCCACTGGGATGGTGGCCTCTTTGTACTGATCCTGAGGTCCAGATGGCGATTTTGCTTTAGGTATATCTGTGATATCTGGGCATGTCGGAAGACTCCGGTCTGTTGCCTCTACAACGAGTGCAGAATAGGGGCCTTCGAGCCATATATTCTGTATCTCGCTTCTTCCCTGTGAGACTCAGGTCTTCCATATATGCAGGACGAGATTAGACACAGGGCTGCAAAATTAAACTAAGCTTACTATTCCATCGAAGCACTCTCGTTCAGTCTCTTGGAGTTAAAATCCCAGAAGAAACCGCTTCAGGAGTCACCGTTTTCCACGAATGGCATGCGGGCATATCCGTTAACAATAAAGCACCTCCACTGCCAGTTAAGGCTCAGCTCTTATTCGAAAGTTGCTTGGACTTCAAAATTTAGGTACACGTAAACGTTGTTTTGAAAAATCTTACACCTCAGAGCACAAGGGCCGTAAAGGAACAAAACTTGGTACCTACCTCCTGTTACTCCACAGCCTTATTTTCCCTCGCTACCATATTCTCACCAGATTGAGGTTAAGTCAAAGCAGGGGCAGTTACACGTTCAGGCCTCATCGCCTGTCGCCTACAGTTGAAATAGAGACAGCATCAAATCGACGAAAATTCTGTACAGCATTATATAAAGACATTTATTGTGATCAGAATTTGAACTAATAAAGAGATATTGTCACAATTTAGATACCTCATACATGATAAACAAGTAAACACTATGTTTATATAATAGCCATCTTTAAAGTACAGGGTTCTATTAAAATTAGTAAATAGGTAAGGAATCACAAAAGGTGCATCAGTAGTTTGCAATGTCGACATCCATGCAGGAAACGTATTGTTTTTTCTGGTCTTGAAGAAGTGTACATTAGTTATTTGAGGAGCACAAAGCAACCTTACCAAACATCATCTCTCTCCCTCCTATGACGAGCGAGCGATGGAATTTTGGTTGAATGTTTTCGGCTATCACTGTGGGTCTGTTCCTCCCTCATTTCTCTCCTCCTCGTAAAGTGTCTTCTCAGTTGATTTGCAAACTGCAAGGATTATAGCAATGAATATTGAAGGACAATCTGGCCCCCTTTCCTAAATTTAGTAATTTCTAACACAACTCTGAAATAAATTTCACACAGACAGAGATCATAAATTTGTTGGATTCACTGCTTTGTTTATACTACAATTTTATAAGAAATTGTCGAAAATATCACAAAGACGTCATTAAATTGCTAGGCGTGTGATAATCACTTCAGTAATAAGGGATTATCTGCAAGAAAATAATAAAACTCTAACTAAACTCTGCGGGCTCAATCGCTGCGTCCCCCAGCTTTGCTATTACAGGCGTCATGAGTGGGATGTAGGGCCTCGAATGCAACTGGAGCTTGTCCCGTCAAGTATCTCTTCAATTGGCCTTCAGGGACCTCAAGAGGCTGAGTGCACCAGGTCTCCTATAAGGGGAACATCGCGCATCGATACAGGGAATCGAACCAGGGCCGACCACTTGATAAATAGCGTAGTAAAATCACTAACTTACTAAAATCATGTTCATGCTGTTACAACATTCAAAGACTGAATTAAGAAAAACTTTCCTCAGCATTTCATAAACGTGGCGTTGTCATTTATTGCCACCCTTGACTTGATGTGGAAAGAAGTTTTTTATTTTTGACTATAATTTTCCTTGTGTACGATAAACTGATTTAGTGTTTCACTTTCTCTACTGTGTGTGATAGGGAAAATACTGTATTCCACCCCAAAATGGAAGTTGAGATTTCACCAGAAAGTTTTGAGGTCCTTTGAGAAATGCAGTTTTAGAAAAAGGTCAATGTATGTGTGCATGTGTGTGTGTGTGTGTGTGTGAGAACAGCATAACTAAAAACTGAAAACATAACAAACTTAATATTTAAGTACTGCATCTCCCAGGGATGCAATACGAAGATTTTTAAATAAAAAGCACCCCTCCAACTACTCTTTACATGGAGCATTTTCAAAATATTTAATTTTTCTCAAAAATGTCTTCAACGCGCTTGATTAACATACCATATGTTTAAAATATTTTTGTAATATGTATATCTTGAATTTTCTAAGAAAAACTTGTGAATTTTTTTTCCTGGGTGATTTTGAATAATTGATAAACTATAAAAATAGTTAAAAGCCTACTACTCAAAAATGTAGATAAAATCATACAGTTTATGCCAAATGCATTTCCTTTTTGGGGTAGTTAATAATTTCCCAGATATTCCGTGTTACTGGTTTCAATTTTGCCTTCCATACTTTCCTTAAATGGAAAGTCATTCGTTTTTCTTCCTGCTGACACAACAGAATTTCTAAGCCCTCATATAACGACCAGCTCTATAAAGATTTGACTATCGCTTAAGCTTACTGTATTCCCTAAATTCTGTTGTATAAACCTGGAAATATGTAATAAAATATTTCTGATGATGTTCTTCTTGTTCATCTCGATTAACACGAAGTATATAGAAGAATAATCTTGTTTTTTTTTTTGTTTTTTTTAATATAAGTTTGCTGAAAAATTGGTAGAGAAAATCATGTGAATCTACCACAAGCTCAGACAGGTAATATGGTCATAAAAGGAAGAGTAATTTGTCTAGTTAAGAGGAAAGCTCCGTCACTTTAAACAGCAGCTGATAGAAATCTATTTTGTTTTATTTTATTTATTTTTGTAGCTTATATGATCGCAGTTAACATTATAATGGGAAGAATGAATTAAGTATATTAGTAGCTCGGTAATCTTTCTTCCTTTCATCCCTTCCTCTCTTCTTCCATCCCTCCCTCTCTTCTTCCATCCCTCCCTCTCTTCTTCAATCCCTCCCTCTCTTCTTCAATCCCTCCCTCTCTTCTCCCACCCCTCCCTCTCTTCTTCCATCCCTCCCTCTTTTCCTCCTTCCTTCCTTGCTTTCTTTCTTCCTTTCTTATTTTGCTACTTTCTTTATTCCTTTCTTATTTTCTTTCTTTCGTATTTTATTATTTTCTTTCCTTCTTAGTTTCTTTCTTCCCCTCTTTCTTTATTTCGTTCAATCTTTCTTCTTGTTTTTTTGCATTCTTTCGTTCTTCGTTTCTTCATTTCTTCCTTCTTTCCTCGCTTTTTCTGTTCCTCCCTCCTTTCTTTTTTCTTTCGTTTTTTATTTCGTTCAACCTTTCTTCTTATTTTCAGGCATTGTTCCGTTCTTCCTTCCTTTTTTTTTCCTTCATTTCTTCCTTCCTCTCTCGCTTCTCTTCTTCGTCCATCCTTTGTTTTTTTCCTTTCTCAACTCTCTTTCCTTTCTTATTTATTTCTCTATTCACCACCCTCATATGTAGGATTTACAGCACCCAGGATTTACAACCGAGCGCCTGGGAACGGACTCTGTTAATCAGAAAGTAGCCAGGATGGGTAATCAGTCTAATGTCCAGTACGAAAATGAGGATGTGGATGATATATGATTAAAAGTATTATTCACTATAACCACATTCAAAGCCGATTCCTTTCACTTTCCTTTTGGCTAGCCTCGATTCCGGCACATTCTGAGTGTATGATGTCAATCAAGTTTTGAGATATTCTATTAAAGATTTGAGTATGATTTTAACTTTAATTGTACATAATAAAAGCTTTATATTTTGTTTCAATACAACACTGTAAACAAGAGTGAAGATAAGAGAACGTGGTACATGCACCAGTCTTCATTCTCATCAACAAGGTTAGGAATTAGAAGTGACTGTGTGGTGCACCTCACAACAAGATTAGGTTCTGCTGGCTGTTAAATGCAGGTGATGGGCTCAACACGCCAGCCAGGTAAAGTGGGCAGGAGGGGAGAGCATTTCTTCAACACAGGCACGTTTTTGGAGGCCTGACCGGCACCGCCATGTAATTTGTAGCTGTGAAGGGGGGGCTTTGTTTTCCACCGACACACACACACACACACACACACACACACACTACCTGCAATCAAAATCGATTGGCAACGATTACAATCATTATTATTTACTTATCTCTAAGGGCTCTTCTCGCCTATTTTTTTCTTTGTTTTTTATCATCGGTGTGTCTATATAGGTATATATTTTTATTTTGTGTATGTGTCTGTCTACCTGGCATCTATTGTCAAGCATCACCATGTTATTACTGTCCGTTGTTTGCTTTGTTCACTTTGTGTGTGCTGACGTGACAAGCCTAACATGAGGCTGTACCACTCTGAAGATGCGGCTGTACCACTCTGAAGATGAGCTTGTACCACTCTGAAGATGAGGCTGTACCACTCTGGAGATGAGGCTATACCACTCTGAAGATGAGGCTGTACCACTCTGAAGATGAGCTTGTACCACTCTGAAGATGAGCTTGTACCACTCTGAAGATGAGCTTGTACCACTCTGAAGATGAGGCTGTACCACTCTGAAGATGAGGCTGTACCACTCTGAAGATGAGCCTGTACCACTCTGAAGATGAGCTTGTACCACTCTGGAGATGAGCTTGTACCACTCTGGAGATGAGCTTGTACCACTCTGGAGATGAGCTTGTACCACTCTGAAGATAAGCTTGTACCACTCTGAAGATAAGCTTGTACCACTCTGAAGATGAGCTTGTACCACTCTGGAGATGAGCTTGTACCACTCTGGAGATGAGCTTGTACCACTCTGAAGATGAGCTTGTACCACTCTGGAGATGAGCTTGTACCACTCTGAAGATGAGCTTGTACCACTCTGGAGATGAGCTTGTACCACTCTGAAGATGAGCTTGTACCACTCTGGAGATGAGGCTATACCACTCTGAAGATGATGCTGTACCACTCTGAAGATGAGCTTGTACCACTCTGAAGATCAGCTTGTACCACTCTGAAGATGAGGCTGTACCACTCTGGAGATGAGCTTGTACCACTCTGAAGATGAGCTTGTACCACTCTGGAGATGAGCTTGTACCACTCTGGAGATGAGCTTGTACCACTCTGAAGATGAGGCTGTACCACTCTGAAGATGAGCTTGTACCACTCTGGAGATGAGCTTGTACCACTCTGGAGATGAGCTTTTACCACTCTGGAGATGAGCCTGTACCACTCTGAAGATGAGCTTGTACCACTCTGGAGATGAGCTTGTACCACTCTGGAGATGAGCTTGTACCACTCTGGAGATGAGCCTGTACCACTCTGAAGATGAGCTTGTACCACTCTGGAGATGAGCTTGTACCACTCTGAAGATGAGCTTGTACCACTCTGGAGATGAGCTTGTACCAGTCTGGAGATGAGCCTGTACCACTCTGAAGATGAGCTTGTACCACTCTGGAGATGAGCTTGTACCACTCTGGAGATGAGCTTGTACCACTCTGGAGATGAGCCTGTACCACTCTGAAGATGAGCTTGTACCACTCTGAAGATGAGGCTGTACCACTCTGGAGATGAGCTTTTACCACTCTGAAGATGCGCCTGTACCACTCTGGAGATGAGCTTTTACCACTCTGAAGATGAGCTTGTACCACTCTGAAGATGAGCTTGTACCACTCTGAAGATGAGCCTGTACCACTCTGAAGATGAGCCTGTACCACTCTGAAGATGAGCTTGTACCACTCTGAAGATGAGCTTGTTCCACTCTGAAGATGAGCCTGTACCACTCTGAAGATGAGCTTTTACCACTCTGAAGATGAGCCTGTACCACTCTGAAGATGAGCTTGTTCCACTCTGAAGATGAGCTTGTACCACTCTGGAGATGAGCTTTTACCACTCTGAAGATGAGCTTGTACCACTCTGGAGATGAGCTTGTACCACTCTGGAGATGAGCCTGTACCACTCTGAGGATGAGCTTGTACCACTCTGAAGATGAGGCTGTACCACTCTGGAGATGAGCTTGTACCACTCTGAAGATGAGCTTGTACCACTCTGGAGATGAGCTTGTACCACTCTGGAGATGAGCTTGTACCACTCTGGAGATGAGCTTTTATCACTCTGGAGATGAGCTTGTACCACTCTGGAGATGAGCTTGTACCACTCTGGAGATAAGCCTGTACCACTCTGAAGATGAGGCTGTACCACTCTGAAGATGAGCTTGTACCACTCTGGAGATGAGCTTGTACCACTCGGAAGATGCGGCTGTACCACTCTGGAGATGAGCTTGTACCACTCTGAAGATGAGCTTGTACCACTCTGGAGATGAGGCTGTACCACTCTGAAGATGAGGCTGTACCACTCTGAAGATGAGGCTGTACCACTCTGAAGATGAGGCTGTACCACTCTGAAGATGAGGCTGTACCACTCTGAAGATGAGGCTGTACCACTCTGAAGATGAGGCTGTACCACTCTGAAGATTAGGCTGTACCACTCTGAAGATGAGGCTGTACCACTCTGAAGATGAGGCTGTACCACTCTGAAGATTAGGCTGTACCACTCTGAAGATTAGGCTGTACCACTCTGAAGATTAGGCTGTACCACTCTGAAGATTAGGCTGTACCACTCTGAAGATTAGGCTGTACCACTCTGAAGATTAGGCTAGTTCTATGTTTTTATTACGAGCTTTCTCTAGCCCCATATGTACAATATACATAGGGATAGAGAAGGTATTGTAATGCACCCAAAAATTCCATATCGAGATTTCACCGGAAATATATGTTTTGGGGTCCCCTGAGTCCGAAAAAAGCATTTTTCCAAAAAAGGTCATGTGTGTGTGAGTGTGTGTGTGTGTCTGTGGACAGCCTAGCCCCAAAACGAAAAGACCGTTAAATACCAAACTTCGTATCGCATCTTCCAAGGATGCGACACGAAGATTTTAAAAAAAATCCCCCCCACCACAAACTACCCTTTACATGGAAACATTTTTGGAAATTTTGATTTTCTTAAAAATGGCTGTAACAATTTTGAATAAAATCCCATATATTAAAGCTATTTATGTCCGAAATAAAATGTATATCTCGAATTTTTTGGGAATAGCCTCTGAAGACCTCTTTATTCTGGATGAATTTTGCTTAACTGCTAAACCGTAAGAGATAGAAAAAAAAACTCACTGCACAAAAAATGTACATCATGACAAAATACACAATTTATGTCTTTACGTTTTAGTTGTGGAGGTAACCGTTTCGGAGATATTCCTTGTTATTGGTTTCAAGTGTGAAGTACTTAAACTTTTCTCAGACAAGAAGTATCCATTTTTCTTTTGTTCTACTCCTGGCCAAGTAAAGAAGTGATTTGCAATGACAATCGCATAACGATAGTTTTCAAAACATTTGACAATCACTTTAGCATAGTGCATTCCCTTATTCTCTTCTAGTTATAAGGAACTAAGTAGTAAGAACATTCCGCTAATATTTATCTCGATTAGCATTGTGTACAAAGAAGAATAATCTTTTGTAGGAGGTTTGAAGAGCAGCTAGAGAAAGTCACGTGAGTGTAACACATCAGATTTTTAATAACAATGTGAATACATTACCTTATGCTCGCCTCTGCTGTGCAGCAGTAGCAAGTTTGCCTCACATTCAAGCGGTTCCGACTTCGAATTTCTATTAGGGGAATCACCCGATAGGGTTTACCCGGAGGTTTTCCTAATGCTGAGAACACGGATCTTGCATTCAAATGTTAATTCTAACGTTAATCAATATATCTGAATTTTTGAGAGCGGTTTTGAGTTGGAAAAATAAATGTCGGGAACCTCCAAGCTCTATGGATCCCGGACTTATTCAAGCATCGTTTCATCCATTTCATTCATTCACCGCTCAAAATGACCGCTCTCTTAAATATAGGTAACCAAATGAACTCATTTCTCTTCGATTACATTTCATTGCATTGCTTTTTAAACGTCTTGGAGGTTGCAAAAAATTAAAAAAACAGTTGTAAGTTGCACTCACGTGACTTTCTCTGCCTATTTTGCAAGAAGCTGTACTTATAAAAGCTTAAGGGGACACTTTGGTACCAAATAGGCTTCCTTACCTAATTAACCAATTTTAATGCAATTTTTAGATTAAATTTCAAATGCAATGATATATTGTTCGTATAAGTTTCATTGCTAGTTTAAATATTTTTGTAATTAAAATTAGTTCTATTTTTTAGAAAGAATTGAATAGTAATAAAAGGTAGATTTCTTTTTTTTTTTTTGCAGTTTGAAATTATAATAGAGGCCTAAAATTTGATATGCTTGTTTTTATACGCCTGTGAAGTAAAATTGTTTTCCAAAATATTAATATTTATTAGAAAAATTCCGAAATGTCTAAACCAGATGAAAACATTGCTTAATTTCCTATGATTTTATAGAGGATGATCAGCTTCGCTTGTGCTTTTTAAATTTATTACATTCACATGTAACAAAAATAACCTTGCAGTTATTTAAATCAAAAGGATTCAATAGAGATTAGGATACTATGTTTATGATAATTATAGTCAAATATATTTGGAGGTATATTGTTATTAATGATAATAATAAATAAATAGATAATTTATTACCAACGTGCTCGCATGGACAACAAGCTTGTGATACTGTGAGCTAAGCTGTTATCTTTATAACTCTTTTGGATACAAAGATACATAGGTTGATAATAAGATATAAAGTCCCCGTTCTACAAGGCACTATATTGACAAGTCATCCCAAAATGTGGGTGAAGGGTAAAGGTTCTCTATCCCCTTGCTAGTTGGACATCCTCAAGGTGTTGCTGTCACCGTTATTCTTACTACGTATTCTTCGTACATTAATACGTTTGGTGTATTGTGGTATAAAGAACTATCTCGTTCTCCAGCCCTCCTCTGCAAAGTTTGGTGTATTGTGGTATAAAGAACTATCTCGTTCTCCAGCCCTCCTCTGCAAAGTTTGGTGAATTGTGGTATAAAGAACCATCTCATTCTCCAGCCCTCCTCTGCAAAGTTTGGTGAATTGTGGTATAAAGAACCATCTCATTCTCCAGCCTTCCTCTGCAAAGTTTCGTGTATTGTGGTATAAAGAACCATCTCATTCCCCAGCCTTCCTCTGCAAAGTTTCGTGTATTTAGGTATAAAAAAACATCTCATTCACCAGCCCTCCTCTACAAAGTTTCGTGTATTGTGATATAAAGAACCATCTCGTTCTCCAGCCCTTTTCTGCCTAGTTTGGTGAATTGTGGTACAAAGAACCATCTCATTCTCCAGCCCTTCTCTGCAAAGTTTCGTGTATTTAGGTATAAAAAAACCATCTCATTCTCCAGCCTTCCTCTGCAAAGTTTCGTGTTTGTGGTATAAAGAACCATCTCATTCCCCAGCCTTCCTCTGCAAAGTTTCGTGTATTTAGGTATAAAAAAACATCTCATTTTTCAGCCCTCCTCTACTAAGTTTGGTGAATTGTGGTATAAAGAACCATCTCATTCCCCAGCCTTCCTCTGCTAAGTTTCGTGTATTTAGGTATAAAAAACATCTCATTCTCCAGCCCTCCTCTACAAAGTTTGGTGAATTGTGGTATAAAGAACCATCTCGTTCTCCAGCCCTTTTCTGCCTAGTTTGGTGAATTGTGGTATAAAGAACCATCTCGTTCTCCAGCCCTCCTCTGCAAAGTTTGGTGAATTGTGGTATAAAGAACCATCTCATTCTCCAGCCCTCCTCTGCAAAGTTTGGTGTAATGTGGTATAAAGAACCATCTCGTTCTCCAGCCCTCCTCTACAAAGTTTCGTGTATTGTGGTATAAAGAACCATCTCATTCTCCAGCCCTCCTCTGTAAAGTTTGGTGTAATGGGGTATAAAGAACCATCTCGTTCTCCAGCCCTCCTCCACAAAGTTTCGTGTATTGTGGTATAAAGAACCATCTCGTTCTCCAGCCCTCCTCTGCAAAGTTTGGTGAATTGTGGCATAAAGAACCACCTCATTCTCCAGCCCTCCTCTGCAAAGTTTGGTGTAATGTGGTATAAAGAACCATCTCGTTCTCCAGCCCTCCTCTGCTAAGTTTGGTGTATTGTGGTATAAAGAACCTCTCATTCTCCAGCCCTCCTCTACAAAGTTTCGTGTATTGTGGTATAAAGAACCATCTCGTTCTCCAGCCCTCCTCTACAAAGTTTGATGTATTGTAGTATAAAGAACCATCCCGTTTTCCAGAACTCCTCTACAAAGTTTGATGTATTGTGGTATAAAGAACCATCTCGTTCTCCAGCCCTCCTCTGCAAAGTTTGGTTTTTTGTGGTATAAAGAACCATCTCATTCTCCAGCCCTCCTCTGCAAAGTTTGGTATATTGTGGTATAAAGAACCATCTCGTACTCCAGCCCTCCTCTGCAAAGTTTGGTGTATTGTGGTGTAAAGAAGCATCTCATTCTCCAGCCCTCCTCTGCAAAGTTTGGTGTAATGTGGTATAAAGAACCATCTCGTACTCCAGCCCTCCTCTGCAAAGTTTGGTGTATTGTGGTATAAAGAACCATCTCGTTCTCCAGCCCTCCTCTGCAAAGTTTGGTATATTGTGGTATAAAGAACCATCTCATTCTCCAGCCCTCCTTTGCAAAGTTTGGTATATTGTGGTATAAAGAACCATCTCGTTCTCCAGCCCTCCTTTGCAAAGTTTGGTGTATTGTGGTATAAGGAAGCATCTCATTCTCCAGCTCTCCTCTGCAAAGTTTGGTATATTGTGGTATAAAGAACCATCTCATACTCCAGCCCTCCTCTGCAAAGTTTGGTGTATTGTGGTGTAAAGAAGCATCTCATTCTCCAGCCCTCCTCTGCAAAGTTTGGTGTAATGTGGTATAAAGAACCATCTCATTGTTTAGACATCCTCTGCAAAGTTTGGTGTATTGTGGTATAAAGAACCATCTTATTCTCCAGCCCTCCTCTGCAAAGTTTGGTGTAATGTGGTATAAAGAACCATCTCGTTCTCCAGCCCTCCTCTGCAAAGTTTGGTGTATTGTGGTATAAAGAACCATCTCATTCTCCAGCCTTCCTCTGCAAAGTTTCCCTTGCTAATCAATTACATTAGGTATCAATCAGAGAGAGTTTTTTTTCTTTTGGAGCTGGCAACTCGCCTAATACCAGGAAAGGAAATTATGAAATAAAATTTCTGGTCAGATCGTATCCCTAATATATTGTTTCCGCAGCAACGTGTAAAGCTTCCTTTCGGGAGATTCCTGATTCGATTTCGTCGACAGCGCACTATGACCTTGAGTTTTTCGTGGTTATTCCTAGTCGGTCGGTGAATGATTGGATGGTTTCTCTTCTACCATGATTTTGTTTCACTCAATTCCATTTCATTCCATGTCCTCGTGCTACAGTTTGATGGAACGAAGTGGTGCAGTACAGATGGTGTACCCTGTCTAGGCAGCTACTGTGTGTTAACCAGGAAGTGTTAGATATTTCTATCTCCAAGGCCTATGTGGTTTCTTCATTTCATCGTAATAGATCTATGTAGGACTTAGAGCGCGAGGGGACCCTTTTCTCTGTATTCCCACCGTATGCGATGAAGAAGGTCTAAATTTAAGATGTGTCTTGGTTTTGTTTCTGTAGTGGTCGATGAATTTGGCGTAACCAAAAATATATACCACATGGTCCATTGCTAATTATTTAAATAGTACTAGCACTTACATTATTAGTTACTTTAACGATCCATTAGCACTCATAAACTTTTGTGCATAAGTACTCATTCATACTACTCTTTCATTAAACCTTGATTATAATCATATTTTAATAACTTAATCCCTTTTAAAATTAGGAAGACATCTATACTGTTAATATTATGTTTATTATCTTTATAACAGTAATCAAGTTATCCTACATTTCACAAAACAATTATTTGGTCCACATTCCGGAGGCCCTCAGTTCATATCCGGTGGGCCAATCAATCTGGCTGAGATGTTTTCGTGGTTTCCCTTAGTAGCCAAGATAAATATCGGATTGAGCTCATTTTAATACCAGGACCCAAAATTCCACTTCAGTGAACAACAGCAAAACTGAAAAATGGATGGAAATTGTGATACCTTGCCATTTATTCAAAGAAAGTGAAAGCGGCTAGATCGGACGGTATCCCAGCGCGTTCTATTTGTCACGGAGCAAAGCTGTATACCGGTGGAAAAGCAGCCAGACTGGACGGCACCCTAACATCATCTGCTTGGCGCGATGCGAAAGTGATATAAGGGGTAAACCCGTTAAGATTACTGTTCACCGTACAGATCAATCGAGTATCACGAACATGACCTTCGTAATGTGACAAGCAGTTAAAGCGACGTTAGGTAAATATAATTTTGAAAAAATATTAATATTGCTTTCCGTCTGTAAGATTACTATTTAGATACCGTAGTTTTGAACAACGAAGACGACACAAATACAGGCGAAACAGTACAGCTTTCAAGAATTAAACGTTTCACATTGCACTCTATATTATATTAGCATCTACACATAAACATAAAATTGATTATTTACGATTATGTAACATATGTGCAGTATGCATATGCACATGCCATTTCAGTCTCTTTCCTCAAGACACAACGTGTTCATGGACACCAACCAATATACCTACCTACATTTTGAGAGATGTTAGGTGAAGTTTCTACGATTTTTGTTAATCAGCGTTTGTATTGAGCAGAAACTCGCCACGTCACCATCATTAGAGTTGCAGAACTTCTCGGGACCGCGCCATGGCCGAGTGGTTAGACCACTCGCCTCTCACGTAGTTCAACCACAAGCGACCGCATTTGACATTTGTGGTGACAAAGCGGCGCAGGGGAGGGTTTTCTCCGGGTTCTCCGGTTTCCCCCGCCATAACATTCCACCGGTGCTCCAACTTCATTCCATGTATCACCAGTGTCATCTTCTGCGGCAAATTATTGTTAAAAAGCTTATGCTTCTATTTACTTCATGCTAATCGAGAAAAAAACAGCAAAATAGTCTTATTCCTTGCTTCCATGCAAGTAGAAGCGAAATAAGGGAGTACCATAGGTTAAAGTGATAGTCAAAAACTGGTTGCTATGTGACTGAAGTTCCTTTGTTTGTATGGACAGGAGCTGACAAATTCCTGTATGAGAAAAGTGTTTTTCAAAGCTGAAACTAAACACATGAAATATCTTAAAAACGATCAACTCCACGAAAAAAATGTATATAATATAAATTGTGTGTTTTATTTTGTGTGGAAAGTTTTGGTCAATCTTTTAAGGTTTAGCAGTTATGCAAAATTCCGTAAAATTCCTCTAGAATAAAGTAATCTTCAGAGGTTATTCCCAGAAAATTCAAGATATAGATTTTATTTGTCAGATAAATATATTTAATATACGATATTTGAATCATAATCGTTAGAGCCATTTTTGAAAAATCAAAATTTTCGAAAAAAGTTCCATGTAAAGGGTAGTTTGGGGTGGTGGGATTTTTCACAAAATCTTCGTGTCACATCCCTGGAAGATATAAACTTAAATACCAAGTTTGGTATTTTACTGACTTCTCGTTTTTGAGTTATCGTGTTCACAGGCACACGGACACACGGACACATACACACAGACGTTTTTCTGAAAACATTTATTTTTGATAAAGGGGACCCTAAAACATATATTTCCGGTGAAATCTCGGTATCGAATTTTTGGGTGGAGTGGAATACATTCTTCATACACCATGTGCATAGTACGTATAGAGAAAGTAAAAATGAGTGTATTTCGGCAAAACATATGATCTAGCATTGGTTTGTCACACATTTGAAAAGAAAGCAAAAGCTGCAAGAATAGCTGAGTTACCTGCCTCACCAGTCATGAGCGGATAGTGAGTGTACCTGCTCCTGTCTCTGACATCATCGGTCCCCGTAGCGCCGCTAACTTGCAAATCTTCTGTCTACTTTCTCTAGTTATTACGTTTAAACGATCACAATGTGTAGAAGTTCTGTCTTATTTCACAGTGAATGTTCTTTAAAACATTTATCCCGGATGAAGGACGACTTGCAGCTGCAGTATCTCACTTCATCCCAGTGTCACACCTTTGTGGAAACATTCCGACTTGCCATGTTTCTCCTTCGTGGCCTTTCTCTGCCTTAGGGTACACTCTAAGTGATTGTTGGCAAAAGTCAAAACTTACAACGTTGATTCTTGAAGCATCGACTTGATGTTCCTCTGTTGGTGCCTTACCTAATTCAAGACCTAATTTCAATGTATGTGATAACTTTGCATTTATAGTGCAAATGCTAAAATGCTTTACAATATTGCATTTATTATGTTAATTTCGTTTTAATTGTGAAATGTCTATTTCAAAAGATGTCATGTAACAATCTAATTGCCCCTCCTACAAGATTGATTCACTTGTGCCGAATCCATTTGTAATAGACGCAACTCGTTAACTTTGAGAACTATGTTACCTTTATGTAAAATTTTCTCCAGGTTCGCCCATAAACATGTATTTTAACCTTTCAAACTTTAATTTAAATCCCTCTTCTCAAAGGTATCCCAAGTTTACATATCACAAATTTAACACCATATGGATCTTATCCTATTAAGACCTGGTCATCAACAAACAATAACTTTAAAGAATTTTCTCATTAATTTCAGTACCCAGTTTGCAGCATGTCCCGTTCCATTTTCTTAACACCTTTTGCAAACATTCTTCTAATAGAGTTGGCGACCTTAGTTGCGTATAATACTACCGGTAACTTATTTCTAACTTCTGATAATTGATTGCCCAGAATGCGTGGCTTTAAACTCTATATATTAAGTGCCTTAGCGTGTGAATTTTCTAGTAGGTATGTGCTACTTCAGATGTCTTAATTTGATTTGCCAAAATGGGAATAATTTAGCAAGTTGGAGAAGATCAGTTACATTGATCACGTCTTTAAAAACTTCGTCTTTCACTTAAAGTTTCGGAAGAGGAAACCAACCTTCCATTAGCAATATTCTTCCCTTCGTCCATTTTATATAGGTCCCTTATTAATATTCTAAAGGGCGTGTTCGAATGTAATTCATGGGTTAACGTCCCCTCTTTAAAGACAGACACTGTAGGCTGCAGACGTTCACGATATTGATTATTTTCTGAAATATGAAATTATAATGTGCAATATGTCCACGTGTTTCTTCGACACTCTAACTGTTTGGAGTATTTTTGATGAACTCTAACGGACTCAGCGTATTTATGAAGGTAAAGATACAGCTGATTTTAGATGTCGCCATTGCATAGATTGCTGTCGTTTGCTAAAACTAATATATGGAAGTCAAGCATTTTCATATCAAGTGTTTATTTTTTTTAATGGAAGGCAATGGAAGCTATATTCATTTATTGATTATGTGGCAAAGGAAAAATTAATTACTGAAAGTAATTAGCTTGTAAGTGTTTTGTGAATATCAGAATATTGAATTTAAGTGTATTTAAGTATAATTTCATTTATGATCACAACTAATTATTTAAAAAAATTCAACAATGATAATGGCATTGCTACGTGCATGAAAAAGGAAGTTGTTCTTTCTAGTATACCGCATCCCCAAACGTTGTACACCCATATTTAAATATTCTCTAAGCGCAAATAGATTATGAAATAAATATTATATGTACCAAAAGTTTATTTATTTATAAATAAAAGGAAGTCTGTATTATATATTCCCTTAAAGAATGTTTAATAAGGAGAAACATGTAGAATAAGCTTTGAGCCTATATAAGAGCTGAATAGACGCTCATTCCTTGTTGGTCCGTCTTGATGTGATCGTCATTGCTCGGCACAAGGGTAGCGTGCTGTTACCACGCTAGTGGAATGTAATTTTAATTTATCTGTGCCATCATACAGGTTAATAATTATTGTATCCAGTTGTACTGAAGAATATATAAGAACATCTTACCAGTGTATCGTTTACAATATTATATTACCTGTAATGCATTATCTCCCTCGAGGCCACGACCCTGAGACGTAATAATACGTATTGCAAAAAGTTATTTGTAATAAACTGGAGCAGTACTTAACACAACGGAAATAGCCTGTCGCAGTCATAAAGTGCTGAAATAACTGTAAGATACACTCAATATATCGTAAGAAAAGTTGCCTTCAAGTGCAATAGGGTAAAATTCAATTGCTGCATACAATCTGTCCCACTTTCTCCGTATCTGTTTATCCCAGTTTGCGTAAATCCCACTTAGTATGCTTGTTCCTTTCCTGGGATTTTAGAGGTTTTGAACTAAGGAACCCAATAGACTGCTTGCAAAGTTCTCCAAACAGCCACTTAACTCCACAACTCACTTCAATGTGTCTCTACGTCAAGCCAAGCAGTCAACATTTAACAGGTGACAAAGAATATTTCGGATATCGTTAATGCCACAAAAAATTACATTTTAT
This sequence comes from Hymenopus coronatus, assembly GCA_030762935.1. Lineage (NCBI taxonomy): Eukaryota > Metazoa > Arthropoda > Insecta > Mantodea > Hymenopodidae > Hymenopus > Hymenopus coronatus. Next base: position 10,672,046 of record CM060886.1, on the reverse strand, counting down.
ATTAATTGTGTCTATTAACGTCATTACATGTTTTATACTAAGATTTTGTTTATCTCTTAAGGTTTCCGACTACACAAAAGTCAAGAGAAGCACTGCAGCTGCTCAGAACGAAGCGAATGTCACAAGCTATAAAGGATATGCAGTTTATTTGTCGAGCAAATATTTTAAGTATATGGTGTCTAAATAAAAGTCATTACAGTGGGTTTTAGGGCATCAAAAAAACTAAAAAAGTTCTTGTCAAGGGTATTTTGGAAGTTCCTAATGTCGTATTCTTGGAAGACTGAGCGTAAGACTGGCAAAGAATCTTTAATATTCTCATATCGCTAATACCCCAAATGTTTTCCTGTGTCATCTATGGGTATAAAAAGCCTATGTTCCCAATATAAGCTGCTGTTTTCAACTTGGTTGCAAATTTCTTGTATCATATACAAAACATAAAATACCACTGTTAACATGTGCACATAATGCGATTATTTGTTGTGCAAGATGTGTTTTAATCACATCAACGCCGGGCATTTGAGTATCACTAGACGCTAACTAGGACGGTCGTCTCCGTGCATCCGGAACGCAAAACTGCAGTTAAGTCTATCTCCTGAGCTTTCATTGCTTCGATCTAGGATCCTCAAATTGAATACAAGCAGCTTAAATTTGGAGCACGCATTTATTATACCACATAGATGGAAACTTTTGATAAGTACAATAATAGGTTCCTTGTAAGTTTGATATTTAACTGAATTTAGTTATGTTATTCATAGATAAACACAAATACACTCACACAAACACACACACACACACTCACACACAAACACATACATTCACACACAAACACACTTACACACATACACACACGCACAGGGAACGCGTTTAATTTGTTTTATTCAGGGAGCCTCAAGAAGTAAAGGTATTCCACTGAAATCTCGTATCAAACGTGGAATGTAGTACTTCCTCCACTAACTCTAGGTAAATGGTAGAGAAAGTAAAATACTTGGTTAGCTCATTATTTGAGTAATTTAATCCTATTTTTCATTGATATAGCTTAATAAGGTTCAGCAGCTATAAGTAAAATGGTTGCACATTAATCTTGACAAAATTAACTACCCTATCTAAAGCCATTTGAAAATATTTAATTATACTTTCTCTAGCACGCACATAGTCCCCCTAAAATTTAATTAAGAGATTTCAGCGGAAATACATACATGTAAGGTCCGTCGGGTGTGTGTGTGTGTGTGTGTAAGGCGCGGGGGGGGGGGGGCACAACGCAAAAATGAAAACTTGGCATTTTAGTTTAGTAGGTTCCAGCTATGTGACACTAACATTTTTTAGAAAATCCCTAACCCAAATTACCCTTACTATGAACAATTTTTCGAATATTTTGATTTTCTCTAAAATGGCTACAACAATATTGAATTGAAATATCGTATATGAAAGATATTTACATGAGAAACAAAATGTATATCTCGAAATTCCTGGGAATAGACCTTCAAGTCCTGTTCATTCTGAATGATGTTTAGATTGACTGGTAAACTTAAGAGATAGGAAATGCCAAAAATACACAATGTTTGCAGTGGAGTTAATCATTTCCAGGATATTCTGTGTTGTTGGTTTCAATGTTAAACTACTTATACAGTTATCAAACAAGAAATCGTCCGTATTTCTTTAGTTTTACTCCTGGTCACGCAAAAGTCGTATTTTAATGACACCCGCATAGCGACAGATTTTAAAACATTTGACTAATGCCTCAGAACCTAGCGCATTCACTTATTTCCTATCTAGTTATATATATTTGCGGATCTGGTAGAGAAAACTGTGTGATTATTCATTAAGAGTTTAATTCAGAAAACGTTTCAGTCGCTGCTGTCCATGAAACAGCAGCACTTGACAAAAAGCGTTTTTTTTTTTTTAAGAAAATGCATTGGTTATAATGTTCAAAGGAATATCCGAGTACACTCTTAATACAGAAAGTTAATTGCAACACGCAATTGTAAGTAGTGCTGTTGATTAGATTATGTCCTGTGCTTGTTTGGAACAGTCCAGGTTTTTTCACGCTGTGCTGTCCGATAACATTCTGTTTTATATGACATATTCACAGAACGAAGGTTGATAAACTTAAGTTTACTTTCCAACGTAATTAGATGTTTGCATATTACAGCCGATTACTATTGCTTGTCAAACTGAGCAATGACTCGGTTTGGTTAAAAATACGTAATACGTACTTGTAACATTCGGCCTACAAGTGTCGAGTGGACCGTACATTATCCAGCCAGCTGTTCACTCAAGGGTGTGCCCGGCTAAAAATCTGATGAGTTCCATTCACATGAATTTCTCTAACTCTTCCAAATATTATTCTTACAAAAGAGTATTCTTTTATTTACTAATTAAGATAAAACAGCAGAATTGGTATCATTACTTGCTTCCTAATAGAAGGAAAATAATGGAATACACCAACCTAATGCTATAATCAAATCTTTTAAAAACTGGTTGCTTTGTGAATCAAGTGGAATTGATTTTTCTTTGCACGGCCAGCAGTAAATCAAATTTTGACAAACTTGACAAAAGTTTAAGTATTTAAAAAGTGAAACCAATAACGAAGAATATCTCGGAAGCGACAAACTCCTCAAAAATGTATATGATAAATTGTGTGTTTTAACGATATCTACACTTTTGTGAGATTTGTCCATCCTTTACAGCCTGCCAGCTATACAAACGTCACCCAGAATGAAGAGGTTTTCAAAAGCAGTTAGGGCAGGTTAGTTAGTACTGCAAATCCAAGTTTGGTATTTAATAATCTTTTCGTTTTTGAGCTATGCTGTCCACAGACACACACGCGGACGTTTTTCTGAAAATGCTTTTTTTGTATTCAGGGGGTCCTAAAACATGTATTTCCAGTGAAATCTCGGTATCGAATTTTTGGGTGGAGTACAATACTTCCTCTATACACTATGTACTTTGTGCATATGGGGCTAGAGAAACGCAATTGTGACCGCTTTTGATTTCGCTATATAAAATCTTGGTTGTAAGATATCTTTAGTACAGTCTTGCAGATACTTGTATCAGCCCTCGCATACTACAAAGCAGCTAATTTTTGGGTGGAAGACAGGCATAAAGTTAGCTGTTGCAATGTAAAATTGTATTATTTTTTCCGCTGGTTAGGGATCCTATGGAAAAGAAAACCGAAATAGTTTCTTTTTTCTCGATGTATTTTCAATATATGATATGATACAAGTCTTTGTTAAGCATAACTCTATGCACACATTCTTACAATTTTCTTACACCTTACTCAGAGTAGGCATTTTTATTTGTCCCTTAGTCTTCCATACCCTTTAACACTACGGTTATATTTTGTTTATCCTCGTTTGTGAACTGCGATGTTCAGATAAATGGTTGTACTTATTGTGTCTGCTTCTCTATTTCTTTCCCATGTATGCTAACCACCTGGAAAACAAGATTTCACAGAAAACGTTCCCAAGGGGTGTCAGTGAGTGTATGCCCTGCGTGTGCGAGAGAGACAATGTACAGATAGACAAGCAGACGAGAAAAAAGAGCATAACACAAAAGCGAAAAGCAGGGCTAAAGAGCAAACTTAGTATTTAAGACAATTTTAAAAAGTTGTAAGTTGAAGAGTGTCTGACATTTTTCCCTCCTCAAAATGCTCTCTATGTGCAGATTTGCTGTATTTTTGTCTTATGTAATGTATGCACGCATGTAATGTATGAATGTAAGTGTGATGGATGGATGGATGGATGGATGGATGGATGGATGGATGGATGGATGGATGGATGGATGGATGGATGGATGGATGGATGGATGGATGGATGGATGGATGGATGGATGGATGGATGGATGGATGGATGGATGGATGGATGGATGGATGGATGGATGGATGGATGGATGGATGGATGGATGGATGGATGGATGGATGGATGGATGGATGGATGGATGGATGGATGGATGGATGGATGGATGGATGGATGGATGGATGGATGGATGGATGGATGGATGGATGGATGGATGGATGGATGGATGGATGGATGGATGGATGGATGGATGGATGGATGGATGGATGGATGGATGGATGGATGGATGGATGGATGGATGGATGGATGGATGGATGGATGGATGGATGGATGGATGGATGGATGGATGGATGGATGGATGGATGGATGGATGGATGGATGGATGGATGGATGGATGGATGGATGGATGGATGGATGGATGGATGGATGGATGGATGGATGGATGGATGGATGGATGGATGGATGGATGGATGGATGGATGGATGGATGGATGGATGGATGGATGGATGGATGGATGGATGGATGGATGGATGGATGGATGGATGGATGGATGGATGGATGGATGGATGGATGGATGGATGGATGGATGGATGGATGGATGGATGGATGGATGGATGGATGGATGGATGGATGGATGGATGGATGGATGGATGGATGGATGGATGGATGGATGGATGGATGGATGGATGGATGGATGGATGGATGGATGGATGGATGGATGGATGGATGGATGGATGGATGGATGGATGGATGGATGGATGGATGGATGGATGGATGGATGGATGGATGGATGGATGGATGGATGGATGGATGGATGGATGGATGGATGGATGGATGGATGGATGGATGGATGGATGGATGGATGGATGGATGGATGGATGGATGGATGGATGGATGGATGGATGGATGGATGGATGGATGGATGGATGGATGGATGGATGGATGGATGGATGGATGGATGGATGGATGGATGGATGGATGGATGGATGGATGGATGGATGGATGGATGGATGGATGGATGGATGGATGGATGGATGGATGGATGGATGGATGGATGGATGGATGGATGGATGGATGGATGGATGGATGGATGGATGGATGGATGGATGGATGGATGGATGGATGGATGGATGGATGGATGGATGGATGGATGGATGGATGGATGGATGGATGGATGGATGGATGGATGGATGGATGGATGGATGGATGGATGGATGGATGGATGGATGGATGGATGGATGGATGGATGGATGGATGGATGGATGGATGGATGGATGGATGGATGGATGGATGGATGGATGGATGGATGGATGGATGGATGGATGGATGGATGGATGGATGGATGGATGGATGGATGGATGGATGGATGGATGGATGGATGGATGGATGGATGGATGGATGGATGGATGGATGGATGGATGGATGGATGGATGGATGGATGGATGGATGGATGGATGGATGGATGGATGGATGGATGGATGGATGGATGGATGGATGGATGGATGGATGGATGGATGGATGGATGGATGGATGGATGGATGGATGGATGGATGGATGGATGGATGGATGGATGGATGGATGGATGGATGGATGGATGGATGGATGGATGGATGGATGGATGGATGGATGGATGGATGGATGGATGGATGGATGGATGGATGGATGGATGGATGGATGGATGGATGGATGGATGGATGGATGGATGGATGGATGGATGGATGGATGGATGGATGGATGGATGGATGGATGGATGGATGGATGGATGGATGGATGGATGGATGTGAATTAAATGTAAATGGCGTTTTATTTATGGACGCTCTTTAACTGCTGGTTCTCAGCGTCCCATTCTATCCTGGGCGTGAAAGACCGCTTAATTTTGCTCAGAGGCCTCTCTATTAGGCTTGAGATTCTTTTACGTGCCTTAAATCTACGATACGGGACCAACGGCTTTACTTCCCTTCCGAAGTAAGCCAAGCTAAAGATTTTACGCCCGAAAAAATCGATCATCCTCCGGCGGATTTGAACCTGCGGCCTGAAGTCTGTACGCATGGTGTGAATATGCATGAATGTATCGCACACATAAATTTGACACAGAGCAAAAATTACTGCCTAGCTTAGAATTCCGCTCACTTTCACATGATTACCTCTTTGCCATGCAGAAGCGCTACAGTCGTTTGTTGAAAAATTAACCAAACTATTATATTAGACTTTGATAACCACAATCAGACCAAATGAGGCTACTTATTCTTGTCATTTCTTTTCCTTATTTATTTTCATACAATTGTTTATTTTGTATTGATATAAAATAACGCTTGTAGACGCAAATCTTTATGATGCTCAAACATTGCTAAGATACAATAAGTCGAGGTTAATATCCATTTACTCTGTCATTATCTCTGATGTTTGGATACTCATTTATTATTATTATTATTATTATTATTATTATTATTATTATTATTATAACAATCAGCTTCTCATTTTATTTTTATTTACTAATGTAAGCCGAAAAATTCTTTCTCTTTGGAAAGTTTGTAGTGTATTTATATAGAGAAAGCAAAACGTGAGGAATTTATGAAAATAATAGTGGTCGTTAAATAGCAACGAACATGAGGAAATACCACTTCTTCTTCCTCTTCTTTATCTGTTTTGGATGCTGATGTACTTTACTTTGTCGTGCTTGTATTTTTTACTTTCTCTATACGTACTATGTACATAGTGTAAGAGAAGGTATTGCATTCCACCCAAAAATTCAATACCGAGATTTCACCGGAAATATATGTTTTAGGGTCCCCAATATCCAAAAAAAGCATTTTCACAAAAAGGTCCGTGTGTGTGTGTGTGTGTGTGTGTGTGTGTGTGTGTGTGTGTGTGTGTATGTCCGTGTGTCCGTGTGTCTGTGAACACGATAACTCAAAAACGAAAAGTCGGTAAAATACCAAACTTGGTATTTAAGTTTAGTATCTTCCAGGGATGCGACACGAAGATTTTGAGAAGAATCCCTCTACTACCCTTTACATGGAACTTTTTTCGAAAATTTTGATTTTCTCAAAAATGCCTCTAACGATTTTGATTAAAATTTCGTATATTAAAGATATTTACCTGACAAATAAAATGCATATCTAGAATTCTCTGGGAATAGCCTCTGAAGAGTAGTTTATTCTGGATGAAATTTACTGAATTTTGAATAACTGTTAAACCGTAAGATATGAACAAAAACTTACCACACAAAACATTTAGAGCACATTAAAATACACAATTTATGTTATATACATTTTTTTCATGATGTTCGTCGTTTTTGAGACATTCCTTATTTCTGTTTTCTGCTATGAATAACATATACTTTTCTCATATAAGAACTTGTCAACTCCTATCCATATAAACAAAGAAAGTTCATTGACATAGATTTTGACTATCACTTTAACCTATGGTAGTCCCTTATTTCCTTCTACTTACAAGGAATCAAGTAATAAGACTGTTTCTGTTAATTTTTTCTAATTAGCATAAAGTAAATAGAAGTATAAGCTTTTTAACAATAATTTGTTGCAGGGATATAGAGAAAGTCATGTGAATGGTACACATCAGATTTTTTAGTAGTTTTAATGTTGGTTGCTTCGAATAAACAAATTTATGTTGACGTGAAATGAACCGCTTTTATTTTTTCACGGTTGAGATTTTCTCTATAAATAGCGACGAGGCAACGTGGAAGTCACTCAGTTGTGTTCACTATAAATCATCATTTATAAATGTGGCAGCTGTGGTTCTTCAACACATGTTTTCCATGTTTTTCAGTGTTTTTAGTTCTTTTATTTTTATAGTGTCCTGAAAATTTTAATTAACTCTCTGTTTGGAAGTGTTGTGTAATAAGCGCCTCCAAAGAAAATTGCTAATGGACAAATGCAAGCCACGGCTGAATGTTGTAGTGACAAACCGTCAAAGCCGTGTATTTATCTAATGTTTAAGGACACGCTGTCGATGTTGATTTCTCACTGCTACTGGCTGACCATTAATAACATTTCCAAAAAAGCAGGGCATTTTGGGGATAATACGACAATAGTGTAACTACTGCCATTTGCAAGCGCTGCACGTATGTGAAGGGCCTGCTTTACATCGGTCATAGCTTATTGTTGCAGGATGTGTAAAATATTACCTCCCGAGCTGCCGTTTTACATCGAAGCTGTATCTACGTTTATACAGCTCGTTTAACATGGTCACAACATGCGTGTAGTGTACAGGTGCAATAATGACCTCTACTTCTGGAAATTTCTTGCCGCGTGATCGAGAGGTATACAAGCAGAGCTAGCGGAGCTAGAAGATTTACACAGTCAAAAGGAAAAACACCAGCAACTACTTAATAAGGGTCTATCTAACGTTTGAGGATCTGGAGGCGTCGGGGCGCTGGGATTGCGACCTTCTTGTACCCGATGCTGAGGTCTTCCATGTCAGTTTCCCTGAATTTGCACATTTTGGGGGCTCTTCCGCATTCTAGTTTATGATGTGGGGCATGCCTTTGGGCCATCTATTCTGTACCTCGGCCTTTCCCCGTGAAAATCCTGCACGAAATCACAGATCTCCCATATATGGAAGACGAGATTAGGCGCCGGGTACAGAACTCTACGATAGATTGTATAATAGATTACTTACCATTGAAACGCCCTCTTTAGGACTCTTGAGAACTGGATATGCCGGTTCAGGCGCTACCGGTTTTCCTACATGGCATGCGGAGCAATTCCACTAGTAACAAAAGCTGAGCTTCTATGCATAACTTCCAAGAGTTGTTTGACATACACATTTAAATAAATATCCAAAATAAAACAAAAATATTGAAATAACCAGCGGTGCACTGGCAACAGTTGAACAGCAAAACTCACCCTGCAAACCCCATGTTTCCCATATTCAGAACGTGGTTAAGGCAGGTATGTTCGTGCTCAAGCTTTAACGTCCACATTTCATCGGGTGGTAAAACCTGACCTTTTCTTTCTTGCGGCTATACGAAATATCTAAAACACAATAGGGAGGGCTTATGTTTTCGGTCACGTCTAAGTCGTTAGAACTGTAGAAGGGTGAGGAACAATTATACAACCCCATGAAATGTGGACTTTAAAGCCTAAATACAACATTTAGCTCACCTTCGGGATGCCCTCAGTGTCCCATCACAGTCAGTTTTAGAGAGAGAAAGTGCAGTTGAATTAGAGAGAGCAGTCTACGAGCGTCGAAACGATGAGAGATAACACTGTGCTATTGCATTGGAATAAATAATTTATTATAATCTGAAATAAAATTTGGTAATAAAGACTATTTGTTACAACATATTTCTTGTTTTTATTCACTAAGGCAAACAAACACAATCATGGTAAGAATGAAGAAGTCACCACACTGAAGAACCTGTACTTTTTATGTTTAGTTATTTTAAGGTGACGATCCAAAAGCATCACCCTTCTTGAAGCCACAGTTACGTAATAGTCACTCGCTGTACATTTTGATTTGTTACCGTTTCTACACGACGTGGAATGAAGCACGGATATTTACTTCTCATAAACTCGTGAATTTACACTTCCGTTACAGACTTAGTTTTTAATCATCACCTTCTTCAGCATCTTTAAATGTGAGCACTGCAAGGAAATTTCAAATTTCTATATTTCATATAGATTTCTAGGAAACGGGTCTATGGCATCCTCTTTCCTTTCACCTTGTTCCTATTTTACCTTGTTTTAATTTGTTGTTTTTTTACTTTCTCTACACGTAAAAATGTGTACATAGTGTAGTGAGGAAGTACTTTATTCCAGCCAAAATATCGATACCGAGATTTCACCGTAAATACATTTTTAAGACCCGCTGAATCAAAAAAAAAAAAAACATTTTCAGAGAAAGGTCCGTATGTATGTGTGTCAGTGGACAGTGGACAAAAGCATAGCTCAAAAACGAAAAGACCGTTAACTTGGTATTTAAGTTTGGCATCTTTTAAGGATGCGACAGGAAGATTTTCAACAAATTCCCCCCTCCCCCAATGACCCTTTACATGGAAAACATTTCGTTAAATTTGGTTTTCTCAAAAATGGCTCTAACGATTTTGATTAAAATCTCTTATATTTAAGATATTTACATGCCAAATAAAATGTATATCTTGAATTTTATGGCAATAGCCTCTGAAGACCTCTTTATTCTGCATGATTTTTATTTAATTTTGCATTCCTGGTAAACCGTAAAAGAGAGAAAAAAACTTATTATACAAAAAATGTAAATCACGTTAAAACACACAATTTATGTCATATACATTTTTTTCGCGGAGTCGGCCGTTTTGGAAATATTCCTTGTTATCGATTTCAGTTTTAAAATACTTTTCTCATACAGGAACTTTTAAACGCTTGGCCACGCAAAGAAACGGATTTCAATCCCATAGCAACTATATTTTAAAACATTTGACTGTCTAGTGTATTCCCTTGTTTCTCTCCTACTTATAAAGTAGCTAAGTAATAAGACCGTTTCTGCTAGTGCTTTAGCGATAAATAGATTGAAGAATAAGTTTACTAACCATAAATTGTTACAGAGATGTAGAAAAAGTCATGTGAATGGAGCACATCAGATTTTTTAATTTTGTAGATTGAGTCTACGTTACAGCAGCGGGAACCTTAAGCTAGCAAATATTTTCCTTCTCTTAGTATTGTAGGTGGATGGGTCACAAAGTTAGTTGGTAACCTCAAACCTGGAGATGAAGGGCTGCATCAACTTCATGCTCCTTAGATGCCTGTAGAGCCCGATAAATGCTCACTCTATGTAGATGCACACAATTACTTGCTGTATTTATTTATTTATTTTTGATTGATTGTAGTCATAATTTCACTCCCTTAACATATCTTGAATGTTTAAGATAACAGATTGTATAAATCACGTGTTCATTGAAACAAATGAGAAACATACTTATGGCTTGTTCCAGATAACGTTGCTCCTTATCTCTTAACGGTCGCCACTCTCTCCAGGTTGCCCACTCATCAGGAAAATGTGATACAAATTAGTTCCCTATTTAACATAGAAATCATTTACCCTAACATATTCGAGGAGAATTGTCAAATGCACATCCTCATAACAGTGTGAAGCAGATATAATACATCTGGAATGTATGTAAATTCTAATTGTGAAATAGATGGGAGGATCCATGGCTTCAGACCCACCTCTCAGGACGGAGAAAGCATGTGCGTCTGTCCTGACCAGAGCTAGCAAGTTCGTACCGTTCGCCGTTCTGGATATAGCTTGCGACCGACCATCCCGCCGCCTCAAATAATAAGTACGCAGGGGAGCGGGAGAGGTAAACAAAACTTTTTTTCAAGTAAACATCACTTTATCTAAAGAAACATCGAAGCAATTATAACACGGATTGAAATATTTAAAGATCGAATTTTAAATAATATCCAAATAATAAAACTTACTCAGATTAAACATCTTCAGATTCTTACTAGGTAAAACATCTGCAGCTGTATTACTGAAAAATGTATGTACTTCTGATGCCTTTCAAATGAAAACCTCATTTGTTGGGATCTAAAAGTGCAGCTTGTATGCGATACATCACACTGAACCCTGCTTTCTTTTCACTTAAACTTTTCATTTTCATTTTTATTTCTGGTAGGACGCTCGTGGATTACTTGATCCGTCTTGACATGCCGCACAGACTCAGTTGACTCATTTTAGAATACATACTTTTCGTATAGCACCAGAAACATTTACTGTTGACCTAAGATGTTTTGGTTTTATCATAAAAGCACGAGCGTGTCTGGTCGGGGGGTTTGAATCCAAAATCTTTGTCACTTACGATTTCAAATTTAAATTATAACTTTGTATTCATATTTTTCATTCTGCGTCTTAATCTTTGACAAACTTTTTGGCTACACTGACAAGAGGTCATTGTCAGATTGAAGTCGCAGCTTCACCTGCGATTTCTTATTTTGAAAATAGTAATGGAGTCAAAGCTAGAAGATATTGATAGACAACACATTTTATCATATAAGAGAACAAATATACTTGAGAATATATACAGAAATAAAAGCGGTCTAGCAGAGGGAAAAATACATAAAAATATTGCAAAAAACTAGGGCGAAAAGGATTTGCGTGGGCGGGTTAAAAACTTGAAAAGCATAACGCACGAGGAAATGTAAGAAAACGTTCAATGTGCGGAGAAGAAATTGTCTCATTTCCATTGTATAGTATCTTTAATCAAATAAAGATATGGCGAGATCAAATTTGGAAACGAAATTGAGAAAAATTGGATAATAAATTTAATCCGGAGGATTTTGTCCGCAAAAGGAGAGCAAAATATAAAAATGTATTATATGACCAGACCAGCTAGAAGAAAAGAAAAAGGGGACAAAATAATAGTAAAATAAGTAGGGTCCGGTCCACTATACATATAATAATTAACCAAGAAACACTCGATATTCAAACCCGTGTCCGTTGAAATTTGCATACCAAGGCGATGACAAAAACTTGAGAAAGTTTTGAAGAGATAAGGCCTTGATCGCGGGACAATGACACAAAAACAATGATAAGGCGAAAGTGAGGTTCGTGGAAACGAGTTCCGTGTAATATTCCAAGATTACACGCCTCTTGCCGGCCAATAGACTCCTTTCAATGCGGCGATTAGGATCGGCGTGCGGGAGGACGAACAATTGAATACCTGCCTGATGAGCTTCGTTCCAATCTGCCCGAGGTGATTAGACCCTCAATAGGAGCTATTTCACATCTAATATTACCACTAACACTGCAACCACAGGGCGTCTCGGAATTCAATCCTTCCTTCATACTTCCATAACTAAACAACACCACAAGAAAACTGTAAATATTGACGAGCTTCACCTGTTCTTTGATGATTGGAAATACGAATTGCAGGATTATTCTATTTTGTTCCAAGCTGCGATGTTATGAAGAAATTTCAAGAAAATAATCGGGATTTACGCACACACACACACACACACACACACAAATGCCCACAAACACACATACACAAAAAAATATACACACACAAACACACGCAGAAACGTCAGGTAGAGGTTACTAGCACTAAGGTCTCTGTGGACACGTTAAGAAGCAGTGCAGAAGCACACATACAGGTGACTAGCACTAAGGAATCTGTGGACACGATAAGAAGCAGTGCAGAAGCACACGTACAGGTGACTAGCACTAAGGTGTCTGTGAACATGCGTCCAAGCAGTGCAGAGGCACACGTACAAGTGACTAGCACTAAGGTATCTGTGGTCACGTTAAGAAGCAGTGCAGAAGCTCAGATACAGGTGACTAGCACTCAGGTGTCTGTGAACACGCATCCAAGCAGTGCAGAGGCACAGATACAGGTAACTAGCACTAAGGTCTCTGTGGACACGTTAAGAAGCAGTGCAGATGCACAGGTACAGGTGACTAGCACTAGGGTCTCTGTGGACACATTAAGAAGCAGTGCAGAAGCACAGTTACAGGTGACTAGCACTAAGGTCTCTGTGGACACGTTAAGAAGCAGTGCAGAAGCACACGTACAGGTGACTAGCACTAAGGTGTCTGTGAACACGCGTCCAAGCAGTGCAGAGGCACACGTACAAGTGACTAGCACTAAGGTATCTGTGGTCACGTTAAGAAGCAGTGCAGAAGCTCAGATACAGGTGACTAGCACTCAGGTGTCTTTGAACACGCGTCCAAACAGTGCAGAGGCACACGTACAGGTGACTAGCACTAAGGTCTCTGTGGACACGTTAAGAAGCAGTGCAGAAGCACAGGTGCAGGTGACTAGCACTAAGGTCTCTGTGGACACGCTAAGAAGCAGTGCAGAAGCACAGGTACAGGTGACTAGCACTAAGGTCTCTGTGGACACGCTAAGAAGCAGTGCAGAAGCACAGGTACAGGTAACTAGCACTAATGTCTCTGTGGACACGTTAAGAAGCAGTGCAGAGACACAGGTACAGGTGACTAGCACTATGGTCTCTGTGGACACATTAAGAAGCAGTGCAGAAGCAAGAGGTACAGGTGACTAGCACTAAGGTCTCTGTGGACACGTTAAGAAGCAGTGCAGAAGCACACGTACAGGTGACTAGCACTAAGGTGTCTGTGAACACGCGTCCAAGCAGTGCAGAGGCACACGTACAAGTGACTAGCAATAAGGTATCTGTGGTCACGTTAAGAAGCAGTGCAGAAGCTTAGATACAGGTGACTAGCACTCAGGTGTCTTTGAACACGCGTCCAAACAGTGCAGAGGCACAGGTACAGGTGACTAGCACTAGGGTATCTGTGGACACATTAAGAAGCAGTGCAGAAGCACAGTTACAGGTGACTAGCACTAAGGTCTCTGTGGACACGTTAAGAAGCAGTGCAGAAGCACACGTACAGGTGACTAGCACTAAGGTGTCTGTGAACACGCGTCCAAGCAGTGCAGAGGCACACGTACAAGTGACTAGCACTAAGGTATCTGTGGTCACGTTAAGAAGCAGTGCAAAAGCTCAGATACAGGTGACTAGCACTCAGGTGTCTTTGAACACGCGTCCAAACAGTGCAGAGGCACAGGTACAGGTGACTAGCACTAAGGTCTCTGTGGACACGTTAAGAAGCAGTGCAGAAGCACAGGTGCAGGTGACTAGCACTAAGGTCTCTGTGGACACGCTAAGAAGCAGTGCAGAAGCACAGGTGCAGGTGACTAGCACTAAGGTCTCTGTGGACACGCTAAGAAGCAGTGCAGAAGCACAGGTACAGGTGACTAGCACTAAGGTCTCTGTGGACACGTTAAGAAGCAGTGCAGAAGCTCAGATACAGGTGACTAGCACTAAGGTCTCTGTGGACACATTAAGAAGCAGTGCAGAAGCACAGGTACAGGTGACTAGCACTAAGGTCTCTGTGGACACGTTAAGAAGCAGTGCAGATGCACACGTACAGGTGACTAGCACTAAGGTGTCTGAGAACACGCGTCAAGCAGAGCAGAAGCACACGTACCGGTGACTAGCACTATGGTCTCTGTGGTCACGTTAAGAAGCAGTGCAGAAGCACAGGTGCAGGTGACTAGCACTAAGGTCTCTATGGTCACGTTAAGAAGCAGTGCAGAAGCTCAGATACAGGTGACTAGCACTAAGGTGTCTGTGAACACGCGTCCAAGCAGTGCAGAAGCACACGTACAGGTGACTAGCACTAGGGTCTCTGTGGACACGCTAAGGGGCAGTGTAGAAGCACAGGTACAGGTGACTAGCACTAAGGTCTCTGTGGACACGCTAAGAAGCAAGACATGATACAAGGCTGAGAGCAGCAAGACTTGAGTTATCGCTTCTAACAGATCCGTCGTGATATGCCAATTTAGTAAAAGCGACGAGAAATAAATGAATTTTCTTGGTAGTTGGATTGTGATCGAGCACATTAGTCCCACTTATAAAATAAACTGCCTGGTAGCTTACGTACTTTTCACAAAGAAGAGGTGACTCAAAACAGCAATAAACATATAAATACACTGGAATGTCTCGCTTTTTATTACTTTTTGTAATAATATATATTGTGTGTACTATAAAAAGCGGCGGTTCGCATGTGTTTTCCAGTTTAACCGTTTCCCACGCCATTCATATCAAAACTGCCTCATATCCACCTTTCCTTTCGTACATTTCACCGCCATTTCGTATCTTCTTCCTCACTCTCATACGAAATATCGGGATGATCACCCATCCTGGCTACTCTGTCTAATCCAGAATCTACTCCACAGATATCTGACCCCTGGCGTTGTCTTGTAAGTACTGGGGGTCCAAGTTCTCCATAAGAGGAGCATAAATAGCGTATTGTTTTCTTTTTTAAAATATATAGAGAAAGCTCAGAAGGATGATATTTTTGAAAAGTTTCTTAATTAAAAATGTATACTATTTTTGATACATTATATACATTTTAATTAGCTAAACAGTCAGCACGAGAAGTATTGCAAACAAAAGAAAGAATATAAATCTGTGCACCTTTAAAGCGTTTACTTATACTTTAATATTTAGGGCCTGATGTAGCCAAACTTTACACAAGTCTTTTGTTTAAGGTTCTCACTTTTTGGTGAATTTTGTTTTTAATTTATAATTAAATTGTATAATTATACTAACTTTTAACAATTGAACAAGATTATGTATACCTTTTATATTGTAAAGTATTACATTTTGCCATAAAAGTTGAAGTGATTTTATATAACAAAAGCAAAATTCTGTCACACCGATTATTTTACTTGGCCTATCCTTTACCATATTTTACTGCAGTACAATATAAACCCGCCATCATTCAAGTGTACCACCTCACCGATAATATTGCCCTACGTTATCTATCGCTTTAACTCTCAGGGCCATTTGAACCGCTTCTGTTGTAGTGCCTGTGAAAGGGATATAAAGAAGATAGGAGTTAGCGGAGGAGTGGTACATGTACCAAAATAAAGGAGTCAATGTCCTAAAATCCTCGTTATGTTATACGTATTTAAAGCTACACGACAAGATGTGCTAAGAATGAGAAAGGGAGAATGGGAAGGGGGGATAAAGAGATAGAAAAATACTGAGATACATGAAACATTCGGAAGGTGTGAAAACGTAGTATTGAGAAAAATGCTGTTTTATAAAGTAGTATATTTGGAAACAGGCGTGTTGTAGGATCTTTAAATGGCTGTAGAGCCCAACAAAAGAGGTAAGTTAAATGCTGATTCTCTAGATGCCCAAATGTTCCAACAACCATTTGCTGTAAAAAAAAAAAAAAAAAAAAAATTGCTTGGAGTCTTTGGTGAATATTAACTTTATTGTAAGAAATGGTAACTCTATGCTTCCGAAAAGAAGAAAACATTTTCTTGGAAGTAATTTTAATTTATAAACTAAGTCATTTCTAATCTAATCTCAAAAGAAAGTTAAATATTGATAATTAGAGCATTTCGTTTCAAAAATCATTCGTTTGCTGTCGTCATCGAAAACCAACAACCAGTTTGTACCTAGCAGCTTTCAAAAGCTCTATTATGTCGACATAATAAACAAAATGCAAGGAACACATTCGAGCACCACAAAGCCTGAAGTTCTTTGTAGCGCTGATCCAATACCAAGGTATAATGGAACTAATAATATCAATTGATTCATTGTTAAACAAGGAAGGCCACCCTCGTGTGCCGTTGCAGGTGGCTTTGGAATGTCCGCCCATCTATAAACTAATTTTCCTTTTGAATCAATATTAAACAAGTCACTATCGACACAATCAGCTTGAAGAAAAGGACTCTGTTCCATTTACGTTTTCCAATTCAGCTTAAAATATGTGTGTATACATATTCCCTCCCCTTTTCGTTTTCGTGCTGTCTTTCTCTACTCATTTCTTTTGCCTCCCTATAGGGTTTATCATTGCAGGTCTTTTACCTTATTATACCGCCACAGAAGTTTCACGATAATAGTTCAAGGCCACCTTTTTGTTCTCTCGCTATTACTTTGGCGAGAGAACAGTTCTTGCCAGAGGTCTTCTGTGATTAATTAAATTAATTATGGTACAAATTATACCAAAAACGTTATCTACTGCCATAGCATTTATTGTTTCCACATAATATACTCAGAGAAAGTTTCAAGAAGTAAAATGTTTCAGCTAGAAGAAGAAGATGTGTGAAATCGGTGAAATGACGTTCAAGTGAGTCCGGGATCCATAGAGTTTAGAGTTATAACTTCGTCTTCTCAGCATAAGCGAAAAACCTGGAAGAAAAACCCTTAACTGGGTAACTCACCCTAACCGAGATTCAACCTGCGGACCTCTTGTATGTGAGGCCGGCAGTTACCACCAATATATTGTAATAAATATAAAATAATTGGTTACAAATATAGTCTTTGATTCACTGCTTCAAAAATTTCTCTCCACGTTTTGACACGTACACAGTTAAAGCTGCACGCCATCTATGGCTCGCACACCACTGTGCGCTAACTCTCCAGTCACTTCGACTCAGTACAATTCACAACATAACAACCGCAGCAATCCTTCCTCCTTTTGTGACTAGAAAATAGCGTCACAGATCTTCCTGGTAGCTTCTAAAAGCCGAAACTTGGAGAAACACCTCGAATATCGAGACAAATCACAATGTCTCGCGTTCCGAAGGTTCCTGTTACGGTCACAACGCTCTTCTTGTTTTTTACGTATCCGTTGTGATGACTCACATACCTGAGCAGCGCAGTCACACGCGCCACAAAATATATAGTAAATGTTTTCTTTTTCTTTTAACCGACTTACAGCGTTTTAAAAATGCTATTTACAACAGAGGTTGTTTAAATGAGGCCAGAAATTGATAATACTAATTATGTTTGAATTTGCTGGAATCTGACGTAGATTCTTCTTTTTAGTTGTTACTTTAAGGTCCTTTAACCTGTTGCCATTTCGGACGATGAATGAAATGGGTGAAATGCTACCAAATGAGCTCGGGGTCTTAATTTTATTCGTCATTGTCCTCTCAGGTTATGGGAAAAGTCCGAAAAATCTCTTTCCGGGTACGTCACTGCAATCTAATTCGAATTCGGGACTTGTTGAGTATGATGCGGATACATTACCCAAAAACTATAGAGGTAGTCTTCTTTGATTATCTGAGAAAAGGAAATGTATCACTATTATCAAATAAATATTTGGCTTCCAAAATCATGGTTTGTAATACTGCATGTTATCAGTGTTGTTTAATATAGTTCATCATTTCTTATAAAGCATTTTTTTAGCTCTAAAAGTGTTCAGAAAGTATTTGTATTTAAGTTACATAATTACATATTTACACAAATCTAACTATTATTATTCCGTTCATATCAACGAATAACGCAACAGGTCTGCGCTTCAAATCCCACCGTCCTTCCTTACAGGCTTTTTCCAGGTTTTCCTCAGCCCACATAATTGGCAAATTCGAGAGGAGGTTTCTTCCCTAAATTTAAGCTTGCAGAGCTTCCATCCCATGTTTTTTGTCACTTATTTCATGTATCATCACTGTCCACCGCCTGTGGTGCAACTTGTAGTAAGAACAACTGATAAACAGGGCAACAAATTTTGAAAGGGACTTATTGTAACCGTCTTTTTTTTTTTTTTTTTTTGTATTGTATACCTATCTTAAATAAATGAAAATTGGCGTAAAAAAGGTTTAATACGGAACTATTAGAAACAATATTAAAGATTAAAGTAAGCCTCAAACAAAAACTCAAGTTTCAGACGCCAAGAAAGAAAGCTCGCTGTAATTATTGTATGGTACCAACAGGATGAAAATGTTACAACAAGGGTTATATTTTGTAGTAGTAGCCGTGATTTCAACAACAGGCCTAGATATTACAAAGTAACTTAAACGTACGCAGCTCGTCACCACAAATCAATACTCGTAAAGTCATCAACATTTTGCTGCGTAAACAAGTTCCACGGAATCCTGCACTCTGTTATTCTTTTCGTTTATTTCGTTTTGTTTTATGACGTAATTTTAATTTAATTTCAATATTTAAATTTTACCAGTTCACATTGAACAAGAATGCAATGACAGTTCCAGCTTCCAACAAGTTACGAAGTCTAATCACCTGAAACTCATTCCAAAGTCTCGTAATTAAGCTGATGTTATCAAAAGGCGTGCGAATTCTGCATCGGGTGGGTATAATCAGCTGTGCCTTCTTGTCTCTAGCAAAGGAGACACATGAGCGGGTTGACTCTGGTGACCTGCTTTGATAATGTAGTCGGATCTAACCGGGTATGTCGGAACTACCCGGGTCTGTCCTTTAACATATGCTTGATTTGTGTATGAAAATGTAATTTTATTTTGGAAGGAACTGAAAAATGACTGCTAATTCGTGACTCCGTTCTCTCTATTTGAAAACAAAGGAGATACTGGCGAAATAACAAGCATACCCAGCCCTGGTTCACGAAAAATACAGGAAGTACAACATTTGAAATGTGATTTCATATTCTTCAGGGGGAAATTCATTTATTTTTATCTATTGTTTGAAAAATTGGGTTTTTCTGCAAACAATACTGCTCTATAATGTTTTATTTTAATGTTTTATTATTTCGGTTCTTTTCGTATTATTCTCCTTATTCAGGTGGATAAGCAGTTTGTTTGCAATATTTTATGACAGATAATAAAGTAAATGCAAATGTGCGGATGATTTGCAATAAAATATCCAATTGCCTTTACTCAATTTCCATTGCATATATACACATTTGAAAGAATTAGTTATTGGATTTAACAATAAAAGCTCAGGTATTATTAAAATACATCTGTGAACCTTCATTAAATATTTGAAGGAAATGTATTTTAGAATATAATGTGTTTCTTGATATACACAATTAACAAAATCGCCGTTCAGTTTTGGAAGTTAAACACGGTAATGTGTGTTGTATGTACAGGGGTATACAAAGTATACACTGCTTACCTACGAGTTGTCGCTACTACTCGTACACAAAGCACAACTGTGGATACATAGTTAAAGCAACTACCTAACAAATAATCCTCAGATTTCTAATTCCTAACCGACGAAATGTACTATACTAATACTGTAGGTATTGTGGAATATTAATTAGTATTCCGGAATACCTTACTACTAAAACAGTAAATAAGGGGTATAGTACGTCGTTTGGTCGAAGTAACATTCAAAGCACTTGCCTCGGTGGCGGATACTTGTTAGCAATACGAAAAACTTGTAAACAACATATCTGAAACAAAGCAAATAGTCCTAATTAATGTAATGATAGTACAGTAGAGTTGGTTTGTTGCATTGTCTATTCCAACAAAGTGGACAGTGATTCGGCAACGGTCTGTAGAAATGACACTTCTTACCTATATGCATGCAATTATTATTAACGCTTCGGCGGAGCCAGGAGCCAGGAGCAGGATCTAGTCGCCCGAGTGTACTCGGGCGGGGGCAAATCACCACGGTACCTATCCATTTTTCTCGCGGATATACCCGTGTGATATAAAAGATGTAGTCTTATGCAAGCGTTTTTGTCTGTGTCAAAGTAATTGGGCAGGGTGTTTCCCTCTGTGCAGCCGGCGCGAGCTGGCTTACCTACCGGAGTGGTCACCCACCCAGAGAGGGACCAGGCCCGATGCTGCTTACCTTGGCCAGCCGCTTGCGGGCTGTCAAGGAAAGCAGTGCCGGCTAGCGGGGAGAACTGAAGGGATATAGGTACGGGGTGGGGGAAGCCAATGTTGCAGATCTGGTCGGAGTACAACTGGATGGTCACCCGTCCGAGTCGGGACCGGGCCCGATGCTGCTTAACTTGGCGGGTAGAACAATAAAGGGAGAGGCGGCCGGAAAACTACCATCCCAAGGCGTCCTTGGGAAGGCGGTAGCTTACGCGTCTCCTAGGCAGCGTGTGGTCGTAAAGACCGAGAGTGTTCACCTGGGGATTTGGGTGGGGAGCAAGTTTAGTGTAGATTGTGCGAGCTCTTTCTCGCACAACGTCCACTATGTAAGGGATTCCGGAGTGGGAATGGAGAATGTGGGACGGGAATCTGCGGTCTGTGCCGTATATCATCCTCATTGCCCTGTTCTGCACGGTCTGCAGCCTGCGGATGGTGGAACGAGCCACCGAACCCCAGACCTCACAGCCGTACAGCAGCAGGGGCGGGATGACTGCGCGGTACAGCCGTAGTTTTAGGTGTGTAGGCATGGTGGAGCGGAAGATGGGAAACAGCTGCCGCAGGGCAGCGTGTCCCAAACCGACCTTCTCCCTGACATGTGGAGTGAAAGTAAGGCCGCGGTCGAGGAGGACTCCAAGGTATTTGGCGGTGCGGACCCAGGGGATCCGCCGCCGCCGCAACCTCAGCGACCTCTCCGGTCGCCAGCCACGGACTTTAGCCAGCAGTAGAGCTGAGCTCTTCTGCGGGCTGATGGCCATCCGCCACTGTTCACTCCATCTGCCTATGGCCTGGAGCTGTCTCTGTAGCGGGGGGAAGCAATATCGGGCGTTCTTGTTACCGCCATTATGAGGATATCGTCGGCATACTGGCACGTAACTGTACTGGGTTCTGTGGGGAAGTCGGACATGTAGGCAGCAAAGAGTAACGGCGACAGCACGCTGCCTTCCGGCACTCCCGCCGCTATGGGTCTGACTGTGGAATGCCTCCCCTCCACCCTCACCCTGAAAGTGCGGTCCCGAAGGAAGCTACTAAGCAGGTGAAGGTAGGGGGGAGGGATTTCTGCGTTCTTGAGCTTGTACAAGAGTCCCTGATGCCACGTGGTGGCGAAGGCCTTTTCCACGTCCAAGAGCACCGCGACTGTTTTGAAGTCCTGGAAGCCCAGGGCAGCCTTCTCAGCCAGTCGCAGCAACTGCAGGGTTGTGGAATGTCCAGTACGGAAACCAAACTGATGATCCGGGAGTAGGAGTCTCTCTTCGAAGAGAGGGGTGAGGCGAGGTAGAAGTAACCGCTCGAATACTTTCGAGACGATCGGAAGTAAGCTAATAGATCTGTAGCTTGACGGGAAGACCGGGTCCTTGCCGGGCTTCAAAATGCATACCACCCGCGCCTCCTTCCAACAAGTTGGAAAGTGACGTAGGTGCAGGCATGCATTGTAAATCCGCGTCAGGTGGATTACGGCCTTTCTGGATAGGTGCTGGAGCATAGGCGCCGTAACGCCGTCAAGTCCAGGGGCTTTGTTAGGCTTTAGGTTGTTGAGTTGGGAAGTCACCTCTTTCGGGGTGACTAAAGGAATGCGGATCTCCTCATGGGGCGGCGGGGGCTCCTCATAGAGGTAGTCTACCGTCGCTTCCACGAGCTCAGTAAACTCCTCATCCTGGGGGGTCTTCGCGGGGTTCGAATTGGGACTCCAGATAATCTGCGAAATCCGTGGCTTTATCCTGGGGCTCAAAAGAGAGTCTCCCACGGGAGCCATGGATGGGCTGCTTGAGTTGGGTTTATATAGGAGACTCGGGTGGCGCTGGGATGGCACTGCCCGGTCAGGTTCTACCCGAGGATAGCAGTCGAACATGTACCACCAGATGGCACTGGGATGGCAATGCCCGGTCAGGATAGCAGTCGAACAAGCCGAACATGTACCACCAGATGCAGATCACACAATTCTTCACCCCATCCCTCCTTGATCACACGCGGTACATAAAAACGAACACTTCCTCCAAAAGCTTAGTTCTGATTGTACATTTATAAACAATCCAAATATATTGGTTTTAATTATTTTACATTCAAGCCGTGTGTAGTACAGATGTTGGATAAGTGGAGTCAGACTGAAAAATTCAATTCCATAGTCGGGATTTAACCACGGATCTCCCGATCTCTAGCCGATTGCTCTGCCACTGAGCTACCATGGCAACATGCCGGCATAATACTGGGACTTAAAGTACTTGCCGCATTGTAAGTCGCCATTGGGGTTGTCATCCCAAAATAATTTGAGATCACCTTGTGGTTTACTGGGAAACATATGAGTCAGGTGAGAAATTCAATGCCAGAATCCTGGGTCTTAAGTACTAACAAGATTGTAAGTCGCCATTGGGGTTGTCATCCCAAAATAATTTGAGATCACCTTGCGGTTTACCAGGAAACATATGAGTCAGGTGAGAAATTCAATGCTATGCCGGCATGTTGCCATGGTAGCTATGGCATTGAATTTTTCAGCCTGACTCTACCTATCCAATCACAAATATAGGTATTATTTAATATTGATAGATCAATACTGTGGAGCATCACCGTCATCGTCACCATCCACTTCTAGGATATCGGAACATTATATTTGATCTTCGGTGCATGAGCAGATATGTCTTTAAGCATTTTAATTCGAACCGAATTAGGGCAACCTGAATATCTAATTTGAGATGATCAAATTGATAATGTTATTGTAACTGCTAACGCTTTTTCTATTGAAACCAAAAACTTTCTAGGGATTTTGATCTGAGAGACATATTGGTTTGCATTGGTAATACTTTTAAAGTATCTTTTTACTCATTCTCGTAATTCGTACTCCAATAACGATCGAGTTTTTTTGCTGAAATTGAATATAGTTTTTATCAAATACTTATAGCCTTGGATTCTCTTTTGCAAAGTGTAGGTTCTGTTATGTTTTGTAGAACTCGGACAATTTCTTTCTTCTCAGTTGCTAAAACTTTTCTTCTTCTTCCGCCTCTTCTATTCTTCTTCCTCTTCTTCGTTATCTTCTTCTTCTTATTATTATTTATCATTATTATGTCGCCCTCCATGGTGTAATGCTAACTTCACATACCCAAGGTCGCGGATTCAAAACCGTCAGAGGGCGATGGATTTTTTTCGGGTGTAAAAATCCTTAGAATGGCTTCCTTCAGAGGGGAAGTAAAGCCGTTGGTCCCGTGTCGTAGATTTACAGCACGTAAAAGAACCTCAAGCCTGATAGAGAGACTCTGAGCAAAATTAAGCGGTATTTCACGCCCAATTTAGAATAGGACGCTGAGAAGCACAGTAGCTAAAGAGCGTCCATAAATAACACACCATTTCTATTGTTATCTACATATGTTGAAATGTTAACCTTAAGTATCACTGTAACTGAAGTCTTGTGAGGAAATGCAAACCGAAAAGTTAATCTTATTCTTCTCCATTACCATGTCCTTAAATACAATTTTGCATCTGGAGATAAGTTTATAGAAATACATTTCTGAGAATAATATAAGCACAGCCTACTTTATTTCTGTGACGGAAGTTAATGCAAATTCCAAAATATGATTGTGTTCCATTCACATGACCTTTACTGCAAAAAGCTATTCTTATAAAATATTATTTTATCTGCATAATACTAATCAAGGTACACATTACCAGAATTTGTTTTATTACTTATTGTTAGTTCCCTATAAGTGTTAGGTTAAAGCAACAGTCAAATCTTTTAAAAATTGTCGGTATAGAATGTCAATTACATTTTTTTTTCGTGGCCTGGAGTAAAACAAATGACTTATGAAACGGTTGAGGGCTTGCCGTTTGAGAAAAGTTGAAATTTTACGAAAAAAATATATGTTTTAACTAGATCTTCATTTTAGTGAAGTAAGTTTTATCTGTTTTATGGTTTCAGTTATGTAAAGGTCATTAGGGAGGAGGAAAACCAGATGCTATTCCCAGAAAATTAAAGATATACTTTTATTTGTTCATTATACTGAATTTTAATCAAAATCGTTAGACATTGTTAATAAAATCAGCATTTTCGAAAATGTTTATTTGTAAAGTGCAGTTTAGGGTAGTTTGGGGTAGGGGAATTTTCTTGAAAATCTTCATGTCCCATACTTGGAAGATGCTCAACTTAAATATCACATTTTTACTTTCTCTACATGTACTATGCAGGTAGTGTATAGAGAAGGTATTGCATTCCACCCAAAAATTCGATACCGAGATTTCACAGGAAATACGTGTTTTGGGTCCCCCTGAATCCAAAAAAAGCATTTTCAGAAAAAGGTCCATGTCTGTGGATAGCATAGCTCAAAAACGAAAAGACCGTTAAATACCAAACTTGGTATTTAAGTTTGGCATCTTCCAAGGATACGCTGTAAATTTTCAAGAAAATCCCGTCACCCCAAACTATCCTTTACATGGAACTCTTTTAGAAGATTTTGATTTTCTTAAAAATGGCTGTAACGATTTTGATTAAAATATCGTATATTAATGATATTTACCTGACAAATAAAATATATATCTTGAATTTTCTAGGAATAGCTTCTGAAGACTACTTTATTCTGGAGGAATTTATGGAGTTTTACATAACTGCTAAACCGTATGAGATGGACTAAAACTTACCATACAAAACATTTAGAGCACTTTAAAACACAACATTTATGTTATATACATTTTTTTCGTGAAGTTGATGGTTTTTAAATATTTCTGATTTTTGGTTTCAGGATTGAAAAACTTTTACTTTTCTCATACAGGAATTTGTCAACTCCTGTTCCATACAAACAAAGGAACTTCAGTCACATAGCAACCAGCTTTTGACTATCACTTTAACCTATGGTACTCTCTTATTTCCCTTCCACTTACAAGGAAGCAAGTATTAAGACCATTTCTGTTAATTTTTCTCGATAAGCATGAAGTAAAAAGAAGAATAAACTTTGTACAATAATTTGTTGCAGAGATGTAGAGGAAGTCATGTGAATGGAACGCATCAGATTTTTAGTCTTTGGCTTAACACACATACAGCCCTGTTTCTATTTTTCCCTTTCCTTTTCTCTCTCGCTCTCTTTGCATACAGAGTACCGTAAGATGTGTACTTTCTGTGAAATCTCGGAATCCAATTTGTTGGTTGAACGCAATACCTACGAGCAGTGTCCATTAACTTGAGATATGATCGGATGCAAGTGAGGTTAACACAAGACGAGGCAACTGAAAGTTATGTGGCAGCAGGCTTGGCAACGCTGCAAGGTTCACTCAGGCCTTGGCCAAGGAAGTCTTGCCAGACAGCTTGACGTGGCTGAGTTGCACCCCCCCTCCCCCTGGCTGCCCGGCGATCCAGACATCTCTTCAACCATTTCACGGCTAACATCACAAGTTTGGAACGATCGCCTAACAAAAAAAACTCCTGCTCCTCAGACCCTTTCTGTATGGCCATAAAGTTATCGAAAAGCGACGAGAAAAAAACTCCTCTTATATGCTGCGTTCATACGACTTTCTCTATCCATCTTCTGCCAACATCTTGATAATACAGATAAACCAGCATTACACATTAAGCAAAAGCGAAAGTAAAATCTTTACAACGCTGATCGCTACGTTATTATTTAGTGTTTAACGTCCGCTTTTACTACCACGGCACCGCAGGAGATGACACTGACGATACATGGAATGAAGATGGAACACCGGTGGAATGTGATGGCGCAGATCCCGTAGAAAACGCGCCCCTGCGCCGGTTTGTTCACCACATGCAGTCGCCTTGGTGAGAGGCGAGTTGTCTCACCAGTCGACCACGACGCGGCTTCAGGTCGCTATGTGATGGCTTTGAAATGCCATTCTCTTTGCTTGAACACGTAGAAACGCAAAAACGAATAGCGACTTTTAAAATTGTATTTTATTTTAGATCGCTTTAACAGCTTGCTCATATCGCGACGAAACGGTTCGGTAAGATACCCTGTAGGACACTTTCCTTCACCGTACCTTCGCTTCGCGCCAAGCAGATGTTGCTGGAATGCCATCCAGTATAGTTGCTCTACCATCCGTAGTCAGAAGATGTCATTCGTACTAAGATGGCTGCTAAGTGGAGCCAGCCTGCTTGTAACGTACCTCTAAATACCGCGATAACTAGATGGGTTTAGGTCACCGTCCAGTCTACCTCTTTCACATCTGTCAATAGATAGCAGGGCAATCATCTATTTTCAGTTGTACTATTCTTTTCTAGACTGAAGGGGGACCATGGAGAGTGGTGGTGTTAATATCTAATCCGTTATGTACCTTGCAGGCTGAGGGAAAATCTTCAACTAGCTATAGTGTGATTTTATGATTGCCTGTTTCCTGTTTGCCTGTAGAATACCATAGCGACCAAAATTCACAGCACCTGTAACGTTTTTGCTAATGTCAGGGAGTAGCCGCGCCGTGGTCGAGTGGTTAGACCACCCACTTCGCATCTAGACGGCCCGAGTTTGGTCCCAAGAGACCGCATGTGAGATTTGTGGTGCACAAAGTGGCGCAGGGGCGGGTTTTCTCCGGGTTCCCGCCATCGCATTCCACTTGGTGCTCCATCTTCATTTCATGTATCACCGCTGTCATAGCCTGCGGTGCCACAAGTAGTAAAAGCGTGCGTTAAACACTACCTAAAATAATACTAATAATGTCAGGGTGGATATTAGCATGACTTGTTCCAGAAGGCCGAACTGGCGAGTGCAGTAATCCCGTCGTGCGTTAAAAGAATAATTACAGAGCTCAACTTTATGCTCTCTCAATGACCACGACCCGTTCACCATTTTCGTTGAAAGCAAGGCTTGTAAAAGGAAGGTCGCCCTCAATAGTTCCCCTCACTGACCGAGCGATTTGAACTTGAAATAGCCCCGTTGAGTTCTGCAACACGTGGGGATATCTGCACACGTCAGCTGGGTCTCGTGGCTAATAACCAGAGCTGGGAAGTTCGGACCGTTCACCGTTCCTTATATAAGGTTGCGACCGACCATATAGCCGCATTAGAACAAGTCACTGATAAGAGCGCAGGGGAGGGGGAGGTAAACAAACCCGTTGTCAAGTAAACAGCACTGTTTGCAGGGAACAAAAATGTCTTATGAAACACTCTTATAAGCAGATCATTATTGCATATATAAGGTTGACTCTGATTTCTATACATGTACGTTATGAAGACACCCAAGCAATTATAACATGGATTGAAATATTTACCTATCGAATGTTAAATAATATCCAAATAATAAAAATAATTCAGATTAAATATCTTCAGATTCTTACTAGGTAAAAGCGAAAACAGGAATTAAACTAAACCTTAACTCATCTACAACTGTATTACTGAAAACTATATGTACTTATGAAGCCTTTCAAATGAAAAGCTCATTCTACGTTCCGACAAACAAAAGTTATGATGTAAAAAAGTTCGTTCCACTTCACATGATGTGACCGGGACTTATTTGAAATATTTTATCAGTTCCGTTTCAGTATCACCAAGCAAATGGCATTTGTTGGGATCTAAAAGTGCAGTTTATAGGCGATACATGACACTGAACCCTGCAGTCTTTTCAATTACACGTTTCATTTTCATCTTTATTTGCGGTAGGATGGTCGTGGATTGGTAGATCCGTCTTGACAGTTCTTCTACATGCCGCACAGATTCAGTTCAGCTCTGGACTGTAACAGTGTGATAGTTGTAATTTAACTCTTTGAATAAATCTTCAATCAATAATATGTTTCTGTGAAGCTGATCTGTTACTAGACGTTCGGCATTTGTTTACTAGAACTGCCATCGGTTTCTGAATAAGTACATGCATAAGTGCACTGCTAGAAAACTTATTAAGGTTGTAAACACATTTGAGCAGAACAAAGATGTTATTCGGACACCTTCCTTGCTGCCGACATGGTTCTGTGTTATGCAGTGATATCTGTTTTGCAGTAATGGGTTACACTCTACGTTGACCTTTGCTCGCGCTAGTAGCGCCGCATGGTATTGCCAACCTGGCCGCTCTTACTCTGCATAAGGAAATCGGTACGAACTTCCTTTCTCTGTTAACAACCTTATCACACCTTCAAAGACGTCGAAAGCAACTGAAACGAAATGGCTGGCCGCTGCTCTCCTTAGACGCTTGTAGCAATTGTTATTTTGGAACGGTTTATATCTTTCAGGCTTAAACAGTATGTTTCATTAGTAAAATAATGTAATAAAAAGTTACCCTATTTCTGATTTTCTCTAGATAAAACGATTCGTTACTTAGGCTCTGGTAATCTTACATTACAATCAAAAAACACTTTCGAGATTATGTGAGGCTCCATTCGGAAGTTTTCAAGTTTGAATTCCATTGGACCTGGCAATGCGTTTTCTTTCTTTCTTTCTTTAGATTAGTAGGTGAATGCTGAGATGGTTCCCTTTTACCACGACTTTCTTGTCCCCAACATTTCCTTTCATCTGTTTCAGGGTTGTGGGACGGCGGTTGACGTATTGTGACAGCACGGTGGTATTTGCGCTACTATGCGGCTATAGGAAGATTTCTCCTTGGCGTTTAGTGGGACTATTTGGACTCCTTTCTTCCTAGTGTGTTTCGTCTATTCTTTGTCCTCTAGAGTTCTCAATGGTTTAACTGCGGGGCCGTGTTCCAGTTACTAGAGACCCCTCCGTTTGACTAACATCAATGGTTTACCTGAGGAGCCGTGTTCCAGCTGCTGGAGACACCTGCGTTTGACTAACATCAATGGTTTACCTGCGGGGCCGTGTTCCAGTTACTGGAGACCCCTCCGTTTGACTAACATCAATGGTTTACCTGCGGAGCCGTGTTCCAGCTACTGGAGACACCTGCGTTTGACTAACATCAATGGTTTAACTGCGGCGCCGTGTTCCAGCTACTGGAGACCCCTGCGTTTGACTAACATCAATGGTTTACCTGCGGGGCCGTGTTCCAGCTACTGGAGACCCCTGCGTTTGACTAACATCAATGGTTTACCTGCGGGGCCATGTTCCAGCTACTGGAGACCCCTGCGTTTGACTAACATCAATGGTTTAACTGCGGGGCCGTGTTCCAGCTACTGGAGAAACCTGCGTTTGACTAACATCAATGGTTTACCTGCGGAGCCGTGTTCCAGTTACTGGAGACACCTGCGTTTGACTAACATCAATGGTTTAACTGCGGGGCCGTGTTCCAGCTACTGGTAACACTGCATTTGACTAACATCAATGGTTTACCTGCGAGGCCGTGTTTCAGCTACTGGAGACACTGCATTTGTCTAACATCAATGGTTTACCTGCGGGGCCGTGTTCCAGCTACTGGAGACACCTGCGTTTGACTAACATCAATGGTTTAACTGCGGGGCCGTGTTCTAGTTACTGGAGACCCGTGCGTTTGACTAACATCAATGGTTTACCTGCGGGGCCGTGTTCCAGCTACTGGAGACACCTGCGTTTGACTAACATCAATGGTTTAACTGCGGGGCCGTGTTCCAGTTACTGGAGACCCCTGCGTTTGACTAACATCAATGGTTTACCTGCGGGGCCGTGTTCCAGTTACTGGAGACACCTGCGTTTGACTAACATCAATGGTTTAACTGCGGGGCCGTGTTCCAGCTACTGGAGACACTGCATTTTACTAACATCAATGGTGTAACTGCGGGGCCGTGTTCCAGCTACTGGAGAACCCTGCGTTTGACTAACACCAATGGTTTACCTGCGGGGCCGTGTTCCAGCTACTGGAGACCCCTGCGTTTGACTAACATCAATGGCTTACCTGCGGGGCCATGTTCCAGTTACTGGAGACCCCTGCGTTTGACTAACATCAATGGCTTACCTGCGGGGCCGTGTTGCAGCTACTGGAGAACTCTGCGTTTGACTAACACCAATGGTTTACCTGCGGGGCCGTGTTCCAGCTACTGGAGACCCCTGCGTTTGACTAACATCAATGGCTTACCTGCGGGGCCATGTTCCAGTTACTGGAGACCCCTGCGTTTGACTAACATCAATGGCTTACCTGCGGGACCGTGTTCCAGCTACTGGAGACACCTGCGTTTGACTAACATCAATGGCTTACCTGCGGGGCCGTGTTCCAGCTACTGGAGACCCCTGCGTTTGACTAACATCAATGGTTTACCTGCGGGGCCGTGTTCCAACTACTGGAGACCCCTGCGTTTGGCTAACATCAATGGCTTACCTGCGGGGCCATGTTCCAGTTACTGGAGACCCCTGCGTTTGACTAACATCAATGGTTTACCTGCGGGGCCGTGTTCCAACTACTGGAGACCCCTGCGTTTGGCTAACATCAATGGCTTACCTGCGGGGCCATGTTCCAGCTACTGGATACCGCTGCGTTTGACTAACATCAATGGCTTACCTGCGGGGCCATGTTCCAGCTACTGGAGACCGCTGCGTTTGACTAACATCAATGGCTTACCTGCGGGGCCATGTTCCAGCTACTGGAGACCGCTGCGTTTGACTAACATCAATGGCTTACCTGCGGGGCCGTGTTCCAGCTACTGGAGACCCCTGCGTTTGACTAACATCAATGGCTTACCTGCGGGGCAATTTTCCAGCTACTGGAGACACCTGCGTGTGACTAACATCAATGGCTTACCTGCGGGGCCATTTTCCAGCTACTGGAGACACCTGCGTGTGACTAACATCAATGGTTTACCTGCGGGGCCATTTTCCAGCTACTGGAGACACCTGCGTGTGACTAACATCAATGGCTTACCTGCGGGGCCATGTTCCAGCTACTGGAGACCCCTGCGTTTGACTAACATCAATGGTTTACCTGCGGGGCCATGTTCCAGCTACTGGAGACACCTGCGTATGACTAACATCAATGGCTTACCTGCGGGGCCGTATTCCAGCTACTGGAGACACCTGCGTTTGACTAACATCAATGGCTTACCTGCGGGGCCGTGTTCCAGCTACTGGAGACACCTGCGTTTGACTAACATCAATGGCTTACCTGCGGGGCCGTGTTCCAGCTACTGGAGACCCCTGCGTTTGACTAACATCAATGGTTTACTTGCGGGGCCGTGTTCCAGTTACTGGAGACCCCTGCGTTTGACTAACATCAATGGTTTACTTGCGGGGCCGTGTTCCAGCTACTGGAGACACCTGCGTTTGACTAACATCAATGGCTTACCTGCGGGGCCGTGTTCCAGCTACTGGAGACCCCTGCGTTTGACTAACATCAATGGCTTACCTGTGGGGCCGTGTTCCAGCTACTGGAGACACCTGCGTTTGACTAACATCAATGGTTTACCTGCGGGGCCGTGTTCTAGCTACTGGAGACACCTGCGTTTGACTAACATCAATGGCTTACCTGCGGGGCCGTGTTCCAGCTACTGGAGAAACCTGCGTTTGACTAACCTCAATGGTTTACTTGCGGGGCCGTGTTCCAGCTACTGGAGACACCTGCGTTTGACTAACATCAATGGCTTACCTGCGGGGCCGTGTTCCAGCTACTGGAGACCGCTGCGTTTGACTAACATCAATGGTTTACCTGCGGGGCCGTGTTCCAGCTACTGGAGACCCCTGCGTTTGACTAACATCAATGGTTTACTTGCGGGGCCGTGTTCCAGCTACTGGAGACACCTGCGTTTGACTAACATCAATGGCTTACCTGCGGGGCCGTGTTCCAGCTACTGGAGACACCTACGTTTGACTAGCATCAATGGCTTACCTGCGGGGCCGTGTTCCAGCTACTGGAGACACCTGCGTTTGACTAACATCAATGGCTTACCTGCGGGGCCGTGTTCCAGCTACTGGTAAGACTGCATTTGACTAACATCAATGGTTTACCTGCGGGTCCATGTTCCAGCTACTGATGACCCCTGCGTTTGACTAACATCAATGGCTTACCTGCGGGGCCGTGTTCCAGCTCTTGGTAACACTGCATTTGACTAACATCAATGGTTTACCTGCGGGGCCGTGTTCCAGCTACTGGTAACACTGCATTTGACTAACATCAATGGTTTACTTGCGGGGCCGTGTTCCAGCTACTGGAGACCCCTGCGTTTGACTAACATCAATGGTTTACCTGCGGGGTCGTGTTCCAGCTACTAGAGACACCTGCGTTTGACTAACATCAATGGTTTACCTGCGGGGCCGTGTTCCAGTTACTGGAGACCCCTGCGTTTGACTAACATCAATGGCTTACCTGCGGGGCCGTGTTCCAGCTACTGGAGACCCCTGCGTTTGACTAACATCAATGGTTTACCTGCGGGGCCGTGTTCCAGTTACTGCAGACCCCTGCGTTTGACTAACTTCAATGGTTTAACTGCGGAGCCGTGTTCCAGTTACTGGAGACCCCTGCGTTTGACTAACATCAATGATTTAACTGCGGAGCCGTGTTCCAGTTACTGGAGACCCCTGCGTTTGACTAACATCAATGGTTTACCTGCGGGGCCATGTTCCAGCTACTGGAGACCCCTGCGTTTGACTAACATCAATGGCTTACCTGCGGGGCCGTGTTCCAGCTACTGGAGACCCCTGCGTTTGACTAACATCAATGGCTTACCTCCGGGGCCATGTTCCAGCTACTGGAGACACCTGCGTATGACTAACATCAATGGCTTACCTGCGGGGCCGTGTTCCAGTTACTGCAGACCCCTGCGTTTGACTAACATCAATGATTTAACTGCGGAGCCGTGTTCCAGTTACTGGAGACCCCTGCGTTTGACTAACATCAATGATTTAACTGCGGAGCCGTGTTCCAGCTACTGGAGACACTGCATTTGACTAACATCAATGGTTTAACTGCGGGGCCATGTTCCAGTTACTGGAGACCCTTCCGTTTGAACGGACTTTAAGGGACATTGGAAGTGTAATTTTGACTACAATCGGTTGTATATTACAAAATGCTTTTGGGTGTCTATAGAAAATCAATATTTGATGTACTCCCCTTGTTTTGGCTCTACAGACATTTAAAATTGCAAATACATGTTTCCTTGCATACTATTTCATTAATTAGCCTTTTCTCAAAACTACATTCTCACATTTTCAAAATATTTTATGCAGTGCAGTTTTTGTTTAAATACAACTAAAATTTGAATCTAGAGAATTATATATTGTAATATTACAAAGGACAAAATTATCCTAACACCAAAAACAGTTTTTCACAAAGTATATACATTTGTATTCAAATTATATATTTTAGAGATTAAAATTCCTAACTATCTAAAAATGCATATTTATTCAGTAATCAAATTTATTGAACTACCCCTGTTGTGTGTGGTTCAAAATTCCAAACACAAAATGCTATCCAATTTTCTAAAATATTGAAGCACGTGAGATATTTTGATTATGCAACATATTTACAGAATAAAATTTACGAAATAACTTATATCTTCTGAAGTATATATTTAATTTGAAGAGTTTTGATGTTCATATTAACATAATAGAAACCCAATTACAGTAAAACGTCCAGAAAAGTGTATAAAAATGTATAAATCTGAACTTTTACTGTCCTATAACTCCTAGCTGTATGTGTAGAACTGAGAATTACACTTTGGAATAAAGTAAAATGTGTGTAGATGTGCACACGCTGTAAACAAAAGTAAACGGTTTAATTAGGATGTAGATAAAGCTTTAAGAACATAAAGATGTGTTTGGGTGCTAAGCGAGTTCATTTCAATCGGAGGTCCCGGGTTAAATTTCCGGTCTGAGATGTGATTTTTATTTAATTAGGATTGTTCCTATTATAGGATTGAGAAAAGTAAATGTATATGTGAAAACCTACAGTTAAGTAACTATAGTTCAAATAGAAAAACACTTAATTTATATTAAAGCTTCGATATGACCACAGCAGTAAAAGACAGCTTTAGAAACGAACATAAAAATAACAATCCGGTGTGTTCCATTCATATAACTTTCTCTAACCATTCTTAACAAATTATTCTTATAAAGGCTTATTCTTGAATCTGCGTTGTGCTAATAAGGCAAACTTTAGCAGAAATGGTCTTATTACATATTTCGTTGTAGGTAAATTGGAAGTAAGGGAATGCTCTTGACTAAACCAATAGTCAGATATCACGCATAGCTGGTCGCTCTGTGGTAACATTGAAACTCAGTTATCTCCGCATGGTCAGGAGTAAGAACAAAATAAAAATAAATGTTTGACTTCCTATTTGAGAAAGTTATAGTATTGGAAACTTTAAACGATAGCAAGGAATAGGTAGGTATCTCGGAAATATTAGTTCTAAAAATGTATTTCACATAAATAATGTGTTTTGATGAGATCTTTTTAAGTAAACTTTTATCTACGAGTATCTCTTCGTTTTACCAGTTATGCAAAAGGCATCCACAATAGAACTTCAGAATATTCAAGATGTATATTTCATTTGTCATAAAAATATCTTAAACTCTTAGTATTTTAATCAAAATCGTTAGTCAGTGAGAAAATCCAAATTTTCAAAACTGTATTACATGTAAAGGGTATTTTGTGCTCGGGAGATTTTTTTGAACATCTTCGTGTGGTAACCTTAAAAGATGAACTTAGATACGAAGTTTGACATTTAATGGACTTTTATTTTTGAGGTATGTTGTTCATGGGTACACACACATATACACGGACCTTTTTCCATAAATGCATTTTGGACTCAGGCGGCCTAAAACATGTATTTCCTTGGTATCCTTTTTTCCTTTATTCCTTTTAAGTGTAATGTAGTACCTTCTCTGCCTATCATGTTCGTGGTAGAGAAAACAAAAATTAACAAACTATAGTAATGAATAGAAACACCCGGTAGAACAAATATTTCAAGGTTGCATACTGGTATATGTGGCAAGGGCGATGCTGGCAAGCTATGCGATGACACTGCTTGAGAAAGGAATATGATTTGTTCCCAATATTGCTCTCTTAGTGAGTTTGCTCTCGTTTTAAAAGTCATTGCATATTGATCGTGTTATTTGCCTTTACACTCCTGAATGTATAGGGTGTTAAGGAACTATACCCAAATATTTTCACAGAATATGTAGATTACTTAAATAAGTAATTTGAGATAGACTTATGGACTATTTATTGAAATTTCGAAGTAACAGCTACAAGTTTCTCAAGTGCCAGTACGCCATGTATTGTGGCACTTCGTCTGGAATGAAAAACATAATAAAAAAAAATTACGCTGTGACAGGAATCGAACTCATGACCTTTGTAATAGCAACTTCTCGCGTTACGCATTACACCAGAGCAGCCGGAAAAACTCCACAGTAGGCTACATAACTCAAGAACGTAGTTAATAAATGCTCAGTGTCGCACTGCCAATTGATAGGTTCGAGATTTTATAGATTTTTGCGAATTAAATATTGAGAACGCTAGTAACGAGGTGCTAAAAATCGATATTTCTATACTCGGGCAGCAGTTTTAAAGACATTCTAAGCCATTTTTCAACCTGCTTTGCTTTAACACCCACTTATCAGCACCTGATACCCACACGTTTAACGCTATGTAGCTGCGTTATGTTTATCCGGGACCATGCATCGTCAATCTCAAATTACTTATATCAGTCACGTGCACAATCTCGCAAATTATTTCGGTGTAGTTTATTAACACTCTGTAATATCCAATTGAAGCAACGCGCGTTCTTAAAATTCATCACAATACAGAGGTGTTTTACTTGCGGCTTTTATTACTGATACGTTATTTGGTATCGAGTTACAATGTAAACTTGTATTTCATTTGTACCAAGGTCAAACAACCGCTACCTGCACGAAACCATGTAAAGGTGGAGAAACTGGTTAATTTCAAAGGCCTCAGATAGAAGTAAGTATGTTGTGTTGTCGTGATAAATAACCCAAATATAATGTTTACATTTGCATATTTCATTCAACGCAGTCTTGCTTACATTTATCAGTTCCAGAACGATGACAAGCGGTAACCTGTTCATCGAAAATTAACTGCACGTGTAAAATATAATCTCAGGATACATTATATCAAACAAGTAGAAAAGTTTTCCACGAAATAGCGTCAACACTCTCCCAAACTATACAGTATGACGGGTCATTACTTAGATGCATAAGTCACTTCCAAACTGTTTATTATTTTCAGCTAAAGTTATAGTAAAAAACCGATTTTTTGCAATTTATCTACTTTGTTGCTTTTACTTTCCCTATCGCGTATGTACATACAAAGAACAGAAGGTATTGTACAGGGTTACTACAAAAGAAATAGACAATTTCAACTGCCTGTAAAACAAAAACTATTAGAGATAGCAACCTAATTATTTTGGAGGTATGTTGAGAAACTCTCAAAGTTTTGTTTGTTACTACTGGTAACGCTGTAGTGTTTTGTTTGTTGTTACAGAAGCTGAAATGGCGGAAAATCCTGTGGAAAAGGCATATTGCGTGTTGGAATTTGCAGGAACGCAATCGGCAACTGTTGTCCAACGACATTTTAGAACACGTTACCACAAAACGCTACCGACTAGACAGTCAATCTACGACTGGTATAGAGAATTCGAGACAGCGGGAGGTTTGTGCAAAGGGAAGAACTCGGGAAGACCAAGAGTTTCGGAAGAAAACGTTGAACGTGTTCGTTCTGCCTACATAAGAAGCCCACAGAAATCGACATCTAGGGCAAGCATGCAATTACAAATTTCACAGCAAACTGTATGGAAAATCTTGCGGAAGCGACTGCACATGATGCCTTACAGATTACAGATGTTGCAGTTTCTGAGTGAAGAAGATAAGGTCATACGGCGTGACTTTTGCATCGACATGTTGCGACATGATGAAGACGATGCTGGCTTTTGTGAGCGCATCATTTCATTTTTGTGGTAACGTGTTCTAAAATGTCGTTGGACAACAGTTGCTGATTGCGTTGTAGCAAATTCCAACACGGAATATGCCTTTTCCACAGGATTTTCCGCCATTTCAGCTTCTTCAACAACAAACAAAACACTTCAGCGTTACCAATAGTAACAAACAAAACTTTGAGAGTTTCTCAACATACCTCCAAAATAATTAGGTTGCTATCTCTAATAGTTTTTGTTTTACAGGCAGTTGAAGTTGTCTATTTCTTTTGTAGTAACCCTGTATTTCACCCAGAAATTCGATGTTCAGATTTCAGCGTAAAAATATTTTGAGGTCCCGTGAATCAAAAAAAAAAAAAAAAAAAAAGCATTAAAACAGTCCGTGTATGTCTGTGTGTGTGTATGTGTGTGTGTATGTGTGTGTGTATGTGTGTGTATGTGTATGTGTGTGTATGTGTGTATGTGTGTGTGTGTGTTTATGGGCAACATAGCTCAAAAACGAAAATACCATTAAAAACCATACTTAATATTTATGTTTACTATCTCCCAAGGATACATCACAAAGATTTTAAAGAAAACTTCCCTATCTCAAGTTCCGTTTACATGCAAAACGTTTGAAAATGTTCATTTTTCTCTACAGTGGCTCTTAACGGTTTTTATTAAAATGCCGTATACTAATATGTTAAAATGACAAATAAGATGCATATTTTGAATTTTTTGAGAGTAGCCTCTGAATGGCTTCTGGATGAGTTTTGCTGAATTTTGCATAAGTGTTAAACCGTAAGAGATAGAAAAAAGTGCAACACAAAATAATATACATGTTAAAACACACAACGTTTTTATTCTTATATACATTTTTTTCGTGAAAATGACAATTTCTAAGGCATTCCTTGGTATTGGTTTCAATTTTAAAATACTTAAACATTTTTCACACGGGAATTTGTGAATTTTACTCATGCAAATGAATGGATTTCAATCGTACACATCCGACTTTTCAAATACTGGACTACTGCTCAAGCCTAGTGTACTACCTGTACTTACAAGAAAGCAAGCAATCAGATCATTCTGCTAATCTTTATCTAGTTAGCATGAAGTAGATAGAAGAATAAGCTATTTAACAATACTTTGTTACAGAGATGTAGAGAAAATCATGTGAATGGAACACTCAAGTTGTTTCTCTTCTCTCAGGTCTTACAACTACCTAATTCTTGGGAAGTATTTTAAGCACAGGCCTGCAACTTTTTACTCACGGACGTTAAACACCACAAAAAATCCAGACTTTTCATAAGGTTCAACAAAGGTTAAATTTAGAATTGTTAGTTAGTAGAAAATGAAGTTTGAAGTTCGTAAGATTTAGACATTCCTCCTCATGACACTGAAGCAATAGGTAGTTGTGAACAGGACTTGTAGAAGATATTTATGCATTTGCTGCTTACGAGTAGTATTTACGGAATTGGAATATCTGTGCCAGCAATTTATTTTAGCTGCGTAAAGCAGTTTTACTTTCTCTACACCTACTGTGTACATAGTGTATAGAGAAGGTATTGCACTCCACCCAAAAATTCGATACCGAGATTTCACAGGAAATATATGTTTTAGGGTCCCCCTTATCTAAAAAAAGCATTTTCAGAAAAAGGTCAGTGTGTGTCCGTGTGTCTGTGAAGACGATAACTCAAAAAAGAAAAGTCGGTAAAACACCAAACTTGATTTTTAAGTGTAGTATCTTCCAGGGATGCGACACGCAGATTTTGAGAAAAATCCTCCCAGCCCAAACTATCCTTTACATGGAACTTTTTTTAAAAATTTTGATTTTCTCAAAAATGGCCCTAACGATTTTGATTAAAATATCGTATATTAAAGATATTTACCTGACAAATAAAATGTATATCTTGAATTTTCTGGGAATAGCCTCTGAAGCCTACATTATTCCAGATGATTTTTACGGAATTTGGCATAACTGCTAAACCGTAAGAGATAGACAAAAAATTATCACACAGAAAATAAGCCCACAATTTATGTCATATAAATCTTTTTCGTGGAGTTGATCGTTTTTGAGTTATTCCTTGTTTTTGATTTCATCTTTAAAAATTTATACTTTTCTCATACAGGAATTTGTCAACTCCTGTCCATACAAACAAAGGAACTGCAGTCACATAGCAACCAGCTTTTGACTATCACTTTAACCTATTGTACTCCCTTATTTCGCTTCTACTTACAAGGAAGCGAGTAATAAGAATACTTCTGCTATTTTTTTCTCGATTAACATGAAGTGAATAGAAGTATAAGCTTTTTAACAGTAATTTGTTGCAGAGATGTAGAGAAAGTCATGTGAATGGAACACATAAGATTTTTTTGTTTTAATTCTCAAAAAAATATATTTTCGGTGAAGTATCGATATCGAATTTTTGGTGGAACACAATACCTTTATTAACTACTATGTACTTGTGTAAGTATGATGGCGTTTTTACTCAAATTGTGGATAAAGTGGATGTGATTTTGTAGGTATTTTCTAAATTTAGGATTATTAGAGACGGGGTTGAAATGTCATATATTGGCAAATGTTGGTACGCCTAAAGGAAGTCGGAGCAGCTGCGATTCTGCTTAAAGAAGAGGCAGTTACCATTCTTAACGCAATAAAACGTTGCATGCACCTATTGGATGCAGTTTATGGATCGCCAGGAGAGAGAAAGAAAGCGTGTCTTTCACGGAAAAAGAGCCGGTTTACGAACGTGCGGTGAAAAAGGAATGGTATGGAAGCGAGCCTTGGACAGTAAATTGGCTTTTTAACCCCGGGGGCTGCACCTCCCCCCCGTTCCCCGCCGCTCCCTTTAATCAACACCTAGCTCCATGTTTTACAAATTCCTTCTTCACTGTCCCGTCGTGATTTATTATACGTTATGTGAAGCAGGTAGAGGACTAGGTGTTCCCCAGGTGCAGGAGGATCTTTAGAGCAGCGCCGCTCGGAATTGATTCGGGAGAAAATTACTGTTCGAGCGCTGAGGGTCCGCAAGGCACCGGGTTGTGACCGCCACTAATTTCTTGTTTGCCTACGAGTGTATACAACAAGTTAATAACATTTATTGTAACACTTTCTTTACAAATTTGCCTTCAAACATTTTATGTTGTCTTGTCTTTTCACCTTCTCTACCGTACATATTAGCTAGAAAAGGTACTGCATTCCACCCAACATTTATATACCAAATGCATTTTTGAGACCCCTGGATAAAAAAATCTGTCTTCGATTCACATGACTTTCTATACGTCACTGTAACAAATTATTGTTAAAAGGCATATTCTTCTGTCTTCTTCACGATAATCGACATAAATATTAGCAGAAATTGTCTTAATAACTTGCTTACTTGTAAGTAGAAGGAAAATAAGCGAATACACCAGCCTAAAACGATAGTCAAATCTTTTAAAAGCCGGTGGCCATGTGAATGAAATCTGTTTCCAACTTTACGTGTGAGAAAAGTTTAAGTATTTTCAATATGAAACAAATAATGAGGAATATCTCAGAAATGGTGATTTCTACGAAAAAAACGTATATGACATAAACTGTGTGTTTTAACGTGATCTACATTTTTTGTCTAATATGTTTTTTCTATCTCATACGGTTTTACCAGTTACAAAAAATGCAGCAAAATTCATTCAGAATGAAGAGGTCTTCAGAGGCTATTCCCAAATATTTAATATACGGTATTTTAATCAGAATCGTTAGAGACATTTTTGAGAAAATTTTTAAATATTTTCCATGTAAAGGGTAGTTTGGGGTGATTTTTCTTAAAATCTTCGTGTCGCATCCCTGGAAATACCAACTTTGGTATTTTATTGACTTTTCGTTCTTGAGTTATTGTGTTCACAGATACATGGACACACACACATGGATCTTTTTTCCAGAATTTTATATATATGTGTATATATAAAGGCCCCTAAAACGTGTATTTCTAGTGAAATCTCGGTATCGAATTTTTGGATGCAATACAATACTTTCTCTACATAGTACGTGTAGAGAGTAAAAAATTAGAAAAAAATCTATGTTTGTGTCCAGGCGTGTGAGTGTACAGCATAACTCAAAAATAGAAAATCAGTTAAACTCCAAATTTTGTACATAAGTTCAGTATTTTCCAAGACTGAGGCAGAAAGATTTTCAGGAATATTTCTCCACCCCAAATGAAGGATTTTTGGAAATTGTCGAATTTGTCGAAAACAACTCTAATGATTTTGATTAAAATGACAAATTTTAAAGATATTTATGCACAAATAAACTGTAAATCTTGAACTTCTGGGAATAGTCTCTGAGACTTTCTTCAATTTGGTTGACGTTTGCATATGTGGTAAACAGTAAGAGATAGATAACGTCTTATTATTGAAAAAATGTAGATAACTGTCACTAAAACACACCATTTAGAATATAGAATACATTTTTTGTTGAGTGAACCATTTACGAAATATTCGTTGTTTTGGGTTTAAATTTCCCAAAATGTATACTTCTTTTTTGTCTCCTGGTCATTCAAGGAAAATGGAATTTCAAATGAATTGCATAGCGTCCAACTCTTAAAAGCTTGGACTAACGCTTTAGCCTAGTGTATTTCCTTATTTCCCTTGTATCTACAAGAAAGTATGTTGTAAAAACATTTCAGCTAATGTTTATATCGATTAGCATAAAGAAGTTAGAAAAAAAGGTTTTAAAGAAGTTTGTTGCAGAATAAGTGGAGAATATCATGTAAATGTAATACAGCAGATATTAAGCAATGTCTTTTGAAGTAAAAACTGATGCATAACAAACTACTACTTTACTAACGCAGTATTTAGTATTCTATGTACCTTTTAATAATAACTTTAATAATAACAATTATTTATAAGTACTGAGAGTTAGTCTATCTAGTTAGCGCGTGTGCAAATCGGCCGCCTCCTTTAAGTAACCCTCACAACTGTTTTACAGTCCAGTTCGTTCTTCTTGAGTCCTTTCTGCAGAGTTGCAACCTCTTAATATCACCATTTGTTTCTAGACCAAGTTTCTCTCTATATGCAACGTGTGAATCCGAAATTTGGCAACTGAAACTCCACGTAGAGCCTACAAGTGACTGTCTTCACCTTAAAATTAGTGATGCTATTTGTTTTGAAAACGTTTCCCTTTTTTGAGATGACATTATGACAGGTATTGGTTGTCGTTAGGAAGCAATTTTTTTTTTTTTTTTGTGAAGTAATTGCGTTTATTAAACAGACTGTTCATGTATTGGGCATATCTATTCAAAATAACCGAAGACGATAACCAGAACTACAAGGGAAAAGTTAAAATACATGTATTCATAATTAACTGGAAACCCTCCCGGGTCCCGGGGAGGGGAAACTAGACTTGGACAATATTATTTTTAAGTTTCTGGATCTCGTTCCCAGGCATGGCATATTAGATCCATAACATGCACATTATATTCTTCACCGTAGAAGTGTTTACGGCGGCCATAACGTAAACAAGTTGCAAGTGGAAAATGAAACATAGAAATTGTAGCATACGTACCACATCCTAAACTTAGATCCTGCTGCCCGGACATACATAGGACGATAGTTCTAGCGAAAGCGTTGCTCATATGCAATAGAGAAATGCTATAAATATCAGAAAGGAGCGGTAGAAATTAACAAAGAAACAGAAATCACCACTGACAGTATACAAATTCATAACGACAAGAGGTATTACCATTAAAAGAGGGCGTGGCAGAGCGCAGGTTGTAGTTTTTTTTTATATAGTGTTTAGCGCCCGCTTTTACTACTTGTGGCACCGCAGGCGATGGCAGTGGTGATACATGGAATGAAGATGGCGCACCGGTGGAATGAGATGGCGGGGGAAACCAGAGAACCCATCCCTGCGCCGCTTTGTCCACCACAAATCTCACATGCAGTCGCTTGGGATCGAACCCGGGCCGTCTAGGTGAGAGGCACTTGGCCAAGGCGCGGCCCGAAGGTTCTTTCAATTTTACACCGAATTAGATTAATAATTAGACCACTAGATTTTGGGCACAAATTTCCTAGAGGCCTTCACAATGTATTCTTTTTCAACCTCCATCTACCCTCTTTGCATTTACTGCATGGCATTCCAATATTCTACTTGTATGCATATGCCTCTTAGCATAAAACACCTTTAAATATCCAGAACATGCCAATGAAATCATATCAAGACCTGAAAGTCAATGTTTTACCTCACAGGATTAAAGAAGTGAATATGTCTAAGGTTTGTTCCAAATAACTTTGCCCCGTATAACAACTGTCACGTGA
Source organism: Hymenopus coronatus (assembly GCA_030762935.1). Lineage (NCBI taxonomy): Eukaryota > Metazoa > Arthropoda > Insecta > Mantodea > Hymenopodidae > Hymenopus > Hymenopus coronatus. The sequence goes on along the minus strand of CM060886.1, from coordinate 10,628,201 downwards.
CTGGTCATCTCTCATTGGCTGCGGTAGAATAGGTGGTTTTGTGGTACACTCAAAGAGGTTAAAATACGATTGGAAATACTTATTGTAAGATGGGACTTTTCGCTGCCTCCGCTTATGTCTTCCACCTGTCTGCTACGCTCTTAAGAGCGTATTGAACAATCCACGTTTAAAATGAATATAACCAGAGACAAATGGAGTTCTTAGTTGCAAATGGTGATTCTTAAACTTTCTGGTTGGACAATACTCCACCCCTCTCACCGGATGTTATAAAAATTAGATTAATTTTTCTCATGTATTACGTGAAGGTCTAATGCCAAGGTAATTCGCGCACGTTGTGGACTAAATTAACATACTGCTTATGAAAGTCAACCTGTTCTGAGGAAGCGTCAAGGGGGGTTGAGGGATGAAGCGATGGATTACACTTTCGGTTTTGCCTTTTCTTACTCGCTTAGCATGACACCAATGAAAATCGTGAAAAGACCCGAGTCCCCATCAAATATTCACATTTTCAGCAAAATCACAACACGGCATATTTTTAATGGCTGAGTGTAAAAAGTATTTTCTCCTTTAACATGAATTTTATCTTAATATCTCAAAATAGAAATGTCAGATTTACATTTTCATAGTCACATGAATCAGATATATTATTCAACGGGAGTTCATGCATCTAAACTACGCGTAAACTGTTAACAACAAATACATACAGGACGATTCTTCGTTTTAAACCTGCCTCTTGGATGACGAAAGCACACACATCTATCATAACGGAGTGTACAGACACACACACACACACACACACACACACACACACACACACACACACACACTCACACCTATCGCATTTATCGCATGGCTATGCATGGACACCGTTTGTATATCTCCATTCAAAGGTGTACTTAAACCAATTCGGAGAAAGACAGATGATGTCTTTGCGGAAGTTCGGTATGTGCACGTGGTAGGCATATTGCGCATGTGTGACGTGGCCTATCAGCAAGCAGTGTCGGGTGCGACAAGTTTCAATTGGAAAATGCTAAGCTGTATACAAAGATTTCGCCTTCCTTGTTGATAATTATTTTTTGTAGTTGGGACTATTACTAGGTCGGCTGATAAGTCCCGGGCCTCTGAATGAAAACAACATTTAATGTTTTTTTTTTTTTTTTTTTTTAGCTTTATTCCTCCAGAAAGGCTAATACATTTGTCATATCGGTGTTCTAATTTAATTAAATCATCTCTGTAGTGCGATTCATCAAGATCCGCAAAATAGCTGTTCACCGCATCAATGACCTCCTCGTTGCTGTGTTATCTCCGTCTTCTAAGACATTTTTTGAGGTTTGGGAACAGGTGGTAGTCACTGGCGAATAGGGTGGATGTTCAAGCAATTCCAACTTTAATTCGCACATTTTCCCCATTGTAATGACTGAACGATGAGCCGGAACATTGTCGTGAAGAAACATTTTTTTTGCCAAATGAGGTATTTTTCTTTTCACTTCATCCCTCAAACGTTGTAGTTAGCTTGCGTTGTAGTCACCAGTGATAATTTTACCCTTCACCAAGTAAACAATAGAAATAATTCCCTGTGCATCCCAGAAAACACTTGCCATAGCCTTGTTAGCTGACAAAATTGACTTTGCCTATTTTGGAGTTGGTTTACTTGGAGCAAACCAGTTTTGACCGTGATTTACTTTCTAGAGTGTAGTGACATATCCATGTTTCATTCGTGGTAATAAGCCGTCTCAAAAATTCACTGGGATTTTTACGGTAGAGCTCCACATTCTTAGCCGAAACAGTTTTTCTTTGCACTTTTGATCAGGTGTCAACAAACGCAGCACCCGTCTTGCATAGACCTTGTGAAAGCCCAAAACATTACTTAAAATATTACCTGCATGTTCTTATGATATGTTTACAGCCTCTGCTATCTCAAAAAATTGTAATCTGCGGTCTTCCAGTACTAAATGATGACTTTTCTCAATGATCTCTGGAGTTGTCACTTCTACAGGGCGTCCAGAGCGAGGCTCATCACCAGTGCTCGTACGTCCTATTTTAAACTCTGCAACCCACCCATTGAATATGAAGGGGCAGAGTCTTTGAATGTACTGTCCATTTCTTCCTTGATTTCTTTAGGCGTTAAGCCTTTCAAATGGAAGTATTTAATCACTGCTTTTTGCAAATCCTCCATTTTCGTGAAAACTCTAAAGTTGTCTTCTTTAAAATGCTGTCATTCGAAAACTAAACAAGCTATTGACCTGTAACTATGGATACAAACTAGTCTAGAGTTAAACTATACGATGCTACCGTCTAATTTACCTAGTGGTGTCATATCTGTGTGAGGCCGGGGACTTATCAGCCGACCCTCGTAAAAAAGCAAAACAAAACTGTTAAATGAGCTAATTTAATCTCTTGTCTTGCAGTTTGAACTACAGAAGAGACAGCTATACGAGAGGCAGCTGTATCATTTTCTGTCTTTGCCATCTCTCCAAAATATAAATAACAATAAATTTAATAAGTATTATTAGAAAATTTAAACAGTAAACGCTATTTTTGGCCATTCTGTAAATCCTATGCATATCGAACCTGCAAAGCCAGATTTCAGCTATAATTAATATGCGCTCAAAATTACACATATTTTGAAATAATTGTGCCACAGTGAACATTGTGTTGATATACTTATAATCAGCTGCAAAACAAACGCAATCAGGATTTTTTATAGCTAAAATGTTGGTAATGGTTAATTTTTCATATTTGAGTGAACAACTGTATATAAAAATAAAAATGCCTTTTATCGGAGTTAGCCCAGATTTTAACAAAATAATTGCAACTGTAAAATGAAGTAAAAGAATAGTATTAGGAACAGAATGTTGTTTGTATTATTTTATCATACTCTAACCTGTATATAACATAAGTCAGTACCATTTTTCTAAGAACCGCTCGCTTCCCATCTGGCGGCCGGGGTTCGATCCAAAGCTCCCACATCTGGGATTTGTAGTGGACGAAGTGGTGTCTGGGTGGGCTTACTCCGAGTCTTCCAGTTTCCCCCGCCATTCATTCCACAAAGCGCTCCATCATCATGTTTCCTATCATCCACTTGCTCATGCTCACGCCTGGCTATAACTCTCCATGGCTCACCGACAGACTTCGGACGCCGCGGCATCCGCTGTGAGTGCAAGGGAAGGTAGGCCGGCCGACTACGAAACGATCTAAGGATCAACAACAGCCTCTGCTTGTTTTCCCATCTACTGCTTCGTTTCAAACTATACGATGTTGGCGAACATTGTGGGTTACGTGTCAAGCAAGAGCTTCGGGGTTTGGTCGTCCCTGTTTCAGTTCAATGCGGTACTTGATTACAACAGCCAAAATAAATAGATAAGTTAACATGTGTTCTAAGTCCGCAGTATTTAAAATATAGGTAATTATTAACAGGCTTTTCTTAGAGGACATTTTTCCTTGGCTTATTTACTCTTTGTCGTGGTATATACTAGGCGTCACCAGCTCGCTTGATTTTGTGCCTGGGCAAGCAGGCTCGCTCCGTGCACGCAGTGGGTAATCATGGGATATAAGCTCTTGTTCTTTTCACAGTGAGTCTTGTGGCAGATTATAATATGGGAACAGAAAGCAATCCAATGTGCATTTCCTGTATTTATGAGGAGTATTTGCAGAAAGTAAATGTTTAATTTGCGGCATTTTTCTGCGCTATTCTGCGCCAGTGTTACTGCGCAAGCCCACTTAAACAGTTGCCAAGGAGAAGGATGCTTCTTTGGTATTATTTTAAATACAATTAATTACCCAAGTGACTGTTCATATTCTCTGCTGTAAGTGAGAAAGTTTTTCGTTACAAATGAATTTCCATAGTGTTCGCGATTATAATGGAGGTGCCCAAGCTAAGGAGCTTTTATTACTACACCACAAATATAAATACAGATATACAACGCAAAATGTTGCATCCTGCCACTGCATTGAGGGAATTATCTGTTGATGCTTTTAGCGCAGCATACAGTAGAAGATTCGCTAGCACATCGAGCAAGCTCTATTCTCTGCTTTACTAGCCGGTGACGTCTACTATAGGGCTTTAATTGCGCAAAGGAAATATTGATAAATGCTTACTAATCATTATGAATTGGATAGGTAGAGTCAGACTGAAAAATTCAATATGATAACCGTGATTTGAAATAAGGATCTCCCAGTCTCTAGTCGACTGCTCTACCACTGAGCTACCATTTCTCAACTGACTCGCTTGTCTCCCGATAAACTACAAAGTAATCTCAAACTATTTTGGGATGACATATCCCAATGACTCCACCTATCCAACTCGTATCCTACACACGGCTTGATGTGTTCCATTCACATAACATCTCTGTAACAAATTATTGTTAATAACGGTATTCTAATTCATGTTAATCGAGATTAACACTAGCACAAGTTGTCATTACTTGGTCCCTTGTTAGTAAAAGGGAAACAATATGTGTTCCATCCATATGATGTCCTGTAGCTGTTCGGCAAACAAACCTGTTATTCAAAAGATTAATCTGTTATCTACATCATGCTAGTCAAGATAAACATAAGTAGAATTAATCTTATTACTATATCCTTGTAAGTAGAAGGGAAATAAGAAAATACACAAGCTAAAGCGACAGTCACGTCCTTTAAAAGCCGGCCGCTATGTGAAACAATTGAAATTCCAATCTCTTTGCTTGCCAGGAGTAAACAAACGAGCAGCGAGAAGAATTATGCCTTCACGTATGAGAAAATTTTAAGTGGCTAAAATTGAAACAAATAATCCAGAATATTTCGAATACTACTAACTCTGCAAAAAATGTATGTAACATATATTGTGTGTTTTAATGAGGTCTACACTTTTGTGTAGTAAGTTTTTGTATATATCTTACGGTTTGCCGGTTATACAAAAGTCACCCAGAATGAAAAGTTCTTCACAGGCTATTCAATATAAACATTTCGTTTGTCATAAAAATTTCTTAAACATACAGTATTTTAATCAAAATCTTTAGATCCATTTTTGAAAAAATCAAAATCTTTGAAAAATGTTCCATATAAAAGTTAGCTGGACGTGGGGGAATTTTATTGAAAATCTTCGTGTCGCATCCTTGGAAGATACCAAACTTAAATACCAAGTTTGGTATTTAACGGTCTTTTCGTTTTTGAGCCCACAGTCACACACACACACACACACACACACACACACACACATGGATCTTTTTCAAAAAATGTTTTTTTAGGTTCAGGGAGTCTCAAAACGAGTATTTTCGGTGAAATCTCGATATCGAGTTTTGGGTGCAATACAATACCTTCTCTATGCACAATGCACATAGTACGTGTAGACAAAGTAAAAATTAAATTAACACTACCTAATTGTTAATATACTAAGAATCTTGGGACTTGGGACATTGTCGCATGTCATCTCTCAAGGTACTACGACATCCCAACTTGCAAGGATACAAAGCCAGTTTCACAGCTGAGAAATACTCTAGGTAGCTGTGTCGCTCGCTAGCCGTGTATTCCAAAGTGACAACAGCTGGTGGTTCGATCCTCACCTCTTGCGTACTTACTTTCTGAAACTGAAAGTAACAAACGTATTTAACTCCGAGAGATTATCGTTTGTCATCAAGAATAGACAATTAGGATAAAGGCACAGTTCCAGACAGTCAGTTAATGGAGACATGCCAACACTGTACAGTGCTGGAAACAAGGAAAATGGCAACTCTGTTAGGTGTAAAGGTTGCTTCACGTTCAAGCAATCCACGACTTTATTGTGCTGTGTGTGTAAAGTGCCAGTGATTGATTTATTCGCTGGCATCCGCTACCTTTTACTTTCTCTACGCGCACTTTCTACATAGTGTATAGAGAAAGCATTACACTCCATCCAAAAAGCCGATACTGAGATTTCACCGGAAATTGTGTTTTACGGTCACCTTTATCAGGTCACCTTTTATGTGTGTGTGTGTCTGTGTGTCCGCGTGTCTGTGAACACGATAAGTCAAAAACGAAAAGTCGGTAAAATACCAAACTTGGTATTTCAGTTTAGTATCTTCCAGGGATGCGACACGAAGATTTTGAGAAAAATCCGCCCACCCCCAACTACCCTTTACATGGAACTTTATTCGAAAATTTTGAATTTCTAATTTACTATCGCGTTAGCTTATGGTATTCCCTTACTTCCCTTCTACTTACCTCTTAGCAATAAAACAATTCCTGCTAATTTTATCTCAATTAGCATGAAATAGATAGAGGACTAATCCTTTAAGAATAATTTGTTACACAGATGTAGAGAACGTCATGTGAATGGAACACATCAGACTTTTACTTTCTCTAGCATGTATGTTTAATATACATAGAAGATAAAGGAACTATTGTGCTCCACCTAAACATTCTATACCGGGATTTCACAGGAAATACGTGTTTTAGAGTATGTCGTATAACTCAAAAACGACATGTCTTGTGAGGATGCGACACGAAGATTTACAGAAAAATTGTCTCACCCAGAGCTACTCTTTACATGGAACATGTTTCCAAAGTTTTGATTAAAAAACCATATGTTTAAGACATGTTTGTTTCAAATGAAACGTATATAATGAATTTTCAGGGAGTAGCCTCTGAAAACTTCTTCATTCTGGATGACTGTTGTATAACTCGTAAACCTTAAGAGATGTAGAAAAACTTACTACGCAAAAGATGTAGAACACGATTTATATCATATTCATTTATATGTAGAGTTAAGCATTTCTAAGATATTGTGTGTTATTGGTTTCAGTTTTAAGCTTCTTAAACATTTTCTCAAATGGTAGGTCATCATTATTCCGTCTATCCTTTGTTTACTTCTGGCAAACCAGGAAAACAAAACTTCGTTTCACGTAACGAGCGACTTTTAAAGGCTTTGAATATCGTGAATTCACTCATTTCCCACCTGCTTACAATTTTACTTAATTTATCTTGATTACTATGTTGTAGACAACATTTTGTTAGCAAAATAGCTAGATAAAATCATGTGAATGGGACGCATCAGATTTTTTTAGTTTCAGGATACGTACGCAGAGGATTCGGCACTGAAAAATCTGATGTGCTCCATTCACATGCCTTTCTCTACATCTCTGTACCAAATTGTTGTTAACAAGCTTATTCTTCTATTTATTTAATGCTGAACATTAGCAGAAACGGTCTTATTATTAGCTCCATTATAAGTATAAGGGAATACACTAGACTAAACCGAGTCAATCGTTTTTAAATGTGGTTGTTATGAGATTCACAAGTTCATGTATGAGAAAAGTTTAAGTATTTTAAAAACTGAAATGAATACAAAGAAACGAAAACGGCTAACTCCACGAAAAAAATGGATATGACATAAATTGTGTGTTTTATTGTGATCTACTTTTCTGTGCAGAAAGTTTTTTTTCTATCTCTTGCGGTTTACCAGTTATGAAAAATTCAATAAAAATCATCCAGAGGCTAGTATCAGAAAATTCAAGACATACATTTTAACTGTCATATAAATATCTTTAATATAAGATATTTTCACCAAAATCGTTAGAGCCATTTTTGAGAAAATAAAAATTTTCGAAACATTTTTCATGTAAAGCGTAGTTTGGAGTGGAGGTATTTTGCTGAAAAGCTTCGTGTCGCATTATTGAAAGAAACTGAACTTTAATACCACGTTTGGTACTTAAAGCACTTTTCGTTTTTGAGTTATCGTGTTCATAGACATACGGAAACACGGACACACGGTCATTCGGACACACACGTACCTTTTTCTGAAAATACTTTATTTAGGATATAGGGGACCCTAAAACATGTATTTCCAGTGAAATCTCGGTATCTAATTTTACGTGCAATACAATACCTTCTCTCTACACTATGTACATAGAACGTGTAGAGAAGGTAATCATAAAGGTATTTTACCTATGCTAGGTAATGAAAGAGGCCTTACAATTTCCAGTTTAAAGCATCTTGATAGTCGGTCGGGCATCACACCGGGTCCATCGCCCCTGCCAGGGGCTTCTCTCATCCCAGGGGACACAATGAGCATCCAATTTCTCTGCCACGCCGCACCGAGCTAATCGCCGGCAATTCCAAAGAAACCAATGAGAGAAGGATGAATGAAGTAACAATGGAAACGACAAATTTCGGGATTGGAAGAAACCTATTCAGCATTCGCCCGGCAACCCGGGAAATCCTGAAAAAATGCAATGGATCTGGTAGGCCAGGATTGAGGTCGCGGCACGCAGAGGCGAACTGCCTGACCCCTCTCGCTCAAAATACATACCTCTACTTGAATCCTGCAACTGAATCGAAAGCAACTGTCATTGATTCTTTCATACAGCAACATTCATTCCTAGCACTTTTTATTCAAAATATAAACTGGATCATCAAATATATCTTCTTCTGTCATTCAAAGGTAGTTTGCTGGTAGTGAACATGCTGACTGTTACATAAACTAATCAAAGCTAGTTTGCTGATAGTGAACATGCTGACTGTTACATAAACTAACCAAAGCTAGTTTGCTAGTAGTGAACATACTGACAGTTACATAAACTAATCAAAGCTAGTTTACTAGTAGTGAATATGCTGACTGTTACATAAACAAATCAAAGCTAGTTTGCTAGTAGTGAACATGCTGACTGTTACATAAACTAATCCCAGCTAGTTTGCTAGTAGTGAACATGCTGACTGTTACATAAACTATACAAAGTTAGTTTGCTGGTAGTGAACATGCTGACTGTTACATAAACTAATCAAAGCTTGTTTGCTAGTAGTGAACATGCTGACTGTTACATAAACTAATCTAAGTTTGTTTGCTACTATTGAACATGCTGACTGTTACATAAACTAATCAAAGCTAGTTTGCTAGTAGTGAACATGCTGACTGTTACATAAACTAATCAAAGCTAGTTTGCTGGTAGTGAACATGCTGACTGTTACATAAACTAATCAAAGCTAGTATGCTAGTAGTGAACATGCTGAATGTTACGTAAACTAATCAAAGCTAATTCAAAAGATTTTGAACTAATACGTCGCCAGGAAAGCTTCAGTTCTTATTTTAGTCAAAGCTAGTTTGCCGGTAGTGAACATGCTGTTGTTACATAAACTAATCAAAGCTAGTTTGCTACTAGTGAACATGCTGACTGTTACATAAACTAATCAAAACTAGTTTGCTAGTAGTGAAAATGCTGACTGTTACATAAACTAATCAAAGTTAGCTTGCTACTAGTGAACATGCTGACTGTTACAGAAAATAATCAAAGTTAGTTTGCTACTAGTGAACATGCTGACTGTTACATAAACTAATCAAAGCTAGTTTGCTACTAGTGAACATGCTGACTGTTACATTAACTAATCAAAGTTAGTTTGCTATTAGTGAACATGCTGACTGTTACATAAACTAATCAAAACTAGGTTGCTAGTAGTGAACATGCTGACTGTTATATAAACTAATCAAAGTTAGATTGCAACTAGTGAACATGCTGACTGTTACATAGACTAATCAAAGCTAGTTTGCTAGTAGTGAACATACTGACTGTTACATATACTAATCAAAGTTAGTTTGCTACTAGTGAACATGCTGTCTGTTACATAAACTAATCAAAGCTATTTTGCTAGTAGTGAACATGCTGACTGTTACATAAACTAATCAAAGTTAGTTTGCTACTAGTGAACATGCTGACTGTTACATAAACTAATCAAAGCTAGTTTGCTACTATTGAACATGCTGACTGTTACACAAACTAATTAAAGCTAGTTTGCTAATAGTGAACATCCTGACTGTTACATAAACTAATCAAAGCTAGTTTGCTACAAGTGAACATTTTGACTGTTACATAAACTAATCAAAACTAGTTTGCTAGTAGTGAAGATGCTGACTGTTACATAAACTAATCAAAGTTAGTTAGCTACCAGTGAAAATGCTGACTGTTACATAAACAAATCAAAGCTAGTATGCTACTACTGAATATGCTGACTGTTACATAAACTAATCAAAGCTTGTTTGCTAGTAGTGAACATGCTGACCGTTACATAAACTAATCAAACTCAGTTTGCTACTAGTGAACCTGCTGACAGTTACATAAACTAATCAAAGCTAGTTTGCTAGTAGTGAACATGCTGACTGTTACATAAACTAATCAAAGTTAGTTTGCTACTAGTGAACATGCTGACTGATATATAAATTATTCAAAGCTAGTTTGCTAGTAGTGAACATGCTGACCGTTACATAAACTAATCAAAGTTAGTTTGCTACTAGTGAACATGATGACTGTTACATAAACTAATCAAAGCTAGTTTGCTACTATTGAGCATGCTGACTGTTACATAAACTAATCAAAGCTAGTTTGTTAGTAGTGAACATGCTGACTGTTATATAAACTAATCAAAGCTAGTTTGCTAGTAGTGAACATGCTGACTAATACATAAACTAATCAAAGCTAGTTTGCTAGTAGTGAACATGCTGACTGTTACATAAACTAATCAAAGTTAGTTTGCTACTAGTGAACATGCAGACTGTTACATAAACTAATCAAACCTAGTTTGCTAGTAGTGAACATGCTGACTGTTACATAAACTAATCAAAGTTAGTTTCCTAGTAGTGAACATGCAGACTGTTACATAAACTAATCAAAGCTAGTTTGCTAGTAGTGAACATGCTGACTGTTACATAAACTAATCAAAGCTAGTTTGCTAGTAGTGAACATGCTGACTGTTATATAAACTAATCAAAGTTAGTTTGCTACTAGTGAACTAGCTGACTGTTACATAAAGTAATCAAAGCTAGTTTGCTACAATTGAACACGCTGACTGTTACATAAGCTAATCAAAGCTAGTTTGCTAGTAGTGAACATGCTGACTGTTACATAAACTAAACAAAGCTAGTTTGCTACTATTGAACATGCTGACTGTTACATAAACCAATCAAAGCTAGTTTGCTAGTAGTGAACATGCTGACTGTTTCATTAACTAATCAAAGCTAATTCCAAAGATGTTGAATCAATACGTCGCCAGCAAAGCTTCAGTTCTTATTTTAGTCAAAGCTAGTTTGCCGGTAGTGAGCATGCTGACTGTTACATAAACCAAACAAAGCTAGTTTGCTGGTAGTAAACATGCTGACTGTTACATAAACTAATCAAAGTTAGTTTGCTGGTAGTAAACATGCTGACTGTTACATGAACTAATCAGAGCTAGTTTGCCAGTGGTGAACATGCTGACTGTTACATAAACTAATCAAAGCTAGTTTGCCGGTAGTGAACATGCTGACTGTTACATAAACTAATCAAAGCTAGTTTACTGGTAGTAAACATGCTGAATGTTACATAAACTAATCAAAGTTAGTTTTTTGGAAGTGAACATGCCGACTGTTACATAAGCTAATCAAAGCTAGTTTCCTACTATTGAACATGCTGACTGTTACATAAACTAATCAAAGCTAATTTGCTAGTAGTGAACATGCTGACTGTTACATAAACTAATCAAAGCTAGTTTGCCAGTGGTGAACATGCTGACTGTTACATAAACTAATCAAAGTTAGTTTGCTACTAGTGAACATGCTGTCTGTTACATAAACTAATCAAAGCTATTTTGCTAGTAGTGAACATGCTGACTGTTACATAAACTAAACAAAGTTAGTTTGCTACTAGTGAACATGCTGACTGTTACATAAACTAATCAAAGCTAGTTTGCTACTATTGAACATGCTGACTGTTACACAAACTAATTAAAGCTAGTTTGCTAATAGTGAACATCCTGACTGTTACATAAACTAATCAAAGTTAGTTTGCTACAAGTGAACATTTTGACTGTTACATAAACTAATCAAAACTAGTTTGCTAGTAGTGAAGATGCTGACTGTTACATAAACTAATCAAAGTTAGTTAGCTACCAGTGAACATGCTGACTGTTACATAAACAAATCAAAGCTAGTATGCTACTACTGAATATGCTGACTGTTACATAAACTAATCAAAGCTTGTTTGCTAGTAGTGAACATGCTGACCGTTACATAAACTAATCAAACTCAGTTTGCTACTAGTGAACCTGCTGACAGTTACATAAACTAATCAAAGCTAGTTTGCTAGTAGTGAACATGCTGACTGTTACATAAACTAATCAAAGTTAGTTTGATACTAGTGAACATGCTGACTGTTATATAAATTATTCAAAGCTAGTTTGCTAGTAGTGAACATGCTGACCGTTACATAAACTAATCAAAGTTAGTTTGCTACTAGTGAACATGATGACTGTTACATAAACTAATCAAAGCTAGTTTGCTACTATTGAGCATGCTGACTGTTACATAAACTAATCAAAGCTAGTTTGCTAGTAGTGAACATGCTGACTGTTATATAAACTAATCAAAGCTAGTTTGCTAGTAGTGAACATGCTGACTAATACATAAACTAATCAAAGCTAGTTTGCTAGTAGTGAACATGCTGACTGTTACATAAACTAATCAAAGTTAGTTTGCTACTAGTGAACATGCAGACTGTTACATAAACTAATCAAACCTAGTTTGCTAGTAGTGAACATGCTGACTGTTACATAAACTAATCAAAGTTAGTTTCCTAGTAGTGAACATGCAGACTGTTACATAAACTAATCAAAGCTAGTTTGCTAGTAGTGAACATGCTGACTGTTACATAAACTAATCAAAGCTAGTTTGCTAGTAGTGAACATGCTGACTGTTATATAAACTAATCAAAGTTAGTTTGCTACTAGTGAACTAGCTGACTGTTACATAAAGTAATCAAAGCTAGTTTGCTACAATTGAACACGCTGACTGTTACATAAGCTAATCAAAGCTAGTTTGCTAGTAGTGAACATGCTGACTGTTACATAAACTAAACAAAGCTAGTTTGCTACTATTGAACATGCTGACTGTTACATAAACCAATCAAAGCTAGTTTGCTAGTAGTGAACATGCTGACTGTTTCATTAACTAATCAAAGCTAATTCAAAAGATGTTGAATCAATACGTCGCCAGCAAAGCTTCAGTTCTTATTTTAGTCAAAGCTAGTTTGCCGGTAGTGAGCATGCTGACTGTTACATAAACCAAACAAAGCTAGTTTGCTGGTAGTAAACATGCTGACTGTTACATAAACTAATCAAAGTTAGTTTGCTGGTAGTAAACATGCTGACTGTTACATGAACTAATCAGAGCTAGTTTGCTGGTGGTGAACATGCTGACTGTTACATAAACTAATCAAAGCTAGTTTGCCGGTAGTGAACATGCTGACTGTTACATAAACTAATCAAAGCTAGTTTACTGGTAGTAAACATGCTGAATGTTACATAAACTAATCAAAGTTAGTTTTTTGGAAGTGAACATGCCGACTGTTACATAAGCTAATCAAAGCTAGTTTCCTACTATTGAACATGCTGACTGTCACATAAACTAATCAAAGCTAATTTGCTAGTAGTGAACATGCTGACTGTTACATAAACTAATCAAAGCTAGTTTGCCAGTGGTGAACATGCTGACTGTTACATAAACTAATCAAAGCTAGTTAGTAGTAGTGAACATGCTGACTGTTACATAAACTAATCAAAGCAGGTATGCTACTACTAAACATGCTGACTGTTACATAAAGTAATCAAAGCTAGTTAGCCAGTAGTGAACATGCTGACTGTTACATAAACTAATCATAGCTAGTTTGCTAGTATTGAACATGCTGACTGTCACCTAAACTAATCAAAGCTAGTTTCATAGTACTGAACATGCTGACTGTTACATAAACTAATTAAAGCTAGTTTGCTAGTAGTGAACATGCTGACTGTTACATAAAGTAATCAAAGCTAGTTTGCTAGTAGTGAACATGCTGACTGTTACATAAAGTAGTCAAAGCTAGTTTGCTAGTAGTGAACACGCTGACTGTTACATAAACAAATGAAAGCTAGTTTGTTAGTAGTCAACATGCTGAATGCTACATAAACTAATCAAAGCTAGTTTGCTAGTAGTGAACATGCTGACTGTTACGTAACTTAATCAAAGCTAGTTAGCTAGTAGTGAACATGCTGACTGTTACATAACTTAATCAAAGCTAGTTTGCTAGTAGTGATCATGCTGACTAATACATAAACGGATCAAAACTAGTTTGCTAGTAGTGAACATGCTGACTGTTACAAAAACTAACCAAAGCTAGATAGCTAGTAGTGAACATGCCGACTGTTACATAAACTAATCAAAGTCAGTTTGCTGGTTGTGAACATGCTGACTGTTTTACATAAACTAATCAAAGCTACTTGGCTAGTAGTGAACCTGCTGACTGTTACATAAACTAATCAAAGCTAGTTAGTATTAGTGAACATGCTGACTGTTACATAAACTAATCAAAGCTAGTTTTCCGGTAGGGAACATGTTGACTGTTACATAAACTAATCAAAGCTAGTTTGCTAGTAGTGAACATGCTGACTGTTACATAAACTAATCAAAGTTAGTTTGCTAGTAGTGAACATGCTGACTGTTACATAATCTAATCAAAGCTCGTTTGCTACTATAAAACATGCTGACTGTTACATAAGCTGATCAAAGCTTGTTTGCTGGTAGTAAACATGCTGACTGTTACATAAACCAATCAAAGCTAGTTTGCCAGTAGTGAACATGCTGACTGTTACATAAACTAATCTAAGCTAGTTTGCCGGTAGAGAACATGCTGACTGTTACATAGACTAATCAAAACTAGGTTGCTAGTAGTGAACATGCTGACTGTTATATAAACTAATCAATGTTAGTTTGCAACTAGTGAACATGCTGACTGTTACATAAACTAATAAAAGCTAGTTTGCTAGTAGTGAACATACTGACTGTTACATAAACTAATCTAAGTTAGTTTGCTACTAGTGAACATGCTGTCTGTTACATAAACTAATCAAAGCTATTTTGCTAGTAGTGAACATGCTGACTGTTACATAAACTAATCAAAGCTAATTCAAAAGATGTTGACTTAATACGTCACCAGGAAAGTTCCAGTTCTTATTTTAGTCAAAGCTTGTTTGCCGGTAGTGAACATGCTGACTGTTACATAAACTAAACAAAGCTAGTTTGCTGGTAGTAAACATGCTGACTGTTACATAAACTAATCAAAGTTAGTTTGCCTGTAGTAAACATGCTGACTGTTACATAAACTAATCAAAGCTAGTTTGCTAGTGGTGAACATGCTGACTGTTACATAAACTAATCAAAGCTAGTTTGCCGGTAGTGAACATGCTGACTGTTACATAAACTAATCAAAGGTAGTTTGTTGGTAGTAAACATACTGACTGTTACATAAACTAATGAAAGCTAGTATGCTGGTAGTGAACATGCAGACTGTTAAATAAACTAATCAAAGCTAGTATGCTAGTAGTGAACATGGTGGCTGTTACATAAACTAATCGAAGCTAATTCAAAAGATTTTGAATTAATACGTCGCCAGGAAAGCTTCAGTTCTTATTTTAGTCAAACCTCGTTTGCCGGTAGTGAACATGCTGACTGTTCCATAAACTAATCAAAGTTAGTTTGCCACTAGTGAACATGCTGACTGTTACATAAACTAATCAAAGCTAGTTTGCTACTATTGAACATGCTGACTGTTACACAAACTAATTAAAGCTAGTTTGCTAATAGTGAACCTGCTGACTGTTACATAAACTAATCAAAGCTAGTTTGCTAGTAGTGAGCATGCTGACTAATACATAAACTAATCAAAGGAAGTTTGCTAGTAGTGAACATGCTGACTATTACATAAACTAGTCAAAGTTAGTTTGCTAGTAGTGAACATGCTGACTGTTACATAAACTATTCAAAGTTAGTTAGCTACTAGTGAACATGATGACTGTTACATAAACTAATCAAAGCTAGTTTGCCACTAATGAACATGCTGAATGTTATGTAAACTAATCAAATTTAGTTTGCCGATAGAGAACATGCTGACTGTTACATAAACTAATCAAAGCTAGTTTGCTAGTACTGAACAAGCTGACTGTTACATAAACTAATAAAAGCTCGTTTGCTACTAGTGAACATGCTGACTGTTACATAAACTAGTAAAGGCTTGTTTGCTACTAGTGAACATGCTGACTGTTACATAATCTAATAAAAGCTAGTTTGCTACTAGTGAACATGCAGACTGTTACATAAACTACTCAAAGCTAATTTTGCTAGTGGTGAACATGCTGACTGTTACATAAACTAATCAAAGCTAGTTTGCTAGTGGTGAACATGCTGACTGTTACATAAACTAATCAAAGCTAGTTTGCTAGTAGTGAACATGCTGACTGTTACATAAGCTAATCAAAGTTAGTTTGCTACTAGTGAACATGCTGACTGTTACATAAACTAATCAAAGCTAGTTTGCTGGTAGTGAACATGCTGACTGTTACATAAACTAATCAAAGATAGTTTGCTACTAGTGAACATGCTGACTGTTACATAAACTAATCAAAGCTAGTTTGATACTGTTGAACATGCTGACTGTTACACAAACTAATTAAAGCTAGTTTGCTAATAGTGAACCTGCTGACTGTTACATAAACTAATCAAAGCTAGTTTGCTAGTAGTGAGCATGCTGACTAATACATAAACTAATCAAAGGAAGTTTGCTAGTAGTGAACATGCTGACTATTACATAAACTAGTCAAAGTTAGTTTGCTAGTAGTGAACATGCTGACTGTTACATAAACTATTCAAAGTTAGTTAGCTACTAGTGAACATGATGACTGTTACATAAACTAATCAAAGCTAGTTTGCCACTAATGAACATGCTGAATGTTATGTAAACTAATCAAATTTAGTTTGCCGATAGAGAACATGCTGACTGTTACATAAACTAATCAAAGCTAGTTTGCTAGTACTGAACAAGCTGACTGTTACATAAACTAATAAAAGCTCGTTTGCTACTAGTGAACATGCTGACTGTTACATAAACTAGTAAAGGCTTGTTTGCTACTAGTGAACATGCTGACTGTTACATAATCTAATAAAAGCTAGTTTGCTACTAGTGAACATGCAGACTGTTACATAAACTACTCAAAGCTAATTTTGCTAGTGGTGAACATGCTGACTGTTACATAAACTAATCAAAGCTAGTTTGCTAGTGGTGAACATGCTGACTGTTACATAAACTAATCAAAGCTAGTTTGCTAGTAGTGAACATGCTGACTGTTACATAAGCTAATCAAAGTTAGTTTGCTACTAGTGAACATGCTGACTGTTACATAAACTAATCAAAGCTAGTTTGCTGGTAGTGAACATGCTGACTGTTACATAAACTAATCAAAGATAGTTTGCTACTAGTGAACATGCTGACTGTTACATAAACTAATCAAAGCTAGTTTGATACTGTTGAACATGCTGACTGTTATATAAACTAATCAAAGCTAGTTTGCTAGTAGTGAACATGCTGACTAATACATAAACTAATCAAAGCTAATTCAAAAGATGTTGACTTAATACGTCACCAGGAAAGTTCCAGTTCTTATTTTAGTCAAAGCTTGTTTGCCGGTAGTGTACATGCTGACTGTTACATAAACTAAACAAAGCTAGTTTGCTAGTAGTGAACCTGCTGACTGTTACATAGACTAATCAAAGATAGTTTGCTATTAGTGAACTTGCTGACTGTTACATAAACAAATCAAAGCTAGGTTGCTAGTAGTGCACATGCTGACTGTTACATAAACTAATCAAAGCTAGTTAGTATTAGTGAACATGCTGACTGTTACATAAACTAATCAAAGCTAGTTTGCTAGTAGTGAACATGCTGTCCGTTACATAAACTAATCAAAGCTAGTTTGCCGGTAGAGAACATGCTGACTGTTACATAAACTAATCATAGCTAGTTTGCTAGTAGTGAACATGCTGACTGTTACATAAACTAATCAAAGCTAGTTTGCTAGTAGTGAACATGCTGACTGTTACATAAATTAATCAAACCTCGTTTGGTACTAGTGAACATGCTGACTGTTACATAAACTAAACAAATCTAGTTTGCTGGTAGTAAACATGCTGATTGTTACATAAACCAATCAAATCTAGTTTGCCAGTAGTGAACATGCTGACTGTTACATATACAAATCAAAGCTAGTTTGCTAGTAGTAAACATGCTGACTGTTACATAAACTAATCAAAGCTAGTTTGTTAGTAGTGAACCTGCTGACTGTTACATAATCTAATCAAAGCTATGTTGCTAGTAGTGAACATGCTGATTGTTACATAAACTAATCAAAGCTAGTTAGTAGTAATGAACATGCTGACTGTTACAGTAAACTAATCAAAGCTAGTTTGCTGGTAGTGAACATGCTGACTGTTGCATAAACTAATCGAAGGTAGTTTGCCAGTAGAGAACATGCTGACTGTCGCATAAACTAATCAAGGCTTGTTTGCTAGTAGTGATCATGCTGACTGTTACATAAACTAATCAAAGCTAGTTTGCTACTAATGAACATGCTGACTGTTATATAAACTAATCAAATTTAGTTTGCCGATAGAGAACATGCTGACTGTTACATAAACTAATCAAAGCTAGTTTGCTAGTAGTGAACATGCTGACTGTTACATAAACTAATAAAAGCTCGTTTGCTACTAGTGAACATGCTGACTGTTACAAAAATTAATGAAGGCTTGTTTGCTACTAGTGAACATGCTGACTGTTACATAATCTAATAAAAGCTAGCTTGCTACTAGTGAACATGCTGACTGTTACATAAACTACTCAAAGCTAATCTTGCTAGTGGTGAACATGCTGACTGTTACATAAACTAATCAAAGCTAGTTTGCTAGTGGTGAACATGCTGACTGTTACATAAACTAATCATAGCTAGTTTGCTAGTATTGAACATGCTGACTGTCACCTAAACTAATCAAAGCTAGTTTCATAGTACTGAACATGCTGACTGTTACATAAACTAATTAAAGCTAGTTTGCTAGTAGTGAACATGCTGACTGTTACATAAAGTAATCAAAGCTAGTTTGCTAGTAGTGAACATGCTGACTGTTACATAAAGTAGTCAAAGCTAGTTTGCTAGTAGTGAACACGCTGACTGTTACATAAACAAATGAAAGCTAGTTTGTTAGTAGTCAACATGCTGAATGCTACATAAACTAATCAAAGCTAGTTTGCTAGTAGTGAACATGCTGACTGTTACGTAACTTAATCAAAGCTAGTTAGCTAGTAGTGAACATGCTGACTGTTACATAACTTAATCAAAGCTAGTTTGCTAGTAGTGATCATGCTGACTAATACATAAACGGATCAAAACTAGTTTGCTAGTAGTGAACATGCTGACTGTTACAAAAACTAACCAAAGCTAGATAGCTAGTAGTGAACATGCCGACTGTTACATAAACTAATCAAAGTCAGTTTGCTGGTTGTGAACATGCTGACTGTTTTACATAAACTAATCAAAGCTACTTGGCTAGTAGTGAACCTGCTGACTGTTACATAAACTAATCAAAGCTAGTTAGTATTAGTGAACATGCTGACTGTTACATAAATTAATCAAAGCTAGTTTTCCGGTAGGGAACATGTTGACTGTTACATAAACTAATCAAAGCTAGTTTGCTAGTAGTGAACATGCTGACTGTTACATAAACTAATCAAAGTTAGTTTGCTAGTAGTGAACATGCTGACTGTTACATAATCTAATCAAAGCTCGTTTGCTACTATAAAACATGCTGACTGTTACATAAGCTGATCAAAGCTTGTTTGCTGGTAGTAAACATGCTGACTGTTACATAAACCAATCAAAGCTAGTTTGCCAGTAGTGAACATGCTGACTGTTACATAAACTAATCTAAGCTAGTTTGCCGGTAGAGAACATGCTGACTGTTACATAGACTAATCAAAACTAGGTTGCTAGTAGTGAACATGCTGACTGTTATATAAACTAATCAATGTTAGTTTGCAACTAGTGAACATGCTGACTGTTACATAAACTAATAAAAGCTAGTTTGCTAGTAGTGAACATACTGACTGTTACATAAACTAATCTAAGTTAGTTTGCTACTAGTGAACATGCTGTCTGTTACATAAACTAATCAAAGCTATTTTGCTAGTAGTGAACATGCTGACTGTTACATAAACTAATCAAAGCTAATTCAAAAGATGTTGACTTAATACGTCACCAGGAAAGTTCCAGTTCTTATTTTAGTCAAAGCTTGTTTGCCGGTAGTGAACATGCTGACTGTTACATAAACTAAACAAAGCTAGTTTGCTGGTAGTAAACATGCTGACTGTTACATAAACTAATCAAAGTTAGTTTGCCTGTAGTAAACATGCTGACTGTTACATAAACTAATCAAAGCTAGTTTGCTAGTGGTGAACATGCTGACTGTTACATAAACTAATCAAAGCTAGTTTGCCGGTAGTGAACATGCTGACTGTTACATAAACTAATCAAAGGTAGTTTGCTGGTAGTAAACATACTGACTGTTACATAAACTAATGAAAGCTAGTATGCTGGTAGTGAACATGCAGACTGTTAAATAAACTAATCAAAGCTAGTATGCTAGTAGTGAACATGGTGGCTGTTACATAAACTAATCGAAGCTAATTCAAAAGATTTTGAATTAATACGTCGCCAGGAAAGCTTCAGTTCTTATTTTAGTCAAACCTCGTTTGCCGGTAGTGAACATGCTGACTGTTCCATAAACTAATCAAAGTTAGTTTGCCACTAGTGAACATGCTGACTGTTACATAAACTAATCAAAGCTAGTTTGCTACTATTGAACATGCTGACTGTTACACAAACTAATTAAAGCTAGTTTGCTAATAGTGAACCTGCTGACTGTTACATAAACTAATCAAAGCTAGTTTGCTAGTAGTGAGCATGCTGACTAATACATAAACTAATCAAAGGAAGTTTGCTAGTAGTGAACATGCTGACTATTACATAAACTAGTCAAAGTTAGTTTGCTAGTAGTGAACATGCTGACTGTTACATAAACTATTCAAAGTTAGTTAGCTACTAGTGAACATGATGACTGTTACATAAACTAATCAAAGCTAGTTTGCCACTAATGAACATGCTGAATGTTATGTAAACTAATCAAATTTAGTTTGCCGATAGAGAATAGCTGACTGTTACATAAACTAATCAAAGCTAGTTTGCTAGTACTGAACAAGCTGACTGTTACATAAACTAATAAAAGCTCGTTTGCTACTAGTGAACATGCTGACTGTTACATAAACTAGTAAAGGCTTGTTTGCTACTAGTGAACATGCTGACTGTTACATAATCTAATAAAAGCTAGTTTGCTACTAGTGAACATGCAGACTGTTACATAAACTACTCAAAGCTAATTTTGCTAGTGGTGAACATGCTGACTGTTACATAAACTAATCAAAGCTAGTTTGCTAGTGGTGAACATGCTGACTGTTACATAAACTAATCAAAGCTAGTTTGCTAGTAGTGAACATGCTGACTGTTACATAAGCTAATCAAAGTTAGTTTGCTACTAGTGAACATGCTGACTGTTACATAAACTAATCAAAGCTAGTTTGCTGGTAGTGAACATGCTGACTGTTACATAAACTAATCAAAGATAGTTTGCTACTAGTGAACATGCTGACTGTTACATAAACTAATCAAAGCTAGTTTGATACTGTTGAACATGCTGACTGTTACACAAACTAATTAAAGCTAGTTTGCTAATAGTGAACCTGCTGACTGTTACATAAACTAATCAAAGCTAGTTTGCTAGTAGTGAGCATGCTGACTAATACATAAACTAATCAAAGGAAGTTTGCTAGTAGTGAACATGCTGACTATTACATAAACTAGTCAAAGTTAGTTTGCTAGTAGTGAACATGCTGACTGTTACATAAACTATTCAAAGTTAGTTAGCTACTAGTGAACATGATGACTGTTACATAAACTAATCAAAGCTAGTTTGCCACTAATGAACATGCTGAATGTTATGTAAACTAATCAAATTTAGTTTGCCGATAGAGAACATGCTGACTGTTACATAAACTAATCAAAGCTAGTTTGCTAGTACTGAACAAGCTGACTGTTACATAAACTAATAAAAGCTCGTTTGCTACTAGTGAACATGCTGACTGTTACATAAACTAGTAAAGGCTTGTTTGCTACTAGTGAACATGCTGACTGTTACATAATCTAATAAAAGCTAGTTTGCTACTAGTGAACATGCAGACTGTTACATAAACTACTCAAAGCTAATTTTGCTAGTGGTGAACATGCTGACTGTTACATAAACTAATCAAAGCTAGTTTGCTAGTGGTGAACATGCTGACTGTTACATAAACTAATCAAAGCTAGTTTGCTAGTAGTGAACATGCTGACTGTTACATAAGCTAATCAAAGTTAGTTTGCTACTAGTGAACATGCTGACTGTTACATAAACTAATCAAAGCTAGTTTGCTGGTAGTGAACATGCTGACTGTTACATAAACTAATCAAAGATAGTTTGCTACTAGTGAACATGCTGACTGTTACATAAACTAATCAAAGCTAGTTTGATACTGTTGAACATGCTGACTGTTATATAAACTAATCAAAGCTAGTTTGCTAGTAGTGAACATGCTGACTGTTACATAAACTAATCAAAGCTAATTCAAAAGATGTTGACTTAATACGTCACCAGGAAAGTTCCAGTTCTTATTTTAGTCAAAGCTTGTTTGCCGGTAGTGTACATGCTGACTGTTACATAAACTAAACAAAGCTAGTTTGCTAGTAGTGAACCTGCTGACTGTTACATAGACTAATCAAAGATAGTTTGCTATTAGTGAACTTGCTGACTGTTACATAAACAAATCAAAGCTAGGTTGCTAGTAGTGCACATGCTGACTGTTACATAAACTAATCAAAGCTAGTTAGTATTAGTGAACATGCTGACTGTTACATAAACTAATCAAAGCTAGTTTGCTAGTAGTGAACATGCTGTCCGTTACATAAACTAATCAAAGCTAGTTTGCCGGTAGAGAACATGCTGACTGTTACATAAACTAATCATAGCTAGTTTGCTAGTAGTGAACATGCTGACTGTTACATAAACTAATCAAAGCTAGTTTGCTAGTAGTGAACATGCTGACTGTTACATAAATTAATCAAACCTCGTTTGGTACTAGTGAACATGCTGACTGTTACATAAACTAAACAAATCTAGTTTGCTGGTAGTAAACATGCTGATTGTTACATAAACCAATCAAATCTAGTTTGCCAGTAGTGAACATGCTGACTGTTACATATACAAATCAAAGCTAGTTTGCTAGTAGTAAACATGCTGACTGTTACATAAACTAATCAAAGCTAGTTTGTTAGTAGTGAACCTGCTGACTGTTATATAATCTAATCAAAGCTATGTTGCTAGTAGTGAACATGCTGATTGTTACATAAACTAATCAAAGCTAGTTAGTAGTAATGAACATGCTGACTGTTACAGTAAACTAATCAAAGCTAGTTTGCTGGTAGTGAACATGCTGACTGTTGCATAAACTAATCGAAGGTAGTTTGCCAGTAGAGAACATGCTGACTGTCGCATAAACTAATCAAGGCTTGTTTGCTAGTAGTGATCATGCTGACTGTTACATAAACTAATCAAAGCTAGTTTGCTACTAATGAACATGCTGACTGTTATATAAACTAATCAAATTTAGTTTGCCGATAGAGAACATGCTGACTGTTACATAAACTAATCAAAGCTAGTTTGCTAGTAGTGAACATGCTGACTGTTACATAAACTAATAAAAGCTCGTTTGCTACTAGTGAACATGCTGACTGTTACAAAAATTAATGAAGGCTTGTTTGCTACTAGTGAACATGCTGACTGTTACATAATCTAATAAAAGCTAGCTTGCTACTAGTGAACATGCTGACTGTTACATAAACTACTCAAAGCTAATCTTGCTAGTGGTGAACATGCTGACTGTTACATAAACTAATCAAAGCTAGTTTGCTAGTGGTGAACATGCTGACTGTTACATAAACTAATCAAAGCTAGTTTGCTAGTAGTGAACATGTTGACTGTTACATAAATTAATCAAAGGTAGTTTGCTGGTAGTGAACATACTGTTTGCTACATGAACTAATCAAAGGTAGTTTGCTAGTAGTGAACATGCTGACCGTTACATAAACTAATCAAAGTTAGTTTGCTACTAGTGAACATGCTGACTGTTACATAAACCAATCAAAGCTAGTTAGTAGTAATGAACATGCTGACTGTTACATAAACTAATCAAACATAATTTGCTACTAGTGAACATGCTGACTGTTACATAAACTAATCCAAGCTAGATATATACTGTTGAGAACATGCTGACTGTTACATAAACTAATCAAAGCTAGTTTACTAGTAGTGTACATGCTGACTGTTACATAAACTAATCAAAGCTAATTCAAAAGATGTTGACTTAAAACGTCACCAGGAAAGTTCCAGTTCTTATTTTAGTCAAAGCTTGTTTGCCGGTAGTGAACATGCTGACTGTTACATAAACTAAACAAAGCTAGTTTGCTGGTAGTAAACATGCTGCCTGTTACATAAACTAATCAAAGTTAGTTTGCCTGTAGTAAACATGCTGACTGTTACATAAACTAATCAAAGCTAGTTAGCTAGTGGTGAACATGCTGACTGTTACATAAACTAATCAAAGCTAGTTTGCCGGTAGTGAACATGCTGACTGTTACATAAACTAATCAAAGGTAGTTTGCTGGTAGTAAACATGCTGACTGTTACATAAACTAATGAAAGCTAGTATGCTGGTAGTGAACATACAGACTTTTAAATAAACTAATCAAAGCTAGTATGCTAGTAGTGAACATGGTGGCTGTTACATAAACTAATCGAAGCTAATTCAAAAGAATTTGAATTAATACGTCGCCAGGAAAGCTTCAGTTCTTATTTTAGTCAAACCTCGTTTGCCGGTAGTGAACATGCTGACTGTACCATAAACTAATCAAAGCTAGTTTGCTACTATTGAACATGCTGAATGTTACATAAACTAATCAAAGGTAGTTTGCTAATAGTGAACATCCTGACTGTTACATGAACTAATCAAAGTTAGTTTGCTACAAGTGAACATTTTGACTGTTACATAAACTAATCAAAACTAGTTTGCTAGTAGTGAAGATGCTGACTGTTACATAAACTAATCAAAGTTAGTTAGCTACCAGTGAACATGCTGACTGTTACATAAACAAATCAAAGCTAGTATGCTACTACTGAACATGCTGACTGTTACATAAACTAATCAAAGCTTGTTTGCTAGTAGTGAACATGCTGACCGTTACATAAACTAATCAAACTCAGTTTGCTACTAGTGAACCTGCTGACTGTTACATAAACTAATCAAAACTAGTTTGCTAGTAGTGAAAATGCTGACTGTTACATAAACTAATCAAAGTTAGCTTGCTACTAGTGAACATGCTGACTGTTACAGAAAATAATCAAAGTTAGTTTGCTACTAGTGAACATGCTGACTGTTACATAAACTAATCAAAGCTAGTTTGCTACTAGTGACTATGCTGACTGTTACATTAACTAATCAAAGTTAGTTTTCTATTAGTGAACATGTTGACTGTTATATAAACTAATCAAAGTTAGTTTGCAACTAGTGAACATGCTGACTGTTACATAAACTAATCAAAGCTAGTTTGCTAGTAGTGAACATACTGACTGTTACATAAACTAATCAAAGTTAGTTTGCTACTAGTGAACATGCTGTCTGTTACATAAACTAATCAAAGCTATTTTGCTAGTAGTGAACATGCTGACTGTTACATAAACTAATCAAAGCTAGTTTGCTACTATTGAACATGCTGACTGTTACACAAACTAATTAAAGCTAGTTTGCTAATAGTGAACCTGCTGACTGTTACATAAACTAAACAAAGCTAGTTTGCTAGTAGTGAGCATGCTGACTAATACATAAACTAATCAAAGGAAGTTTGCTAGTAGTGAACATGCTGACTGTTACATAAACTAGTCAAAGTTAGTTTGCTACTAGTGAACATACTGAATGTTACATAAATTAATCAAAGCTAGTTTGCTAGTAGTGAACATGCTGACTGTTACGTAAACTAATCAAAGTTAGTTAGCTACTAGTGAACATGATGACTGTTACATAAACTAATCAAAGCTAGTTTGCTACTAATGAACATGCTGACTGTTATATAAACTAATCAAATTTAGTTTGCCGATAGAGAACATGCTGACGGTTACATAAACTAATCAAAGCTAGTTTGCTAGTACTGAACAAGCTGACTGTTACATAAACTAATAAAAGCTCGTTTGCTACTAGTGAACATGCTGACTGCTACATAAACTAATAAAGGCTTGTTTGCTGCTAGTGAACATGCTGACTGTTACATAATCTAATAAAAGCTAGTTTGCTACTAGTGAACATGCAGACTGTTACATAAACTACTCAAAGCTAATTTTGCTAGTGGAGAACATGCTGACTGTTACATAAACTAATCAAAGCTAGTTTGCTAGTGGTGAACATGCTGACTGTTACATAAACTAATCAAAGCTAGTTTGCTAGTAGTGAACATGCTGACTGTTACATCAACTAATCAAAGTTAGTTTGCTACTAGTGAACATGCTGACTGTTACATAAACTAATCAAAGCTAGTTTGCTGGTAGTGAACATTCTGACTGTTACATAAACTAATCAAAGATAGTTTGCTATTAGTGAACATGCTGACTGTTACATAAACTAATCAAAGCTAGTTTGATACTGTTGAACATGCTGACTGTTACATAAACTAATCAAAGCTAGTTTGCTAGTAGTGAACATGCTGACTGTTACATAAACTAATCAAAGCTAATTCAAAAGATGTTGACTTAATACGTCACCAGGAAAGTTCCAGTTCTTATTTTAGTCAAAGCTTGTTTGCCGGTAGTGTACATGCTGACTGTTACATAAACTAAACAAAGCTAGTTTGCTAGTAGTGAACCTGCTGACTGTTACATAGACTAATCAAAGATAGTTTGCTATTAGTGAACTTGCTGACTGTTACATAAACAAATCAAAGCTAGGTTGCTAGTAAGGCACATGCGGACTGTTACATAAACTAATCAAAGCTAGTTAGTATTAGTGAACATGCTGACTGTTACATAAACTAATCAAAGCTAGTTTGCTAGTAGTGAACATGCTGTCCGTTACATAAACTAATCAAAGCTAGTTTGCCGGTAGAGAACATGCTGACTGTTACATAAACTAATCATAGCTAGTTTGCTAGTAGTGAACATGCTGACTGTTACATAAACTAATCAAAGCTAGTTTGCTAGTAGTGAGCATGCTGACTGTTACATAAATTAATCAAAGCTCGTTTGGTACTAGTGAACATGCTGACTGTTACATAAATTAAACAAATCTAGTTTGCTGGTAGTAAACATGCTGACTGTTACATAAACCAATCAAATCTAGTTTGCCAGTAGTGAACATGCTGACTGTTACATAAACAAATCAAAGCTAGTTTGCTAGTAGTAAACATGCTGACTGTTACATAAACTAATCAAAGCTAGTTTGTTAGTAGTGAACCTGCTGACTGTTACATAATCTAATCAAAGCTATGTTGCTAGTAGTGAACATGCTGATTGTTACATAAACTAATCAAAGCTAGTTAGTAGTAATGAACATGCTGACTGTTACAGTAAACTAATCAAAGCTAGTTTGCTGGTAGTGAACATGCTGACTGTTGCATAAACTAATCGAAGGTAGTTTGCCAGTAGAGAACATGCTGACTGTCGCATAAACTAATCAAGGCTTGTTTGCTAGTAGTGATCATGCTGACTGTTACATAAACTAATCAAAGCTAGTTTGCTACTAATGAACATGCTGACTGTTATTAAACTAATCAAATTTAGTTTGCCGATAGAGAACATGCTAACTGTTACATAAACTAATCAAAGCTAGTTTGCTAGTAGTGAACATGCTGACTGTTACATAAACTAATAAAAGCTCGTTTGCTACTAGTGAACATGCTGACTGTTACAAAAATTAATGAAGGCTTGTTTGCTACTAGTGAACATGCTGACTGTTACATAATCTAATAAAAGCTAGCTTGCTACTAGTGAACATGCTGACTGTTACATAAACTACTCAAAGCTAATCTTGCTAGTGGTGAACATGCTGACTGTTACATAAACTAATCAAAGCTAGTTTTCTAGTGGTGAACATGCTGACTGTTACATAAACTAATCAAAGCTAGTTTGCTAGTAGTGAACATGTTGACTGTTACATAAATTAATCAAATGTAGTTTGCTGGTAGTGAACATACTGATTGCTACATGAACTAATCAAAGGTAGTTTGCTAGTAGTGAACATGCTGACTGTTACATAAACTAATCAAAGTTAGTTTGCTACTAGTGAACATGCTGACTGTTACATAAACCAATCAAAGCTAGTTTGCTAGTAGTGAACATGCTGACTGTTACATAAACTAATCAAAGATAGTTTGCTACTAGTGAACATGCTGACTGTTACATAAACTAATCCAAGCTAGATTGATACTGTTGAACATGCTGACTGTTACATAAACTAATCAAAGCTAGTTTACTAGTAGTGAACATACTGACTGTTACATAAACTAATCAAAGCTAATTCAAAAGATGTTGACTTAATATGTCACCAGGAAAGTTCCAGTTCTTATTTTAGTCAAAGCTTGTTTGCCGGTAGTGAACATGCTGACTGTTACATAAACTAAACAAAGCTAGTTTGCTGGTAGTAAACATGCTGACTGTTACATAAACTAATCAAAGTTAGTTTGCCTGTATTAAACATGCTGACTGTTACATAAACTAATCACAGCTAGTTTGCTGGTGGTGAACATGCTGACTGTTACATAAACTAATCAAAGCTAGTTTGCCGGTAGTGAACATGCTGACTGTTACATAAACTAATCAAAGGTAGTTTGCTGGTAGTAAACATGCTGACTGTTACATAAACTAATGAAAGCTAGTATGCTGGTAGTGAGCATGCAGACTGTTAAATAAACTAATCAAAGCTAGTATGCTAGTAGTGAACATGGTGGCTGTTACATAAACTAATCGAAGCTAATTCAAAAGATTTTGAATTAATACGTCGCCAGGAAAGCTTCAGTTCTTATTTTAGTCACACCTCGTTTGCCGGTAGTGAACATGCTGACTGTTCCATAAACTAATCAAAGCTAGTTTGCTACTATTGAACATGCTGAATGTTACATAAACTAATCAAAGCTAGTTTGCTAATAGTGAACATCCTGACTGTTACATAAACTAATCAAAGTTAGTTTGCTACAAGTGAACATTTTGACTGTTACATAAGCTAATCAAAACTAGTTTGCTAGTAGTGAAGATGCTGACTGTTACATAAACTAATCAAAGTTAGTTAGCTACCAGTGAACATGCTGACTGTTACATAAACAAATCAAAGCTAGTATGCTACTACTGAACATGCTGACTGTTACATAAACTAATCAAAGCTTGTTTGCTAGTAGTGAACATGCTGACCGTTACATAAACTAATCAAACTCAGTTTGCTACTAGTGAACATGCTGACTGTTACATAAACTAATCAAAGTTAGTTTGCTACTAGTGAACATGCTGACTGTCATATAAATTATTCAAAGCTAGTTTGCTAGTAGTGAACATGCTGACCGTTACATAAACTAATCAAAGTTAGTTTGCTACTAGTGAACATGATGACTGTTACATAAACTAATCAAAGCTAGTTTGCTACTATTGAGCATCCTGACTGTTACATAAACTAATCAAAGCTAGTTTGTTAGTAGTGAACATGCTGACTGTTATATAAACTAATCAAAGCTAGTTTGCTAGTAGTGAACATGCTGACTAATACATAAACTAATCAAAGCTAGTTTGCTAGTAGTTAACATGCTGACTGTTACATAAACTAATCAAAGTTAATTTGCTTCTAGTGAACATGCAGACTGTTACATAAACTAATCAAAGCTAGTTTGCTAGTAGTGAACATGCTGACTGTTACATAAACTAATCAAAGTTAGTTTCCTAGTAGTGAACATGTGGACTGTTACATAAACTAATCAAAGCTAGTTTGCTAGTAGTGAACATGCTGACTGTTACATAAACTAATCAAAGCTAGTTTGCTAGTAGTGAACATGCTGACTGTTATATAAACTAATCAAAGTTAGTTTGCTACTAGTGAACTAGCTGACTGTTACATAAACTAATCAAAGCTAGTTTGCTACAATTGAACATGCTGACTGTTACATAAGCTAATCAAAGCTAGTTTGCTAGTAGTGAACATGCTGACTGTTACATAAACTAAACAAAGCTAGTTTGCTACTATTGAACATGCTGACTGTTACATAAACCAATCAAAACTAGTTTGCTAGTAGTGAACATGCTGACTGTTTCATAAACTAATCAAAGCTAATTCAAAAGATGTTGAATCAATAAGTCGCCAGGAAAGCTTCAGTTCTTATTTTAGTCAAAGCTAGTTTGCCGGTAGTGAGCATGCTGACTGTTACATAAACCAAACAAAGCTAGTTTGCTGGTAGTAAACATGCTGACTGTTACATAAACTAATCAAGGTTAGTTTGCTGGTAGTAAACATGCTGACTGTTACATGAACTAATCAAAGCTAGTTTGCTAGTGGTGAACATGCTGACTGTTACATAAACTAATCAAAGCTAGTTTGCCGGTAGTGAACATGCTGACTGTTACATAAACTAATCAAAGCTAGTTTACTGGTAGTAAACATGCTGAATGTTACATAAACTAATCAAAGTTAGTTTTTTGGAAGTGAACATGCCGACTGTTACATAAGCTAATCAAAGCTAGTTTGCTACTATTGAACATGCTGACTGTTACATAAACTAATCAAAGCTAATTTGCTAGTAGTGAACATGCTGACTGTTACATAAACTAATCAAAGCTAGTTTGCCAGTGGTGAACATGCTGACTGTTACATAAACTAATCAAAGCTAGTTAGTAGTAGTGAACATGCTGACTGTTACATAAACTAATCAAAGCAGGTATGCTACTACTGAACATGCTGACTGTTACATAAAGTAATCAAAGCTAGTTAGCCAGTAGTGAACATGCTGACTGTTACATAAACTAATCAAAGCTAGTTTGCTAGTATTGAACATGCTGACTGTCACATAAACTAATCAAAGCTAGTTTCATAGTACTGAACATGCTGACTGTTACATAAACTAATTAAAGCTAGTTTGCTAGTAGTGAACATGCTGACTTACATAAAGTAATCAAAGCTAGTTTGCTAGTAGTGAACATGCTGACTGTTACATAAAGTAGTCAAAGGTAGTTTGCTAGTAGTGAACACGCTGACTGTTACATAAACATATCAAAGCTAGTTTGTTAGTAGTCAACATGCTGAATGCTACATAAACTAATCAAAGCTAGTTTGCTAGTATGGAACATGCTGACTGTTACGCAACTTAATCAAAGCTAGTTAGCTAGTAGTGAACATGCTGACTGTTACATAACTTAATCAAAGCTAGTTTGCTAGTAGTGATCATGCTGACTAATACATAAACGGATCAAAACTAGTTTGCTAGTAGTGAACATGCTGACTGTTACAAAAACTAACCAAAGCTAGTTAGCTAGTAGTGAACATGCCGACTGTTACATAAACTAATCAAAGTCAGTTTGCTGGTTGTGAACATGCTGACTGTTTTACATAAACTAATCAAAGCTACTTGGCTAGTAGTGAACCTGCTGACTGTTACATAAACTAATCAAAGCTAGTTAGTATTAGTGAACATGCTGACTGTTACATAAACTAATCAAAGCTAGTTTTCCGGTAGGGAACATGCTGACTGTTACATAAACTAATCAAAGCTAGTTTGCTAGTAGTGAACATGCTGACTGTTACATAAACTAATCAAAGTTAGTTTGCTAGTAGTGAACATGCTGACTGTTACATAATCTAATCAAAGCTCGTTTGCTACTATAAAACATGCTGACTGTTACATAAGCTGATCAAAGCTTGTTTGCTGGTAGTAAACATGCTGACTGTTACATAAACCAATCAAAGCTAGTTTGCCAGTAGTGAACATGCTGACTGTTACATAAACTAATCCAAGCTAGTTTGCCAGTAGAGAACATGCTGACTGTTACATAAACTAATCAAAGCTAGTTTGCTAGTAGTGAACATGCTGACTGTTACATAAACAAATCAAAGCTAGTTTGCTAGTAGTAAACATCCTGACTGTTACATATACTAATCAAAGCTAGTTTGCTAGTAGTGAACCTGCTGACTGTTACATAATCTAATCAAAGCTATGTTGCTAGTAGTGAACATGCTGACTGTTACATAAACTAATCAAAGCTAGTTTGCTGGTAGTGAACATGCTGACTGTTAAAGTAAACTAATCAAAGCTAGTTTGCTGGTAGTGAACATGCTGACTGTTGCATAAACTAATCGAAGCTAGTTTGCCAGTGGAGAACATGCTGACTGTCACATAAACTAATCAAGGCTAGTTTGCTAGTGGTGAACATGCTGACTGTTACATAAACTAATCAAAGCTAAATTGCTGCTAATGAAATTGCTGACTGCTATATAAAGTAATCAAATCTTGTTTGCCTATAGAGTACATGCTGACTGTTACATAAACTAATGAAAGCTAGTTTGCTAGTAGTGAACATGCTGACTGTTACATAAACTAATAAAGGCTCGTTTGCTACTGGTGAACATGCTGACTGTTACATAAACTAATGAAAGCTAGTTTGCTACTAGTGAACATGCTGACTGTTACATAAACTAATAAAAGCTAGTTACCTACTAGTGAACATGCTGACTGTTACATAAACTAATCAAAGCTAGTTTGCTAGTGGTGAACATGCTGACTGTTACATAAACTAATCAAAGCTAGTTTGCTAGTAGTGAACATGTTGACTGTTACATAAACTAATCAAAGGTAGTTTGCTGGTAGTGAACATGCTGACTGTTATATAAACTAATCAAAGCTAGTTTGCTAGTAGTGAACATGCAGACTGTTACATAAACTAATCAAAGTTAGTTTGCTAGTAGTGAACATGCTTACTGTTACATAAACTAATCAAAGCTCGTTTGCTACTAGTGAACATGCTGACTGTTACATAAACTAATCAAAGCTAGTTTGCTAGTAGTGAACATGCTTACTGTTACATAAACTAATCAAAGGACTGCAGAACATTAAAACTAATATCTAATACTTTTATTTCTAATTGGTAACTTTCTCTACCATGTATATCGTAGGTAGAAAAGGTATTGCATTTTATATAAACATTCCATACCCCTAGTTCACCGGAAATATATGTTTGTGCCTCCCTAAAAAAAAAAAAAAAAATTGTAGGTCTGAACCTCAAAATCTAAATACTTTCAATAACGTAAAAGACGCGACACTGAGGTTTTCAGGAAAATTCCCAAGCCAAAAAAACTGACCTAAGTGGAAGATTTTTGGAAAAGTTCGCTTTTCTGAAAAATAGATCAACGATTTTGATTAAAATTACATACAAATAAAATTTGTGTTCAATTTTCTGAGAAATGTCTTTGAATTTTATATAGTCTTGTTTAACAGAAAATTTTAAGATCGAGAAAAGGTAATAGACACTTAAAATTCTACTGGTAATTAATGCGCATGGCAAATAAACATTTTTTACTGAAATTTACAAGATATAACATGTAATAATTTACTTTAAATATTGAAATAATTATATTTCTCTCAAACGGGAAATTGCGATTCGTTCGTTTTATTTTTTTCTTTTGGCCATGCCTACAGCACTGAATTTAAAACGCATCATAACAACGACTCTCAAAGTTGACAACTATCACATTAAAGCCTTCTGTACTCCTCTAATCTCTTTATACCTACAAGCAAATATGCAATAAGACAGATTCTGAAACAATTATCTCGATTCCCATTAACTTTATAGAAGAATAAGCTTTTATAATAATAATTTTTTGAAGAATCGATAGAGAAATTCCTGTGAATCTATCTGAATTTTTCAGATCTAGAACGCCTAGGAAACCTCGTCCCAGTGTTACTTTCTCTACTGTGTACGCTGCACCTAACGCTGTATATAGTAGCTAGAGAAGGTACTGCATTCCACTTAGAAATTCTATACCGAGATTTCACCGTTTTGAAACCCTCTAAATTAAAAAAAAAAACGCAAGTAATAAGACCATTTCTGCTATTGTTTAGTTCAATTAGCATGATGTACAAAAGAATCATTTGTTTACAGAAAAAGGTAGTGAAGGTCATGTTAACAAAATTTGAATGGACCTGAGAGGAAAGGATTTCACATTGAAGAGTAGTAGTTGGAAAATAAAAGAATTGTGATACTACATTTATTTTTTAAACTCCGGTCGAGACTCCGGCGCTGTATTCCTTTTTCTTAATCCTCTTTTTACTTTCTCTACACGTACTATATACATAGTGTACAGAGAAGGTATTGTATTGCACCCAAAAATTCATATCGAGATTTCACCGGAAATATATATTTTGGGACCTCCTGAATCCAAAAAGCGCATTTTTAGAAACCTTTCTGTGTGTGTGTGTGTGTGTGTGTGTGTGTGTGTGTGTGTGTGTGTGTGTGTGTGTGTCTGTCTGTCAGTCAGTGTGAGTGTCTGTGTGTGTGTGTGTGTGTGTGTCTGTCTGTCAGTCAGTGTGAGTGTCTGTGGGCAGCATAGCTCCAAAACGAAAAGTGCGTTAGAAACCAAACTTGGTATTAGGTTTGATTTCCTCCAAGGATGCGACACGAAGATTATTAAGAAAATTCTCCCACCCCCAACTACCGCTTATATGCAGCTTTTTTAGAAAATGTTGATTTTCTCAAAAATTACTAACGATTTTAATTAAAATATCGTATATTAAAGACAAAAGGCAAATAAAATGTACGAATATCTTGAATTTTCTGGGAATAGCCTCTGAAGACTACTTTATTCTGGTTGAATTTTACGGAATTTTGCATAACTGCTTAACCGTAATAGATGGACAAAAACTTACCACACAATAAAGTAGAGCACGTTAAAACACACAATTTATGTGATCTAGATACATATTTTCGTGGAGTTGATCGTTTTTGTGATACTCATGTTATTGATTTCGTCTTTAAAAAGCTTATGTTTTTCTCATAAGGAATTTGTCAACTCCTGTCCATACAAACAAAGGACCTTCAGTCACACAGCAACCAGCTTTTGGCTTTCACTTTAACCTATGGTACTCGCTTATTTCGCTTCTACTTACATGGAATCAAGTAATAAGACTATTTCTGCTACTTTTTCTCGATTAGCATGAAGTACATAGAAGCAAAGCTTTTTAACAATAATTTGTTGCGGAGCTGTAGAGAAAGTCATGTGAATGAAACACATCAGATTTTTGTTTATGACAAATACACATACTGTACACATCCACAAGGCGGGACTCGAAGCCACGATCCCCTGCACCACGAAGCACCAAAGCGGTGACCGGAACGTTAGCACCTGGCGGCGAACCAAACTGATGGCCGGAAATAACATAAAACGTTTTCATAAGATTCGTTGATGTCGGCAGAGCTATAAAGTGAGAATTTATAATCTCGGAGGCTCTGAACAGCCAAACTAGTTTCCAAATATGCATTAGCCGCACCTGGAAAAGCAACAAATTTTCTTTGGGCCTGTGGTAACAAAAAATAAATAAAATGCTGTGATGAATAGGCAATATCAAAAAAGAAATCAAGAAAAATAATGCGAAACAAAATATAACGGAGAGAAAAATTATTAAAGAGCTTCTCTTCTTTTGCTCCGTTTACATTAATATATTTCTTGATTAAGGACTTAATATTGTACTATTTTCATTAATATCCACTGGCGATCACTCCTTGTCCTTTTCGCTCCCTGCTGATGATTACGCGAGCTTGTTTTTCTGTCAGGCTTTTGTTAGCGTGATACAGAATTAGATTAGTTTCCGTTATATTTTATACTGCATTTATCTTCCCAATGTTACTTCCAAATATAGCCATTGTGGACTCTTAATTCAAAGATTCTGTGCTGCAATCGTTTTAGCCAAATGTTTAGGACTTCTTATATGTCTATATCGCTGCTAGCTAAGACTTTAGATACATTTTTCTTTTGGAAATTACAGGATCCACTCTTGAACTCAATGTGCGATATAAACAGATACAGATGTGCTTAAATTTTAATTCTGAATTTGATAATTTGTGCCATAAGAAAGTTTGAACGTTTACATTTTATTTCTGGAGTTTTTCGGTGAAAGCAAATATAAAGGAAAGTAAATTCGTATATTTATTGACTAAACATTAGTTATAAATACAGTCTTTGATTCACTGCGTCAAATAATTCCCTCGACGTTTCGAGGCGTGGGCAGTTTACGCTACACGCCACCAATGGTTCGCACACCCTGCGCGCTAACTCTCCAGTTACTCACGACTTAGTACAATTCACAACACAACACTGCACTGCAAGTCTTCCTGCTTTTATAGCTAGAAACTGACGTCACAAACTTTCTGGAAACTTGCCGAAGATGAAAGCAGACGAAGCTTGGAGAAAAATCGAGAAGCGTCACGTTCTCGCGAGAAGAGTCTCGCGTTCCGAAGGTATTCCGTGTTGTTTACGCATTCCGACTGCGATGACTCACATACCAAGGCGAATTAGAGAACATAATCGTGTAATCATAAACAGGCATAAGACTGCACTGTCACAATATAAAGGCTGTATCTTTATTGGTATCAAATATTTTGGCACGATCTCCCAATATCAAAGCAGTAAAAAAAAGAAAGAAAGAAAGAAAAAAAAAAGAAAAAAAAAAACACGCCAATTTTCTATTGCTGAGTTTAAGACAAAATTGAAGGCTATAAAAATTGTTTCCTCCTGCTTCGAGAGATACCAAGGCCTGTGTTCCATGGTATTCGGTGCTCTGTTGCAAATTTCTATGTACGAAATTATCGTATTTGGATAATTCAGTGCAAATTCGCTCTTTCAGAGTGTCAATATTTCTTTTTGTTTTGTAGTGTTTAAGCGCCCACTTTTACTACTTGTGGCACCGCAGGCGGTGTCAATATACGGTACAGAAGTCGCGTAAATAAAAACAACTTTAAATCTCCCACTTGCAGAAGGTTATCATTCAAGGAATTAGTACCAGCCGTCTGAAATGAGTTGGCAAACCATCGTGTAAAAGCCACGATGACGTGGATGACGTCCAAAGACACATCATCAGTCAAATGATGCAACCATTTCTCATAAACTGTAGATATTTCACTGCATTCAGGCGCGCAAATGAGAAACAGGAGACCAGTACATGATCTTCTTGGATCGGTTTATGAGGGGGGGGGTGAGTTTATAAGACCTATCTTTCCAAATAAAACTGCGCTGTCATGCGGTCCGCGCCGTGGTCAAGTAGTTAGGCTATTCGCCTCTCACCGACAGCATGTAAGATTTGTGGAACACAAAGTGGCGCAGGGACGGGTTTTCTCCGAGTTCTCCGGTTCCCCCCGCCATCGCATTCCTGCGGTGCTCCTTCTACATTCCACGTATCATCCTGCGGTGCCATTTTAGTAAAAGCGGACGTTAAGCACTATAAAAAGAATACTCATGCAGGTTCTCAAACACCCTCATGAGCACACCGTCACCACTAAACTAGTCTCATCAGTGAACAAATGCTAAGGAATTCAAGAACATAGCGCAGGTCCGCCGCGGTAGTTTGGGGTTAGCGTATTTACTTCACATTCAAGAGGTCGCGAGTTCGGATCTGCTTAAAGTGAGTTTAACAAAATGCTCATAACTATTATTTTTACCAATTATTTTTCTTATTATGACTTCGAGGCACAGCTCACTAAGAGCCTTGGCCCACCGCCCGGCCGCTGCGTCCCCCATGGATGGGGTGCAGTATTGGGGGCTGAGACGTAGTCTGAGCTTCGAATCCCCCCGGCCCGTTAATGCGATCTTCACGACTTGGTTTCTAATTACGAGGTACGTCCAGAAAGTAAGTTCCTTTTCAATTTATCTTCGCTGCAGCGCTGCGATCGCAGTTCCGCACATGCGCGGTAGACGCTCTGTATCAAGGAAAAGAAACATGCGCCATTTTGTGATCGCTGTCAGCCACATACGCTTTGTTAGCTTGTTTACAATGTCGGTGTTGATTGAAAATCCCGCCGCTTGTGAAATCAGATCTGTGATTCGTTTTCTGAATGCTAGGAAAGTGAAACCAATTGAAATTTATCGGCAAATTTTCGAAGTTTACGGACAAAATGCGATGAGTGATTCAATGGTGAGAAGATGGGTCCGACAGTTCAATGGACTAGTGAAGTGCACGATGAAGAACGACGTGGGCGTCCATCTTTGGTTACAGAACTAGTTCACGCGATTGATGACAAGATCCAGGAAAACCGCAAGTTTACAATTAGTGCTCTCGCTAAGGAATTTCCCTAAAAGCTCACGATCACTAATTCATGAAATTGTTACCGAAAAACTGAAATTTCGTAAACTTTGCTCATGTAGGGTACCAAAGATTCTTACTGAGCAACACAAAACAAAACGGATGGGTAGTGCACTTCAGTTTTTAACCCGTTATGATGAAGACGGCGAAGAATTTCTGACACAGATAGTCACAGGAGATGAGACTTGGGTTTCTTACGACACCCCTGAAAGTAAGCGGCAACCAATGGAATGGAGGCACACTTTATCCCCAGCAAAGGTTAAGCCGAAACAAATCTTGACACCTCGAAAAATGATGTGCACAGTGTTCTGGGACTGGAAAGGCATCTTACTCATTGATTTCTTACCGCGTGGTCAAACAATCAAAGCAGATGTTTATTGCGAGACAATTAGGAAATTGCGCAGAGCAATACAGAATAAGCGCCGAGGATTGCTGTCAAAAGGTGTTGGTTTTCTTCACGACAACGCACGACCACATACTGCAAATGTGACGAAAAACCTCCTACAGGGATTTGGCTGGGACGTGTTTGACCATCCTCCGTACAGCCCTGACCTCGCTCCTAGCGACTTTCATCTGTTCTTACATCTCAAGTCTTTCCTTGGCGGTCAGCACTTCAACAATGACGAAGAGCTGAAAGAAAATGTTTCCAACTTTTTGAAGACACAGGCGGCAAACTTCTATGAAGAAGGTATACAAAAACTTATGCCACGCTATAACAAATGCCTGCAAAATTTCGGCAGTTATGTGGAAAAGTAGTTTAAGAGTTGTAGAATTTTGTGCAATAAATACTTATTCTGTATCTGTA
Organism: Hymenopus coronatus; assembly: GCA_030762935.1. Classification (NCBI taxonomy): domain Eukaryota; kingdom Metazoa; phylum Arthropoda; class Insecta; order Mantodea; family Hymenopodidae; genus Hymenopus; species Hymenopus coronatus. The sequence continues at coordinate 10,589,068 of CM060886.1, read as the reverse complement.
CACAATTTAATTTTATTACCAAACGGAACCTACCTTCTGGACGTACCTCGTATTATCACTTTATCACTTATTATTATGAAATATTTTATTTCAAAAAAGAAAATCTAAAATAACCTAATTATAATTCGTTTTTAATGAAAATTGATTGTGCAACTTGCAAGTTTCCATTGAAGGTAGTTGAAGGTCTTTTATGGGGTTTTCCTTATAATGTCGAGTAACTTTAAGCTCCATAGGCCCCGAGATCATTTCAGCAACATTTTTTCGATTTCGTTCACGGTCCGAAATAGCCAACAAGATTAATGGAAGTTAAACTTAAAAAAAAAGAAACGCATAACCATACCGCAAGTCTATAACATGGAATGGCAGAAGGTGTTTTCTTGATACAAAGTCTGCCATGTTTAATCCTCGCACCCGCTGAAGGTGACACAGGACTTTCTGGAAACTTTCGCGGTCAATGCTTCGTATTTCTATTCGTTCGCAACACTCTCAAATGAGCCACTTTCATCTTCAAGCGTTGCTAAACTCCTTAAAATGTTCGTGAACAAGCAAGGCTCTTTTGGCTCTTAATGCATTCCAAGCTACAAGGCTATTCAAATAATGAATATTGTTCTGTTCACTTACAAAATACATGTGCTTCTCTTCCGTGCTCTACAACAAGCTACGACGGAAGGGGGGATCAGCAAAAAACAACTTAATTCAGTTCATTAGTCATGTGTTTGCTGATTTCTCGGTGTTAGATGACTGTCAATCGAAATTGTGATTGTTCAAAATGAGCTGTGTGTCCCACCATCTGTGAGGTGAGGGATATTGGAGACTGCAATACTCGTCAACTATGATTTGAAAAATCAAATGAACAAATTCGTACAAGACAGACGTGTAACCCTAGATGGTTTACAGATTTCTTTTCCAAACACTTATCGCTCTGTGATTGGTGAATTGTTTTCGAGGATGTTGATTTAATGCACCAATTTCAACACGGGGATTCTAAAGATCGTGAACATACACATCAAATAGCTGAGGTGATTCTGTGGATAAACAAAACAAGTTTAAACATAAGTGACAAGTTTCTTTATTAAAGTCTTTTTATGAGTACATTAAAGCCAAGCGATTACTTGCTGGATTATCAAGTACTTCTAGTTTCTGAAAACGCTATTCAGCATGTTCTGCATGGACAGTTCTTGTACGGTAGGCCGTGGGCCAAATTGAATTAAGGGCCAAGGGGATTTATATTTGTTGTAATATACAAAAACGAGTCACAGACCTTGTTTTAAATGGGAGATGTCTAATCTAATACTATAATACACAAGTAGCGGTGATCTTTATAGTCATTTTTACTTTCTCCATACGCACTATGTACATAGTGCATAGAGAAAGTATTGAACTCCACCAAAAAATTCGATACCGAGATTTCACCGGAAATATATATTTTAGGGTCCCCAATATCCAAAAAAAGCATTTTCACAAAAAGGTCCGTGTGTGTGTGTGTTTGTGTGTGTGTGTGTGTGTATGTGTGTGTCCGTGTGTCCGTGTGTCTGTGAACACGATAACTCAAAAACGAAAAGTCGGTAAAATACCAAACTTGGTATTTAAGTTTAGTATCTTCCAGGGATGCGACACGAAATTTTGAGAAAAATCCCCCCACCCCAACCACCCTTTACATGGAACTTTTTTCGAAAAGTTTTATTTTCTCAAAAATGGCTCTAACGATTTTGATTAAAATTTCGTTTATTAAACATATTTACCTGACAAATAAAATGCATATCTTGAATTTTCTGGGAATAGCCTCTGAAGAGTAGTTTATTCTGGATGAATTTTACTAAATTTTGAATAACTGCTAAACCGTAAGAGATGGACAAAAATTTGCTATACAAAAAATGTAGAGCACATTAAAACACACAATTTATGTTATATACATTTTTTCGTGGAGTTCGTCGTTTTTGTGACATTCCTTATTTTTGATTTCTACTATGAAAAACGTATACTTTTCTCATACAGGAACTTGTCAACTCCTATCCTTATAAACAAAGGAACTTCATTGACATAGCAACCAGCTTTTAACTATCACTTTAACCTACGGTTGTCCCTTATTTCGCTTCTACTTACAAGGAGGCGAGTAATTAGACTATTTCTACTATTTTTTCTGATTAGCAGAAAGTAAATAAAAGTATAAGCTTTTTAAGAATAATTTGTTGCAGGGGTATGGAGAAAGTCATGTGAATGGTACACATCAGATTCTTAACTTTCGATTTAACAGTGACACTGGCATTGTTGTCTTATTAAACTAATAATTATTTTATAGGGATATAATGAAGAAAAATCTGATGTTTACCATTCACATGACTTTCTCCATATCCCTGCAGCAAATAATCCTTAAAAAGCTTATACTTCTATATACTTTATGCTAATCAGAAAAAAATAGCAGAAATAGCCTTATTACTCGCTTCCTTGTAAATTGAAGCGAAATAAAGGACAACCGTAGGTTAAAGTGATAGTCAAAAGCTGGTTGCTATGTCAATGAAGTTCCTTTGTTTATATGGATAGGAGTTGACAAGTTCCTGTATGAGAAAAGTATACATTTTTCATAGCAGAAACCAAAAATAAGGAATGTCACAAAAACGACGAACTCCACGAAAAAATGTATATAACATAAATTGTGTGGTTTAATGTGCTCTACATTTTTGTGTATACAGTTTAATAGTTATTCAAAATTTAGTAAAATTCATCCAGAATAAACTACTCTTCAGAGGCTATTCCCAGAAAATTCAAGATATACATTTTATTTGTCAGGTAAATATGTTTCATATCCGAAATTTTAATCAAAATCGTTAGAGCCATTTTTGAGAAAATCAAAATTTTCGAAAAAAAGTTCCATGTAAAGGGTAGTTGGGGTGGGGGGATTTTTCTCAAAATCTTCGTGTCGCATCCCTGGAAGATACTAAACTTAAATACCAAGTTTGGTATTTTACCGACTTTTCGTTTTTGAGTTATCGTGTTCACAGACACACGGACACACGGACACACACACACACACACACACACGGACCTTTTTGTGAAAATCCTTTTTTTGGATATTGGGGACCCTAAAACATATATTTCCGGTGAAATCTCGGTACCGAATATTTTGGTGGAGTGCAATACTTTCTCTATACACTATGTACATAGTGAGTATGGAGAAAGTAAAAAATAGAGAAATATTTGCAATCAATAATTTCATGTATTTAGATGCACAAATAACGCAGGGGTTCAATTCAACACTAGGAAGTCATTAGTAGAGACAGGATTTCTATGTAAATATATACCTATTCTTTCCCTTTGCTTATACACAACTAAAAATGATAAATGTTAATGAATTAGAGCTTTAGTTATCTATAATGACACTTCATTGTTACATTTTTTACATATGTTAACCTTTTGTGTAAAATAACATTTTCTGCCTGTTACTGTAAAAAGCTTTTTTCGCAATTGAAATACAGCAAACTCCCAACTATTCGTGTTCGGATTATCCGGCTTACCATAATTTTTAGTCCATTTGTTAACTGAGCTTTCTGCGTTTAGCCACGGACTTAAACAACAATATAGGACTCACGCGTGCTATCAAAAAACCGTTTCAATTGTTGTCGACCTGTCTGTTCCGTGATAACCGAAAACGTGTTCAGTTTTATTCTGCAAGGTTCGTAAGTTCTGTATCACTTTGATAACCAAAGCGCTTAATTGAATTCCACCTGCAGTTGTGCCTGTAGCGTTCAAATTATCGAGATTAACCCAAGAGCGGGCAGTATTAGTTTTTTGCGTGTGGCAGCACTGCAACTGAATTTGCTGTGCTGACTGTTCATTCATCATTGCTTCATGCGTCCGTTGACATAGCCACATTCTGTTGTGCATTATAAGCGTGTTGGTTCAACATTGTCAAGCCGGGGTATAAAGTTCCTGCCACGTAATTAGGGTCGTCTTACTAACTTGCCTTCATAATAATGTATATATGAGTGTTAGTGAGCGGTTTGTGAAGGGGAGTTGTGTGTGTGTGTGTGTGTGAGTGTGTGTGTGTGTGTGTTGTGTGTGGGTATGTGTGTGAGAGAGAGAGAGTAAAGGGTACATTTTCGGAGTAATTATATGCCGCAATTAAAATGTGTTTCGTGTAGGAAAATGACTCCAGAAGAAATGTTGAAGATATTCAACGAGCTGGCAGAAGACGACATAATAGATAGTGCCGAATCTGATAAGAGGAAAAACTAATTGAAGAAAGTGATCACAACAGCTATTCTGAGCAAAGTGATGTACAGGATTCAATGGATATTCCTTTGCAAAACCACAGGGAAAGATAATTGCTGTGAATGGAGAAAATGGATTTTCAAAGCATGGTAAAACCAAATAGAACACTGTAAAATTTTTCCCTGGCCCGAAAACGTCTACTAGAAATATAAGGATTGAACTCTCAGCTTTTCATGCCATTGTTGATTTTGACATGCTTGATGATATCGCGAATCACACAAATTCACCGTGAATCGGTACAATATTCAAGAGATAGGGATACCAAAGAAACATCTAATAGGGCTGAAATTAGCGCATTCATTGCGTGCGTATATCTGACAGGCCTAAAGAAAGAAGGCTACACGAATGTTCTGGAACTATGGAATTCTGATGGTACATGAATGGAAATACTAAGTTATAAGTGATTCTGGGCCCTGGGATTTGATAGTAAAGCCAGCAGGGAAGAGAGAAGTAAAACTGATAAACTGGCTGCTGTGCGTCAATTTGTTGACAAATTTGTACTAAACTGCAGAAATTCTTATAATCTTGGGATGTTCGTCACAATTAATGAAAAGCTTGATCCTTTTGGGGGGGCGTTGCAGCTACACACAGCATATGCCAGATAAGCCCGCAAGTACGGCACATGTGATGCTGAAATCTTTTATACGGTAATTTTGAAATGTATTATGATAAACAAGAAGAAGGACCTTATTCAGTTTCCAACAAACGCGGTAATATTGTTATTGATATTGAAGGCTCTAACAGAAATATTACGTTCGATAACTGCAACCTCTGACGTTGGAATGTTTGAAAAAGGACTCGCATGCATCTTTACATTGAGAAAAGACAAAAAAGAAATAACTAGTGAACTTCAGGCAAATAGAACTCAAAACGTAGGATCATAATCTTTGGATTTCAGGAGGACATAACTATTACATCTTACGTCCCAAAGAAAAATCGAGCCGTGACTTTACTCTCAACAATGCATGAAACACCTATACTAGGTGCTGTCACTAACAAGCCAGAGATGATAATGGATTGCAATATAACAAAAGAACTCCGCCGATCAGCTGTGTAGTGTATACTGTATTGGGCGGCAAATAACAAGGTGGCTAATGACAGTATTATATGCCTTACTGAATATTGCTGGTATAAACGCTCAAAGTTTTTTTTTCGAATCAAGTAAACGATAACGAACCAAGAAGAATTTTCTTGAAGAAATTAGCATTCTCAATATTGACGCATCATGTTAAGAAACAGCAATGATGCGGTCACTTGCAAGTGATAGCAGGGTCTTCTTATCTAAATACAAACCAACACTTGCAGATCAGAACTCCTTAGGTATGCTACGAAAAAACGTGGAAGATGCATTTTCTGTGGACATGCCAAAGACGTTGTCACTACTATAAAATGTGCTTCCTGGCACAGATTTACGCGAAAACAAGATGCACGAATAACATACACGTGTGACTCGTGTAACAAAAACTGAATCCGCATCTTGAAGTGTTAGGACATCCCACCGAATACACATTCATAACACATTATTTTACAATATAAAGAACTTTCTTCAAATAAAGGACCATTTCCTGCATAAGACTGTTACACAGAATCTTCTATTTCATCATGTTAACTTTTATTTTAGGTAGTTGTGACCAGGTCATCACTTGGAAGTGACCGTATCATTGCTCTTTCCTAAACATGATGCCTTCATCATTGAGAATACTGATTTCTTCAAGAAAATTCTTCTTGGTTTTTATCGTTTTCTTGATTTGAAAAAAAAAACCTTGAGCGTTTATACCAGCAATATTCAGTAAGGCATAGAACACTGCCAAGGCAATCGTCCTTAAGCTCCAGTAAGAAGCGGAGTTTATCACTTTAATGCATCGTCCTATCTTGTCATTCAGCACTAAGTCAAGCTTTTGAGTATTTGTCACCTCGAAGCCAGGACTCCATGATTGGTAGAAGATGTATGGGGAGCCTCTAGCTTAGCAGACCAACAAATGAGTGGGAGGGGAGGGTGGGAGTAATATGTGTATAACATGACAAAACAACTTGTAAACACGTGTTTGGTTCTTGAATCACAATAGGGTTAGGTCGCCCATAATTCTACTACTTACCTAAATATTGCACATATTTAGAGAAATATTGCGGGAGGCAGATATCTACAGATTCTACGCTCCGAAAACACTACCTGCATTTGTGTTACGAGGAAGCGGTGGCCTATGTGCGACGTCATAACTATATATTATGGATTGCTGTCGATTAACCTACAGTTGTGAAAAGACGTTGGTTGCCAATGTTGTGATTGGTAAGCTAGATGGAGAGGAATCCTCTACACCTTTTCTGATTTCTTCGAATGTGTTGGAACATACAAATTATGCAACATTGGCTCGTTTTGTGAGTAATGGACTTAAAGCGTTGTGGCCTAAAGACGTTCAAGAAAGTAAAGTACTTGTTCTTTATTCTGATGCTACAGTGTACTTACTAGAGGTGAAAACTGCGTTAGTGTGTTCTATCAAAATATGATCCATTTCACCTGCCTCACCCATGGACTGCAACGTGTCGCCGAAGAAGTGCAAATTAAATATTCATAAGTGAATAGCTTCACATCAAACACCAAGAAATATTTGTGTTGAGCTACAGAGAACAATTGCCAAATGTGAAATTGCCCCCTGACCTGTCCTGACTAGGTAGGGTACAAGGATATAAGCTGCCTGCTTTAATAGTGAACATTTTGAAGATGTGATAGATTCGTTTCCAGGTAAATCAGCAGTTTAAGTGAGAGATGCCTAAATTACCCTCAGTGATCCTAAAGTATGGTCTCAATTAGATTATATCCAATATTCATTGCTGACAGTATTTTGAAATTATAACTCATGGCATGCCATTGACGGAATCATTGAACATTCTGGAGGATGTGAAATTCAAGTTAAGTGCTGTTGAAGAGGCTTTCGAAATTCAAGTAATGAAGCCATTTGAGTCAGTTATGGAGAGAAACCCTGGCGTCTCGACACTGACTGCAGTATGCAAGATCCTAGTGGAGAATATAAGAGTCCTCCAGGTTGATCTATTATGAAAGATAGGTTGTCAGGCATATGCTTGGGCGGATATTTGTACTCCAATTTTTCTAGTAATTTTTCTCATTTTGCTTGTTATTTTATCTTTGAAGGCTACAGGGTCTAGAACTGCCATACGTGATGTACAGAATAATTGGAGGACATTCTTTTAGGACAAAACCGTCCTTCCCCTTCATCTAAACTTTTTAGGCTGTACGGGTTCATTAGGCACTAGTCCCCGAGTTTGGTCTTTCCCAAGTTATATGAAAATTCCAAACTCCAGGAATATCTCGGATTTGGTTAAGTCCACAAAGAAAGACAGAAATAAAGAAAATGCGCTGTTTTAGAAGACATGAATTTTCCAGGTATACATTTTATAATTTACATGAAAACCATAGTAAAACTGAGATGTATTCGGTTGCATTTAGGAATAGGTTACATGGAGGGGAATAGACACTTCGTACTTGCACTTACATAGATCTGTTTCAGCCACCGCCTGCAAGAGGAATGGATGAAATGTTGCGGTTGGGGGCAGCAGGCAGAGAGACAGAAGTCTTTAATATTGCTCCAACCCGCTACTGGAGCAGCCCAGAGAGAATGATGAACCACCATTACAAACAGCAGCCCTATGATATCCACGAGGAGTACCCTTACTTAGAGGAAGCATTTGAACCAAATAGTCATCATCTCATGTCGTGAAACCCAAGCACATCTGAAACATGAGAAGGAAACGGGAAAGTGGAGGAAAGAAACAATTTTGAAACCACTCCAACATCATCTATCGACCAGGAAAAGTCATGAAAAAAATAAGTGCAAAGCTGGCGGTCAACGAGAATAGAACCCGGGATTTCCCAATTCCGATCCCCACACATTACCGCGGAGCCAACTTTTTAGGGTTAGGTTGTATTCACATTTTCATGTGTCACACTCCAGTGCTGATTTCCCACACATTATTTGGTGCAATATTGCTGAATCAGAGCGCTGCAGGACGATCCTACAAAGGATGTAAGACGTTAGGTGACACTGGGAGCGGAAGTTCAAATTTACATATTATATATATATATATAGGATGTTTCGAAAATAGAGGACAAATTCAGTTATGCATTCCTCTTTGTAGACAGCAAAAACAGTGCATTACAGCATGTGTCCGGAAATACTTGTTTTTTGAGTTACGGCCTTCAAAATAGTGTTATTCACCGGAACGTTGTTATTCCCACAGGTAGTTTTCTTTTAGGAAGTTGTTCAATACAGATTTCACATCGACGTCTCATGGCAGTGAGAACACACGCCAAAGTTCAGGGGTATTGCACATTTCCTCGCAACCTGCCACAATTCGATTCTGAAGGGATTCCATGCCTGGCACCGAATACGAAAACATCAACCATTTTAAATGACCCACAAGAAGAAATCGATAGGTTTCAAATTGGGTGAGCGAGGTGGCCAAGTAATTGGGCCACCTTTACCTATCCATTGATCAGAAAATCTTTGATCCCAATACTGGAAAGCGGTCAGACTGAAGAGTGCAGAAGCACCATCGTGCAAAAATGCTGAATGGAAGGTCTTCGTACACATAAGACATGGTCTTTTCCAGGATATTTGTGTACGCCTGCCCCGTAAGGCTATTTACAAGTACATGGTGCCCTTATCACCAATGATACCACCTCACATATTGAGAGTGAACCACACTTGGTGAACGTCCTTGTCATATAATACTGATTGTAGAAATGGTAATGCCATCTCGTGTGAACTGTGCTGCATCTGTCAATAATACTAAGGCAGAAAAGTTCGGATGTGTAGCACAACAACTGCTTCACGAACAACTGGTAGAGCATCAATTGAGCAGGGCTGATCACAGTGCCTTTGCTGATGACAAGACCTTTACCTAATGTTAAGGCCTTTACCTAATGACAAGGCCTGTACCTGATGACAAGGCCTGTACATGATGACAAGGCCTGTACCTGATGATAGGGCCTGTACCTGATGACAAGGCCTCTACCTGCTGACAAGACCTGTACCTGCTGACAAGGCCTGTACCTGATGATAGGGCCTGTACCTGATAACAAGGCCTTACCTGATGATAGGGCCTGTACCTGATGACAAGGCATGTGCCTGATGCCAGGGCCTGTAACTGATGATAAGGCCTGTACCTGATGATAAGGCCTGTACCTGATGACAAGGCCTATACCTTATGACAAGGCCCTTACCTGATGACAGGACCTGTACCTGATGACAAGGCCTGTACCTGATGATAGGGCCTGTACCTGATGACAAGGTATTTACCTAATGACAAGGCCTTTACCTGATGACAAGGCATGTACCTGATGACAAGGACTTTACCTGATGACAAGGCCTGTACCTGATGACAAGGCCTTTACCTAATGACAAGGCCCTTACCTGATGACAGGACCTGTACCTGATGACAAGGCCTGTACCTGATGATAGGGCCTGTGCCTGATGACAAGGCCTTTAACTAATGACAAGGCCTTTACCTGATGACAAGGCATGTACCTGATGACAAGGCCTGTACCTGATGACAAGGCCTGTACCTGATGACAAGGCCTTTACCTAATGACAAGGCCCTTACCTGATGACAGGACCTGTACCTGATGACAAGGCCTGTACCTGATGATAGGGCCTGTGCCTGATGACAAGGCCTTTACCTAATGACAAGGCCTGTACCTGATGACAAGGCCTGTACCTGATGACAAGGCCTGTACCTGATGACAAGGCCTGTACCTGATGACAAGGCCTGTACCTGATGATAGGGCCTGTGCCTGATGACAAGGCCTTTACCTAATGACAAGGCCTGTACCTGATGACAAGGCCTGTACCTGAGGACAAGGCCTGTACCTGATGACAAGGCCTGTACCTGATGATAGGGCCTGTACCTGATGATAAGGCCTCTACCTGCTAACAAGACATGTACCTGCTGACAAGGCATGTACCTGATGATAGGGCCTGTACCTGATAACAAGGCCTTACCTGATGATAGGGCCTGTACCTGATGACAGGGCATGTGCCTGATGCCAGGGCCTGTACCTGATGACAAGGCCTTTACCTAATTACAAGGCCCTTACCTGATGACAAGGCCTGTACCTGATGATAGGGCCTGTGCCTGATGACAAGGCCTTTACCTAATGACAAGGCCTGTACCTGATGACAAGGCATGTACCTGATGATAGGGCCTGTACCTGATGATAAGGCCTCTACCTGCTAACAAGACATGTACCTGCTGACAAGGCATGTACCTGATGATAGGGCCTGTACCTGATAACAAGGCCTTACCTGATGATAGGGCCTGTACCTGATGACAAGGCATGTGCCTGATGCCAGGGCCTGTACCTGATGATAAGGCCTGTACCTGATGATAAGGCCTGTACCTGATGACAAGGCCTGTACCTGATGACAGGACCTGTACCTGATGACAAGGACTGTACCTGATGACAAGGCCTGTACCTGATGACAGGACCTGTACCTGATGATAAGGCCTGTACCTGATGACAGGATCTGTACCTGATGACAAGGCCTGTACCTGATGATAGGGCCTGTACCTGATGACAAGGCCTTACCTGATGATATGGCCTGTACCTATGACAAGGCATGTGCCTGATGCCAGGGCCTGTACCTGATGATAAGGCCTGTACCTGATGATAAGGACTGTACCTGATGACAAGGCCTATACCTGATGACAAGGCCTGTACCTGATGACTGGACCTGTACCTGATGACAAGGTCTGTACCTGATGATAAGGTCTGTACCTGATGACAAGACCTGTACCTGATGACAAGGCCTGTATCTGATGACAAGACATGTACCTGATGACAGGGCCTGTACCTGATGACAAGGACTATACCTGATAACAGGGCCTATACCTGATGACAGGGCCTGTACCTGATGACAGGGCCTGTACCAAATGACAGGGCCTGTACCTGATGACAGCGTCTGTACCAGATGACAGGGCCTGTACCTGATGACAGGGCCTGTACCTGATGACAGGGCCTGTACCTGATGACAATGTCTGCAACTGATGACAAGGCCTGTACCTGATGACAAGGTCTGTACCTGATGACAGGGCCTGTACCTGATGACAAGGCCTGTACCTGATAACAGGGCCTGTACCTGATGACAGGGCCTGTACCTGATGACAGGGCCTGTACCTGATGACAAGGTCTGTACCTGATGACAAGGCCTGTACCTGATGACAGGGCCTGTACCTGATGACAAGGTCTGTAGCTGATGACAGGGCCTGTACCTGATGACAATGTCTGTAGCTGATGACAGGGCCTGTACCTGATGCAAATGATAAGGATACTACTGTTGTTCTCGCAACAGTCTTTATACAAGTCATATGAGGAATATTCACTTGCACTTTCATGTACTCATAGGTGTGTTATGCACAGAATCCAGAATCTCTTCACCTAATCTGAATTTGTAGATCTTGGTCGTCTCCTTACCAAACCAGGATATGAAAACTTCCTATGAGCACACAGACGGCGATGGAGACATTAAATTGTTTTTGCTACTGCACGTAATCTCCCAAATAAAATATAATTAGAATTTGATGGTCATCCTAACCGCACATGAAGGGCATTTCTACCTGCTGCTGATTTAAGTAAGATTATCGCTCATTCGAACGCCAAACGCAACACTCAGTGCAACCTGAACTATCACAGAGTCCTGTTATTATTTCCTGTCAGGGCAATTACCTGCTACCTGCGGGAAGAAACGTTCCGGTGAATATCACTGTTCCGTAGGCCTTAACTCAAAAACCAAATGTTTTCGGACACATGTTGTAATGCATTGTTTTTGTTGTCTACATACCTGAATTTATGTCCTCCAATTTTTAAACATTCTGTATATTTTATACATACACACACCAGGTGAGTCAGCTGCCGGTTATTCCAGAGTTTTATGCAATCTAGAGTATATAACATGAAAACATCGACCCCATCCTAGGTTCTGCTCATATATTTAACATGAATGTTAAACACTCGATGAAATTAGTAGTTTAAACATAACTATAGGTAGGAGCAATTGAAATAAGGATCATTTATACCTAGGTACACATATGAACACAGAAAAGAAAGAAATTGCATAATCAGAGTTTAACATGGAAGTTAAACACAAGTTACAGACAGAAATATCGTGTCGTTAGAAATATCGATTCATATTGCTATGTTCTGTGGCGCTGAAATGACCAGTTTTCTATTCCTGGAACACGACTTCTCTAACGAAGCAAGTGCTCGAACTGGTGACCTTCTGGGTAATGCACGCCTGGGCACGCTGTTGAATGGAGCCTCTGACTCGGTGTAGCATGGCGGGTTGGACAGATCTACAGGACACTATAATACCCTGGCGAAGGGTTTCTGGATTGTCTAGCTCCTCTGCATAAACGCGTTCTTTTAAATAGCCCCAGAGAAAGAATACAAGGAGCGTCAGATGAGGTCCTCCTCGGCCGATGTGGAGGAGCGCCATCGTGTTCAAACCGCATCGTCAGTCGCTCCTGCAATGGCACATACACTAATAGTAATGGTAGCTCATAAACGCGTTCTTTTAAATAACCCCAGAGAAAGAATACAAGGAGCGTCAGATGAGGTCCTCCTCGGCCGATGTGGAGGAGCGCCATCGTGTTCAAACCGCATCGTCAGTCGCTCCTGCAATGGCACATACACTAATAGTAATGGTAGCTCATAAACGCGTTCTTTTAAATAACCCCAGAGGAAGAAATGAAGGAGTGTCAGATGAGGTCCTCCTCGGCCGATGTGGAGGAGCGCCATCGTGTTGAAACCGCATCGTCAATCGCAATGGCACATACACTAATAGTAAGGGTAGCTCATAACGGAGGAATCCCAGGTAGCGTGCTACTAGTAGATGCTTCTTGAAGAATAATGGTCCAACAAGATGGTCTCCCAAGATTCCACACCAGACATTCACTCCACATGCTCTAAGAATGCTGCCTCCATTACGCAAAGAGGATTATCAACACTCCAATTGTGCATATTGAGGTGACTTACGGTTCCATTGTTGTGGAGTCTTGATTCCTTAGAAAACAGGATCCTGGATACGAATCCCACATCGTTTACTAATCACTCCAGCAACCATTCACAAAAGCTCACTCGAGCTTCGAAATCTCTCACGTGAAGTGCCTGGTGTATGGTGCAAACGATAAGAATGAAACTTCAATGCTCGCACTACAGAAGACTGGCTGAGCAACTGCCCGTGTACTAGTATGCGGATTGTCCTGGATGGCGTTCAAAACAGCTTCCACATTAACACCCGATGTTGCTAGTGCGTGTCTAACAGGAAGCATTCTCGCAAGTGACGCTGTTACCTGCAGACACCTTTCAACATTCCGGAAGGAGTTTGCTGTTGGTTGCGTTTATTCGGATATCTTTCCCGGTATAGATGCTGAGCCGCTTGTGCATTTGTTCTTGCTTCTCCGTAGATCAAAAACATATCTACGTACTCGTCTGTCGAATACATAATATCGTGCGACGGCAAACGTGTGGAGAACGAAGAGGCCAGCATTCATAATAAACACAGAGCATCACGCCAGTCCAATGGGGCAGACGCCACTAAACGTGTTCTACCCATTACAAACTGCATCATGCCAGTCCAATGGGGCAGACGCCACTAAACGTATTCTACCCATTACAAACTGCATCATGCCAGTCCAATGGGGCAGACGCCACTAAACGTATTCTACCCATTACAAACTGCATCACGCCAGTCCAATGGGGCAGACGCCACTAAACGTATTCTACCCATTACAAACTGCATCATGCCAGTCCAATGGGGCAGACGCCACTAAACGTATTCTACCCATTACAATCTGCATCATGCCAGTCCAATGGGGCAGACGCCACTAAACGTATTCTACCCATTACAAACTGCATCACGCCAGTCCAATGGGGCAGACGCCACTAAACGTATTCTACCCATTACAAACTGCATCACGCCAGTCCAATGGGGCAGACGTCACTAAACGTATTCTACCCATTACAAACTGCATCATGCTAGTCCAATGGGGCAGACGCCACTAAACGTATTCTACCCATTACAAACTGCATCACGCCAGTCCAGTGGGGCAGACGCCACTAAACGTATTCTACCCATTACAAACTGCAGCCAACCAATAACGATTTAACTTATAATGTCCTGAACTCACAGGGACTTCAGAATTAGATTACTGTAAATTTGGTTTCCAAGTTTTAATGAGCAATAAAAAAGCTATGTACAACGTTGAAACTCTGACTGTGTCACTGGCGCACAGAACCTCATAATCCTCTTCAACTATTTCGACATTTGACTGAGCGCACGTTCCGCGTTCAATAATACGCCAGGCGCTATCCCATTGCCACCTCTCGAGTTCTTGTGTTTGATTTAGTCTTTCAACCTTTTTAATCCTTTGCTGGGCGTTTTAATATTATTACTCTAATGGCAAAATCTATTATGCATGTTATTTGAGATATAGGAGACGTAGTTTACGCAAACATTTAAATAAACTGTTGTTTAATAATGTTTCCGTTTTGACTGTACGGGTCCATGGTGGATGAGGCGTGTCCCTAATGTTTTCCTAATTTTTGGCTGCTCCAAGTACAAGATTCCGCCATTTTATTTTTAGCTGACGTTGATAGTGTACTGATATGATAGATCCATTTTTTCCGAGGCGTTTACTGAGCTATATTGCTCTGTATACTCTAATAAAACGTTTGTAAAATCGGTTGGAAACCGAACCGTATCTTTTTAGCTGTACTTTAGCGAGGAGTACGTTCTGTCCCTTAAACCGCACTTCTTCTGAATGTTGCGCATTGCTCTCTCTAAGAACATTAAGCAATATGTTAAAGTATGAGCAAAACTGGACTATGGCGCACTTGCGTTCGATGGGTGGCCAAAAACTAAGAGACGGCTGACTCACCTGGTATATTTAGAGAGAGAGGGAGAGAGAGAGAGAGAGAGAGAGAGAGGGAGAGAGAGAGGTTTCTTTTACTGTGATTGTATTGCTCTTATGCTAATACAGAGAGTAAATTCATTCAAATTGGATAATCACATTCACACCTTTGATTATATAAACATATTGCATAATCATACTGTTCCACAAGACTTGGAAAACTAAATTGGTCGGCAGTTTTAGAATTGAAGCTGTGAATCACACCCAAAGACCATATACGTTGATATATCAGTATCTTTAAAATTAATTTATGATAATTTTTTAAAAAAGTTAGAAGTTTTAATCCCCAAAATTAATTATTTTTCTGAAAACTTGCATTTGCTGTTAAGATAATTTTGTCCATTGAATACTGCATTAGATTCTTTTTCAAATTTTAGAAACTTAGTTGTATTTACACAACTGTTTAAAGGTTATGTGAAACATTTTGAAGGTACAGAAATATAATTTTGAGAAAAACACTGTATTATAAAATAGTTTGCTGGAAAACAGCTGTACTTTACATGATTTAAATTGTTGTAAATCTAATGGGGGAGGGGGGGTCCAATGATTGCAAAAACAATTTGCTCTGAATGTGTCAATGTGTACAATGTGCGTCAACATTTAAAGGATACACAATTGTAGGATGTTTTATAATGTTAGTAAATGTTAACACTTTGTAATCGCGATATCACCATAGGTTAATCAAATTAAGTAAAAAAACAACAACAAAAACAATTTACTGCAAAACTACTTCGATTTTTTGACCTATTGTAGTCAAAATTTCACGCCCTTTAATCCGTAAACCTCTAGTTTAGGTCCTTAACTTCAGGATAGTTCTATAGCGAAGGTGGCGTCGTGGCCGTGTGGTTAGAACACTCACCTATGACATAGGCGGCGCGGTTCGATCCTCGGGGACGAAGCGGCGTCTGGGCGGGTTTTCTGCGGGTTCTCCGCTTTCCCCGACCATTCATTCCATCAGTTGCTTCAACTCAGCTTATCTGTCATCTATTTCACCGTCATTTCATATGACCCCAGGCGCTAGCTTGAAGGCCTAAATACTCCGAGGGTAAAAAAAGAAAGATATTTCTATTGTTAATGATAAATATTTTGATATGTTCAATTAATCCCAGGAATAATGGAAGATTAATGTTTTTGATATACAGAGAGCAGAACGCAGCACGGAAGCTCTTGGACATAAAAGACCATCCCGACAAGAGGGGAAAATGCCTCTGTTCAGGTTCACGAGTGCAAGGGAGGGCTACTCTCCCTTCTGTTTGGAGGAGAGCGGTGGGGTAAACATTATCGCCACATCAACTGTTGTCACCACGGAGGGAGGTGTTGACAATGGCTGTCAATAGTTCATAACCCGTGGCACTCTGGGGGCATGTATGTACATGTCTCATTGTCCGCCGAGTTAATGACTCTCTGCAGGAGGGAGAGGACAGGACTTCTCCCCCCTCCCTTCGTTACGGCAGGTGATGAGAAAACAGCACAGAGCAAGAGTGGCATTAGTCCAATACAATAAATAGATCAACTGATCAAATCATAAGAATTGTTGTACTCATGTGTTCAGAGTTTTCAAGATATCCCTTTTATAAACAAACATCAATGTACACAGTAAGTAGAGAAGTTATTGTACTCCATCCAAAACCGGGAGTCTAAGATTTCACTGGAAACACTTGAATAAAACAATTAAAATATTTGAACTTTTCGTTTCATGTTTCTTTTGTTTTACTCCTGACCATGCAATTTCAATCGCATTGCGATAACTTTTAAAACATTTGCCTATCACTTTAGCCTTATTTCCTACCTACAGGAAGCAAGTAGTAAGACCATATCTGGAAATGTTTATATTAATTGCCATGATTTAGATAGAGAATAATATTTTTAAGAATAGTTATTTTTACGAAACAGTAGAGAAAATCATGTGAATGGAACACAGGCACATTTTATACCTTTTACTTCTGCTTTATGTTTTTAATAAATATGAGTGAAATATTTGCTTAATTCTTCATATTAACATGTTAGTTTTAATTAATTTATATACATTCGCTATAACTAGAGTCCATTAATTACTAGGTATTTTCTTACTGTTTCAGCTCAGTTCTAACTTTTAAACCTAGGCCAAACAGAACTTGACCAGACCTAAAGCACTCCAGAAAAGGAAATAAAAATGTGATTTATTACCTTCACATGACTTCCTCTTCCAATTATTCAAATAAATTATTCTTAAAGAAGCATATTGTTTTATCTAATTGAGGTTAATGGAGATAATCATTTGCAGAAAAGGTCGTATTTCAGTGTTACTGCATTATGAGTAGGGAAGTGCATTAGGCTTAAGCGATAGTTGAATCTTTAGAGAACTGGTCGCTAAGTGTGGATTTTGTTTGTCTAACAGAAAGCAAAATGAATAACGAGTTTCAATTTCAGAAAGATTAAATATTGAAAAATGAAACCAATAATATGTCAGAAATAATCACCTCTGCAAAAAAAAAAAAAAAATATTATTAAATATATATATTGCATAAATTGTATGTTTTATGTTCTTATGTTCTTTTTTGTGAACCAGTTATACAAAGATCATCCAGAATGAAGAGTGTTTCAGATCCTATTCCCAGCAAATTCAAAGATATAAGTATACATAAACATTTTCGAAAAATGTTGAGTGTAAAGAGTAATTTGGAGGGGGGTTATTGAAAATAGTGAGAATTCTTTTAAAAATTTTCTAGTCGTATCCTTGAAAGAGGCCGAGGTTGGTATTTAACATACTTTTACTTGTTTTAGCTATACCTACTGATCACAGACACACGGACACACACGCATACATACGCGCACGCGGACCTTTTCCTAAACATACTTTCTTTTGTATTCAGCACATTTAAAAAAATTTGATGTGTTCCATTCACATGGCTTTCTCTACTTCAGTGTAACAAATTATTGTTAATAAGCTTATTCTTCTATTTACTTCATGTTAATCGAGAAAAAGTTAGCAGAAATAGTCTTATTACCTTCTTCCTTGTTAGTAGAAGCGAAATATTGGAGTATCATAAGTTAAAGTGAAGTCAAAAGCTGGTTGCTATGTGCCTAGTTTCTTTGCTTATATGGACACGGGTTGACAAATTCCTGTATGAGAAAGTACAAGTTTTTCAAAGCTGGAACCAAAAACAAGGAATATCTCAAAAAAGTTCAACTCCCCGAAAAAAAATTGTATAACATAAATTGTGTGTTTTAATGTGCTCTACATTTTTTGTGTGGTAAGTTTTTTTCCACTTCTTACGGTTTAGCAGTTATGCAAATTTCATACAGAATAAAGTAGTGTTCAGAGGCTATTCCCAGAAAATTCAAGATAAACATATTATTTGTCAGGTAAACATCTTTAATATACCATATTTTAATCAAAATCGTTAGAGCCATTTTTTAGAAAATCAAAATTTTCGATAAAAATTCCATGTAATGGGTAGTTGGGGGTGGGAGGATTTTCTTGAACATCTTCGTGTCGCATGCTTGGAAGATACCAAATTTAAATACCAAGTTTGGTATTTAACGGTCTTTTAGTTTTTGAGCTATGCTGTCCACAGATACCCAGACACACATACACACATACGCACGGACCTTTTTCCAAATTTTTTTTTTTGGATTCAGGGGGACCAAAACATGTATTTCCGGTAAAATCTCGGTATTGAATTTTTGGGTGCAATACAATACCTTCTCTATACACTATGTATATAATACGTGTAGAGAAAGTAAATTCGTTCGGTGAAAGCACATCACATTTTTGGGTGGAATACAATACGTCTTCTACTTACTAGGTATAGGTAAGCAGCAGAGAAACGTAAATGTCGAAACCCTTTAAATGGAACATGTTACGAATATTTTGAATTTCTAAAAGTGGCTCTAAGTTTTATATTAAAGTACACTATGCTTAAGATGTTTTTTGAAAAATGAGATATATATGTTGAAGTTTCCAGTAGTAGCCGTGAAGCGCTTTCGATTTTAAACCCTTTTGTATAAATGGTAGAAAGTAGAGAAAATATAACTAAACAACAAAATATATTTTGTCGAAGCACGCAACTTACCAATGTCAATTAAAAATGTGGTACTAAGCATTTCTTTGTCGTTGGTCATTTCTGTTTTTTGTCAAATGCAAATCGGTATTCCCTCTATTGCTTCTTCCTTTACTTTTTGTTCCATTCAAACAGAACAGAACTTTAAACCATCATAAAGCAGCCGTCTTTGAAAAAAACATTTGAGTACCGCTTTAGCTTATGGTATTCTCATACCTACAACAAAATGAATTTTATCTGTAGTAACAGAAATCTGGTTCCATTCACATGACTTTCTCTATATCGTTGTAACAAATTATGGTCAAAAATCATATTACTCTATCTACTTTATGATAATCCTGTAAGCAGAGGGGAAATAAGGGAATTAACCTAGCTCAAACGATAGTCAAATCTTTTAAGAGCCGGTTGCTATGTGGTTGAGAGCCGTTTCTCTGCACTACCAGGAGGTTACAACTTCAGAATGGCTAAAATATTGAAAAATGAAACCAACAACCAGGAACATGTCAGTAATGGTCAGCTTCGTAAAAAAAGATTTAAGTATTTTAAATCTGAAACAAAATACAAGAAATGATTCAGAAATGGTCACTTCAACGAAAACAATGTATGACACAACAGTTGTGTGTTTTAACGTGATCTACAGTTTTTGAATAGCAAGTTTTTGTCTATCTCTTACGGTTCACCAGTTACGCAAAATTCAGCAAAATTAATTCAGAATAAAGGTCTTCAGAGGCTATTCCCTGATAATTCAAGATATACAATTTATATTCCATATAAATATATTTAATATACGGTATTTTAATCAAAATTGTTAGAGCCGATTTTGAGAAAATCAAATTTTACGAAGTGTTATCCATGTAAAGGTAGTTTTGGGAGAGAGAATTTTTCTCAAAATCTTCGTGTCGCATCCTTGGAAGATACTAAAATAAAATACCAAGTTTGGTATTTTACCGACCTTTTTTTTTGAGTTATGTTCACAGGCACTCGGACACACGGACCTTTTTCTAAAAATGTTGTTTTCGGATACAGAGGAACCCTAAAACGTCTATTTACGTGAAATTTCGGTATGGAATTTTTGGGTGGAATACAATAGGTACTTTCTCTATACACTATGCACATAGTGCGTGTAGAGAAAGTAAAAAGTAGAGAATAAAGTTTTGCGGATTTAGAAAATCTCTGATTGCATGCGACTAAGTCCCTTCTGCCTCTAGCCAGGTCCCATCTGCATGTTGCTACTCAAGGTACCAATTACGTATCGGGGAGGGGATTGGTGTACGCCATTTTAGTAAACCCTCTGAGGGTCGGGGGTTGACCAATAAGCTGCTTGTGTCCTCACCCTTCTGCCCTCCTCGGGCAGTGATTGCCGTCGCTCAACCCGCGAATATCCCCACATTGTATGTTCAAACAAACGCTGCTTCAGAAACATCATACACACGCAATAATATTTGCAGTACTATCACACTTTAGCATCAACGAGATTTTATCACACTCACTTGTGAATGTTACACACAGAATACACCAGAACGGCATTCTGCCGCTGAGCTCTGAGCTATCTTTATTTTTCACTTTCTCTAACTCCGTATGTACAATGCAGATAGCGATAGAGAAGGTATTGTATTCCCCCAAAAATTCGATACCGAGATTTCACCGGAAATACATGTTTTGGGTCCCCTAAATCCAAAAAAAGCATTTTTAGGAAAAGGTCCATGTGTGTGTGTATGTGTGTGTGTGTGTGTGCGTGTGGACAGCATTGCTCAAAAAGGAAAAGGCCGTTAAACACCAAACTTTGTATTTAACTTCTGTATCTTCCAAGGACGCGATACGAAGATTTTTCAAACTACTCTTTACATGGAAAATTTTGGTTTTTCTCAAAAATGGCCCTCACAATTTTAATGAAAAAGATATTCGCATTACAAATAAAATGTACACATATTTTGAATTTCATGGGAAGAAAACCTCTTCATTCTGGATGAATTTTGCTGAGTTCTACAAGATAGATAAACACTCACTTTACACAAAATGTAGTCATGTCATTAAAACATACAATTTATGCCCGACACATTTTTTTGTACAGTTGACCGTTTCCAAGATATTCTTTGATTCTTTGTATTGGTTTCAACTTTAAATTACTTAACTTATCTCAAACAAGAAGTCACTTTTCGTTTCGTCTGTCTTTTGTTTTTATTGTTGGTCATGAAAAGGGAATCGAACTTTAATTGCTCACATAGCGAACAGCGTTTAAAAGTGTGTCCCCTTATTTCCATTAAGTTTTGAAGGGTAATCGTTAGGCTAATATAGTACGACTGCAAGATGCAGCTTTGGAAGCATCATTGCATGAACACTCCAACATATACACACCCCAAATTAAACTAAGCACACTTAATGAAGCCAATAGGCAAATGTATAACTCTTACTTGGCTAACTCTTACTTTAGGTTAACTAATTACTGACGAGGCCCGCAGGCTGTTACACATAAAATACCACCATCTACTACAAAACCTATATCACCAACTCCCCCCAGGGTGCACTCAGGGCGCAAGCCATGTGTGTACCCTGGCACCTCAGTCTTTCACTCGCTGTTACTGCCACTGGCACAGCATCCATTCATCACAAGAAATGCGCAGGTGCTTAATGCGGTACTGCACAAGCGAGGAAGGGGCCTCCTACTTCCGGTGGAGGTTTTTCGTGGGTAGTGCCACCCTGGTTCGAGTCCAGGGCAGGGAGTCTCACACTCCCAGGCTTGCCTGGAGTTAGGGCGTCAGTAGCCTTTTCCCCCACCACTAATAAAAAAAAAGCAAGTAATAAGGAAATTTCTGCTAATGTTTTTCTCGATCAGCATAGTGTAGATATAGGATTAATCTTTTGTAAGAATAGCTTTTATGATAGGTAGAGAAAGTCATGTGAATGGAACAATAAGATCTTGTACTTCCTTCCATCCTGGCTTTATGCTGAGAAGTTTATGCTCCTGGTAGCTACTATGGGATTCTGCACACTTATATCAAAGTCAGCATTTTCTGTCCTCCTTCATTTTCCCCTTGTCACTTTCATTCCATCGCTACCATGAAGCATTA
The DNA here is from genome assembly GCA_030762935.1 of Hymenopus coronatus. Classification (NCBI taxonomy): domain Eukaryota; kingdom Metazoa; phylum Arthropoda; class Insecta; order Mantodea; family Hymenopodidae; genus Hymenopus; species Hymenopus coronatus. The sequence goes on along the minus strand of CM060886.1, from coordinate 10,566,702 downwards.
TGCTAATATTGCACTTATTTGGTATCTGAGCATTTACCGGATTGCTCTCCTTTTTGTTGAGGTCAGAAGCTTATCATGGAGCAGCAACTCTCTCTTAGAGCACACCAAGGAAGTGATCACCCTGTTAGATATGGCAGAAAACAAGAAATGAAATGTAGATAACAATGAAAGAGACGATACGAAAATTTGGTTTCAATTAGTCAGTCCAGCATTCTCCTAGACGATCAAGCAAATCCCAAGCGATCAAACCCCGAAGGCGAATGCCAGTAAAAAGGTTACAGTTTTCCTTAGTCCGTGGATATAGAACAGTAAGGAAATATCTTCCTAAAGGATTTCACTCGTAACTCACTTTACCATGACGTTGAAAAAAACTCTGATATGTTCCATTCACATGACTTTCTCTAATTCTCTGCAACAAATTATTGTTAGAAAGCTTATGCTTCTATTTACTTCATGCTAATCGAGAAAAAAATAGCAGAAATAGTCTTATTATCTACTTGCTTCCTTGTAAGTAGAAGCGAAATAATGGAGTACCATAGGTTAAAGTGATAGCCAAAAGCTGGTTAGTATGTCACTGAAGTTCCTTTTTTTTTTTTGGGGGTAGTGTTTAACGCCCGCTTTAACTACTAATGGCACCGCAGGCGGTGACACTGATGATACATGAATGATGATGGAGCACCGGTGGAATGCGATGGCGGGGGAAACCGGAGTACCCGGAGGAAACCCGCCCAGCGCCGCTTTGTCCACCACAAATCTCACATGCGGTCGCTTTGGATCGAACCCCGGCCGTCTAGGTGAGAGGCTAGTGGTCTAACCACTCGGCCACGGCGCGGCCCTGAAGTTCCTTTATTTTTATGAACAGGAGTTGACATTCCTGTATGAGAAAAGTGCAAGTTTTTTAAAGCTGAAACCAATAACAAGGAATACCTAAAAAACGATCAACTCCACGAAAAAATGAACATAACATAAATTGTGTGCTTTATCGTGATCTACATTTTTTGAGCAGCAAATTTTTGTCTATTTCTTACGGTTTACCAGTTAATCATCCAAAATAGAGTTCTTCAGAGGATATTCCCAGAAAATTCAAGATAAACATTTTATTTGTCAGATAAATATCTTAAATATAAGATATCTTAATCAAAATTGTTAGAGCCATTTTTGAGAAAATCAAAATTTTCAATTTTTTTGGGGTGGGGGATATTCTTGAAAATCTTCTATCACATCCTTGGAGATGCCAAATTTAATCTCTAAGTTTGGTATTTAAGAGTCTTTTCGTTTTTGGCTATGTTGTCCACAGGTACACATACACAGGGACCTTTTTTCAAAAATTCTTCTTTTTTAATTCAGGGGAACCGAAAGCATGTATTTTCGGTGAAATCTCGGTATCGAATTTTTTAGTACAATACAGTAGCATCTCTATACACTATTTAGAAAAAGTAATAACGACCACATTTAACAAAATTTTATTCAACAATATTGAATATATAAATGTACAATACAGAATTGCACTCTTTAAATGACTGTCCAATAAATGTAATACGTCTATCCGTTGCATTTACAAAAAATTGGAAACCATTTAAATATTTCTCAATATACACGAATATTTTGCACACTAAAACACCAAACGTTTCAATCATCGAAAAATACAACACAATTTACAGTGTCTTTAGTAGTTTTTTTCCCCTGAAATTCGCCCCATTTAACAACAAATTAGAAAATAACTAAATTACAGCCAGGATATTTGCATTAGAATGGGAGCACAGGTTGAACATTTTGTCAAGTTAACTGCCAATTACTAAAGGTCCTAAAATGTTCAAATACTAAAACGTCTTGCTCTCCACCGACCATGCCGACTCGATTCTCTAAGCTGGTCCAGTGATTCTCTGCTGAACTGAAGTTGTTGAGCACACTGCCATCGCGCGTCCGCACTGCGCAATTCCCTACGCCTGCTCCACTCCAGCGAAGACGTTTCTTGGACTAGTCAGCTGAAGACTAGCAGTCAAATAAAGGCAATACGCTGCAACAATGGTAGTCACAACAAACCTATGTAAGACGCAATGCGCTGTGTAAAGTATACCTAGGTAATATAACTGTTATATGTAAGTAGTACAGAAAGAAGAATTGCTGTGGTACTTACTCTCGCGTGCATAAAAAATGACCTATTTCTCTAGGTTGTAATAGTGTTTTTCTCTGTGTAAGGTTTCCACTTTCAGGTAAGCAAACCTTGACTCCTCCGAGCCGGTGTCAGTCCTCTTCTCTCTGACCTGAAAAAGAAATAACTAACCAATGAGAGATGTGAGATATCTGCTATTATGGAAGGGTAATAGTCAAACCAATATGAAGAAAGCGATAGTGTAGCAGTTCGGCAATATTTTGGGGGAGGTAAAGTGCCCTGCTCATCTAGTGCTAACTAAAACTGTGCCCGAAGAAAAGAGACAGTCCCATTGGTAGAAGTCCCGTTCCATTAAGGGTACGATAGAGGCATGCGTCACATTTTCCCAGCAAGAAAGCGTGCTGGAGAGCGTTGTAATGCGCGGCAGCTCCACTCATTTTCTTATCTCCATGCAGCGGTTCCAAGAGAAATTGGTTCTCCATGGACTGAGTATGGAAGAGGGGGATGCGCAGAAAAATGCGGGAGATTCTCCCGGGGACAAAGAAGCAGTTTCTTTGATTCATTGGTCTACAGGAATTCAGCGGAGGAAGTGCCTTGCTTGCTTGAGTAGAGGTAATTTTAATAACGTTACGACACTGAGTCGAAAGGGAAAGTTTCAGATGTCTAAAATTTCACGTTTATTATTTTCTTTGTAATACTTGGATAAATTTAGTATCTATTGCCTGGACTTAGTAATTTTTTTATTTACTTTTTCTACTAACCCTAAGCTGGCGCGTTTTAAATACCTATATTATTTGCATTGGTAAGTTTGTTAACTTATATTAAAGCACTGTTTCTTAAAATGTATTATACTGTTTCTATATAATCGAGCAGTTCACTTTTTAAGAAAATTTTAATGCAAAGATATTCGCTTTATTATTGCCTGTATTGTTTTAATGTTGTTTCTTATTAAATGTGAATTGTTTGGTTTTTGATTTTCTTTCAGGAATACCAATGCCTGTAATATAGTTTTCACCTTTTATCCTCTGTGTTATCGATTGACGAAAGAACAGAGCACATTATTACAAAGGTACCACGTGAAAGGTGGAACCAAAGAAATACATGCTTACAGCACGTCACAGGCTTACCATTTTAAGACCAAACCCAGGACAAATGCTGGTTTACAAACTCAGGACGTCCAGGGCATTCCTGCAGGATGTTAATACGTTTCCAGTGGTTACCACTTTTTTGTTTGCCAGAAATAAACGATTGCAGGCTTTAACATGGTTAACCATATTGTTCATATTTAAATAGCCAAAAGACTTTTTAGTAGCGAGTGAGTCGCTATTTCATAACAATTAAGATACTCCTAAACAAAGACGGAAGCAGTTCATGTTTGCAGAACGGATATTCCTGCCAAATACCACGGCCTAGGAGAACACACGTATGGAAAAGAGCAAATGTATCTGTAAAGACTGCTATTCAATCGATGTGATGGCAAACTGCGAGCTTCCACACATACATATACCCCCGCCGCCGCTAAAACCTTGCACTTGACAGTTTCGCGTTAGGTTGGCTATGCTGCCTTTGCGGCGTTGCCAGAGTAGCTAGTAAACAACAACAGCTGATTACAAATGTCTCTGTTGTGTGTATAGAGAATATAAACAGTGCACATAGTAAATGAATGCCGATGAATAATGAAACTAATTCGTTATTATTGATGCTAATTGAAAATAAGTGATACTGAGACGTATGTAGCATTCATTGTGCATTTACCACAATACAGAACAAATTAATGCAAAATAGCTTCTTACAATGAGAGAAAGGTATAACAAAGCGATTTTCACCGGTTTAGAATTTTAATGGCTCAATCCCATCCAAGTCTCCGTCGTCATCATTTTCGGATGCATTATTGTCACCAAGACATATCATTAGAGATTCACATTCATTGATGATTCCGTCTAATTCCTGTGCTTTTCGTGTTATTTTGTGCACATGTTTCACTTTCTTCTTCCATGAAGCCGCGTCCATCCTCATCACACCTTTCCGCAAAAGTTTATCCAGCTCTGTAATTGTGAAAGTCTTGTTATGCTCCCTCACCTACAAACACCAACAACAATAACGATATAAAGAAAATGAATAATGCACAGAACAGCTCTACACACGTGTTAGGGATTCACAAATTGAGCCCGTGGTTCGAAATAGCAAGATATTGCAACGGTGCGACATCTGGATCAGTTTCCGTTGTCTGACCGACCGACCGACCGGAATGCTGCTTTGTGATTGGTTCAGAAAGTCATGCGGGTAAAGGTTTTCATCTGTTCTTAGCTGATGTACTAAATGTCAAGTGCAAGGATTCAGCGGCTGGGGTATAGTAACACACGACATCTACTACAACTCCTGCCTAACAAGAGATTCCATGAGCCGGATGAAGGTTGTATCTGTGAACTATGCAACAAACATTGTGAAATACCTACATCACGCAAGAAAGTACAAAATAGACAACAGTAAGAAAGTAGGACTAGAGAATTGTAGTTCAGTTTATATAGGGTCTTCAGATTTATTCGGGCTTGCCGCAGGTCGCTTGTCCACGTATGCCGTCAATACAAGGTAGCGAGTTTAACACGCATTGCCTCTTGCAGAGGACTAGCGAACGATGAGTAGAAGAGGTGGATGGCAACATCTTAGTGAATTGTATCGTACCTTTCCAATATTTACATTTGGAACATTCGCTTACTTCTCGTAAACTCGCAATCTTTTTTCGAAATTCTAGGCTTTCACGGCCGGTGTTAATACTGGCTGGAGTATAATCCGGGCTTGTGGGCCGTGGTCTACTGGGCTCCTCCTTCTTCTTCCCAGTTGAAACGTCGACCTCGCCACTGCCACCGAAGATGTCTGCCGTAGACGCAGACGAAACGTCTGGGAAGAAGAAGGAGGAGCCCAGTAGACCACGGCCCACAAGCCCGGATTATACTCCAGCCAGTATCGCAATCTTTTGTTGATAGGTAACTCAAACAATTGGACGTTATGGTGACGCAGAGGGCTCTAATGACACAACCTCAACATTGCATTAAACACTTGTTCATATTCTTTACAGCAGTAAATGAAAACTGACCTACACAGAATAAATTAAGAAAACACAAACACTAAAGAGCGCACATAATGTTCTGGTAAAAAACAGTTGTGTACCAAGCTGTTTACGAAGTCGGCACTGCATCAGTCCAAGGTTCAATTCTCCACCTTCCTGTGAGTCAAGCGACTCGCAGAATTAATAATGACGTCATGCATTTAAACCACTGGCGCTAAATACCGAATACATTTGAAGACCAAGAATATTTGTAAATTGTGCGCACTTATAAGCATGTGTGTGTGTGTGTGTGTATGTGTATATCACACACAGAGACAGACAGACACACACATATACACACAGTAACACACACAGACAGACACACACATACACACAGACCCACACAGACACATACACACACATACACACACAGACACACACAGACAGACACACACAGACACGCACACACATACACACAGACTCACACACATACACACACGGTAACACACACAGACAGACACACACATACACACAGACAGACACACACAAACACACATATAGACAGACACACACATACACACAGACAGACACACACAAACACACATACACACAGACAGACACACACAAACACACATATAGACAGACACACACATACACTCAGACAGACACACACAAACACACATACACACAGACAGACACACATATAGACACATACACACAGACCCATACACACAGACAGACAGACAGAGATGTAGACAGACACACAGACCCATACACACACAGACCCATACACACGCAGACCCATACACACAGACAAACACAGAGACAAACACGCAGACAAACACACAGACACACAGACAAACCCATAGACACACACAGACAAACACACACAGGCAGACAAACACAGACAAACACACACAGGCAGACAAACACACAGACACACACAGACAAACACACACAGACAAACACACACATACACACAGACAGACACACACAAAAACAGACAAACACACACAGACACACACACACAGTAATATAAGGAACAGGAGATTTTACTAAACAGTAATCTTTAGTTTTTTACCAAGCCGCAATATTTTATTATGGAGCAGCATGTTCATTCAACTTTCTTATGGTTATCTGCTTTAGCTAATTTTCAGCTATCCCTTAACTTTGTGAATAACAGAAAATACTCCATTATATTGTGAGCATTGCAAATGATCAAAAACTCAATTTGTTTTGGACTCGTTCATTAAATGTATATTGTCGTGTTTCCATGGCGAAGGCACTCACACTATGGTAGGTGCATGACTACAACATACTTCTCTTTAATGAAATACAAGACCCTGAAATTGCTCTATTTCACTGAATGCCGACCCTGGTTTCACATAAGCGGAAAACGAAACGTAAGCACAACCGTCACTTGTCTAAACCAAGCAACTGCGCTGTTGTAGCTGGCAACGTGAGCAATATTTACAATTTACCTCTGTGCCGTTTCTTTTCTTCAAAGAAACAGAAAAAACACAACTTTCCAGTCAGATGATAAACCTAACTGTCCGTGATATTTTATGCACGTAAATATACATATAATATAAAGCAATGAGAGCTTTACTAAAAGAAAATCGCTCTATGTAAAGCGATTAATAGCACATAAATTCTTAAGAAAGTATAGAAAACTTATCCAAAAGCTAAGAAGAAGTTTGGAACGCACATGTTTGATTTGCATCAAAATTGTGACGTGAAAATTATCGGACAGAATTTTTAATTCTGCCGGAAGCTAGAAATTTTGCTCCACGTGTTATTAACATAAATACTTGTTCCAGATTACAGCTCAAAACTGTGGATGCCATTGCCTGTCAGAGCTGAAACACCTCAATGTCACTTCATTTATTGAAAACAAACCTGATGTGTAACATTCACATACATTTCTGAACCTATTCTGCAACAGACTATTTTTATAAAACTTATTCTTAGTTCTGTTTCATGCTAATCTAGATAAACATTAGAGAAATGGTTTTATTACATATTTCCTGGTGGATATGTTAGAATTGCGGATTTACACCAGGCTTAAGGGATGGTAAAATCTTTTCAGAGCAGGTAGTTTTGAAATTCCGTTTTGCCTTCATGGTCATGGTGAATAAAATAAAAACAAAAAGAATAACGATTTCTCATTTAAAACAGAATAGGTATTTAAAAATTTAAACCATAACAAGGAACTTAACTTGTGGTGAACCCCAGAGTAAAAAAAGTATCTATCTGATATAAAAGTCTGTTTTAAAGAAATCTATATATTTTTACAGTAAGAATTTTGTCTGGCTATTGCGGTTTACCAGTTATAAAAAGGCAAAGAAAATTCAAGGCATACTTCATAAATATATATTTAACTTTTATACTGTATTATCGTTATGCAATTTTTTGAGAAAAATCGAAAATTCTAAAAAATTGTCCATGTAAAGAGAATTTGGAGTGGGGATTTGGTAGAAAGCCTTCGTATCGCCTTTGGGAGACACTGAACTTAAAATGAAAATTTGGTATTTACCCAAATTTTCGTTTTTAAATTATGCTCTTTACAGATACACACACGCGTGCACCTTTTTCTAAATTCTAATGCTCTTCTATGTTTTTTGGATTCAGCAAGTCTCAGTCGGTGAAATTTTGAATCGAATTTTTAGGTAGAATTAACACTCCCTCTAAGTATACAAAGTAGAGAAAATAAAAAGGTGAGAATTAGCAGTGCAGCTTCTGCCAGTTAGGTCACACAAAGGCACCACTAAAGTTGAACTCCATGTTTTACTGCTCATGTTTCATCTCTTGCCTCTAATTTTTGAGATGTGTCCTTTCTAAAACAACATGATATGCCCCTGTCGAATCTGCCGCTAGAAATCCTTCAAAGCGAGTGATTCAAACAGGCATTGTTCGCACTTCTATGTGGGCTTAAGTAATGTTATAAAAACGGGTAATAAAATATCTCTCAAATAATTTAACAGAAATTCGATAGTTATGTAGAAATTAAATGGTGAATATTGTCAAACAGTTAAACACACCTTTCTTGATAATAATATTAGTATTTATTTACATATATTTTGATAATAAATCAATGACTAATTAAGAGTATCTCATATTCCTTATGTTTTATCAAGAAAAGTTTTAATATTGCATAAAATGTCACTTCTTATTTCAACAATTACATTTTAGAAACAATTTACAGGATTTAAATTTTAAAATTTTCAATTTTAATCACATGACCATTACACACTCTAATCGATTTCTATTTTTAAAGATTATTTGTTTTAAATTTAGGTACACTACCGCTAAAATTAAGTAAACATGATAATTATGTTTAACGAACTTGATAAAAATGTTAAGAGAAGTATTTGAAATTTGTAGAAATTCTGAATTTCAGTATGAATGCCATTAAACATAGCTGCATTAGTATCTGTGGTGTATAACGTTTAACCTACAATGTGTCTGCTATTCGTGCTTCTGTTGTCATTGAGGAATCCGGCTTTACAGTGAAAAGATTCAGCATTACTGCTGATTCTTGTGCTTTGTCATTTTAAAAGTAAGATTTTGAAATTTGACCGCAGTATTATTAATGAAAGTGCCATATAAAAGCTTTTCTTCAAACAGCTGGAACAAGTTTAATGGTTAGCCCCGCTTTTCTTGCTTCATTTGTTTTAACTTTGACGCCGTTAATCTCTGTTTGATATTTTTAAAACTTCGGTGAAAACGTTAGGCATAGAAACTTCATTTTTAATGGCACTCAACAGTAAACTGTTCCTTCTATTAAATAAAATATTAATAATTTAATGGAAATTTTGGCTTTAAAATGTTATTGTTGAAATTGTATATATTTTTACATTCAGATACTATCAGGAAAATAACCTAATTAATAACAGAAACTTAATTATATTTAAACTCAGTTCAAGTTGTGGGCGCGCTTGGGATACCTAGCGCTGTTTTCTTGTATAGCATTGACGAGGAGCTCATTGCACAAAGATGGCGACATAGGATGAAATGAGCAATCTGCAGTCGTGAAAATGGGGAATTTTGCCCAGGACCTTCTCTTTCAAGGTATGGGTCTTATTACGTGCAAATAAGCACTACACGGTTCCATTTCTTTCCAAGGAGGGATTTTTTTGAGACGGAAAAATTCAATCGCTCTCCTCCAGGATCAACTGACGACCTTGAGTACCAGAAGCTACCATGGTAACCGCTACACCACGGAAAGCGATTAATTCAATATAATAGGTAGTAACAGCTGTAGAGAATTTCATGGTCAATTTATATCTCCTTATTTATGTTCTACTAAAACTTTACATATTTAAAATTGTGTAGATAGGACGTTTTCAATAGTGCTATCCTCCCTTTAACCATCGCCTACGAGAAATACATCACAATTCTGTGACAAACGGAATATCTATCGAAAGTCCAAAAAAAGTTACAAATAACGAACAGTTCCTTTATAACCACAAGAAATGAAAAAAGCAAAGCAAAAGAAAACAAAACAACAACAACAACAAAAAACATTACGTGATGTTTTTCATAATGACGACAGTCATATGTCCTGGTTGTATTTCTTTATATTATTCATGTCTGTATTACTAGTCGAGCATGTTTTAATATAAAACTGTAGTGTTTATGTTGTATTAGATTTTCTTCCTCTTCATGGTTGCGGTTGGTGGGGCGGGAGGCCTCTTATTCATAATAATGAAACGGAAGATTACGTTATTCCGTAACAAATTATTAAGTATGGGTGTTTTAAAATGTGTATTTACCCAACTGGGCAAGTAAACGATGCTTTGCAGACATATTTAACACGGTATGCGCATTCTATAGGCATAATTTAATACATCATTCTTTTAGAAAAAACAAATTGTTCGACAATTATTTTGAGTATCCAGATTCCTTCAAGTCCAAATGAAACCTGGTTTTACATTTTAATTTAGTTAGTTGTAAGAGTATGACAAACATAAAAACACACAAACACATACATCACATATCCATACACATACACACATACATACATACATACATACATACACACATACATACATACATACATACATACATACATACATACATACATACATACATACATACATACATACATACATACATACATACATACATACACACATACATACATACATACATACATACATACATACATAAATACATACATACATACATACACACATACATACACACATACATACATACACACATATACACATACACACATCACACATACATACACACATACACACATCACACATACACATACACACATACATCACACATCCAAACATACACACATACATACAAACATTCATCACACATACACACATACATACATACATACAACACATACATCACATATACACATAGATACATTAATACCCATACATACATCACACATACACATATACATGCATACATCACACATACACATATACATCACACATACATACATCACACATACACATACACACATTCATACATCACACATACACATATACATCACACATACACATATACATCACACATACACATACACACATACATCACACATACATACACATACATATACATACACACATACATCACATATATACATACATACATCACACATACACATATATACATACAACACACATACATATATCACACATACACATATATACATACAACACATATACATACAACACACATACACATATACATACAACACACATACACACATACACATACACACATACATACATACACACATATATACATCACACATACATACATCACACATACACATACATACACACATACATACATACACACATACACATTCACACATACACATACACACATACATACACACATGCATACATCACACATACACATATACACATAGATACACACATACACATACACACATACATACATACATACATACATACATACATACATACATACATACATACATACATACATACATACATACATCTCACATACACACATACATATATACATACATACACATACACATATACATACAAACACACATACATCACACTTACACATACACACATACATACACACATACACATATACATACATACAGACATACACATATACATACATACACACATACATACACAAATACACATATACATACACACATACATACATACACACATACATACATACACACATACATACATATATACACACATACACACATCAAACATACACACATCACACATACATACATACATACAAACATACACACATCACACATCACACATACACATACACACATACATACATCACACATACACACATACATACATCACACATACATACATACACACATACACACATACATACATCACACATAAACACATACATACATCACACATACATACATACACATACATACATAATTCACACATACACACATACATGCATCACACAAACATACATACACACATACATACAAACAATCATCACACATACACACATACATACACACATACACACATACATACATCACACATACACATAGATACATTAATACCCATACATACATCACACATACACATATACACGCATACATCACACATACACATATACATCACACATACATACATCACACATACACATACACATACACACATACATACATCACACATACACATACACATCACACATACACATACACACATACATACATCACACATACATATGCATACACACATACACAAATACATACATACACACATACATACATACATACATACATACACACATACACATACAAACATACATACATACATACACACATACACATACACACATACATACATCACACATACACATACACACATACATACATACATACATCACACATACACACATACATACATACACACATACACATACACCTACATACACAATTACATACATCACACATACATATATCACACATACACACAATGCATACATACATCACACATACACATACACACATACATCACACATACACATACTCACACATACATACACAAATACTCACACATACAGACACACATACACATACACATACACACATACATACATCACACATACACATACATACACATACACACAATACACACATACATCACACATACACATAAACATACATACATAACACATACACACATACATAGATCACACATACACATACTCACAAATAGATACACACATACACATACACACATACACATACACACATACATACATACATCACACATACACATACACATACATACACATACACACAATACACACATACATCACACATACACATAAACATACATACATAACACATACACATACATACATCACACATACACATACACACATCCCATAAAACACATACATACATCTCACATACACAAATACATCACACATATACATACATCACACATACACATATATACATACAACACATACATACATCACACATACACACATACATACACATACATACATCACACATCACACATACACACATACATACACACATACATACTCACACAAACATACATACACACATACACAAACATACATACACACATACCCATACACACATACATACACATACACACTTGCAAACATACACACATACATACACACATACACACATCACACATACACATACACACATACATACATCACACATTTACATACATCACACATCACACATACACATATACACATACATCACACACATACATACATCACACACATACATACATCACACACATACATACATCACATATACATACATACATACATCACACACATACATACATCACACATTACACATACATACATACACATACACATTCATACATCACACATCACACATACATACACATACACATACATACAACACACATACACATACACACATACATACATACGTACATCGCACACATATACATCACAGATCACACATACACACATACACATACACACATACACATACACACATACATACATCATACACATACATCACACATCTCACATTCACATACACACATACATACATAGATCACACATATACACACATCACACATACACACATCACACATACACATACATCACACATATACAGACATCACACATCCACACATACACACATACATACATCACACATACACACATACATACATCACACATACACACATACATACATCACACATATACACACATCACACATCACACATACACATACAAACATACACACATCACACATACACATACATCACACACATACATACATCACACATACATACACACATACGTACATCACACATACATACATCACACATACATACATCACACATACATACATCACACATACACACATACATACATCACACATACACATACACACATACATACATCACACATAAACATACACACATACACATACACACATACATGCACACATACATACATCACACATACACATACACACATACATCACACATACACATACACACATACATCACACATACACATACACACATACACATACACACATACATACATCACACATACATACACATATAATCATACACATACACATATACACACATACACATACACACATACTTACATCACACATACACATACACACATACATACACACATACATCACAAATACACATACACACATTCATACATCACTCATACATACATACATCACACATACATACATACACACATACATACATACACACATACACATACACATACATACATCACACATACATACATCATACACACATACATACACACATACATACACACATACATACACATACATACATCACATATACATACATACACACATACATACATTACACATACATACATCACACAAACATACATCACACATACATGCATCACACATAAATACCTCACACATACACATACATACATACACACATACATACACACATACACATACATACATCACACGGAGGTCCGTAACAATGCGAACCTTAGTACCGCAATATAACCCCCATAGTCAGCAAGCTGACTTCCCACACTGAGGTCCGTAACATTGCGAACCTTGGTCCCGCAGTATAACCTCCGTGGTCAGCAAGCTGACTTCCCACCCGGAGGGCCGTAAGTGCGAACCTTGGTCGCGCAATATAACCTCCGTGGTAAGCAAGCTGACTTCACACCCGGAGGTCCGTAACAGTGCGAACCTTGCTCCCGCAGTATAGCCTCCGTGGTCAGCAAGCTGACTTCCCACACGGAGGTCCGTAACAGTGCGAACCTTGGTCCCGCAATATAACCTCCGTGGTCAGCAAGCTGACTTCCCACACGGAGGTCCGTAACAGTGCGAACCTTGGTCCCGCAATATATCCTCCGTGGTCAGCAAGCTGACTTCCCACACGGAGGTCCGTAACAGTGCGAACCTTGGTCCCGCAGTATAACCTCCGTGGTCAGCAAGCTGACTTACCACACGGATGTCCGTAACAGTGCGAACCTTGCTCCCGCAATATAACCTCCGTGATCATCAAGCTGACTTCCCACACAAAGGTCCGTAATAGTGCGAACCTTGGTCCCGCAATATATCCCCCATGGTCAGCAAGCTGACTTCCCACACGGAGGTCCGTAACAGTGCGAACCTTGGTCCCGCAGAATAACCTCCGTGGTCAGCAAGCCGACTTCCCACCCGGAGGTCCGTAACAGTGCGAACCTTGGTCCCGCAATATAACCTCCGTGGTCAGCAAGCTGACTTCCCACCCGCAGGTCCGTAACAGTGCGAAACTTGGTCCCGCAGTATAGCCTCCGTGGTCATCAAGCTGACTTCCCACCCGGAGGTCCGTAACAACGCCAACCTTGGTCCCGCAGTATAACCTCCGTGGTCAGCAAGCTGACTTCCCACACGGATGTCCGTAACAGTGCGAACCTTGGTCCCGCAGTATAACCGCCGTGGTCAGCAAGCTGATTTCCCACACGGAGGTACGTAACAGTGCGAACCTTGGTCCCGCAATATAACCCCCTTGTTCAGCAAGCTGACTTCCCACACGGAGATCCGTAACAGTGCGAACCTTGCTCCCGCAGTAAAACCTCCGTGGTCAGCAAGCTGACTTCCCATCCTGAGGTTCGTAACAGTGCGAACCTTGTTCGCGGAATATAACCTCCGTGGTCAGCAAGCTGACTTCCCACACGGATGTCCGTAACAGTGCGAACCTTGCTCCCGCGGTATAGCCTCCGTGGTCAGCAAGCTGACTTCCCAAACGGAGGTCCGTAACAACAATTACCTTGGACCCACAGTATAACCTCCGTGGTCAGCAAGCTGACTTCCCACATGGAGGTCCGTTACAGTGCGAAACATGGTCCCGCAATATAACCCCCGTGTTCAGCAAGCTGACTTCCCACACGGAGGTCCGTAACAGTGCGAACCTTGCTCCCGCAGTATCACCTCCGTGGTCAGCAAGCTGACTTCCCACACGGAGGTCCGTAAGAGTGCGAACCTTGGTCCCGCAGTATAACCTCCGTGGTCAGCAAGCTGACTTCCCACACGGAGGTCCGTAACAGTGCGAACCTTGGTCCCGCAATATAACCTCCGTGGTCAGCAAGCTGACTTCCCACACGGAGGTCCGTAACAGTGCGAACCCTGGTCCCGCAAAATATCCTCCGTGGTCAGCAAGCTGACTTCCCACACGGAGGTCCGTAACAGTGCGAACCTTGGTCCCGCAGTATAACCTCCGTGGTCAGCAAGCTGACTTCCCACACGGATGTCCGTAACAGTGCGAACCTTGCTCCCGCAATATAACCTCCGTGATCAGCAAGCTGACTTCCCACACAAAGGTCCGTAACAGTGCGAACCTTGGTCCCGCAATATATCCCCCATGGTCAGCAAGCTGACTTCCCACACGGAGGTCCGTAACAGTGCGAACCTTGGTCCCGCAGTATAACCTCCGTGGTCAGCAAGCTGACTTCCCACCCGGAGGTCCGTAACAGTGCGAACCTTGGTCCCGCAATATAACCTCCGTGGTCAGCAAGCTGACTTCCCACCCTGAGGTCCGTAACAGTGCGAACCTTGGTCCCGCAGTATAGCCTCCGTGGTCATCAAGCTGACTTCCCACACGGAGGTCCGTAACAACGCCAACCTTGGTCCCGCAGTATAACCTCCGTGGTCAGCAAGCTGACTTCCCACACGGAGGGCCGTAATAGTGCGAACCTTTGTCCCGCAATATTAGCCCCTTGTTCAGCAAGCTGACTTCCCACACAAAGGTCCGTAACAGTGCGAACCTTGGTCCCGCAAAATATCCCCCATGGTCAGCAAGCTGACTTCCCACACGGAGGTCCGTAACAGTGCGAACCTTGGTCCCGCAGTATAACCTCCGTGGTCAGCAAGCTGACTTCCCACCCGGAGGTCCGTAACAGTGCGAACCTTGGTCCCGCAATATAACCTCCGTGGTCAGCAAGCTGACTTCCCACCCTGAGGTCCGTAACAGTGCGAACCTTGGTCCCGCAGTATAGCCTCCGTGGTCATCAAGCTGACTTCCCACACGGAGGTCCGTAACAACGCCAACCTTGGTCCCGCAGTATAACCTCCGTGGTCAGCAAGCTGACTTCCCACTCGGAGGTCCGTAACCTTGCGAACCTTGGTCCCGCAGTATAACCTCCGTGGTCAGCAAGCTGACTTCCCACACGGAGGTCCGTAACAGTGCGAACCTTAGTCCCGCAATATTAGCCCCTTGTTCAGCAAGCTGACTTCCCACACGGAGATCCGTAACAGTGCGAACCTTGCTCCCGCAGTATAACCTCCGTGGTCAGCAAGCTGACTTCCCATCCAAGGTCCGTAACAGTGCGAACCTTGGTCCCGCAGTATAACCTCCGTGGTCAGCAAGCTGACTTCCCACACGGAGGTTCGTAACAGTGTGAACCTTTGTCCCGCAGTATAACCTACGTGGTCAGGAAGCTGACTTCCCACACGGAGGTCCGTAACAGTGCGAACCTTGGTCTCGCAATATAACCTCCGTGGTCAGGAAGTTGATTTCCCACCCGGAGGTCCGTAACAGTGCGAACCTTGGTCCCGCAATATATCCTCCGTGGTCAGCAAGCTGACTTCCCACACGGAGGTCCGTAACAATGCGAACCTTGGTCCCGCAATATAACCTCCGTGGTCAGCAAGCTGACTTCCCACACGGAGGGCTCGGGCTCCATTCCCGACGGGGAACTCCCACAGAGACTGCAAGTACTACGTGTGTCAGAATGAATGAGTGTATTTGAAGAGAATAAAATGGCAACGAGTTGTTCCAAAAGCAAAACACCCAATATGACCTTAGATGTTTCAGGGGCTACATAAATGAAACAATTACAAATAGATAGATAGATAGATAGATAGATAGATAGATAGATAGGTAGATAGGTAGATAGGTAGATAGGTAGGTAGGTAGATAGGTAGATAGGTAGATAGGTAGATAGGTAGATAGATAGATAGATAGATAGATAGATAGATAGATAGATAGATAGATAGATAGATAGATAGATAGATAGATAGATAGGTAGATAGATAGATAGATAGATAGATAGATAGATAGATAGATAGATAGATAGATAGATAGATAGACAGACAGATAGACAGACAGATAGACAGACAGACAGACAGACAGATAGATAGATAGATAGATAGATAGATAGATAGATAGATAGATAGATAGATAGATAGATAGATAGATAGATAGATAGATAGATAGATAGATAGATAGATAGATAGATAGATAGATAGATAGATAGATAGATAGATAGATAGATAGATAGATAGATAGATAGATAGATAGATAGATAGATAGATAGATAGATAGATAGATAGATAGATAGATAGATAGATAGATAGATAGATAGATAGATAGATAGATAGATAGATAGATAGATAGATAGATAGATAGATAGATAGATAGATAGATAGATAGATAGATAGATAGATAGATAGATAGATAGATAGATAGATAGATAATTAGATGGATAGATAGATAGCTAAATAGGCTTCGGAGTTTGATGAGTTAAAACATCTAAAAATGGTCAATAAAATGACCCAAAATCTATAAAATGCTTTTAAAAATGACTTTAAAAATTTTGTCTTCATTTCAGAGTATAAGAGTACAGCACAATTCTTACTTCTGTAAGTCGGAAAGCACATTTTTGTACTGTGAGAAACTGCACATTAACTGATACAACTGGCACTACGATCTTTTTCAATGATGGAAGTATTAAATGTTTAATGCTTGAGAAATGCGACACAAAGTTTGTATTCAGAGTTTTTATCAAGAACTGTTTCCACTTTCTTAGATATTGTTCTTCCAACTTCTCCCCCTTCACTTTTCAAATGAGTTTCAATTTTTACTTTCTCTAGCCCCATATATACAGTGTACATAGGAATAGAGAAGGTATAGTAATGCACCCAAAAATTCGATACTGAGATTTCACCGCAAATATGTGTTTTGGGGTCCCCTGAGTCCGAAAAATTCATTTTTATAAAACGTCCGTGTGTGTGTGTGTGTTTGTGTGTGTGTGTGTCTGTATGTGTGTCTGTGGACAGCATAGCCCCAAAACAAAAAGACAGTTAAATACCAAACTTGGTATTTAGGTTTAGTATCTTCCAAGGATGCGGCACGAAGATTTTCAAAAAATCCCCCCCACCACAAACTACCCTTTACGTGGAAAAAATTCGAAATTTTTGATTTACTTAAAAATGGCTCTAACGATTTTGATTAAAATCTCGTATATTAAAGCAATTTATGTCCGAAATAAAATGTATATCTCGAATTTTTTGGGAATAGCCTCTGAAAAATCTCTTTATTCTGGATGAATTTTGCTGAATTTTGCTTAACTGCTAAACCATAAGAGATAGAAAAAAGTGTACTACACAAAAAATTACCCCATGACAAAACACGCAGTTTTTGTCCTTTACGTTTTTGTTGTGGAGGTAACCGTTTTCGAGATATTCCTTGTTATTGGTTACAATTGTGAAGTACTTAAACTTTTCTCACACAGGAAGTGTCTGTTTTTCTTTTGTTCCATTCCTGGCCAAGCAAAGAAGTATTTGCAATAACTATCGCATAACGATATCTTTTAAAACACTGACAATCACTTTAGTATAGTGCATTCCCTTATTCACTTCTACTTATAAGGAACTAAGTAATAACATTCTGCTAACATTTATCTTTATTAGCATTGTGTACAAAGAAGAAGAATCTTTTGTAGGAGTTTTGTAGAGCAACTAGAGAAAGTCATGTAAGTGTAACACATAAGATTTTTTTACTTTCTCTACACGTACTATGAAACATAGTGTATCGAGAAGGTATTGTAATGCACCCAAAGATTCCATACCGAGTTTTCACCGGAAATATATGTTTTGAGACTCCCTGAACCAAAAGAAAAACATTTTTAGAAAAATGTCCGTGTGTGTATGTGTGTGTGTCTGTGGGCAACATATCTCAAAAATAAAGACCGTTAAACGCCAAACTTGGTATTTAAGTATAGTATCTTCCAAGGATGTGACACGAAGCTTTTCAAGAAAATCCCTCCACGCCCAACTATCCTTTACATGGAACATTTTTCGAAAATTTTGATTATATAAAAATGGCTCTAAATATTTTGATTAAACTATCGTACATTAAAGATATTTACCTGACAAATAATATGTTTATCTTGAATTTTCTGGGAATAGCCTCTGAAAACTACTTTATTCTGGATGAATTTTACGGAATTTTGAATAACTGCTAAACCGTGAGAAATGGACAAAAACTCACCACACAAAATATGTAAAGCACATTAAAACACACAATTTTTTTTCGAGGAGTTGATCATTTTTGAGTTATTACTTGTTTTTGGTTTCAGGTTTAAAAAACTTGTACTTTTCTCATACAGGAATTTGTCAACTCCTGTCCATACAAACAAAGGAAGTTCAGTCACCTAGTAACCAGGTTTTGACTATCACTTTCACCTATGATACTCCCATAATTCGCTTCTACTTACAAGGAAGCAAGTAATAAGACTATTTCTGCTAATTTTTTCTCGATTAGCATGAATTAAATAGAAGAATAAGCTTATTAACAATACTTTTTACACAGAAGTAGCGAAAGTCATGTGAATGGCACACATTAGATTTTTTTTTTCAATCGGCATAAAGTATATAGAAGCAACAGCTTTGTAACTATAATTTGTTACAGAGATATAGAGAAAACCATGTGAAATGGAACACATTAGATGTTTCTTCAATTGGCATAAAGTAAATAAAAGCAACAGCTTTGTAACTATAGTTTGTTACAGAGATATAGAGAAAACCATGTGAAATGGAACACATTAGATGTTTCTTCTATTGGCATAAAGTAAATAAAAGCAACAGATTTGTAACTATAATTTGTTACAGAGATATAGAGAAAGTCATGTGAATGGAACACCTCAGATTTCTCTATCATTTGAAGTTAACTTGACACAGTGATAATGATGCACGTTAATTGTAAGCTCAACCTACAATTGTAATGTACATAACATGTTAATGTGTGTATTTTAGAAGCTCCTTGAGGTGCACGGAGAAGTGCATCGCTTCAGGTGTTCAATGCAAATATTATTGAAACGTTTTCCGTTGCACCTGCATGCTAATCGTGCATTACATTTACTTTATTTGTCAACACGAATAAATCATATTGAGTAGGTAATGCAAAAATCTGATGTGTACCATTCACAAGACTTTCTCTACATCTCTGCAACAAATTATTGTTAAAATGCTTAGGCTTCTGTTTACTTCATGCTAATCGAGGAAAAATTAGCAGAAATAGTCTTATTACTTGCTTCCTTGTAAGTAGAAGCGGAATAAGGGAGTACCATAGGTTAAAGTGATAGTCAAAAGCTGATTGCTATGTGACTGAGGTTCCTTTGTTTGTATGGACAGGAGTTGACAAATTCCTGTATGAGAAAAGTGCAGGTTTTTCGAAGCTGAAACCAAAAAGAAGGAATAACTCTAAAAAGATCAGCTCCTCGAAAAAAATGTATATAACTTCAATTGTGTTTTAACGTGCTCTACATTTTTTGTGTGGCAGATTTTTGTCCACCTCTTACGTTTTTGCAGTTGTGCAAAACTCCGTAACATTCATCCGAAAGAAAGTAGTCTTCAGAGGCTATTCCCAGAAAATTCAAGCTATGTGTTTTATTTTTCAGGTAAATATCTTTAAAATACGAAATTTTAATCAAAATCGTTCAAGCCATTTTGGAAAAAATAAAAAATTTCGAAAAAAGTTGCATGTAAAGGCTAGTTTGGGATGGAGGGATTTTTTCTTAAAATGTTCGTGTCGCATTCCTGGAAGATACTAAACTTAAATACCAACTTTGGTATTTTATCGACTTTTTGTTTTTGAGATATCATGTTCACAGACACAAGAACGCACACAGACCTTTTTCTAAAAACTTTTCATGGATACAGGGGGTCATAAATATATATTTCCGGTGAAATCTCCGTATCGAAATTTTGGGTGGAGTGCAATACCTTCTCTATACACTATGTACATAGGTACGTATAAATAAAGTAAAAAATATGAGCGGTTCATTATAAAATGCCTAAAGAAGACAACACAAAAAAAATGTGATGTGTTCCATTCACATGACTTCCTGAAAATCTCTGTAACAAATTATTGTTAATAAGCTTATTCTTTTATTTATTTCATGCTAATCGAGAAAATTAGCAGAAATAAACTTATTTCTTGCTTTATTGTAAGTCGACGCGAAATAAGGGAGTACCATAGGTTAAAGTGAAAACCAAAAGCTGGTTGTTATGTGACTGAAGTTCGTTTGTTTGTATGGACATGAGTTGGCAAATTCCTGTACGAGAAAGGTATAAGTTTTTCAAAGCTGAAACCAAAAATAAGGAATATCTAAAAAACGATCAACTCCACGAAAAATTGTATGTAACACAAATTGTGTGTCTTTTGTGTTAAGTTTTTGTCCCTCTCTTACGGTTTAGTAGTTATGTAAAATTCATCCAGAATAAAGTAGTCTAAAGTGGCTATTCCCAGAAAATTCAAGATATATATTTTATTTGTCTGGTAAATATTTTTAATATACGATATTTTAATCAAAATCGTTACAGCAATTTTTTAGAAACTCAAAATTTTCGAAAAACGTTCCATACAACGGGTAGTTGGGAGTGGGGGATTCTCTTGAAAATCTTCGAGTCGCATCCTTGGAAGACACCAAACCTAAATACCAAGTTTGGTATTTACCGATTTTTCGTTTTCTCAGACACAATGACATACGGACAGACACACTCTCGGACCTTTTTCTAAAAATGTTTTTTTTTATACTGGGGGCCCTAAAATATATATTTCCGGTGAAATTTCGATATCGAAATTTTGGGTGGAGAGCAATACCTTCTCTATACACTATGTACATAATACGTATAGACAAAGTAAAACATATAATAGGTTCATTATAAAATGCCTAAAAGGAGACAACATAAAAATAAACGTATTTATGGAGACTTGGAGCCTCAAATTCCCCAACATCTTAATCTAATACCCACACTGTAACCATAACACAAAATAATACCACCATATCTACGCTCTCCGAAATTCAGGTGCTCACGTCCCGGTCCACTGCGGTTTAATCAGTTTCGTGCTAACCCTTAATTCATTTTATGATGTAGCTAAGAATTTAGAACCCATAGCCCATAAGTTTCCTAGCTCAAAATGTTCTTCTTGGACCCCTCTACAATCCCGCCAAATTGTGCGATCGAATTCCGGGGCATTCTGTATGTAGCGAACGCACTGCAAATGGCACAATTGGTGCCACAAAGATAACAGGATTAAACAAAGGCTGGCTTTATATATTGTAGCAAAACTCTCTTTATTGCTCCAACAAACTACTCTTTATTTCTTCTACTCATTACAAATGAAAATCTGTTCACATATAAATAAATGTCTTTATTCAATGCTTCCTCTACAATTCTGTGTATAGCTAGTTTCTTGCTGCGGCTACTACTGCACTCGACTGCTGCACTCCTTGCATTCCCAGTTGAAAATACTCCCTCTGCAAATCTCCTTCTTATACCCATCGATCACGTGACAGGAAACTTCCAAAAGCAGTCGCACGTGCAAACCACCTCACAAACTCACTCAGGTATAATAATGCGTAGCTTCAATGTTAAAGAACTTGCCAACAGCACACGTGACCACTCACGCAGGTGTAACAATGTGCGGCAACAATCAGCTATGACATCAAAGCAAACCGCTCACACACGTGCGGCAATTACTATACATATCAAATATATGTCCACTGTGGTGAACGCATTAGTGTAAGTGTCTCTCAGTATTAGACGTTTTAAAATCGTTTCTTTTTATTAAAGCACAGACATGACATCCTTTCTTGTAAAATGTCTTGATTTTTTTCGTAAACCTTGGGTTTTGATATATTCGCTGGCCACAGAATACCAACCAAACCTGTCAGGCGTATACATTATTAAGATGGCCCTTAATTCCTCTAAAAATAGGATTGTGTGCCATTATATTGAACTCATTCTAGTTGGATGTCATCTATAGGTTTCTCAATATTTAGCCCTGGCGTTAACAGCTCCTTTACATTGTGCTAGAGAAAGCATGGAGTGGGTGAACACGTGATCTAGTCTCTTGTTTCTTGCACAGGGTGTCGTGTGTCAATTTTTAATGTCATGAACAATCTAACACGCGGATTATAATCTGTCAATAATTATTGACTCATTTGTGTATATCTGCCTAGGAGGAATCTTTCTTATTTATAGAAAATGACAGAATAGGTGTTTAGTTTGCGACAAAGTGCTGCACTCAGAAACTTCAATTTTCAACGTCAGGCTCAATTGTTGCAGGTGAGTGTGGTCCTGTTTATATTCACTGCTCTACATATGAACGTTTCCCCTTACTAACGTTAAAGGGCCATTCACATTGAAAATTAACAGTAGACGCACTGACAAAATATAGACGCAGAATTAAATGCACCTTGAGCATTCTCAATGACAGACGTAAACGTAGGCAATAACCAATCAGAAATTAAAACAAGTGAACTGCGCCTTGCGAGTGAATTGGCTGGTAGAGACGAGAGTGGGGCAGCACATGCAGACTAGAGTAGCAAATTTCCTTGGTGTTTTATATTTTAAAGAGCGGTTGTCTCGTTGCAGACGATGGTGGATTCTAGTCCTTAATCAAAGACGAATTAACGAGGAGAAATAAGAGAGAATCATCAAGCGAAGCCATTTTAATAACACATCGAGCAGTGTTCTAATTGGTTGATTCCTACGTTGCCTGTTAACTTTGAAGCAAAAGCTTGGGGTTTGCAAGCTTCTATGTAAACGTACTACGGTTATGTTTACGTCAATGTAACCACCGTGAATGAGCCTATACATATATTGACTGCCAGCTTCTCAGTTTACATTACGTCTACGGTTGATTATTTTACGTGAATGGCCCTTAACTATGTTAACGTTACAATGCGATTACAATAGTATTGACCAAGCCAAGGAGCGCGGAGTTACTGTCACATCAACACCATCCTTTGGAAACGCAAAAGTGCCACCATAAATATCTCTCTCGTGAGTTACATGTCTATTATTTGAGACTGTTTAAAGAAATACACACGATCTACCCCGACTACATCTTTACAGATGGATCCAAATATGGAACAGTTGTAGTTGTGCTGTACGTTTTCCCAAACACGCAATGCGTCCATTTGGGTAGACTGAATGGTGTGAATTACTTGCTATTATGTTCGCCATGGATTACATTCTGAAGACTACCACTACCACACCATCTTAAGCTGTAGTTGCTCTTCAACATCCACTGCTCCTGGAGATCCACACACAATACAACAGAATATTGTTGAGGAAGCTACCAAACACCCGTGTTGCGTTCCACACCTCTCCGCGATTACACCACATTCGTTCTCATCCAAAAGTAACAGTAGTACTATTTTATTAAGTTTACATTAATACAATATTTGCATCACACAGTCACATGGGTCGGATGACCGTCTAAAAACACTTGAATTTAAAATATTACCTACATATATATTTTATATATCTTAATACGGAGATATATTGGAAATACACAGAGACATACACAGGCCTGCGCGCTACGACAACAGAACCGCATAACAGCAAAAGAAAGAACACTCTGATATCACACACACACACACACACACACGCACACACACACACACACACACACTGCACTCACAACTACACCATGTATCCATACATATAGATTACTCAAACACCAAATAAGTCTATAATATATTTACACAAATATTTTATCTCTAACTGCGCGTATTTCCTTTAAGTATGTGCCCAGGCTTGCTCAGTTGTGGCTGTTTAGAATGAAGTCCCAGAATGCTGTCCTTCGTCTGTTTGAAGCTAAAAATACTTCCGGCAATAATTTTTTCCTAACATCCTCCATCTGCACGCAATCTGCCAAAATATGCGTTCAGCCTTCCTGATCCCCGCACTTTACGCCACCCAATCTCATCCAAAAGTGGAAACAAAAATGGTCTACCCTGTTTACATGAGGGAGACTCTCTCGCTGGTTCCAACCACTGTAAATCGTTTCACCGTAAGGACCAGTCTGTATACATTCACTCGTGAAAACCTGCTAATGTATAACAATTGCAATTGTCAGCTAAGAGTGAAACATCTCGTTACAAACTGAACCTCTATGATGAACCACATGTAAAGTGCCAAACTGCAGCCCTGAATCAGCTATTTCTACAACAGTGGGCCGAAATTCTTGCAAACAATCCAATTGTATAATACAATGCTTAAACTACTTGTTAAAACGCTAAACACTAGTTATTGTTATGTCTAAATATTATTAATACACACTATAGTTACGCCAATTGCAAAAAAGTAACTGTTTGTACTTTCTCTACACGTAAGTATGTACGTACGTAGTGTACAGAGAAGGTTTGTAATGCACCCAAAAATTCGATACCGAGATTTCACCGAAAATATATGTTTTGAGACCCCCTGAATCCAAAAAAGGTATTTTAGAACAATGTCCATGTGTGTGTCTGTGAGAGTGTGTGAGTGTGTGCGTGTGTGTGTGTGTGTGGGTGTGGGCAGCATATCCCCAAAACGAAAAGTCCATTAAAAACCAAACTTGATATTTAGATTTGGTATCTTCCAAGGATGCGACACGAAGATTTTCAAGAAAATCCTCCCAACCCCAACTACCCTTTACATGGAACTTTTTTCGAAAATTTTATTTTCTCAAAAATGCCTCTAACGATTTTGATTAAAATATCGTATAGGTATTTAAGATATTTACCTGATAAATAACATTTTTATCTTGAATTACCTGGGAATAGCCTCTGAAGACTACTTTATTCTCGATGAATTTTACGGAAATTTGCATAACTGATAAACCATAAGAGATAGACAAAAACTTTCCATACAAAAAAAAATATGGAGCACATTTAAACACACAGTTTATGTTATATAATTTTTTTTTTTCGTGGAGTCGATCGTTTTTGAGATATTCCTTGTTTTTGGTTTCAGCCTTAAAAACTTATACTTTTCTCATACAGGAATTTATCAACTCCTGTCCAAACAAACAAAGGAACTTCAGTGACATAGCAACCAGCTTTTAAATATCAATTTAATCTATGGTACTCCCTTATTTCGCTTCAACTTACAAGGAAGGAAGTAATAAGACTATTTCTGCTAATTTTTTCTCGATTAGCATGAAGTAAATAGAAGCATAAACTTTTTAACAATAATTTGTAGCAGAGATGTAGAAAAAGTCATGTGAATGGTACACATCAGATTGTTTTACTGTTGAATTATTGTTTATTATTTGTTTTATGCCTATTTTATGTGTGATTGTTTATAGTTTATACTGTTGATGTATTCTAATGAGAAGACGTGACATAATATTTCAGTTAAAGCAATTTTATATAAATCTCAAAACAAATCTTGTTGCTATAATTCCAAATATTTTTTATAATTTCGCAATCGTATGTAACTACAGAAGTAGAGTTGGTAGAAACTATTTTATTTGATATCTATAACACACATTTGCATGAACTGGAAGAAGGCAGACTAGCACACGGTAGAACAAAGCAATGAAAAGAATGAGTGAAGCCTCCCGAAACGAGTTCTTGTTGAAACAAAATAAATACAAGCTATAAACACATACCAAGGGCACGGAAATTATCAAACCAACAATTTCCATGTCTTTCCGCACACAATGCCTCAGAAATTAATATCTCATTAGCTATGTTATTACCGATTCGATTCGGAAGGGTTTCTCTGCACGGCTGTTGGTACCCCTGGTGGGTACTTGTTGATATGCGAACGCATGCTGTGTTCCTTTGTTACGCCAGAGGGTTTGTTAATTACAACAAATATAGACATAGCTCCGTATTCTTCCTGCGCTGTTAGGCGGGACGTCACAAAAGGAACTCGTTATTTGTGTTTTAATGGGTAAAGTTAACCATCTGCTTGCGTCATCAAAATGGCGTTTTCTAGACACGGTTTTGCCTTCTTCTGCTCCTCCTCTTCCTCTTATTTTTCCGCTTTTTTCTTTCTTACATGCTGTTTTACATAAGGGAAGGCACAGGTGAAATTCCTAAAACCTTCCAGTTTCCTTCAGATTCATATTAAGCTTGTTCTTCTACATTGCCAAACCTTGTTTTAGAGATTATATAAGCAATATAGTTACACAATAATTGTATAGATTCACACATTCGTTTGAATTAAATAAAAATATTATTATTGGTATTAATTACATAGAATTAAGAAATTATATTTTTACATAAAAGGTTTAAAACGTGTATATATGCTTCAGGAAAAACATCAACACTTTAGCGTTAACGTTTTTATTTTTATTTGATATACAATTAGGTATGTAGGGATATTTTATATTTGACCTAAATAATCGATGTCGAGATGTTGGAGTCCCTCCAACAAAAACAAAAGTACTTTTTAGAAAAATGTCCGTCTGTATTTATATGTGTATGTATAAATGATGTGTATATCTTTTAGCAGTGTAACTAAAAATGAAAACTTAGTTAAATACTAAACTTGGTATTTAAGTCCAGATCTTTAAGTTTCCAAGAGAGTCCTCCCACTGTTATGTTATATACCTTGATATAACATTGCTGATAAACTTTATTTTCTGAGCAATAGCTCTACCTAACGATTTTCATTGAAGTATAATGTGTTTTATACTATGTTATGGTATCGCGTTTTCTGAAAATAGCCTATTAGTAACAATAATAACTTCATGGCACGACAGCTCACAGGGAACCTTGGCCTTCCGCCCGGCCGCTGCGTCCCCCTATCTCGGTCCAACACAGACATCATAAATGGGGGCAGTATTGGAAGGTGAGACATGCTCCGCGCCTCGAACCCCCCCCCCCCAGCCGGTTAGTGTGGTCCTCATTACATGGAGCCGCTACTTCTCCCCACGCTGGTACTGGGAATCGAACCCAGGTCTCCCACTTGGTAAGCAGCCGCGTTACCACCAAGTTAAGGAAACGACCACAGCCTATTAGTACTACACAAGAATGTGATTTCGTTAAATAGCACAATTATATGCATGTAGGTATGTGGTGTGCGTGTGCGTGCGCGTGTGTGCGTGTGTGCGCGTGTGTGTATGTGTATCTATGTTTTTATGTGTGTGTATGTGTGTGTATGCGTGAGTATGTGTGTGTCTGTGTGTCTGCGTGTATGTGTGGTGTGTGTGTATGTGTGTATGTGTGGTGTGTGTATGTGTGTATGTGTGGTGAGTGTGTATGTGTGTGCGTGAGTGAGTATGTGTGTATTTGTGTGTCTGTGTGTGAGTGTGTGTGTATGTGTGTGTGTGTGTACGGAGACAGTGGGCGGGTCGCGATCATTGCAAGGGGTAAAACAAAGTTCATTCTTGCTAGTTTTCCACTAGCGGGTTTCTAACTTGAAATAGTCCCGTTAAGTTCTGCAACTCTTCTAATGTACCAAAGGATGTATACATTCATCAAAAATGCGCATTTTGATCATTTTTTTTTTGTGCCGTTATGCTTTCTAAGGCATTCATCGTTATTGATTTGCATTTAAAATTCTTAATAATTATCACAAATAAGACATTACATAGCGACCCACTCTAAAACATCGCTAAAATTACTGTATTCTCCTAACTCTTGCATATACTTATTTAAATTAGCATGAAATAGATAGAAGAATGCTATTGTAAGAATAGTCCAAACAAAAGTGAGTAGACAATGTCAAAAGTCAGGTTACCAAAAGACATCTCCCCCCCAAGATTTATTTCCATTTGATTTTAGATATTAAAAAGCCATACCTGTTTTACGTTTCTTTAAATGTAGGATATATGCTTTACAGAAAGCAATAACAATTAAATGTGAGAAAAATTGTCTAAAAAGTAGCTTATAGTATAAACATGCCAGATGGATCATTTATAAACATCTGACATTAATAGAAAGAAAATATTCTGACCTAATATTACGTTTTCTTTAAATACCTATTCAACATTTATCACGAACATTATCGGGAAGTTCTCATTATCAGTATCGGGAAGCTGCATCGATTTCATATCAAAGGCCAGCGGAGTTATTTCATTCATTTTAACTAGCGCATGTTCAACATTTGTACTAAAATATTAGTTTTCTGTCCAGCTAAATAAACTTTATCAAATTAGAGTCTTAAATATTATCAGTACCCTTCCTTCTTCTGAGCATAGCTTTATTGAGCTCCTCCATTCAGGCAGACATGCCCTTCTACTCTTTCCTCCTTCCTTCCCTTTATCTGCTCATACAATTTTAGTTCTCCTGCCAGCCGATTGGTGTCACTGTCTTCTGCGTCCAATGTCACCATTCTTCCGCGCAGTTTTCATTAATGATCAAAAATTAAAAATAAAGTAGGAATTATACTCCCTTCAATAAAATAAATATAAATTATATTCATTCTACAAAAAGTAAAATACAATATAATTAACCATATTAAAATTATAAATAAAATAACTTATTATTAAATTTAAAATAAATAACAGAATAAATAGCTAAAACTACTGCTCCGCATGTTTAAATCTTTTCTATTACTAACTTTATTATATTTGATTTGTTTTCTTTTAATTGTCAAATTTCTAATTCAGATAATCCATTTAACAATCTAATTGCAGGATTAATTCTGTTGCGTCATCTTTTTCACCGAGCGGGATGGCTCAAGCGCTTTGTTTGTGATCCGCTTCGGGAGGTCGTGGGTTCGCTTCCCATGTGACTCATAGCTTTTTCGGGGTTTCTCTGAGCTACCAGGTAAATGCTCGGTGAGTTTCCTTCATCCCCAGAATTTCTTGTCCCTCCATGTCGCTTCTATTGTCAGTTCATTCATCCTTCATCCCGCTTCATGGTTTCTTTCAGGGCTGCAAGTGTATACGATGGTGCTGAGTGCGGCGTGGCAGGGAGAAGGATACTATCTTCGTCCCCTGGTTGCTGGGATAAGGACTGTTCCTAGTGGGGACGTTGGCCCTATGTGGGTGGCGGCCTCTGTCTGCCTGTCTGGCTATCGTGGTGCTTCAATCTGGAAACTGTAGCTGTGGCATGGCTTCTGGTGCCGGCCGCCCGTTGCATCCTCTCACCTCATCCTTGGGGCGCACCCACATGGGACAAGAGCGAGTGCCCTCCAACCGTAACCTAACCTATCCTACGTCTTTTTTACTTGTAACGAATTTAACAATGATGTATCCAAGCTCTTCATGTTGTTGAATTGCCTTATTTATTTGAAGTGTTTACCCAGGTATTTCATGAACATACATTCTCTCTCTTCAAAGTATATTTTTAGTCTAACTTGTCTGAACGCATCAAAAGGTTTGCGAGTTCAAAATTCTTTTCCTATAATGACTTGATTATCAAAAGTAGTATATTATAGATATTTTGTTATTAATTTTTTTGTATGTATGGTTCAAATTTCTCAAAATATCTCCAAATTTTGTATAATGTTGGCAACATTCCATGCCCACGTACTGAACTAAAATATGTAATTCTTTTCCAAAGCAGTAACTTTATCAGTATGTTGTTAATCAGTATTTGTTTAATTATATTTGATGAAATGTTAATTTAGTTCCCATAAATTTATTAAGTGACGAAAGCTACCCATTATTCAACTTATACCTGATGGTCTAACTGCCCGTATTTAACGCATCCAGATATCCCTTCGTACGTTAAAAGAGTACAGAATTTAACGGGGCTGTTTCAAGTTAAACTCACCAGTGAGGAGCTGATGCGAATGATCTTCTATTTATCCCTCTCAATGAGCGCGACCCGCTAACCATCTCCGCTGATAAGCAAAGAAGGAGAAACTTAGTTCGCTTAAGGGCACCGAAAGTTGAAAATTCACCAATATTCATTATGAAGAAGTATATATTTTTTGTTCTTAAAGTTAACTTGGAATCTTCTAGTTTCACAATCTGTATTAATTATCCCTCATGGTTCACAGAAGTGTTGCTACGTGGTATTAAAGAACAGTGTGCACGTGGACAAACAGCCCTTCTAAATCTTCAAAACAGAATTTCTCACGTTCTGTTTTTCTCTACACTTAGGTGATTTAAAATGTTCCACGCTATACATTTTTTTTTAATATACTTCAAAATGGTAAAGAAAAATCTAAAAAGTACAAATGATATTTTTCGGTCAAATTAAATGAAGAGCATAATAGTTATTTATAACACAAGTGGTAATTTTTTTTATTTATATTGCGAAACGAAGCCGTAAGTGGACGTGTATCATAAAATATTTTTGATAGACATGTTATAATTATAAATAGATTGTTTCACGGAGTTCGTGTTTAATGGTCTGCTCTATTCAGTTGTTGCCTTGCTTAGCATCAGTGCTGATAACATGACGACTTACTCTATAGAACGGAGGCAGTGTAGCAGTTGTAATTTTGCTCTCTCCGCTGCTTGCATAATTTTGTCTGGTTCAGCAGATTCCATGTTCATGACATTCAAATCACCCGCCATTTTATGGATTGATACGAGCTTTCAGGGTCATAGACTTCTTGAATGAGGCCGTGGACGCATAAACCAAAGATGGCTACTGGGTGACAGAATGTTCTACTTTTAACACTACTGATGCCTGGTATAAGACCCACATTTAGCATCAACTGTCTGAAAAATCTGTTTAGAACATTTTTGTATACTGTTCACTTGTTTTTGAATAAATAATGATGTTAATACAAATATTAATTCATGGCGTGGAACATTTCTTCTTACTGTAAAACAATTGTTTGAACAATAACCTTAACGCAACTGAAGATATTGGATATGGAATTTACTATATACAGCATTCTTTACATGTATATTCTTTAATTGTAAACAAGTATATACATAATTACGAAAATAAGCAATTTCAGCTATGGGTACCCTTAGCAGTATATTACTGCGCCTTGATTTGAAATATTGATGTTATATATAAAAATTATTTTCTTAAAAAGCGATATACAACATCTGAGAATGCTGGTATAAAGGAATAAAACAATTGCTAGCTAGAATGTACCATAAAGGTGAACTCGCAGTGTAAGAATCCCACATGCACGTGAGATTTCCTTGTAAGTACAAAACTGTTATACTTTACACCATTGTTATTTACAATACAATAACACATTAGAGATGTATGTTATTTATCTTTGGCACTTGTCTTTCAAGTTCTCACGCTAATATTTACTCCTTGTGAAATTACACACTACCATTGTGGTGCTTGTAAATAAGAACATGTTTATTGGTAGCTACAGAAGTTAACGTTTCTCTTCATTCCAACCTGCTGGGAAATATCTCTTCCCTAAGTAGTAGAAGCCTAAAGTAAGTTTATATTTGTGTCTTGAAAGAAAACAAGGAAACGAGAGAGCAGATGAATTAACAAAGACTGCTGCAATTAGTCAAAAGGAATTATCTTATTTAAAAGGTCCCACAGCACGGGCGAAGTTAGTAACAGATACATGGAAAAACTACTGGATAAATAACAGTAAAGAGAAACTTACTTTAAGATCTTATTCTTTCTTAATGCAAGTTATTTTGTGCTGATTTTGTAATTACACAGCTCACAACGTGTTCTGGAAAATTTCAAAATTATTATAAATGTTTTATATTAATATTAGAAGTACTTACCAATGTCTTTATGATAGTCAACAGACAATGCTTGCTATTCGATTTTTCACTCGAAGATAAAGGGCACTTTTTTATTAAACACTTGCATACTTCTTTACATAACCTCATTCACCATATTCATAGTAAATTGTAAATCCTACTGTATTTTTTTTTGTAAACGGTAATCTGATTACATGTTCTTGTACTTGCAAGACAGGATTGTTAATTATATATATTCCCTCCGTCCGGACGGAGCGGACTTAACACCGAACCTTATGTTGGTTGTTGTATCTATGCCCCACGAGGGCGCGATATACCAAGTGTCGACATAGCAATGAGAGGCTCTCTACAGTTTCCAGATTGAAGCACTCCGATCAGCAGACCGGGGAGTCGCCCACACACAACAGGTCCAACGTCCCCGTCAGGGGGGGGGGGGTTAACATTCCGGCAATCAACTGAAACTGGGGGACGCAGAGAGTGACTGATAATTCAGCCACGCTGCACCGAGCCCGTCGCCGACGCTTCCAACACTGAAAAAGACCAACGGGATGAAGGATGCATGAATTGACAATGGAAAGAACCTGGAAATGCAGGGGATGAATGAAACCCACCCTTCATTCGCCGGCGGGGAAACCCTCGGTAGGCCGACCGCTGGCCACAGGCATCGAACTATCCACACATGAAACATAAATGTATTTAGTATTTACTCCCTATCATTCAGTACTTAGGCAACGTTTCCTTTTAATATTGGTATGACGTCATTAGTTATATTGACTTTGCAGCTTTATGGAAGTATTTTACTACTCCACTATACTCATAGGAGAGCGCCAAATGTTTCAATATGTTTATAAGGCAAAGACAAGCACAAACAACTTGTAATTTCCCTGATTGAGATATAAGATAACTATAATGAATATAAATCTAATAAACCACATTTTAATGCTGTTTTTTTTAATTGTTTCATTTGTGAGTGCGGTACCGAAGCCTCCCGCAGTCAGAAAAATAGCCCCGTAGCCTTCCGGACCCTTAAAATTCCCCAACTACATTGCCCCAAAGCCTCCCCAAAGCAGGTAGGCTCCCGGACGAAACAGGTAACAGTTGCAATTTGATGTTTATAATATTTGATGAAGCATTACATACCTCTAGTGGAAGATGTTACATTTTTTGCGTTTATGATTAATAACAAAGAAACACGGAGAAAATGAACCTCTAATGCTTAAATTAGAATTAGTGGTTGTTGTTCCAGCTCGTTTAGCGTTACCCAGGGTGCACCACGAGGAGGCGAACTGGCTCGCACCCCAAAAGATTCCACATTTATCAGATTCGTCATTATTTCTTTATTTTCTGTAATTTACTCACAATGCATCCGCATTTAGATGCTTAGTTATTTTGACATTCTAAATCTATAGCATACAGTAATATGTATTTTCGTCTTTAAAATAACGAGATATTTTTCCTTTTAGATTTTATTTCCAAATATTTTCAGGATTTATTCTATAATAAATCGACTCACGTATTCCATTCTAGAAATGTTTCCAGCTATGAAATTTTCTACTTGGTGCATCATGAATTGCAAGTGTGGATAACACTTTCCTGTTTTATTTGTTGATGCATTAATTGCAGTTTTAGTATCCAGCTGAATTTGCTTCAGTACTTCAAGAAATCTATACCTACAGATCTGGGCTGCAAGGAGTAAAACTGATCGTTGTATTTGTTGTGGAAACTTTCGCAAGCGTTGGTAGTTCCCTGTCTATTGCACCTTAGTTCTGCCCACATGGAAGGAGGAAAGAGTACATTTTCATCGATGTAAGTTTCCACTAAATAGTCGCAAAGCATCTATAGTTTTTCTGAGATAGGCATCACTGCCATGAAGTTTTCAGCAAAACAGTCACCAACCATATCAGCATCCAGCATTGGCAAACCAAATATGTAGTTCAGAAATTTTCCGATTTCGTTTCTGGAATAATAGTCATAATCAAGTCCCAAGTTTTTGTATCTTTCGCCACCAGCTTTGTGTTAGATGAAAATTATATCCTTGGATTTTAACATCAGTCCAAACTTCTCTTCCAGCATTCATGATGCTTTCTTCAAAGTCAGAAAACATTGTTGATGGAGAGAATTTCAGACCTAGCTTATTACATTTATCAACAGTTGAAAATTCCTGCTGATATGATGAAGTTTTCTTGTCCTTCAACAAAGAAAATACCATTGGAATGTAATGTTCATTAACGAGCCCATGGATTGTAAATAGCTGGGTAAAAAATCTTGTGGAATACTTGAAAGTTCCATCAACATATATTGTGTCACATTGACTGAGGTTTCCGGACTCACAAAATATTACAACGTTCTTCGCAGCATCGTTGTGTAACAACAACTCACCTCCATCAGTTACAGTTTTCACATTTAATAAGTTCAGAACATCATGAATCTCCTCTATAGTTGTGGGTAATTTTGGCAACATTTTCCGCCTAGCTTTGTATATGGACTTACGTAAGTTGAGGACAGCTTCAATGGTTACTTTTTCAGTGTTTTCTCTCTTCAGTTGCTGCTATATTAGTTTTAATGGCCTTTCACATGTATATTCCGTAGCTTTTCTCTTCAGATCAAAAAGTACTTTCTGTCACTGAATTTTGTCACTAGGTGGTGCAACTTCAGTCTCGTCGGAAAGCATGTTAACTGTGAACTAATTTGCCATATACTGAGAGAAATCAAGGAAAAAGTTTGGCATACCCATTCCACTCCACCTGCTGACTAGTTACACCGGTTTCGCGGGAGGCTTGGGGGTTGTTACATTCCACCCCACCTGCTGGCTAGTTACACCGGTTTCGCGGGAGGCTTGGGGGTTGTTACATTCCACCCCACCTGCTGGCTAGTTACACCGGTTTCGCGGGAGGCTTGGGGGTTGTTACATTCCACCCCACCTGCTGGCTAGTTACACCGGTTTCGCGGGAGGCTTGGGGGTTGTTACATTCCACCCCACCTGCTGGCTAGTTACACCGGTTTCGCGGGAGGCTTGGGGGTTGTCACATTCCACCCCACCTGCTGGCTAGTTACACCGGCTTCGCGGGAGGCTTGGGGGTTGTCACATTCCACCCCACCTGCTGGCTAGTTACACCGGTTTCGCGGGAGGCTTGGGGGTTGTCACATTCCACCCCACCTGCTGGCTAGTTACACCGGTTTCGCGGGAGGCTTGGGGGTTGTCACATTCCACCCCACCTGATGGCTAGTTACACCGGTTTCGCGGGAGGCTTGGGGGTTGTTATATTCCACCCCACCTGCTGGCTAGTTACACCGGTTTCGCGGGAGGCTTGGGGGTTGTTACATTCCACCCCACCTGCTGGCTAGTTACACCGGTTTCGCGGGAGGCTTGGGGGTTGTCACATTCCACCCCACCTGCTGGCTAGTTACACCGGTTTCGCGGGAGGCTTGGGGGTTGTTACATTCCACCCCACCTGCTGGCTAGTTACACCGGTTCCGCAGGAAGCTTGGGGGTTGTGACATTCCACCCCACCTGCTGCTATTTACACCGGTTTCGCGGGAGGCTTGGGGGTTGTCACATTCCACCCCACCTGATGGCTAATTACATCGGTTTCGCGGGAGGCTTGGGGGTTGTTACATTCCACCCCACCTGCTGGCTAGTTACACCGGTTTCGCGGGAAGCTTGGGGGTTGTTACATTCCATCCCACCTGCTGGCTAATTACACTGGTTTCGCGGGAAGCTTGGGGGTTGTTTACATTCCACCCCACCTGCTGGCTAGTTACATCGGTTTCACGGGAAGCTTGGGGATTGTTACATTCCACCCCACCTGCTGGCTAATTACACCGGTTTCGCGGGAAGCTTGGGGGTTGTTACATTTCACCCCACCTGCTGGCTAATTACACAGGTTTCGCGGGAAGCTTGGGGGTTGTTACATTCCACCCCACCTGCTGGCTAGTTACACCGGCTTCGCGGGAGGCTTGGGGATTGTTACATTCCACCCCACCTGCTGGCTAGTTACACCGGTTTCGCGGGAGGCTTGGGGGTTGTTACATTCCACCCCACCTGCTGGCTAGTTACAACGGTTTCACGGGAAGCTTGAGGGTTGTTACATTCCACCCCACCTGCTTGCTAGTTACACCGGTTTCGCGGGAGGCTTGGGGGTTGTCACATTCCACCCCACCTGATGGCTAATTACATCGGTTTCGCGGGAAGCTTGGGGGTTGTTACATTCCACCCCACCTGCTGGCTAGTTACACCGGTTTCGCGGGAAGCTTGGGGGTTGTTACATTCCATCCCACCTGCTGGCTAATTACATCGGTTTCGCGGGAAGCTTGGGGGTTGTTACATTCCACCCCACCTGCTGGCTAGTTACACCGGTTTCGCGGGAAGCTTGGGGGTTGTTACATTCCACCCCACCTGCTCGCTAATTACACCGGTTTCGCTAGAGGCTTGGGGGTTGTTCCATTCCACCCCACCTGCTCGCTAATTACACCGGTTTCGCTGGAGGCTTGGGGGTTGTTCCATTCCACCCCACCTGCTCGCTAATTACACCGGCTTCGCTGGAGGCTTGGGGGTTGTTCCATTCCACCCCACCTGCTCGCTAATTACACCGGTTTCGCTGGAGGCTTGGGGGTTGTTCCATTCCACCCCACCTGCTCGCTAATTACACCGGTTTCGCTGGAGGCTTGGGGGTTGTTCCATTCCACCCCACCTGCTCGCTAATTACACCGGTTTCGCGGGAGGCTTGGGGGTTGTTACCTGCTAAACTTACCTGGGTACGGGAGGCTTCGGTTGTATAGCCCACTTTAACTTGTATGATCATATAAGGGTTATGACTGGTGTTATTGCTCTCTGTAGAAACTTTTAACTATTACTTTCTCTGCACGTAAAGGTTTAAATCTAACTCCCTTAGTAAAAATTAAAGGTATAAATCATATAGAACCTGAAAAAATAATAAATCCATAATATTTAAATATATTAAAATAATAATTTAAATTATATTTAAATATTACACTCTACATACATAGTGTATAGAGAAGGTATTGTAATACACCCAAAAATTCGATACCGAGATTTCACCGGAAATACATCTTTTAGGACCCCCTGAATACAAAAAAAGCATTTTTACAAAAAGGCCCGTGAGAGTGTGTGTGTGTCTGTCTGTCTGTCTATCTGTCCGTGTGTGTCTGTGGACAGCATAGCTCAAAAACGAAAAGACCGTTGAAAACCAAACTTGGTATTTAAGTTTCGTATCTTCAAAGGAAGCGACACTAAGATTGTCAAAAAATCCCCCACCCCCAACTACCCATTACATGGAACTTTTTTCGAAATTTTTGATTTTCTTAAAAATGGCTCTAATGATTTTGAATAAAATATCGTATATTAAAGATATTTCCCTGACAAATAAAATATATATCTTGAATTTTCTAGGAATAGCCTCTGAAAAATACTTTATTCTGGATCAATTTTACGGATTTTGCATAACTGCTAAACCGTAAGAAAAGGACAAAAACTGACTACACAAAAATTTAGAGCACGTTAAAACAGACACTTTATGTTATATATTTCTTTTTCGTGGAGTTGTTCGTTTTTAAGATATTCCTTGTTTTTGGTTTCAGCTTTGAAAAACTTATTTTTCTCATACAGGGATTTGTCAACTCGTGTCCATAGAAACAAAGGAGCTTCAGTCACATAGTAACCATCTTTTGACTATCACTTTAACCTATGGTACACCCTTATTTCACTTCTACTTACAAGGAAGCAAGTAATAAGACTATTTCTGCTAATTTTTTCTCGATGAGCATGAAGTAAATAGAAGCATAAGGTTTTTAATAATAATTAGATACAGAGATATTGAGAAAGTCATGTGAATAGAACACATCAGATTTTACAAAAAAGTCTGTGTGTATGTGTGTCTGTGTGTGTCTGTTGGTACATAGCTCAAAAACGAAAAGACCGTTAAATACCAAACTTGGTATTTAAGTTTGGTATCTTTCAAGGGTGCGACTCGAAGATTTTCAAGAAAATCCCCCCACCCCAGCTACCCTTTACATGGAACATTTTCCGAAAATTTTGATTTTCTAAAAAATGGCTCTAATTATTTTGATTAAAATGGCAAATATTAAAGATATTTACCTGACAAATAAAATTTATATCTTGAATTTTCTGGGAAGTTCTGGATGAATTTTATGGAATATTGCATAACAGCTAAACCGTAAGAGATGGACAAAACCTTAACACGCATAAAATGTAGAGCACATTAAAGCACACAATTTATGTCGCTTATATTTTTTTTGTGGAGTTGATCGTTTTTGACATATTCCTTGTTTTTGGTATCAGCTTTGAAAAAATGATACTTTTCTCATACAAATTCCTGTCCATACAAATGAACTCCAGTCACATAGCAACCAGCATATGGTTATTAGTTTAGCCTATAGTACTCCCTTATTTCCCTTCTACTTACAAGGAAGCAAGTAATAAGACTATTTCTGCTATTTCTTACCAAGTCTGGTATTTAAGTTTGGTTTCTTCCAAGGATGCGACACAAAAATTTTCAAGAAAATCCCCCCCCCAATAATCCTTTATATGGAACTTTTTTCGAAAGTTTTGATTTTTTTTATAAATGACTAACGATTTTGATTAAAATATCGTATTTTAAACACATTTACCTGACAAATAACATATATATCTTGAATTTTCTGGGAAAAGCTTCTGAAGACTATTTTATTCCGGATGAATTTTACGAAATTTTGCATAACTGCTAAACCGTAAGAGATGGACAAAAGCTACAGCACAAAAAATTTAGAGCACATTAAAGCACACAATTTATGTTATATAATTTTTTTTCGTGAAGTTGATCTTTTTTGAGATATTCCTTGTTATTGGTTTCAGCTTTAAAAAACTTATACTATTCTCATACAGGAAATAAATGGCGGGTTTATTTATGGACGCTCTTTACGGTTCTCAGCGTCCCATTCTAAATCGGGCGTGAAAGACCGCTTAATTTTGCTCAGAGACCTCTCTATCAGGCTTGAGGTTCTTTTACGTGCCGTAAATCTACGACACGAGACCAACGGCTTTACTTCGCTTCCGAAGGAAGCCATGCTAAGGATTTTTACACCCGAAAAAATCCATCGTCCTCCGCCGGGTTTGAACCCGCGACCTTGGATATATGAAGTCAGCATAGTAACCATTACATCATGGAGGGCGACTCATACAGGCATTTGTCAATTCCTGTCCATACAAACAAAGGAACATCAGTCACATAGCAACCAGCTTTTGACTATCACTTTAACCTATGCTACTCCTTTATTTCGCTTCTACTTACAAGGAAGCAAGCAATAAGAATATTTCTACTAAATTTTCTCAATTTGCATGACGTAAATGAAAGCAAAAGGTTTTTAACAGTAATTTGTTGCAGAGATGTAGAGAAGGTCGTATGAATGGAGCACATCAGATTTTGTACTTTGGCTTGTTTTATGATATTAAGTACAAGCACATTCACTGCCACATTCATACTTCCATACTCTGTGGTGGATTCGGAATAATTTTAGTTAAAGAAAAGTTCTCCAATTATGTCGGTAATCGAACCTGTGTCCTCTGGGTTGAGAAGACAGAAGGCTGACCTCTCGGCAGCAATCCTCCTTGCTTTCTTTACATAGTACATGGTACCTAGAGAAGGTATTGCATTCCTTCCAAAAATTCAAAAACGAAATGTCACTTGAAATACACGTATTAGGGTTCCTTGTATAAAAAATCGTTTTTAGAAAAAGGTCCATATATATATATGTGTGTGTGTGTGTGTGTGTGTGTGTGTGTGTGACCGTGTGTCGGTAAGTCGAAAAATCAGTAAACTACAAAACTGGGTATTTAAGTTTAGAATATTCCAGTGATGCGACACGAAGATTTTGAGGAAAATCTCCCCACACCCAAACTACACTTTACAATTAACCAGTTAAGAAAGTTTTGATTTTCCAAAAAAAGACCCTAACGATTTTCATTAAAAGACTGTGTATTAAAGATATTTACATAATATACAAGATGCATATCTTGAATTTTATGAGAAATGCCTCGGAAGACTTCTTGTATGAATTTTGTTTAGTTGGCAAACCGTAAGAAATAGACAAAAATTTACGACACAAAAATGCAGATCTCGTTAAAACACACAATTTATGTCATTCACATATTTTTCGTGGAGTTCACCAATTCCGAGATATTCTCCTCTTTTCTCATACAGGATATTTTTAACTCCTGGTCATGTAAAGCAATGAATTCCAATCACATACCAACCAGCTTTTAAAAGACTTGATTATAGCTTTAGACTAGTGTACTGCCTATTTTCCTTCTAGTACATGGAAGTAAACAATAAGACCATTTCTGCTAACATGAAGCAGATAGAAGAATAAGGTTTTTAACAATAATTTGTTACAAGGATGTAGAAAAACATCATGTGAATAGAAACATCAGATTTTTACTTTTACATGATATATAGGTAAAGAAAATATTGCACTCCACCCAAAAAAATTCAATACCAAGTTTTCTCCGAGAAATACACGTTTTTAGGGTGCCTGTATCCAAAAAAAAAGTCCGCTTATGTGTGTGCGTGTGTCTGTGTACACCCTAACTCAAAATCGAAAAGTCGGTATAATACCAAACTTGGTATTTAAACCTTAGTATCTTCTAAGGATGCAACACAAAGATTTTAAGAAAAATCTCCTCACCACAAACTACTCTTTACATGGAAAAAATTAAGAAAGATTTGATTTTCTCAAAAATGGCTAACAAGTTTGATTAAATGCCGTATATTAAAGACATTTACATGATAAAAATAAGTATATCTAGAATTTTCTGGGAATAGGCTCCTTTAGACCACTTTATTCTGAATGAATTTTTCATAACGGTAGGAGATGAACAAAAATTTACTGCCCAAAAATGTAGATCTCGTTAAAACATGCAATTTATGTCATATACATTTTTTTCGTGCAGTTGGCCATTTCCGAGATATTCCTTGTTTTTGTTTCTGTTTTCAAATGCTTAAACTTTTCTCTTACGGGAATATATAAACTCCTGGTCATGCAAATAAACGGATTTCTGCCATCTTTTATGTGATCTGACTGTCCTTTTAGCCGAGTGTATTTCTCTTCTACTTGAGAGAAAGCATTACTGCTAACGTTTATTCGATGGGCATGAATTAGACACAAGAATAAGCCTTTTAACAATAATTTGTTACAGATGTGTAGAGAATGTCATGTGAATAGAACACATTAGAGTTTTTAATGTTGTTCTGCTACCAGTTTTTACTTTCTCTAGCCCCGTATGTACAATGTACTTAGGGATAGAGAAGTATTGTATTCCACCCAAAAATTCGATGTCGAGATTTCACCGGAAATACATGTTTTAGGACCCCCTGAATCCAAAAAAAAACATTTCCAGAAAAAGGTCCGTGTGTGTGTGTGTGTGTGTGTGTGTGTGTGCCCGTGTGTTTGTGAACACGATAACTCAAAAACGAAAAGTAGCTAAAATACCAAACTTGGTATTTAAGTTCAGTATCTTCCTGGAATGCGACACGAAGATTTTGAGAAAAATCTTTCCACCCTAAACTACCCTTTACATGGAACTCTTTTTTGAAAATTTTGATTTTCTTAAAAATGGCTCTAACGATTTTGATTAACATATCGTATATTAAAGATATTTACCTGACAAATAAAATGTATATCTTGAATTTTCTGGGAATAGCTTCTAAAGACCTGTTTATTCTGGACGAATTTTGCTTAATTTGGCATAAATAGTAAACCGTTAGAGATAGACAAAAACTTACTATACAAAAAATGTAGGCCTTGTTAAAATACACAAATTACGTCATTCACATTTTTTTCGTGGATCTTACCGTTTTCGAGGTATTCATTGTTATTAGTTTCAGTTGTGAAGTACTTATACTTTTCTCAGACGGGAGTGTCAGTTTTTCTTTTGTTCTACTCCTGGCCAAGAAAAGAAGCGATTTGTAATGACAATCGCATAACGACAGCTTTTAAAACATTTGACTATCGATTTAGCCT
Source organism: Hymenopus coronatus (assembly GCA_030762935.1). Taxonomy (NCBI): domain Eukaryota; kingdom Metazoa; phylum Arthropoda; class Insecta; order Mantodea; family Hymenopodidae; genus Hymenopus; species Hymenopus coronatus. Next base: position 10,523,339 of record CM060886.1, on the reverse strand, counting down.
AGTGTATTCCCTTATTTTCTTCCTACTTATAAGGAACTAAATAATAAGAACATTGTGCTGAATACCTCGATTAACAAGGTGCAGAAAGAAGAATAATCTTATGTAAGAAGTTTGTAGAACGGCTAGAGAAAGTCATGTGAGTGTAACACATCAGATTTTTAAAAATTTGACACTCGCTATTTCCTTTTTAATTCTCTAGCATGACCTGTGTGCATTGTGTGTAGAGAAAATATCGTATTCTACGCAAATCTTCTATACCGACATTTCACCGGAGAGGTAAGCTTAGAGTCACCCTGAGTGGGAGAAAAAAATTAGAAAACCGTCCGCGCGTGTGTGTGTCCGCGCGCGTATGTAATCGTTGAGTGTCTCTGAACAGCATGGCTCAAAAACGAAACGTCCATTAATTACCAAACTTGGTATTCAAATTCAGATCCAAAGAAGATTTTCCAGAAAGTTGGCCCACCTCCAATCTGTCTTTATATGGAACATTTTGCGAAAATTTTGATTTTATCAAAAACTGATTTAGTGATTTTTAATAAAAATACAATGTATTTAAGATATTTTACGAGGATTGAAATGTATATCTTGAATTTTCTGGGAACAGGCTCTGAACACCTTTTCTGTATATGATAATTTTTGTATAGGCGATAAATAAAACTTACTATTGAGACCGCATGTGGGATTTTTGATGGACAAAGCGGCGCAGCGGATGGTTTTCTCCGATTTCACCCGCTATTGTATTCCACCGGGGCCTCATCTTCGTTCCCTGTGTCATCGCCTACGGCGCATTATGCAATAAAAGCGGGCGCTAAACACTCTCAAAAAAATTATTACAGAAAAAATAGACATCTCATTAAGCATACAATTTATCTCCTATGCATTTATTTTGTGGACTGAAACCATTTTTGAGATGTTGCTGGTCATTGGCTTAAAAGTTCCAATACTTTTATTTCCTCAACTGAGATGTCGTTGTTTTTGTTTTTTCTGCACGCAGAATATGATCACAGCTTGCATATAATTACTACCGTTGTAGTCTAATGCGTTTCTTATTCCTCTTGAACCTACGAAAACATGGAATAAAAAGCATTTATACTAATATTTATCTGATTTGCATAAAATAAATGGAAAACTAAGCTTTTAAACGAATAAGTTGACTAAAAATGTGAGTATAACACATCAGATTTATTATTTTTATTAAAATGCGTTTTCGGAGTTGATGGTGCCCTAGAACATATACAGGGTTACTACAAAAGAAATATACAACTTCAACTACCTGTAAAACAAAAACTATTAGAGACAGCAACCTAATTATTTTGGAGGTATGTTGAGAAACTCAAAGTTTCGTTTGTTACTATTGGTAGTGCTGTAGTGTTTTGTTTGTTGTTGCAGAAGCTGAAATGACGGAAAATCCTGTGAAAAAGGCATATTGCGTGTTGGAATTTGCTAGAACGCAATCAGCAACTGTTGTCCAACGACATTTTAGAACACGTTACTACAAAAATGAAATGATGCGCTCACAAAAACCAGCATCGTCTTCATCATGTCGCAACATGTCGATGCAAAAGTCACGCCGTATGACCTTATCTTCTTCACTCAGAAACTGCAACATCTGTAATCTGTAAGGCATCATGTGCAGTCGCTTCCGCAAGATTTTCCATACAGTTTGCTGTGGAATTTGTAATTGCATGCTTGCCCTAGATGTCGATTTCTGTGGGCTTCTTATGTAGGCAGAACGAACACGTTCAACGTTTTCTTCCGAAACTCTTGGTCTTCCCGAGCTCTTCCCTTTACACAAACATCCCGTTGTCTCGAATTTTCTATACCAGTCGTAGATTGACTTTCTAGTCGGTGGCGTTTTGTGGTAACGTGTTCTAAAATGTCGTTGGACAACAGTTGCTGATTGCGTTCTAGCAAATTCCAACACGCAATATGCCTTTTCCACAGGCTTTTCCGCCATTTCAGCTTCTGCAACAACAAACAAAACACTACAGCGTTACCAATAGTAGCAAACTAAACTTTGAGAGTTTCTCAACATACCTCCAAAATAATTAGGTTGCTATCTCTAATAGTTTTTGTTTTACAGGCAGTTGAAGTTGTCTATTTCTTTTGTAGTAACCCTGTATTTTAGATGCAACTTCTTATCTAACTTTTGGTGGAAATTCACAATTTCCTCTGCTTCCTCAACATATTGCACAAGGACAAAAAAAAAAAAAAAGAGTTATTCTTTAAACATTCTTTTTAAATTGCAGTGGAAGGTTACTTAAGTTGAAAATGTTTAGATTGCAAATAAGAATGTAGGAACGTTCCCCTCATATATTATATGTGTGTCATGTTTAAGGTTCGTGAGTAAAATAGATAAACATTGATCTCTCGGTGAGCATTATCTAAACGTTAACAATTATCCACGCTAAAGTTCAAGTTTCTATTTGAGATTTCGTCCGTGAGCTGAAAATACACGACCTAAAGTTTAGACGTAACCAATTAAGCATGCATACACAATTTGCATTAACCATGGATAAAGATCAACTGGTGAAGGCCTGTTTATACTTTCGCCACAGATTTGCACTTTATAGCCGTAAAAACAAAGTCAGCTGCGTCATAACCTGCTTTACACGGTTTCCACACCTGAATTTCATAATTAACATATGCAATACTAATCTAAAATTGTTACTAAACCGTCTTATAAACACATTAATATTTAAAAACAACAGAGTAAATGGTGACCGCCTTCGGGCAAACAAGTGAGGCTCCAAGGCCGAATCCATAAACTCTCTGCTTACAATATGCAAGCTATTATTTTGTGGCAACAAATTACCTGGCACGTTGATATGGTTCTTGTTACTAAGAAGCGTATCTTTAGAGCTAAGCAAGGTTGCGCGCTACTTTATTGTGCATTAACGAGTTGTTCATATAAAGCATGCGCAGTAACATGTATGTTCCATTAGTTACCTAACTTGCCAATTACGTGCTCCTCACCCGTCATGGATTGGGCCATTGCTGTCCCGTTCCGAGGCTCATATTGTCTCTCCACCGAGTTCTTGGTGACCCAAGGCACGCTTTCCAAACGGGAGGTAAAATAAAACTTGCCATGGCATTCTTTCCACATGCTGTACCATCTTTTTTGATATGCATCGATATCTTCGGTATTGGTTTTAAAACCAAATGACCATACTATGAATCCTGGGACTTAAAGTACTTACAGCATTGTAAGTCGCCATTGGGGTTGTTATCTCAAAGTCAGTTGAGAAATTCAATGCTATGCCAGCATGTTGCCATGGTAGCTCAGTGGCAGAGCAACCGGCTAGAGACCGGGAGAACAGGTTATGGCATTACATTTTTCAGTCTGACTCTACCTATCCATCAATGTCTTCCATTATATTTTATGCTTTAATTTATCCCTTATTTCACTGTTTTTAATTTGTCGTAAGGTAACATTTTCAACAAATTTGAGAATCTTTTTTTGCACAACTTCAATTCCCTTTTTATCTTGGGCTCCCAGAATTCATTTTCACTTCCACAGAGAAGTACAGACTTTGATATCACTTATTTTAACATCTTTTGACATATATATTAATACAATTTCAGAAGAAACATGTAAAAGTTACCAGTTAAAAACTAAATTTGACGAGCATTCATTGTTCCATGTAGAAGTATGCATAAATTATTTAAAAAAATATTTCCTGAGGATTTTTGGCCCAAAGGCTTTCTTTTTACTGGATTTAGAGCAACGTCACGACCGGAACAAATTTATAAACATAATGAACATTTTAGGACCAACAACGGAGAACTGAGTGACAAAATAGAAGTTTCATCACGAACATTAGTGTTATTCCAATGGAATGTGCAAACTGTAATAAATAAAATTAGCGAACTTGATATTTTACTTAGTAAATACAAAGTTAATATTTTAAGTTTTTTCAATATTGGGTAAACGATATTGAAATTGAAAATTTAATTATATCTACCTAACTTTCATCAAGCCAGTGCATTTTGTAGTGATAAGGTTGTGCTGTATTTCTACGCAACGACTTGAGCGGAATTAAAATATGTGACGTCCAATTTTACTATGAAATATGATTAAGAATTAGCAGTTGTGTATATGGTTAGTTTAGATGCAATTATGAAGTCAGTGTATCGAGTGCCCAATGATCGTAATTTCACAAGATTTTATGATTGTTTATAAAATAGTTTAAATTGGTTGTCCTCTAAATATCATAGGGTCTCAATTATTTTAGGCGCTGATTTAATATAGATTTTCTAACTGATAGTAGAAATAAACATGAGCTTATTAATGGGTTGGCAACGTTTGGAATCAAACTCACTATTTTTGAAGTAACTAGGCTAAATTTGAATGGACATGAGAGCTGTATTGATAATATAGGCACGACAATGTACGATGATAAATTTACATCACTGGTAAAAAAAAGTTTAATGTCTGATCATTTTGCCATATTATTTGAAGCCATTATTTGTTTTAATTTCAATACCAATTCGTGTAAGTAAGCTATATAGGCCTATTAGTAATAGTTGCGCTATTCATTTCTATCTCCTTCTTAGCAACGTGAACTAACTTTATATACAACGACTGATGTGCACTTTAAATTTGACCATTTTTATGATCTATTTTTATCAATAGTTGAAACTGCTTTTCCAATTAGAAACAGTAGTTATAGAAATGTAAATGGCGTGTTATTTATGGACGCTCTTTAACTGCTGAGGTTCTCAGCGTCCCATTCTATACTGGGCATGAAAGCCCGCTCAATTTTGCTCAGAGGCCTTTCTATCAGGCTTGAAGTTCTTTTACGTGCCGTAAATCTACGACACGGGACCAACGGCTTTACTTCCCTTCTGAAGGAAGCCATGCTAAGGCTTTTTACCGGTTTGAACCCGGGACCTGGGCATATGAAGTTAATATGGTAACCATTACACCACAGAGGGCGACTAGAGTAATTATGGTGTCAATAAAGGTAATGACAGATTAAAATTCAAAAGTTATACAGATAATCTTGTTGAACTTAACTCATTATGTTTAGAAATGTATCAAAAATACAAGACTACTAGTGCACAAGAATTCAGAGAGAAATATAAAGAATTAAACAAGAAATACAAAACAAAGATTAAAAAGGCAAAAATTAATTATAATTCTGAAAGCATATTACATGTTGTCAATAAAACTATGTGGTCAATTGTCAAACAAAATATTTATGACAAGCCATCCCAGGCTATAGAGAATCTAAATTGTGATGAATTTAATAAATATTTCCTAAATGAAATACACAATGCTAAGTGTAATATTCCTTTAGCTAAAAACTATGTGCAAGAATATTTACAGAATGTACATTCAACTATAGATTGAAATTCTGAATTTTATAATATTACTGTTGAAGTTTACAAGGCCATGTTAGATCTCAATAACAGTAAAAGCATGGATGTGTAATATTTAAACTCTTATATTATTAAACTAGCTGCCCCTTATATTTCTGAAGCATTAACACACTTATTTAATGGCTGTATTCAAAATGGACTTTTTTCGTTTTGCTTAAAATGAGTCAAAGTAGGCCCCATCCATAAGAAAGGCGCCAAAGGTACTTATGATAATAGACTTGTGTCTATTGTGCCAGTTACAGGGAAGATGTTTGATATTATTTTAAATAATCAAATTGTCAAGTATTTTTAGAGCAAGTATATATTTTGTGGTAATCAGCATGGTTTTAGAGCTGGGCGATCCATGCAATCAAATATTTTATAAGTATATATAGTATTATGAGTACTGAGACAATGAAAAAAAAATTATGACATGTCTAAGACATTTGATAGTATATCTCATTGTGTTTTATGGATTTAATGATTTAGCTCTGAGTCTTATAAACTCAAACTTGAGTGATAGATTTCAATTTGTATTTTTAAATGGTAAATTTTTATAATATGTAGCGATTGCAACTGGAGTACCGCGAGGTTCTATATGGGACCGGTGTTCTTCATTGTTTATATGAATGATTTGCCTGCAGCCATTGATGATGTTAATACGTCATGTTTTCTATACGCTGACGATAGTATAGTCAGAGAAAGTCCGTACCTTAGCCTTAAGTTAGAGACAATGGACAGAATAGTTAATGATTGGTGTATGGCAAACTCTTTATCCTTGAATTTAGATAAAACTGAAGATCTTACCATTAGCCTCAATACGAATTATAAAGTTGAGAAAGTAAAGTTCTTGGGAATTTATATTGCTTCAAACCTGAAATTGAAAGCACACATAGAGCAGGTTTGTAAAAAAAAATAACCATTGGGATATTTTTCATCAGGAAGCTAAAATACCAAATATTCTAAAAGTTGTGTATTACTTATATATTGATTCTCACTTGACATATGCAATATTACTATGGAAAAATGACCCAAGTGTCAAAAGACTTTTGAAATTACAAAAGATGGCAGAAGATTAACATACAATGTAGATGGTAGAGCCCATTGCAGGCCGTTATTTGGGAAGTTGAAAATTCTTACAGTTGTTTCCTTATATATTAGTAAATGTTTGTTTTATGTAAAACATAATATTGACACATACTTACCAATAGTGCTACTCATAGATATTACACCAGAAATAATTAAGGTATAAGTTTTGCAGAAATGTAACAACTTAAACCAGTTTGAATGCCTTTGGTGTAAAATTGTATAATGTACTGCCACAGTATATTAACAACTTGAACAATAATAATTTTAAGATAGCAGTTAAAAGACGTTTATTAGATCTATGTCCATATGATGTTAATTAATATTTTAAAGCACCGAGTATTAGTACTTTCTGACTGTGGGTATTGTTGTTGTAAATTTTATTACTTTCCTTTTTATGTAATTGACAATGTCTATGCAATGTACATGCTCTTATACAGTAAATTTATTGACATTATTGATATTGATATTTATAAAAACGTTTTCTTATTTTTCCATTTATTTGATTATACATCAGTATATTTTCTTCTACATCAAGATTTATTCTATAGACACTTAGATTACACTCAATATATCTAAAACTACGCACTTGCTCTATATTTTGGGCCCTGTGAAACTATATTATATTGCTCTTATATTTTTACACTCCATCGCTAATTTCTATATTGTATGTTTTTAAAATGTTATTAGACTTTGTTACCTTACAATTCAATACATCCTATCTCCTAGCCAACAAGACTGGTCATCACCAAATAAAATTGTTAAAATTCTGTTATTTCTTGCCAGGAAAATTTCTTTTGGTGTATGTTTCCATTCATCTAATATTGTATCAATATCACATTAAAATAAAACCAAGACAGAGTGTCGCCGGCCCACATTTTTTGTTACTAAATTGCACTTGCATGGATTTAATTTTGCATTATAATATTAATAACTTGAGTGATGGAATTTTAAATATGATATTTAAAAGTAGCAGCAATACTCGCTTTATTGATCATCAAGTTCTGAAACTATTCTTTGTATATTGAAGAAATACTCCGGAAAGCATTTACACAGTACTACTTGTTTGGTATAGAACGATATAGAAGGATATATTTTTACTTTCTCTACACATAGTGTACAGAGAAGGTATTGCATTCCACCCAAAAATTCGATACCGAGATTTTACCGGAAATATATGTTTTAGGGTCCCCTGTATCCAAAAAAAGAATTGACAGAAAAAGGTCCGCCCGCGTGTGTGTGTGTCTCCATGTGTCTGTGAACACGATCATTCAAAAACGAAAAGTCGGAAAAATACCGAACTTGGTATTTAAGTTTAGTATCTTCCAGCGATGCGACACGAAGATTTTGAGAAAAATCCCCCCAAACCCAAACTATCCTTTACGTGGAAAAATTTTCGAAAATTTTGATTTCCCCAAAAAATTAGCTATAACATTTTGATTAAAATATCATATATTAAAGATATTTACCTGACAAATAAAATGATTACTTGAATTTTCTGGGAATAGCCTCTGAAGACTATTGGATGAAATTTACAGAATTTTGCATAACTGCTGAACCGTAAGAGATGGACAAAAACTGATCTTTTTTCGTGGAGTGGATCATTTTTGATATATTTTTGTTATTGGTTTCAGCTTTAAACAACTTACTTTTCTGATACGCGAATTTGTGAACTTCTATGCATAGAAACAAAGAAACTGCGGTCACATAGCAACGAGAATTTGACTAATACCTTAGCCATATTTCGCTTCTACTTACAAGCAAGCAAGTAATAAGACTATTTCTGTTAATTTTTTCTCGATTAGCATGAAGCAAAAAGAAGCACAACCTCTTTACCAATAATATGTTGCAGATTTGTAGACAAAGTCATGTGGATGGAACATATCAGATTTTTTTATTGTGATTTATTGTACTAAGACATATGATAATATTATGCTATAGCCGCTCTTAGGAATGGTATTTCCTTCATTGTTTCCCTTATAAATGTACGAGAGTCTTCAGAAAGTAACGAACGATTTGGCATAACGATATAATAAAGAAAGATATCAACACAAAACTTTATTTACAAAGTTACAACACCTTACTCTGTTTCTCAATGCAATCTCCATTCTGTCAAGGTCATGGCAACGCTGCCTTCTACCATTAAATCTACTACTACATAATAATAATAGGCCCATTTCATGTCTTGAATATAATTTTGCGTTTCGGTGTAACTCTACAGAAGTCCAAGAGAATAACACTTCTTTGAAGATTAATGGGTGTGAAAATAATCCTTAGTAGCGTTATGTAATACGCCAGAATTAATTCTTCAAAAAAGAACGACTTCTCGACAGCTGAAACGGCCTTACACTCAGCGTGATGTCGCCCGCATTAACAAAGATTTTAACAAAAGAAAGATGCGTGAGCATGCATATGCTTATAGCTAGCGACAACAATAACAAACAATCGTAGCCACTTCAGAAGCTCCCGACCTATACGCGCATTGAAATCTCCGTCGGCCTGGCCTTGCTTGCTGTTATCCCTGCTGCAGTTGACTTGAATGAATGAATAAGTATATTTTTTAACATAGCAATATCATACATAGAATTTCAACAGTCGCACGGGTCCACAGACCGTACGTGCTTTTGTATTACACATTACAAGCAATATTAAAACAACAACCACAATAAAGAATTAAAAGAGTAAACACGAAAATAAAAAGACAAAGGAAATACACAGTCAAAAGCAATATTAAACAACAATAAAAATTAAGAGTGAATCCGAAAATAAAGATACAAAGATATTCAAATGTAGCAATTTAAATTTACAGCACAAAGTACACCTTCATAAATGCACCCTCTTATAATAGATAATTACACTTAAAAGACATATATACACATAATATATACAACCCTAGCACACAGAGACCTAAGTATGACATAATATATATGTATGTAGAACATTGTAGTCACTTTTGTTTAGTTGATCTTATCCCCCCCCCTTCTCTATTGGCAGCCTCCTCAGATCTCAGCTGTCTTTCCTTAAATATAAATTTACCTAGCCCGTCCATGTTTTCCGTGCCTGATAGTAGCGTCCAACATGCTTCTAGCCCTACATTCGCAGTGGTAAAAAATCGCGGCAAATATTTTTCCCGCCATTCCTCCGTACCCCTACATCTTGCCAAGATGTGAGTCCACGACTCTTCCTCCTCGCAAATGGGACAGATTCTCGTAGCATTCTCGTCAGAAATTTTCGTGCTCCTCCATGCTCCTAGTCTAATCCACGCGAGCCCCTCTCTAATGAGTTTGGTACCTGTTTTGATGTATTGCTCCATACCCCACTCCGATTTCAGCCCAGACTGCACTTCTAATGACACCTTCTCTGTGCATTGCGCAATTATTTGCTGTCTGTCAATATCACAGAGGCGGTTCTTAATTTTTCTCCAAATACTTCGCCTGTTTTCCTGCCCCGCCATCCAAATGTCTCCCATCCCAATGGTTTCCAACCCTTTCTTTAATTTTGATGCCCACGTCAAATTACCTTCCATTCGCAACTGTTCACGGTAGCAGACTGCCCTAATTAGAGATTGATTTCCGTGAACGATTCTCATCGAATATTTAACTGCTCTGATTTTGCACTCTATCGTTTCACTATGTTGACTTGCAGCTTAAGGTTTAAAGGACACTAGAGTGAAAAATCTGATGTGTTCCATTCACATGACTTTCTCTACATCTCTGCAACAAATTATTGTTAAAAACCTTATGCTTCTATTTACTTCATGCTAATCGAGAAAAAATTAGCAGAAATAGTCTTAATACTTGCTTCCTTGTAAGTAGAAACGAAATAAGGGAGTACCATAGGTTAAAGTGGTAGTCAAAAGCTGGTTGCTATGTGACTGAAGTTCCTTTGTTTGTATTGACAAGAGTTGACAAACTCCTGTATGAGAAAGTATAAGTTTTTGAAAGCTGAAAAAAACAACAAGGAATATCTAAAAAACAACCAACTCCACGAAAAAAACGTATATAACATAAATTGTGTATTTTAAAGTGCTCTACATTTCTTTTGTGTGGTAAGTTTTTGTCCATTTCTTACGGTTTAGCAGTATTGCAAAATTCCGTAAAATTGATACAGAATAAAGTAGTCTTCAGAGACTATTCCCAGAAAATTCAAGCTATTCATTTTATTTGTCAGGTAAATATCTTTAATATTTGATATTTTAATTAAAATATTAAAATATTTAGAGCCATTTTTAAGAAAATCATAATTTTCGAAAACATTCTATGTAAAGGATAGTTAGAGGTGGGGCGAGTTTCTTGAACATTTTCGTGTCACATCCTTGAAAGATTCCTAACTTAAATACCAAGCTTGGTATTCATGGTATTTCGTTTTTGAGCTATGCTTTCCACAGACACACACATAGACACACAGACACACACGGACCTTTCTCTGAAAATGCTTTTTTGGATTCAGGGGGATCCAAAACATGTATTTCCGTTAAAATCTCGGTATCCAATTTTTGGGTGCAACACCATACCTTCTCTATACACTATGTACATAGTACGTGTAGAGAAAGTAAAAAGGATGGCTAGAAATCAGGTATTTGGTGAGGTTATGTATGCGAGGTGTGCAGCAACCGTTGAGTGGCGGAAGCGCAACCTTGCAGCTGTTTCTTTAAACATTACATCCAAGTAAGAAAAGAGCTCAAGCAGGCAAAGGGTGCGGATAGATCTGTTACTACCAGAACAGTTGTGTTCCACCTTGGGTGACAGTTTACAGCATTGGAATACGTAACAGAGAAAGTAGACAGAAAATAAATGCTTTAGATAATACGAGTATTATTCATTTCACAACGTGGTACTCAATTACATTACTTCAATAGTGTGGGACATTATCCTTATATTTCTTCCCAGCTATTACTGACATTGATGAAACGTCTCAGTAAAGGATTCTATTGAGCCAGATGACTCCGCAGAGACTTGTTGGACTCACATTCGGGGCATCTCCTGTTTATTACCGGGCAGCGCCCATTCTCATCAAGGCGTTTATCGCATTTTTCCCCTGATCGACAAGGTGAATACAGAGGTGGTTTCTTCTACTCTTTTCCTCATTTCTTTTCCTAATTCAGGCGTCTTTTCAGAATGCACGTCGGTAGTGCCAGACAGATAACGCGTTGCTAGCGTTCTGGAACGAATTCTCCCGTTGAAGGTCAGAGAGGGAGGGACAGAGAGATAGGGATAGAGAGAGAGAAAGAGAGAGAATAATCTCGCGTCGACCTGCCGCGCTCCTGAGATTCGTCCCTAATGGCGCGCGGATGTTAAAATTTGGGAATGTTAGAGACCTCTGCGCATCTTTGTTGTTCGTCATCCTGCGGCCTATAACCTCCTAAACATTCATTATTTCGACCGTGCCACCCGGAGAGTGTAACTACAATTGATCGTAGTGAGAAAACGGGTAATAGGTATATTCTAATCCTTATGTAACGGATCATAAGCAACCTGCAAGAAATCTGAAACAGTTGCAAGGAATAGGGCTTCATCATGAATGTTTATAAATGGAGCACATTGCAGCAGATATCAAGCCAAAGAAAGATGATATTAGCACAGCGATGGTATTATTTGAACGCATACTTTATACAATAAAATCCGATAATACGCTCAGCTGTTTGTCAGTGCACTATTTAGGCGCAATCACTGTAAGTTTCTGCATAGAGAGTTTGCAATGGTACATTTAAAATATTTATCTGACTTATAAAATGCATATATTCAATTTTCTCCGAATAACATGTGAATCCTCTTTTCATACACAAACAACCTCCTAAAATTCTGGTGTGTTCCATCCTTATGACTTTTGCTACCTACTCTGCAACCAAGTGTACAAACGCTTATATTTTTCTCTAATTCATGCTAATCGAGTCAAAACAGCATAAACTGTTTTGTTACTTTTTTGTTCCTTCTAAATAGAAGGGAAAATGGAATACCTTAAGCTAAAGCGATAGTCAAATCGGTTAAAAGCTGATCGCTGTGTGATGGAATTGGATTTCACTACCATTTGCATTACCAGGATGAAAAATGGGGGAAAGGCTTCATTCAAACAAACAAAAAAAAAAAACTTTTATGAGATGAAAGGGTTTATGAGATCAGCAAAAATCCTCCAGAAAGAAGAGAGCTTTACAAACCTTTCACAGAAAATTCAAGATATACATTTTATTTTAATATATTTAATATATGCATTTTACAGCCATTTTTGAGAAAATTGAAGTTTCCTATTGTATCCTTAAATACCAAGTTTTGAAATTAATCGACTTTTCGTTTCTGAAATATGTTGTTCACAGACAAGCACGTATTTTTTTTTCTTTTTTTTTCTTTTAGATTCAGATGTTCTCACCGATATCGGTGAAATCTCGGTATCGAATTTTCAAGTGAAATACAATAAGATATCTAGATAGTATGTACATGATGTAAATGGTAGAGAAAGTAAAAGTGCCATTTGTTCTGGGAATCCCAAAAAAGTTTTGCAGTAAATTCATAGCATCAATTTTTGGATAGAATACAATCCTGGAGTACGCAGTATAGAGAGTATAGTATAGGTATTAGCGGATATAGAAACATGTTCATTGAAAGCTAAGTTGTTTTAAAGGAGGAAGAAGAAGAGGATAAAAGAAATTGTGTTACAGTATCTTCTTCTTGATTTATTACAACAATACTAATCACAATAACGCCGTGCGGCAATGGCAAAGTAAATGTTACAGCAATAAATGGGCTTGCAATGTCAACTCCTGTGTTATATTAATGCACATAAACTTATGAAAGGCTTCACTTATACACAAATCTCTGAGAACTGCATACACCGTTATTATAAGGTTAAATTAGAAAGTGAACACTATTATAATATCCTGTAGTATTACAAGCTTTTGTAAGAAATGGCACATTAACGCTCTTTAGTTTCAACTCATTACAAATAATGAACTTCTGAATAAATATTACAGCTTTTAGTCTGCCCACAAATATATAGGCTTTGGGCGTATTACTTTCTCTACACGTAGTATGCGCACAGTGTATACAGAGGGTATTGCATTCCACCCAAAAATTCGATACCGAGATTTCATCCGAAATACGTCTTTTGGGTCCCCCTGAACTAAAATAAGCATTTTTAGAAAAAGGACAGCGCGTGTGTGTGTCTATGGGCAGCATAGCTCAAAATCGAAAATACCGTTTACATGGAAAAGTTTTCGAAAATTTTGATTTTCTCAAAAATGCCTCTAAAATTTTTGATTAAAATATCGCATATTAAGGACATTTACCTAAAAAATATAATGTATATCTTCAATTTCCTAGTAATAGCCTCTAAAGACTACTTTATTCTGGATGAATTTGACGGAATTTTGTATAACTGGCAAACCGTAAGAGAAAGCCAAAAAACTTACTTAACAGAAATGTAGAGCTCATTAAAACTCACAATTTATATAATATACATTTTTTCGTGGGGATATTTTGAGATATTCCTTGTTATTCGTTTCAGCTTTTAAAAACATATACTTTTCTCATACGGGAATTTGTCAACTCCTGTCCTTAGAGACAAACCAAGGAAAATCAGTCACGTAGCAAGTAGCTTAATACTTTAGTCTATGCTACTCGCTTATTTCCCTTCTGCTTACTAGGAAGCAAGCAAAAATACTATTTCTGCTAATTTTTTCTCAATTAGCATGAAGTAAAAAAGAAGCATAAGCTTTTCATCAATAATTTATTGTACAGATGTAGAGAAAGTCATGTGAATGGAACACATCACATATTTTTAAAATATAATATTTACATTCGTGTGTGTCTAACTTGGTATTTAAGTTTAATAATTTCCAAGGATACGGCACGAAGATTTTCAAGAATATTCCTCCACCTCCAGCTACCCTTTACATGTCACATTTTTCCAAAACTTTGATTTTCTCAAAAATAGCTCTACGATCTTGATTAAAACGCCACATGTTTAACGCATTTCTGTGACAAACGAAACGTATATCTTGAATGTTTTGGAAATAGCTTCTGAAGATCCCTTCATTCTGGATGACTTTGGTATAACTCGTAATCGAGAAACAGAGAACATTTAGTACACAAAAAATGTAGATCTCATTAAAGCATACAATTTCTATCAAAAACAGGTTCTTTATAGAGTTAACCGTTAACCGTTTCCGTAATATTTCTTTTTATTGGTTTCACTTTTAAACTACTTAAACTTTTACCAAGCGAAAAATCAACTTTCGTTTCATCTCTTTTGTTTTACTCCCAGGAATGCAAAGGAGAACCGAACTTCAATTCTGTCACACAGAGATATCTTTTAAAATGTTTCACTATCGCTTTAAGCTAGGCCAAATGAATTCCCTTGTTTCTCTTCTACCTACAAGGAAGCAATTAATAAGACCATCTTTGCTGAAGTTTACCTCGATTAAATGACGTAGATAAAAGAATAATCTTTTACAAGGAAAGTTTGTTTAAGGAACAGCTAGAGGAAGTCATGTGAATGGAACACCTCAGATTTTTGTGCATTTAAATTACAGAATATTAAAGAAGAGCTATTATTATGTGCTGCATTAAAATTTCTTGATTAGCATGAACACTCTTTAATTAACAACTCAGTAATAATATTTTGGTAAATTCAAATAATGTGTACTTGAATAAATATCATGCCTTTTAATCTGCCACATGTATATATTTAGGGTTTGGGCTTATGTTTAAAAAATAGGTAACATATTCATTCGTGTGTGTTTGTGAATAGTACAACCCTAAAATGGAAAATCAGTTAAGTGCCAAACTTGGTATCCAAGTTTAGCATCTTCCAAGATACAGCATGTTTTTAGAAATATTTGATGTTCTCAGAAACGGGTCTAATGAATTTTATTACAATGTCATGTTTTAAAGATATTTACCTGAAAATAAAACATATATCCTGAATTTTCTGAGAATAGCATCTGAAGCGCCCTTTATTCTGGAGGCCTTTTGCATATCAGTAAACCGTAAGAGATAGACAAAGTATTACTACATAAAAAAAGTACGCAACATTTAAACATATAGGTACATGGTAAAATATAACATGTCCGGGCTTGTAGGCCATGTTCGAATATTAAAATTATTAAAATAATTAAAACTTGACGTTTCGTCCTCAGCTGTAGAGGACATCTTCAGAGCTGAAGCTGGGCAGGAACGAGGTACATTTTTTGTGTAGTTAAAAATTTCCGAGATATTCCTTGTTATTGGTTTCAATTTTGAAATACTTACACTTTTCTCAAACAGAAGTCGTTTGTTTTTCTTTTGTTTATACCTTGTCACTAAGGAGAGCAATTCTCATTACTTAGCGACAGTTTTTAAAGTTTTTTTTTGGTTATATTTATATCTCGCCTTTAATTTCTAGATCATGTTGACGGTTTCTCTTTTGAAACAATTGCACATACCAACGATTACACTAAAGTACCGTTGGTACTTTTCTTTGGTGAATTTCTTTAACTTTGCATGCATACATTTACACTTACATTCATTTCTCCACTTTGCGGAGTATGAACAATAATCTAGGCTAAAGAAAAAGTCTTTCCCCAACTGAGAATGGAACTCAGAACCTCTTGCTCAGCTAGCAGATGCCCTACTAGCTGAACTACGGAACTCGCTTTAGCCTAGTGTATTCCCTTCTACATAATAATAAACCCGCTTCTGTTAATTCCTATATCGATTAGGGTGAAGTAGATATCAAAAATTTTGTTGTGTTCCATTCACATAACTTGCTCTAGCTGTTTCATAAACAAACTTTTCTTACAAAAGTTATTTTTTTAACTACACCATGTTAATCAAGATAACTATTACCTATAATACTCGCTTCTTTGTAGTGGAACGGAATGCACAGGCTAAAGCGATGAACAAATCTTTTAAAAGCTGGTAAAACAATTGAAATTCAGTTCTCTTTTCTTGTTAGGAGTAAAGCAAACAGAGAGGAAAAGAACAATACTCTTCCGTTTGAGAGAACTTTATATAGCATAAAACTGAAACAATTAATTCGGAATATTTTGAAAACAGTTAACTCTATTAGAAATGCATATGACATTAATGTGTGTTTAAACGAACTCTGCATTTTTGTATAATAACTTTTTGTCTATTTCTTACGGTTTACTAGTTATGCATAATTTAGCAAAATGCATCCAAATGAACACACCTTCAGAAGCTATGTCCAAAAAATCTGAAGTGTTCCATTCACATGACTTTTTCTACATCTCTGCAACAAATTATTGTTAAAAAGCTTGTGCTTTTAAATACTTCATTCTAATCGAGAAAAAATCAGCAGAAATAGTCCTATTCCTTGCTTTCTTGTAAGTAGAAGCGAAGTGGTTAAAGTGATAGTCAAAAGTTGGTTGCTATGTAACTGAAGTTCCTTGTTAGTATGGACAGGAGTTGAAAAATTCCTGTATGAGAAAAGTGTACTTTTTTAAGGCTGAAACAAAAAACAAGGAATATCTAAAAAACGATCAACTCCACGAAAAAATGTATGTAGGATAAATTATGTGTTTTAAAGTGCCCTACATTTTTTATATTGTAAGTTTTTGTCCTCTCTTCCGGTTTAGCAATTATGCAAACTTCCGTAAAATTCATCCAGAATAAAGTAGTCTTCAGAGGCTATACCCAGAAAATTCAAGACATACATTTTATTTGTCGTGTAAATATCTTTAATATACGAAATTTTAATCAAAATTGTTAGAGCCATTTTTGAGAAAATCAAAATTGTCGAAAAAAGTTCCATGTAAAGGGTATTTGGGGTGGGGGGATTTTTCTCAAAATCTTCGTGGCGTATCACTGGAAGAAGTCAAACTTAAATAAAAACTTTGGTATTTAACCGACTTTTCGTTTTTGAGCTATCGTTTTCACGGACACAAGGACACACACACCCAGGACCTTTTTCTGAAAATGCTTTTTTTTGGATACAGGGGACCCAAAAACATTTATTTCCGGTGAAATCTCGGTATCGAATTTTTTGGTGGAGTGCAATATCTTCTCTATACACTATGTACATAGTACGTACAGAGAAAGTAAAAATTCAAGAAATACATTTTATTTTTGATATAAATATCTTTAATCTACGAGTTTTAATCAAAATTTTTGAGAAAAACAAACTTTTCAAACATTTTTTCATGTAAACGATAACTGGGGGTGGGAGTATTTTCTTGAAAATCTTAGTGTCACATACTTGGCATATACTATACTTAAATACTAAGTTTGGCATTTAAAAATCTTTTAGATTTTGAGCTATGGTTTTCACAGGCGCGCACGAGCGCGCATACATAAACACACTGCCTTTTTCTAAAATATATATATATTTCTTTTTAACTCAGGAGGTAGCAGAAAATTTCCGGTGAAATTTCGACATCAAATCTATGCACTATGTACATAGACGTGCAGGGAAAGTAAAAATGCTTTATTAAGAATAGTTTATTGTAGAATAGGTAGAGAACATCTACCAGTGAGTGTAACACATCAAATTTCTTTCTTTGTTTCATAACTTATTTTTTTTTTTTTTTTTTTTTTTCGTATTCACATAGTAAAGAGAACAGATTTCAAACCCATTAAATAGCAACCAACTGTGAAAGGCTTAATATAAGTACTCTGCTCTTGCCCACAGCGAAATGTGTATATGTATAATGAAGTGTCATCTGTATTAATCCAGAAGAACTTTAAATTCAAAGTTTACACATTTCGCTGTACAATATACCGTCCCTAGCAGATAAAGAAACTGACTTATACTCATAAAAATAAACTCGCTATGTGATATGTTAAAAGTGCCATGCTCTATGCTGATCACGAGGGAAAAAAGTCGCTCTATTCAGCAAACAAACCTTTCTTATAAAAGATACTTATTTTATCTACATCATGCAAATCGAATTAAACATTAGCGGAAATTATCTATTACTTGCTTCCTTGTAAGTAGACGCGAAATATGGGAATACATTAGGCTAAACTGATACTCAAATCTTTTAAAAGCTAGTCGCTATGTGAAACAATTTAGATTCGGTTCGCCTTGCTTGGTCCAGTTTGAGAAAAGTTAGCTAGTTCAAAATTGGAACGCATAACAAGAATGTCACGAATAAGGTCACCGCTACAAGAGAAACTCATATGACATAAAATATGTGTTTTAATAAGATCTACATTTACTATGTTGTACATTTTTGACTATCTATTACGTTTAACCGTTATGCAAAATTCAACAAAATTCATCCAGAATGAACAGAGGTTATTCCCATAAAATTCAATATATACATTTTGTTTGTGATGAATGTATGTTCCTTGGAAGACACCAAACTTAAATACCAAGTTTGGTATTTTCCAAAAATGCTTTGGATTCAGGGGGACCCAAAACTTATATTTCTGGTGAAATCTCGGTATCGAAATTTTGGGTGGAATGCAATACCTTCTCTATACACTATATACACAGTACGAGGTAGAGAAAGTAAAAATGGACATTCTCTATCTGTCCTGCAAACAACAAACTATTGTTTTAAAAGCATGTTCATATCTACATCATGCTAATTAGCAGAAACTGACTTATTACTTTTTCCCTTGCAAGTAGAAGGGGAATAAGACTAAAGCGAATCACATCCTGGTGGAAGTTCGGTCCCCTGCCAGACCAGGAGCACATTTGTGTCTGTCCCTTACGGCTTACCAGTTAACATTAGTCACAGAATGACAACATTTTAGACGTTACTCTCAGAAAATTCATTATATTCATTTTGTTTGTCGTGTGAATGTATGTAATATACGACATTTTAAACAAATTCATTAGAGGCATTTTTCAGAAAATAAACATTTTCGAACATTTTTCCGTATAAAGTTGAATTCGTTTAAAGTTTTCTTGTTTTATCCTTGAAAGGTGTTGAACTTGATTATTAAATTTCATACTTAACAGACTTTTCGTTTTTGAGATGTTCTACGCATACACACACGGACTTTTTTCGAAAGTGCTGTTTTTGGACTCCAAAACATGTATTTACGGTGAAATCTCGACATCGAAGTTTTGGGTAGAATACACACCTTCTTTACTTACTCTGTACATGGTACGTGTAGTAAAAGTAAATATGTTTAGGATATTCCTGAAAATTCCATCTTTTTTGTATTGTTTCATTTATATAGCCCTCTTTAACATCTAAGCTCATATCGGAGGCTTTGCACTTAAAACAACTCGTGGGTATAAATCATTTTATTTTCCTCTAACACACACACACACACATACACACACACACACACAGAGACTCTGTGGGGGGATAGGAAATAATGCTAGCTAAAGCAAACATTCCCCGCCCCAGCCGGGAATCGAACCCGAGACCTCCGGGTAAGAAGTCAGCTCGCTGACCACTCGACCACGGAGGCAGTCAAAATTCCATTTTGTTGATCAGACAAAACAACTTAAGCAGAGGTATGTATTTTAACACATATTTGTAGAGCCATTTTAGAGAAAGTAATGAAAAGTTGTTCATGAAAAGATTACTTTGGATTGGAAGTTATTTTTGAAAATCCTCTTATCACGTCCTTTGGAAAGCGTTAAATACAAACGTTGGTATTGGTTTATGGTGACATATTACACGTTCCATATTCGCGCGGACTTATTTCTAAAAGCTTTTGTTTTCCCTTGGTGCGTATATCAACATTTGTATTTTGAATTAAATTTCGATATTGAATGTTTTTGGGTGGAACACAATACTTCCTCTGTTTAGCATGAGTAGCAGAAAAATTAATAATTGATTCCGAAATGAAAAACAAATATCTCTGTCTGCATTTAAATTAACCTTTCCGGATTTTAACACAAAGTATGTTTTAAAGAAATAATTTAAAAGAGTTTTATGTCTAAACTCTAAATTTAGCAAAGTGACTGTTTAAAATCTGTATTGTTTAAACGTACCTCTTTCTTCACTTTCTTATTCTTTGTCATTATCATTGTTAGCGCTCAACAAACATATGGTTTACCATTTCAATAATTAGTAGCAATTACGATATGATATATAATACCAACTTAAGAGAAGTTCATGGAAGGGTTCATAAGAAGTATCAACGTATTCCCATTTTTAAGGATTCGTGATTATAAATCACTAAAAACATTATATTATATCCTATATATCAGATTTTACACATTTTCTTCACAAGAACAATCATGCGACTTGTAATGGCGATTATGTCTCCCGACGAAATGAATCCGCAATAACGTGTGAACAAAAGAAATTCTCTTCCTTTAATTAAAGTAACAACTAAAACCTTATTCTGAAAATGATAACTAATTTATTTGCAGTTTTCGACCCTTTATCAAATATTAAAAATTTATCAATTAACTGATTGACTTATATTGGAAAGTCCTGGTTTGGTGTCAAACCATCTACTCTGCCATTGGTTTTCTTCGTAGTTTTCCCAGGTTGGTGGGCGAATTCTAAGGTACATAGATCCTCTGCTGCCATGAGTTGTATGTTTTCATACTTTCTTTTTGTGTGTTTCACCTTATCTGTTTCAGGCTTATAGGACCAAGCGACGGTGGTTGGTTTGCTGCGGCAGGACGGTGGAATTCGCGCTGGTGCTAGGCGGGACCACTGGGGACCCTTTCCTTCTTGGGAGTGTCTCATCTTTTTCCCATTTAGGCAGGTCTAGCTGCCGTCAGGATTGATGAAAGGTTGGAATAGTTAGGGATCCAGGATACGGTCGCCCTTCCGGTTTCTCCTTCATCTCACCAGCTCCCCAGGGGTCAAAATGGGATGATAAAGGACCTAATGAATTTTGTGCTGCACTGCGTCATTTGGAAACGTCGAGATTGAAAATGTCAGCTGCCGTAATCCCTCAGACCTTCAAATAGTGAACGACATATATTAACAAAAACTAAGTCAAATGTTAAAACAGATGATTACAGTTGCATATAAAGCCGGTTAGTTCACCAGCATAGTGCTCATCGATATTTATCAATTACGCAATGAAAATAAATCCACAAACGTTATAATATATTTACTACTTCTTAACAACTATTGATTACATAAATCCAGAAACTTCACCGAAAGTATAAACTTATGATACAATAATGTATGATTTGCACATGTATTTCACTTCCTTTACCTGATACGTGTTTTGCTGGACTATTTTATTGAGAAAACAATTTTCTCGATAAAATAGTCCAGCAAAATAATAAACTCAGAATATGTCGGCGATTTAAAATTCCGATTTTGGGTTACTGTACTGATGCTATATGACTCAAGCGTCGATGACTTTGAATGGCTACTGATCCTCTCTCATTAAGTATACGTTTAAAATGAAAAATGGTATGAGTACAAACGATAAATAAATAAGTAATATAGTGAACTCTCCAAGTGTTGTGAAAGAATGAATTTTAATATGGTATAAAACAGTTTCAGAGAATGTAGGATGAGTGGAGTGCATATTTGGTATGGTGAAGAAGGAATAAAATATTGTGGTCCTTCAACCTGGCTGGTCATATCGGACGATGAATGAAATCGGTGAAATGATGCTCAAATGATCTCTGGGTCCATGGAGCTTAAAATTACTCGACATTCGTCTTCTCAGGATAAGGGAAACCCCGGATAAAAACCTCATCTGAATAACTCAACCTAAGCAAGATTCGAACTCGGGACCTGTTGAACGTGAAGCAGACACTCTACCACCACACTACATAGGCGGACTTTACCATTATTGTTTAATTTATATAGTCCCTTAAATTTCTACGGGCATGTAGGTTGGCTTTGTTTTAGAAACAATTGCTGGTGTTTTATCGCTGAACTGAAGGGTTTATTAACGAAAGTCTTTTAAATATTATATCATTAAACCGTCATCCAATCACTGGCACATGCATACTTCCAGTTATTATTATTATTATTATTATTATTATTATTATTATTATTATTATTTTCATTGTTATTATTATTATTATTATTAAAGACTAAAAGTCTATTGGTTTGGCTGGTTAATTAGTCACTGATAAAGTGTGAATGTACTTCATGATATTAAATTGGTGAAGAACTAATATTTTTTTAATATGGTAAAATTAAAAGAATCTTATTTATATATCTCAATAATGAATACAATATAATTTTAATCTAAACGAATATAATTATAAATAACATACAAAACCAGCGAATAAAGTGTATAGTTTCACACAAATACACAGGAACGACTGCAAAATACTACTATCAAATAAACAAGGTTAAAATAAAAAAAAAAAATAATAAGTTGGGAGTTAAAGTAAAAAGTAATAGAGGTATGAATTGGATATCAGTACAGCTTCTGCCGGTTTACCGGTGAATAGTAGTTTAGTTAATTCAAATAATGAGTATAATCAGTTTAATTTGGAAATTTCAGGTAGTAGTAGCTAATTAGTTCCCAGTTACTTGAATATTTCTGATTTTCAGCAATCAATATAATTGAATTAAAAGGCAAATTTTTATCCTTAGTAATTTTCCATTATTTTACTTCGTTAATTTACTTATTTTATTGCATTTAAATTGTAAAATAGGTATAAGTTTTACTTAAAATAACAATCTATGAATGTAATTTTGTAATTGAGCAACAAAGTGCTGAAGTTTACAGTGCAAGTTGAGATGTAGGACCAAGGTATTTATTACACCTCAGGTATTTATTTATATTGTCTCATTCGTTCTTGCTGTTAATCTCCAGCTAGACAATGGAGCTTACTATTAAGTTATTTCTAATAATTACTTTTGTAATGAGTTAAAGATACTTGTGGTACTTTTAACACTTTATACGTCAGTGTAACGTATTCAACACGATCGTTTCTTTAGGTTATTGATTTTTTAATTAATTCATATAATATTGATAATATGTAATAAATTTTTAATATTATACACATATTAAACGTTTTCAATGAAATTGTATTTTTTTTCTGTTTGGATAAACAAATGTGACCAAACGTGCCATATTTTACTTGTGGCTCTTCCTCTCCTTTACGACACGCGCATTTGACTGCAGTTGCTGGGATTCAAACCCGCGTCGTTTGGCTTTGAACGGATTGTCAGTCCATTAGAGGGAGAGGTGGGAATATGGAACCTGCTAGTGATATGGAAGCCCCAATTATCTGAACAACAATGAACTAGAATCTAGCGGTGACAGCTGAAACACATTGTTTGTTGCATAACAGTTGATAGAAGCGTTTGTTGAGTTAAGCATTTCTAGTGACACGGCCGAGCATTTTTCGATTCCTTGTAAAACTTTATAAGGTATGTAAAGTATTGGGTATATTTTACTTTCTATATTTTTCACGATCTTTTAAATGTCAAGGATTGTTATATTTGCTTTTAGAAGCCTCATTATATAGTTTCAAACATTGTAGTGGTATTTCTTGAGGCGATATATATATATTGTTGATTTCAACATAGCGATGAGGACAATATGGAACCCTAGAGTGCTTGTAATATGGAACCCGAGTTCAGCAGTGGATGGTTCACAATGAAAAACCCCTTGGTTTATGTAACATTGCAGAGCTTCCGGATTTTCACGACACACCTTACCCAATGGTACCTATTCCAGCATCCTCTCCTCAACCTCAATCCCTCCCAGAGATATTCGCTCTGTGCCTGTTCCAAAGCAGAATAAATCCTCAAGGGGTAGGAGAGCTTGCCCTGCAACCCTTGAAACAGGATCACCTCATAAAGCACACTTGGAGACTTCAAAGAGACAAAGAAATGCAGAAACAACCCAAGGACATGGAGGTAAAGGGCGTGGACGTAGAGGAAAAGCAGGACAGGGTCAAGAGGATGCATCAAGCGATGGCTCTGTAAATATTCCTTCAGGCTGCTCTGATTGTTCTTTGGAACTGCCCATTGCTAAGCCTCAGCCTGATAACAAAGAGGCATATTGTATGTTCTGTGATGTAATGAATTGTGGATTCAGTGCATGATTTGTGATATATGGACTCATAATGATGGTCCTGGAGCTGATAACAAATCATATGTCACTGCTGTAGTATGTAATAGCTTCGATTTGTTTGCGAAGCTCATAATTCTATTACTATTTTGTAAATTAATAAAAATTTAAAATATAATTGGGTTTTAATTCCTAATTTCCTGAAGAACATCTTTTGGGTCCATATCACCCGCACCATATCTTTGACAGCGAATTTGTTACATATTCAAAAAATAAAATAAATATTCCTTTTCTCGCTTGGTACAGAAATAAATTAATTTAGGGGTTAGAGACCAATATATAGGGGATACGAAATTCGGTAATTGGTATGAATCGAATTGATAGTTTAAGATATATATCTTAAAAACAAAGTGGGGTTGCACATTCCCACCTCTTCCTCTACTTATCGTTGGAACTCTCACATGGACTTGGTACTAAGGAAACCGGTTTAGGAGTTAAAGGAACAGCGACACCTGTCGCAAAAGTATTCTGGTAATAAAGGGTTAGGGAAATCAGAACACAGAAAGTGTAGCTTAGTTATATCTGTAGTTAGAAGCTCTGTATTTGATTCAATTTTATTAGCATACAAGTAATCTGCTAGAAAGAACAATTTTATTACTACGCGTAGCCTTCTCTGTAATAGATACAACCTGTTTTCCGATTTTATCACCAGTTTGCAGTAAACTTGTTTTCCTTTCCCTGTTTTCTTGAAGGACGTTTTCAAGATTTATGACCAGCTGGTGCAGTTTGAAATCGTGTTGATTAAATAAAATTATGGTTTGTAGCTGAATTCGTTTTATTTCTACATATACCTAATAAATAAAACCCTTGAGTTTGAATTTTGGTACTTATATTACCTGTAGACTATAATACATTTGAAATACATAAAACATGTCTATTTTCCACCAATGTAAAGGAATAAAGTATTGTATTTATACACACCATAGCTGGTTATATTTATTGCTACCATTTCACTGTTTTACGAAAATTACTGTTTTAACTGAATAAAATCTACAAACATTGTACCAGTTGTATTTTTGGTGTTACCGCCAAAATACCGTAAATAATTATAAAACAATCAATCGGTAAATAATAAGTGGTGGGAAAGGTTGTCATTTTCGCGAAACAGTTTAATCTGTTTCTGTTGCAACCAGAACAGAAACAGAAATTCCCCTCATTGGTCAGCTGCAAAACTGTTGCACACTGGTGTTAAGTAATAACAATGCAATCACTCACTAGGTGCACTGAAGAGGAAATTATCAAATTGTGGAAGCATTTTGCGCGTTAACAAGAGGGGCTGGTTTTGTTTAGTACTTCGCGAGAATATCACACCGCGCGCTGCAAAGTACAAAGGTGCGGTAAACTTTGGAAGCCATGGTAAAATATTTACATTATGGAATACAACCGTGGCGTAGTAACTGTTGTAACAGTTGAAACAACAATTCAGGCGTTGCTGTTATTGTTGTGGGGAAGCGACAAAACAATGCAGAAGTTTTTTTATGAAACAGCTTTAGTGGTGGAACTGTTTCAAATAGTTGTTGTGTTGATGAAACTGTTTCAAAATAACTGTTGTGTTATTTTTGTCCCATCACTATAAATAATGCGAGTGCAGCATTTTCAAAAGGCTTTATACGCTCTCAAAGAAAAGGATGAGGTAAAAGCAGCTAACCTTAGGATATCTTAATTTTTTTACTTTTTCTACTGTTAGCCTATAGTAAGTAGAGGAAGTATGTATTCCGCCCAAAAGTTCCAATGCATGTTTTGAAACACCCTTAATCAAGTACAAAATCTTCCAAGGGTACAAACATTTTGAAGAAAGTGCCAACACCACAAATTATCCTTTCAATGGAACAATTTTTTTTGTTTTGTTTTGTATTTTCAAATAGGCTCTAATAATTTCTTACTAAAAATAATATTTTAAATATTTTTATTATAAATAAAAAGCATATTTTGACTTTTCTGGGAATAACCTGTCAAGTTTTCTCAGTTATAAAAAGGGCTCTTCAGAAGGACTTTTTTTAAATGCTAAACCATAACATATAGACAAAACCTTACTGCACAAAAATATACAGATTGTTAAAGACACAATTCATGCAAAATAAGCATTTTATTAACCATCTCAGAATACTCTTTATTATTGGTTAGAACTGTTAACCAATTATAGTTTTCTAGGTGGCAAACCATTATATTTTTTTAGGTCATGGAACAGAACGGACATCACATGGCCACCTGTTTTTAAAAGATTTTATTAATGCTTAAGCGTACAACGTTCCTCCTACAACGAATTATGCAATAAAGCATTTCTACAAAGATTTTTCTCGATTTTCATGAAGCAGGCAGAAGCTTATTTTTAAGAATGATTTGTAGAACGGTGGGTGGAGTGTCATATGAATGTAACATTTTGTATGGAATAATTGAATATATTTATTAATTATTGTTTACATATTCCTGTTGAATCCTGAAACAGTGTATATCTTAATCGATGTATTTTCTTTCAATAATTTCAAAATGTCTGGTCATATTATCACAGACTATTTCACTACAACTTATAATTACTAATTTTGAAAATAATCACATGTATAGCAGAAATGAAAGACCAAAGGTTCACAATAAGTGAAAAATAGCATTGATACATTCACGTGATTTTCTTTATCCATTCTTCAAGAAACCATCGGTACAACAGTTGAATGTTCTCTCTTTCATGTTAATCGATATAAAATATTTGTAAGCAGGTTTAATGAGAATAGGAAAATACAGCAGGCTGAGATATATCCAGATCCTATAAGAGCTGGTCGCTATGTGGAGGATTTCAAATTCCATTCTCCTTGCTTGATCAAGAGGAGGAAAGTAAAACAAAACAAACTAAAAAGCGAGCACAACGTCCCGTTTAAAACGTAGAAGTATTTTAAATTTAAAGCAATAACGGGGTATTTTTTGGGAATGGTTATCTACACAAAAAGTGTATATGCAATAAATTATGAGATCTACATTGTTTTTGTAGTAGGGT
Source organism: Hymenopus coronatus (assembly GCA_030762935.1). Taxonomy (NCBI): domain Eukaryota; kingdom Metazoa; phylum Arthropoda; class Insecta; order Mantodea; family Hymenopodidae; genus Hymenopus; species Hymenopus coronatus. The sequence goes on along the minus strand of CM060886.1, from coordinate 10,495,982 downwards.
TACGGTGTTTCTTACAGTACATATACCAGCTAGCCTAATCATCCAGAATGTAGGAGCTATTCCATGGGAATTCAAGATAAGCATTATCTTGTTTTGTAGAGCCTTTTTTTCTCTCAGAAAAATTAACATTTCGAAAAAGTTTCATAAATACGGTGGTTTAAAGCGGAGGAATTTTCATGAAAATCCTTGGTCGCATCCCTGGAACATGCTTAAGTTAAAAGACCAAGTTTGGTATTTAACCGATTTTTTCATTTTGTTATCCTCACACACATGAACATTTTCGTAAAAATGGTTTTAGGAATAAAGAGGGCCTGAAAACACATACTTCAGGTGAAACATGCACATGTAACTTTTAAATGGAATGCAATACCTCCATTACTTACTGTACTTCACAGAAAAGTAAAAATCTGATGTGTTCCATTCACAAGACTTTCTCTACATTTCTGCGACAAATTACTGTTAAAAAGCTTATGCTTCTATTTATGTCATGCTAATCGAGATAAAAATTAGCAGAAATAGTCTTATTACTTGCTTCCTTGCAAGTAGAAACGAAATAAGGGAGTACCATAGGTTAAAGTGATAGTCAAAAGCTGGTTGCTATGAGACTGAAGTTCCTTTGTTTGTATGGAATGGAGTTGACAAATTCCTATATGAGAAAAGTACAAGTTTTTAAAGCTGAAACAAAAACAAAGGAATATCTGAAAAACGATCAACTCCACGAAAAAAATGCATACAACATAAATTGTGTGTTTTAAAGTGCTCTACATTTCTGTTTGATACGTTTTCCTCCATCTCTTTCGGTTTAGCAGTTATGCAAAATTCCACAAATTTCATGTACAATAAAGTAGTCTTCAGAGGCTATTCCCCGAAAATTCAAGATGTACATTTTGTTTGTCTGGTAAATATATTTAATATGATATTTTAATCAAAATTGTTACAGCCGTTTTTCAGAAAATCGGAATTTTAGAAAAAAAATCATATAAAGGGTAGTTGGGGTGGACGACATTCCTCAAAATCTTCGTGTTGCATCCCTAGGGGATACTAAACTTAAATACCAAGTTTGGTATTTTACGAATTTTCGTTTTTGAGTTATCGCGTTCACAGACTCACGTACACACGGACACACACCCACATACACGGACCTTTATGTGAAAATGCTTTTTTTTTTTTTTGGATACAGGGGGCCTAAAACATATATTTCCGGTGAAATCTCGGTATCGATTTTTTGGATGGATAGTACGTGTAGAGAAAGTAAAAAGCGAAATGAAAAGCTTGAAGAATCCGAAGATAAATTTATTTCATGTACTTTAACTAGAACCTGTGGTCACTAAAAGTCTCCCTGAGGCATTCAGTTAATTTGTTCTGCTACTATTATTCTGCTCCCGAAACAACGCTCTCCATTATTTTTCCAGTTATACTTTCCTTTATCCCAAGTTTGTAGGAACATTTTAATAGGGAGCAAAATAAAAGAGTAGCGCCATTCGTCATTCAGGGATGAAGAGAATCAAAAGAGAGAAGAGCCACTTCTTAAGAACGAGGGGGGGCCACATAGCAAGTAGCATACTCAAGTTACGTGTGTTTCCTTTTGGGCATGTCGAACAATGGCATTGTTTTCTGAAAAGTGTTGGAAGTGCCTTACTCTTCAAACTTTCCATTTTAATGCCCTCCACCCAGTCCATTTAACTTCCAACATTCTTCCACCGTGATGAAAAGGTCAAACCATGAAAAAGGAGAATAGATCTTTCTCTTCTCTCTATTCCTACCTCCCCCTACTTCTTTTATTCTTTGTGGCTTTTTTAAGCCTCTTACGAAACCGCATTCGTATTCTTGAAAGGATTTTTTTCTCCTTCCCCCTTCCCGATTCTTGAAAGTTACTTTTTTATGTCATATATCTCGAGCAACCCTCGCCCATTCTTTTTATTATTAACCCTCACCCCTGTGCCATTTTATCCATAATATTCCTTCTTTTGTCGACGGGCGGCAGAACAATGCCTCGAGAGACTTGCAAACTCTTGCAGATGCCTTTATCTCCGCCGTCGAGTGGAAATATTTTCCTATACACGTGTTGTGTTTTTGAGACTGAAAAATTATGTATTTTTCCCAGCAAAACACGTTTATGCATAGGTTCTCTTTCGGAATTGAAAATGCTGTGATATCTCGGCAACATGAGAGCTACAGTGACTTATGACAAACTAGCTGAAAGGAAATGCTTTTCGTGTTAACTGCATGCTTTTTACTTTCTCTACTTGTGCTATGTACATAGTGTGCAGAGGAGGTATTGCACTCCACCCAAAAATTCGATACCGAGATTTCACCGGAAATATGCGTTTTAGGGTCCCCTGCATCCCAATAAGAATTTTCAGAAAAAGGTCCGTGTGTGCGTGTGTCCGTGTGTCTGTGAACACGGTAACTCAAGAAAGAAAAGTCAATAAAATACCAAACTTGGTATTTAAGTTCAGCTTCTTCCAGGGATGCGACAGGAAAATTTTGAGAAATATCCCTCCACCCCAAATTTTGATTTTTTAAAAAATGGCTTTAACGATTTTGAATAAAATCTCGTATATTAAAGATATTTAGCTGTCAAATAAAATGTGTATCTTGATTTTCCTGAAGCTTCTGAAGTATTCTTTATTGTGGATGAATTTTACGGAATTTTGTATAACTGTTAAACCATAAGAGTCAGTCACATAGCAACCAGTTTCGACTATCACTTTAACCTATGGTACTCCCTTATTTCGCTTCTACTTACAAGGAAGCAAGTAATAACACTATTTCTGCTAATTTTTTCTCGTTTAGCATGGAGTAAATCGAATCAAAGCTTTTTAAGAATAAGCTATTGCAGAGGTGTAGAGAAAGTCATGTGAATGGATCACATAAGATTTTTCAACATCACTTCAAACAAGTATTTTGTTTACACAATATAGGGCCTCTCGCATCCACTTTTCCATATTTTCCTGTCAATATCTGTCATTTTCCCGTTTTCCATGGATGTCTCACACTCATGGTGTTTCTCTTTTCTTACTCCGAGCAGGCTGCCAACTCTATGGTGCTCAAACATTAACATTTTATATATTGTGAGTCTAACAATTATACCTAATCAGGAAAAACTGAGAGCAAGTAATATTCATTTTGGTTTTGCATATGCAGTAGAACCCCGTTTAATAGAACTAAAGTGGACTGGGATCTTTGGGATAATCCGTGTTAACGAAGTTAGTCAAAAGCAAAAGAAAATGATTATATTCAACATGCATGTAATAATATTTAATGACGTTTTTGTGTTACATTCCCATTACTTTCGTTTTCATCTCTGGTTTATTAGTGGCTATGAAAAACTATCCTCACGAAGCTTATATTTCCATCTACTTACGAGTATTTTCAAAATGTAGTTGTAGATCTCGTAAAAAAGTAAGTTATGTGGAGTTAAGCACTTTTGAGATATTCCTTGTTATTCATTTTAAATTTTTCATTATGGAAGTTGTTATTCGGTTTTATTTCCGCTGGTCAAGCAAAGATAACGTAATATCAAAGTCATTATACAGCTCATGTCATAATATAGCGACCAGTTCTTTGAAGATTTCACCGTCGCTTTAGCCTAGTATATTCTCTTATTCTCCTTGAACCTAAGAAAATATGTAACAAAACAATTTCTGATAATCTTTATTTAGATTAGCATTAAGTAGATAGAAGAATAAACTTTACTGAAAGCAGTTTATTGCAGAATAAATATAAAAAGTCATGTGAATGTAATACATTTTAGGATAAAGATCATTGCACTAGCAATGGAACTAGTGATTCTCGAAAACGCATTTAGACTTCAAATAATACACATACTCTATTTGTAAATTTCAGAAAATCATGTCACGGACTACATATTCCTTCCTTATATATATATTTCAAAACATCCTGCTTTATATAGACGTGTGAAATAAATAGTGATTTGCCCAAAGGTTCCGCACTTGTATTTTTGCAAGAAGAAATTAGAAAACTTCCAAAGCCCCTGCTGAAAACTGATATGCATAGATTTAAAGAAAAATCTGAGATGTTCGATTCACATGACTTTCTCTATATCTCTGTAGCAAAGTTTTGTTAAAAAGTTTATTCTACTTCATGATAACGAGGTTAGCTATCAGCAGAAATGTTCTTATTACTTATCTTTTTCTAAGTAGAGCGGGAAAAAGGGAGAGCACTAGGCTAAAGCAGCTGTCAAATCTTTTAAAACTGGTAGATATGTGACTGAAATTCATTTGTTTGCATGACCAACAGTAGACAAATTATCGTATGAGATAATTTTTAATTCTTTTAAAACTTAAAATAATAAGAAGAAGTACCTGGGAAATGGTCAACTCTACCAAAAGATGTAGATATATAACATAAATTTTGTGTTTTAGCCAGTTAACATTTTTGTGCAGTAAGTATTAGTCTATCTCTTACGGTTTCTCAGTAATACAATAGTCATTCAGAATTAGGAAGACTTATGAGCTATTCCCAGGAACTTCAAGATATACATTTTATTTTTCATGAAAGTATGTTTAATATAGAGTATTTTAATAAAGAGCCATTTTTGAAGAAACAAATTTTCGAAAACATTTCCAAGAAGTGTGGTATGGGATAGGGATCTTAGGATACACTAAACTTAAATGCCAAGTTTGCTATTTAATGGGCTTTTCGTTTTTGAGTATCTATGCTGCCCACACACAGATACACACATTGACCTTTTTCTAATTGTGTTTCTTCAGAGAATCTCAACATATATACTTGATGTGAAATCTTGGTATCGAATTTTTGGGTGGAATGCATACCTTCTCTACCTACTATATACATTGTACATACGTACTAGAGAAAGACAGAGGTGGTGTATTGTGGATAAATATAATTCCGACATGGTCTCTATATTAAGTAAAAACTAAAATCTCTCTTTGATCCGCAAAGTGATACTTTTTTGCCCAAAATATTATATATAAAAATGTTTTATAACTTTGATCGCACTATGAAAGACCTTATGTATTACTAGAAGTCTATTCGTCGTCAAGATGGATTACATTCCTTTACAACCTGCTACTGTTGCTTATAAAAATATGTAAAATACATAAAACAAATCATAACCTTCCTTGCGATAACTCAGTAAAGAGAACAGTGAAAATAACATACTTTTTCGTGTATCAATTTTCCCTAACCCAATTGTAGAGCATATGAAGCATTTTATTGAAATGAAGACATACTGAATACATTGTTACATGATGCAATCCTACATTCCATCATCTCTAGTGAGTTTGATTTTCCTTTTTGTTTTCGATCACCAGCTCAGTTGGGAGACCACGCTGCGTTTGTGTCTAATCGTCTTCGGCACACAATTTCTATATTTTCTAGAAATTCGCATTTGTTTACTTTACTTAATTTACCCCTCATCAACCAATCCAATTCACTCCTCATAAAATCCTAAAATTTTTACTAAAATAGGTATTATTTTATAATAAATGGTAAGCAAATAAAATAAAGAGTTAAAAAAATTAATCAATTCAATAATCTTCCTCCAAAAACTGCAAAAATTATATGTGTTGTAAATAAAATATAAACCTGATGACTTTAAGTCAAACACGAGAGAAGTAAGCATTGGATATCCCAGAAACATGCTTCTTGATTTTCATATTGAGATGGCATTCAAACTAAGAACACCCGCAAGCAATATAATCAAATAAAAATAGTTCAACTTCATAGTTTTACTTTATCTGGCCCATATGTACAATGTAGATAGTGAATATAGGTGCTGCATTCCACCCAAAAATTCGATGTTGAGATTTCACCGGAAATATATGTATTGAGGTCCCCTGAGTCTAAAAAAGAATTTAGTAAGGCCCTGTGTGTATGAGTGTGTCTATGGACAGCATAGCTCGAAAATGAAAAGACCGTTAAATACAAAACTAATATACAGCAAGGTTATGACACGAAGATTTTCAAGAAAATGCACCCACCATAAACTACCTTTTAGATGAAAACATTTTTAAAAATTTTGTTTCTATAGAAAATGGCTTTAATGATTTTTTTTAAAATACCGTATATTAGACACAGTTCAAACATATGTTTTGAACTTTCTGGGAGTAGTCTCTGAAGATTTCTTTATTCTGGGTGAGCTTTGGAGCATTTTGCATAACAGTTAAACCATAAGAGATAGACTACACAAAAATTAAAGATCTCATTAAAACACAATTGATGTCATACACGTTTCTCAAGTTGATTTGGGATATTGCTTTTTATTGGTATCAATTTTAGCTTTTCTCAAACGGAACCATTTACAACACATAGCGGCCTGGTTTTGAAATGTTTGAATATCACTTTAACAAATGCACTGCCTTCTCACAACAGGTAACAGGATCAATTCTGCTAATGCTTGTCTCCATCATCATGATGTACATAAAATAATAATCTTTTGTATAGGTATAGAACAGCTAGAGAAAGCTATGTGAATGTACAACATAAGATTTTTATGTCAAATATTACAAATATAGTAACTAAAAATAAACAAAATGAAACAAATCGAAATCATAAGTAAAATGCAAAGAGGAACAAAAAGAACGCCCTTATATAGAATCACTTTAAGAATAACCAAGACAGATGAGCTGTAAATAAGTTTTATTATATGTAAAAAAAAATCTGATGTGTTCCATTCACATGAATTTCTCTACAACCCTGCAAAAAATATTATTAAAAAGCTTATGCTTCTATTTACTTCATGCTAATCGTGAAAGACCGTTTGTATTGACAAATTTCTGTATGAGAAAATATACATTTTTCAAAGCTGAAACCAAAAACAAGGAATATCTCAAAAACGATCAACTCTACCAAAAAAATATATATGTAAGACAAATTGCGTGTTTTAACGTGTTCTACATTTTTGTGTGGCAAGTTTTATCCATCTCTTATGGTTTAGCAGTTAGGCAAAATTCAATAAAATTCATCCAGAATAAAGTAGTCTTCAGAGGCTATTTCCAGATAATTGAAAATATACATTTTATTTGTCTGGTAAATATCTTTAATATACGATGTTTTAATCAAAATCGTTAGAGCCATTTTTGAGAAAATCAACATTTTCGAAAAAAGTTCTATGTAAAGGGTAGTTGGGGGTGAGGGGATTTTCTTGAAAATCTTAGTGTCTTGGACGATGCTAAACCTAAATACCAAGTTTAGTTTATAACGGAGTTTTCGTTTTAGAGCTATGCTGCCCACCCACAGAGACACACACACACATACACATACACACAGACAGACAGACACACACAGGGAAATTTTTCTAAAAATGCTTTTTAGGGATTCAGCGGGTCTCAAAACATGTATTTCATGTGAAATATCGGTATCGAATTTTGGGTACATTACAATACCTTCTCCATACACTATGTACACGTGTAGAGAAAGTAATAGGATATAGTTGATTAATAATTGGTTTTGAGGGCGGTAACGAAGAAAATATAAATAGGTAATGAGCAGGAGGAATTCATAGCAATGTAGAGAAAGTAATTCAGACAGGAGTGGACGACACAAAGCACTAAAATACTACGTCAACAATTGAAGGCAATAATAATTGTGTGGTCATTTAGACAACGACGAGGAAGAGAAGCAACGCTGTGGATATCGCCGGCGCATAAAGAATATTATACAATAATTGAAAACATTTCTGTGACGTTAAGGCGAGGGACACATGTCCAAGGACACCGTATCAGCTACCAGCGTATAGACAAGAAATAGTGTCAAACGTAAAAAAACAAAACACTCCTACTGCTGCTAGAATAGAAGTGATGTGAAAAGTAGTAAGACATGCTGCATTCACCTAAATAGGTTACTAAATTGTTTATTTACCTACTTTGCAACAAACTATTCATACAAAGGGTTTCCTTCTGTCTACTTCAGGATATTGTTTGATTGTACAAGAGGAAGTAGACTACGCTAAAGCGACAGTCAAATGTTTTAAAAGTCGGTGGCTATGTGTATTACTTTCTCTAGCCCCATGTGTACATTGGGATAGAGAAGGTATTGTAATGCACCCAAAAATTCCATACCGAGATTTCACCGGAAATATGTGTTTTGGGGTCCCCTGAGTCCGAAAAAAGCATTTTTTAAAAAAAGGTCCGTGTGTGAGTGTGTGTGTCTGACTGTGTGTGAGTGTCTGTGGACAGCATACCCCCAAAGCAAAAAGACCGTTAAATACCAAACTTGGTAATTAGGTTTAGTATCTTCAAAGGATGCGACACGAAGATTTTCAAAAAAAATGCCCCCACCACAAACTACCCTTTTCATGGAAAAAACTTCGAAAATTTTGATTTTCTTAAAAATGGCTCTAACGATTTTGAGTAACATCCCGTATATTAAAACTATTTATGTCCGAAATAAAAATGTATATCTCGAAATATTGGGAATAATCTCTGAAGATCTCTTTATTCTGGATGAATTTTGATGAATTTTGCTTAACTGCTAAACCGTAAGAGATAGAAAAAAAAAAAACGTACTACACATAAAAGTACCTCATGACAAAACACACAGTTTTGTCCTTTACGTTTTTGTTATGGAGGTAACCGTTTTCGAGATATTCCTTGTTATTGGTTTCAATTGTGAAGTACTTAAACTTTTCTCACACAGGAAGTTTCTGTTTTTCTTTTGTTCGACTCCTGGCCAAGCAAAGAAGTGATTTGCAATGACAATCGCTTAACGATAGCTTTTAAAACATTTGACAATCACTTTAGCATAGTGCATTCCCTTATTCCCTTCTACTTATAAGGAACTAATTAATAACATTCTGCTAACATTTATCTTGATTAGCATTGTGTACAAAGGAGAATAATTTTTTTTAGGAGTTTTGTAGAGCAGCTAGAGAAAGTCATGTGCGTGTAACACATCAGATTTTTTTTAAATGCTGTTCACTTTGCTTGGCCAGGAGAAGGGCCATAAAAAAGAATCAGATGTGCTATCATCTCTACCTATGCTGCTGCAAACTATTCTTTAAAGCCTTTCAGGTTCATGCTTATCAAGATAAACATTAGCAGAATTGCTGTATGGAGATAGTATATCCTAGCAGAAGAATACATAATAAGGAAATGCAATAAACTAATGTGATACATCCGATTACTATGTGATGGTAAAAAAATCCGTTCTGTTTGCATTACCAGGCTGAAGAAATGAAAAAATTAAACCTGTAAGAAATATCTCGAAAACAGTTAGTTACACAACAAAAATGTATTGGCATTTCATGTAGATAAGTTTTTTTATCCATTACCAATTCCGAAATTTCCATTAGGTATTAATGGTTCCAATTCTTTAACATTTTGTAGCTCTAAAGTTCTTTCGATATTCAGTTGTTTAACGATTACATGGAAACACTATGGATCTTTAAGGCCTGCGCATAGCTTCTATTTTTTATATATTTGAATAGTAATAATGATAATAATAGTAATAGTAACAACAACAACAACAATAATAATAATAATAATAATAATAATAATAATAATAAACTTTCATAAAATAGCTCGTATACCCACCACTAAACGATGTAGGGTAGAAAAAATTACGTGAATGCAACACATAAGATATATAGTACCTAACTAGTCTTATTTTCGTGTTTTATTACTGAGTATTGTGTGCTTTATTCGTGTGGAAAAAACATTATTAAATTCACATTCGTTGAGAATCTTGGAAGTAAAAATACCAGACTTGTTGTATTTTTAGAAGATTGCTTGTGTGGCTCTTTTGCTATTATATTGCGCAGCGCTGTTGATATGCTTCGCCTGAGTGGAAGTCGGGAGCTGTGAACCTCTTTCTGGCTGTCAGGTTGTGGCCTCTGGTATAGCAATTTCTCTCTTTTAAAATCACTGACTTATATTGAATAGAGCTCGCTGACACTATGGCGGTGTGTTAGCGTACAAAGCCTCACAATATCTCAATCGCGCTCTACGATACCACGCCGAGTGACCTCCCTTTACAGGAATATCCAGAGGCGCATGCGCAAACAAGTTCTGGTTACCTCTTTTTGTCACTTCACAAATTATGTATACATTTTTATCCAGGATTTAATGACAATGACAATTCCTTAACAATGTAAATAATTTCAAAGAAATTTGTTGCATGCATCTATTATTATTACTATTATTATTATTATTATTATTATTATTATTATTATTATTATTAGAAAGAGGAGGAGAGGGAGGAAGAAGAATATATCAATTCCATCAATTAGACTTTCAAATTAAAAAATAAATAAAAATAATCACTTCTATCTACTTTTGAAATCGATAAGTTCTGATTAGGCAAATTAAGAATCCCAATCTTCAATACTTAAAATCTGATGCGTTCCATTCACATGACTTTCTCTAAATCGCAGTAATAAATTATTGTTAAAATTGATTTTCTTCTATGTAATTAATGATAATTGAGATAAACATTAGCAGAAATTATCTTAATACTTGATTCTTTGTTAGTAGGAGGAAAATGAGGGAATACACTAGGCTAAAACGATAGTCAAATCTCTTAAAACTGGTTGGCATGTGATTGAAATCCGTTTCGTTTGAGAAAAGTTTAAGTATCCTAAACCTACATAAAACAAATAACAAGGAATATCTCAGAAATGGCCAATTGCACGAAAAAACTATATGACATAAATTTCGTGTTTTAATGTGATCTACACTTTTTCTATAGTAAGTTTCTGTCTGTCTTTTACAGTTTACCAGTTACGCAAAATTCAGTAAAATTCTTTCAGAATAAAGAGATCTTTAGCGGCTATTCCCAGAAAATTCAGGATATACATTTAATTTGCCACATAAATGTCTTTAAAATACGGTATTTTAATAAAAATCGTCAGAGTCATTTTTGAGAAAATCAAAAAATTCGAAATTCTTCCCACGTAAATGGTAGTTTGGGGTGGAGGGATTTTTCTCAAAATCTTCGTGCCGCATCCCTGGAAGATAGTAAAGGTAAATATCAATTATAGTATTTTATCGTCTTTTCGTTTTTGAGTTATCGTTCACAAACACACGGTCACACACACACACACACATATACACACGGACCTTCAGTACTGAAATCATTAGGCTGACTATAAACACATATCGGTTTGCTTCGGCTGTCCTCGAGACTCGTCGACTAGACCTCGCTTTGCAAAAGAGTAAGCATTGTAAGTGGCCATTGGGGTTGTCATCTCAAAATAATTTGAAATCACCTGGTGATTTACCGGGAAACATGCGAGTCAGTTGAGAAATCCAATGCTATGCCGGCATGTTGCCATGGTAGCTCAGTGGCAGAGCAACCGCCTAGATATCGGGAGATGCGTGGTTCAAATCCCGGCTATGGCATTGCGTTTTTCAGTGTGACTCTACCTATCTAACAAATCCTTTGTTGTTTATAAATGCAATATAAATTCTTTCTTCACAAATCTACTGACCGGGCTTCGCAGTTAGCCCACAGAATACACCCATGTAAGCATTCATCATGCTTTGCGGCATAACATAGTGATGTAACTGCAGTTGATACCTTTTAAATTAAAATTTCATCACAATTATTAAGAATAAGTTTTTCATAAGGCTGCGTAATTAAAGTTCTTTGATATTATTAACTTCACTATGAATTTATTAATATATTCATGGACGTTATTAATTTTGTTTTACGCATTCTTGTTCGTGTATGGCGTTACTTTTATTTTTTTGCTGGCTTTTTATATGCAGCATAGATGTACATTAATGTATCACATTTTCTGTTACTCATATATGACCTTTCGGCTTTAATCTTGTCTTGCTTGTTACCTAATCAGCACTTAACCGCAATATATTTTAAATACAACCATTTGCAGTTCTAACCATCTACTGTAACTTATATGGTTGTTGTACTAATGCTAAAGGCTGTTTTGGCTTTCTTCTGTTATGATAGATAGAGCCATTATGGTTCAATGTTGCATGAAAACTGGGAGAAGATGAGCCGGGGCACCATAAAGGAAAAGGAGAAGAGGAATGGATGTGATTATCCATTAGACTATGGCCACTATGTCAGCGTAAATGTGTTTTCTTGCTAGGAACGCTGTCAGTGACAGTGGCATAACTATGCCAGTTATTCTGCGTGGGCAGCTTCACTACTGTGAGCTCTGATGGTGCTGTGAGTCCTGAACTTGTGTCAGGTAGACATTTGGTGTGTATTACATGGTGTTAATGAACTATACCGAAATATTTTCACAGCATATTTAGATTACTTAAATAAGTAATTTGAGATAGGAGACTTATGGCCTGTTTATTGAAATGTCGAAGTAACGGCTATAAGTTTCTGAAGTGCCAGTACGCCACTGGTTAATTTATCAACCATTCGAGAGCATAACACGAAAAACGAAGGGACATAATATTACAGTGTACCTCTCTAGCGTAGTGGTTATGATACTGGCTTTCAAGTGAAAGTAGTTTCCGAGTTCGGGTCTCGTTCACGTATCGCGGCGCTTCGTCTGAATAAAAAAGTAATAATAAAAAACATTTACTCTATGGCAGGAATCAAACTCATGACCTTTGGGATAGCAACTTCCTGCGTTACTCATTAAACCAGAGCAGTTGAAAAAACGCCTCTAGAGTAGGCTACATAACTCAAAAACGTAGTTAATGAATGCTCAGTGTCGCATTGTCAAGTGATTAGTTCGAGATTTTACAGATTTTTGCGACATTAAATCTTGAGAACGCTAGTAACGAGCTGCTAAAAATCAATATTTCTATACTTGGGCAGCAGTTTTAAAGACATTCTAAGCCATTTTTTAATCTGCTTTGGTTTAACACCGACTTATCAGCATCTGGTACCCACACGTTTAACGTTATTATTATCCGGGGACCATGCATCGCCGATCTCAAATTACTTATATCAGTCACGTGCACAATCTCGCAAATTTTTTCGGTGTAATTCATTAACACCCTGTATATAGACAGGCTGTTTATATAGAAGGTATAAGGGGTATAGGTGCAGCTAATTTTACAAGTGGTACCTTAATTTGCGTCTATGTCGGTGTTTTTTTTTTTTTTTACTTGTTCTAAAAGTCTTCCCGCAAACCAATCACGTGATTCTGCCGGATGGTAATACATAACAGCACCGAGGATGAACAACGCCTGTCAGTATAGACTATCCGTTTTGCTCGACGTTTTCACACAACAATATGCATGGGGTCATTGGCCTTGCAGAAAACATTCAAACTCAATTTTGATACAACATTACTTATAGCAAGGTCTGCCCAACAGGATTACACCTTCCGCCCCACGCCCTCAGGGGAAATAAATACGTACATCTTGTGTTTGCTAAGTACACTTGGAGGTACTAACCAATCTGAAAACACACATCTCTTAATGAGTGAAATTATAAATCTGCAAACAAAGGAAATGTTGAAGTGATGTTCATAACACTGTTTTCAATTGCCAATGTAAGTATCTGCTGCACTGTACCCTGAATATGTAAGTATCTGCTGCACTGTACCCTGAATATGTAAACATCTGCTGCACTGTACCCTGAATATGTAAGTATCTGCTGCACTGTACCCTGATTATGTAAACATCTGCTGCACTGTACCCTGAATATGTAAACATCTGCTGCACTGTACCCTGAATATGTAAACATCTGCTGCACTGTACCCTGAATATGTAAGTATCTGCTGCACTGCACCCTGAATATGTAAGTATCTGCTGCACTGTACCCTGAATATGTAAGTATCTGCTGCACTGTACCCTGAATATGTAAGTATCTGCTGCACTGTACCCTGAATATGTAAGTATCTGCTGCACTGTACCCTGAATATGTAAACATCTGCTGCACTGTACCCTGAATATGTAAACATCTGCTGCAATGTACCCTGAATATGTAAACCTCTGCTGTACTGTACCCTGAATATGTAAACATCTGCTGCACTGTACCCTGAATATGTAAACATCTGCTGCACTGTACCCTGAATATGTAAACATCTGCTGCACTGTACCCTGAATATGTAAACATCTGCTGCACTGTACCCTGAATATGTAAACATCTGCTGCACTGTACCCTGAATATGTAAACATCTGCTGCACTGTACCCTGAATATGTAAACATCTGCTGCACTGTACCCTGAATATGTAAACATCTGCTGCACTGTACCCTGAATATGTAGTGTGTTGTACTCTTCACATGTATTTATAAAACTGCACCTTACGCAAGCAACTCACTCTTATTTGTTTCTTTGTGTACAGCAGTGAAACACGATTGTCATTTATGATTGAAAAAAAAAAAAACAGTTCTGTTGCGCCACACATTCTTCTAAGCAGTAAAAAAGTTCGTCATCAGTGTGTCGCCAACGAAGTTAGTTAACTGTCCGCCTAGTGACAGGGACCATACTTAATGTGAAGCCAAGCCTGATGAACGAGCTTAATAATGCTGAAACAGTTGAATACTGCCTCTCTAACGGCAGGACGTCTCACTTAATATGTGCCCTGATGAAGAGATTTGAAAACTGTCTCTCAAGCGGTAGGAGCTCATACTTGATCCATCGGAGCAGATATTGTTTTGGTGAACCGATAATAAGAAGACTATATTAACAAATATTGTGAAGAATTTATCTTTTAATCAACATAGGTTAAGGAATCAAGGAGCTAGAGGATAAAGTATGCCACTTATTTTCGGATCCTGTACGTTGGAAACGCGGCAGATATACAGGCCTTTCAGCTATTTATCTGGAAAGAATTATAACAGTTAACGGGTAGATACTTTGTCCACGGAATTACCGCATTTACAGAGACTCTTGGTACCAAAACGGACATTTTATACAACTATCTATACATACTATTTGTAAATAAAAGCGTTCTTGTAAAGTCATGCAGTCATTGGTCTTCTATGCTGCCTCGCTCTATCGCTTCCCATTTATGTATAATTCTAGGAATTTTTCCCTTTCCATTCTGAATTCTTTTTATGCCTTTGTAAAAATACTGGCAATATATGTACATAGTTAACGGTAAAAACAAAACAATAACTAAAAATATTAACTCGTATTGTGCCAGATGACACAGTTGATTCCTCTTGAGAGATCGTTTTTTTTAATTACTCTTTTTTAATGGTTAATAACATAGAGGTGATGAAAACACAACAAATCCGATGTGCTTCATATGCATGCCTGTCGTTATCAGTTCAGCAAATAAACTATTCTTACAAACATATTATTTTACGGACATGACGATAATAATTTGAGGTAAACATTATCAGGAACGATCTTATTACTTACCTCCTTGCAAGTAGAATGGAAATAAGGGGACATACAGGCTAAAGCTACATTCAATTACTATCAAAACTTGTTCTATGTGATACAATGGCAATTCGGTAAAAGAGAAGCAAAAACAAAAGAAATATAAAAGCAGGTCCATTTCCCTTTGAGAAAATTTTAAGTATTTTAAGCTGAAACCAATAACAAGGAATATTTCGTAAATGGTAAACTCTAAAAACTGAATATGGTATAAATTCTATGCGTTAACAAAATCAGTAGTCTACCTTTTACTGTTTATGGATATACAGAAGTCGTTTAGAGTAGATAGGTCTTCAGAGGCTATTCTCAAAAAATCTGATGTGTTCCATTCACATGACTTTTTCTACATCTCTGAAACAAATAATTCTTAAAATATTTATACTTCAGTTTACTTATTTCCTTGGAAATAGAAACGAAATAAGGGAGTACCTTAGGTTAAAGTGATAATCAAAAGCTGGTTGTTATGTGACTGAAGTTCCTTTGTTTGTATGGACTGGAGTTGACAAATTCCTGTGTGAGAAAAAGGCAAGTTTTTAAAGGTGAAACCAAAAATAAGGAATATCTCCAAACGATCAACTCCACGAGAAAAGGTATATAATATAAACTGTGTGTTTCAACGTGCTCTACAGTTTTTGTGTGTTAAGTTTTTCTCCAACTCTTACGGTTTAGAAGTTATGCAAAATTCCGTAAAATTCATCCAGAATAAAGTAGTCTTCAGAGGCTATTCCCAGAAAATTCAAGATATGCATTTTATTTGTCTGGTAAATATCTTTCCTATACGACATTTTAATCAAAATGATTAGAGCCATTTTTAAGTAAATCAAAATCTTTGTGTCGCATCCCTGGAAGATGTTAAATTTAAATACCAAGTTTGGTATTTATCGACTTTTCACTTTTGAGTTTTCATGTTCACGGACACACTCACACGGATTTTTTTCTGAAAATGCTTTTTTTTTTCTCGATAAAGGGGACCCCAAAACATATATTTCCGGTGAAATCTCAGTAAAGAATTTTTGGGTGGAGTGCAATACCTTCTCTATACACTATGTACATAGTAGGTTTAGAGAAAATAAAAATACAAGAAATACATTTTATTTGTGATAAAATACGAGGATCTTAAACATGTGGTATTTTATTCAAAACAGTTGAGTCATTTTTGAGAAAAGGAAACATTTCGACAAATGTTCAGTGTAAAAGGTCGTTTGTGTGGAGGTATCTTTGGAATTTGTTAACTTAAATACCCATTTGGTATTTAACGGATTTTTATTTTTTGAATAATTTTGTTCAGAAACACACTCACACACATACACGGGAGTTTTTCTAAAATGATTTTTATGGATTTACGTGGCTCAAAACATATATTTCCACTGAAATATCGAAATGAAATTTTTTGTGGAATACAATACCTTTTCTCCAACTATGTGCATTGTACATTCGTGCTAAAGAAATAAAAGTGCAGTTACGAATTTTAAAAAAGATCCATCATAAATGTGTTTACCTCAAAAAGTAAACTTTAAATGACCAAACTCATTCAGGTAGATCTGAAATTATTATTGTAATCATTTCTTTTATGTTCGATCTAAACGATTTAGGGCATTTTTACTTTCTCTATACGTACTATGTACATAGTGTATAGAGAAGGTATAGTAATGCACCCAAAAATTCTTTACTGAGATTTCACCGGAAATACATGTTTTGGGTTCCCCTGAATCCAAAAAACGCATTGTTAGAAAAACTGTCCGTGTGTCTGTCTGTCTGTGTGTGCCTGTGTGTATATGTGTGTGTCTGTGAGCAGCATAGTTCAAAAACGAAAATATCGTTAAATACCAAACTATCCAAGGATGCGAGACAAAGATTTTCAAGAAAATCCCCCCACCCTCAACTACTATTTACATGGTACTTTTATCGAAAATTTTTATTCTATCAAAAATGGCTCCAACGATTTTGATTAAAATATCGTATATTAAAGATATTTACCTGACAAATAAAATGTATATCTTGAATTTTCTGGGAATAGCCTCTGAAGATTTGGGATGAATTTTCCAGAACTTTCCATAACTGCGTAAGAGATGGACAAAAACTTACTAAACAAAAACTATAGATCACATTAAAACATACAATTTATGTCATATACATTTTTTTCATGGAATTGGTCGTTTTTGAGATATCTCTTGTTTTTGGTTTCAGCTTTGAAAAACTTATACTTTTCTTATGCAGAAACTTGTTAACTCCTGTCCATACAAACAAAGAAACTTCAGTCACATAGCAAAGCACTACTATTTGAGCCTATGTTACTCCCTTATTTCGCTTCTACTTATAAGGAAGCAAGTAATAAGACTATTTCCGCTAATTATTTCTTGATTAACATAAAGTAAATAGAAGCATAAGCTTTTTAACAATAATTTGTTGCAGAGATGTAGAGAAAGTCATGTGAATGGAACACATCAGATTTTTCTTGTTTTGAAGGAAGCAGTTGTGCCCCCTTTAGGTTGCTGCTGGAGTACCATTAACGTACACAACTCAGAAGAAACGTTCATATTCATGTAAAACAAACTAAGAAGCATCGCATTTCGTGTTTTGTGTGTAACACGTGGAAACCCCAGGGAGTGTGTAATTTTGTTCCATATTAGTCACATTACAATTGTAAAAGTTAATTCGAGGTTTAAATACATTTGAATATTTTCAGGACTACTCCAAATTGTTGGTTATTATATTTTTTTCCAACATACCAACGTCTACAGGAAATATTAGCAACGCGTATTCTTTTTGAAAGCTAGGAATCATCCCACAGCAAGGGCTCCCTGGGCTTAAGCAGGTGGCAATTGAATTAACATTAATTGCGGACGATGTGAAAGTAGTAGCAAACTGTTTAGGTCAAAATTAGTCATTACATTTTATTACGCTGCGGTGAGCAGTGTTTTTTTGGTTTGCATACCCCTCCCATTTGATGTAATGAATACAGGATGATAATCTTGAAGAGGTCCTTAACTTGCCCGCTGGTCACGAGGGGAGTGCAGATGGTTTACTGTATATTCAATATGGAGGGTAATCAGAGAAGATTGGTCGGAGGACTACCTTCATATAGACACAGTTCTACTTCCGGAAGCTAATACTTTGATATTAGCGGCTGTTTCCAGACGTCGGCTACCTGTGTTCGCTTCCTGTGACCCTCCCCAACATATGCTCGACGCCTTCCTCTGATCTATTGCAACAAATGTCAGGCATTACCGAAGCGTAATTATTTATTAAACAGCAACATTTAGATCAAAAGGTAATTTACTATCTTAAGAGTTGTAAGCATTGAGAGTTAATAAAATAATTAAGTAACTACTGCCCTTGAGGGTAAAGCTATATTAACGTTTGGATTTTATAGTAAATTTTTAAATTATTCAGATAATATTTTTACGGTAATAGTAATCAACTGTCCTTCACTTAACATTATTGAGTCAGAGTGGGTATTCAACTTTCATTTCTTACTTACATGCAGAAGGCGCAGATGATGGTCGTAAAAAGAAGTGGTTACCGTTTAGCTTATAGACAATATTCAGAAAAAATCTGATATGTTCTACTAGGGCGGCTGATAAGTCGCGGGACTCTCAATGAGAACAGCATTTAAAAAAAATCGTGTGTTTTGATTTATTTCTCAACATAATCTCCAGAAAGGCTCATATCAGTATTCTAATTTAATTACACCATCCCTGTAGTGCGATTTATCAAGTTCCTCAAAATAGCCGTTTACCGCATCAATGACCTACTCGTTGCTGTGAAATCTTTGTCTTCCAAGTAAGTTTTTGAGGTTTGGGAACAGGTAGAAGTCATTGGATCTGGCGAATAGGGTGGATGTTCAAGCAATTTGAACTTTATTTTGCATATTTTTTTTTTTTTTTTTTGCCAACTGAGTTCTTTTTCTTTTCACCTCATCACTCAAATGTTGCAGTAAGCTTGCGTTGTAGTCACCAGTGATAGTCTTGCCCTTTTCCAAGTAATCATTAAAAATAATTTCCTGCGCGTCCCAGAAAAAGTTCGCCATGACCTTGTTAGCTGACAATATTTACTTTGCCGTTTTGGAATTAGTTCTCCTGACGCAATCCACTGTTTTATTGTGATTTACTTTCTGGAGTGTAATGGTGTATCCAAGTTTCATCCATGGTAATAAGCCGTCTCAAAAATTCACTGCGATTTTTACGTAGAGCTCTACATCCTTAAAAGAAAAAGTTTTTCTTTGCAACTTTTGATCAAGTGTCAACAAACGCGGCACCCATCTTGTGAAAGCCCAAGACATCACTTAAAATATTACTTGCACGTTCTTTTGATATGTTTACAGCCTCTGCTATCTCAAACAACTTTAATCTGCGATCTTCCAGTACTAAACGACTAATTTTTCCAATGATCTCTGGAGTTGTCACTTCTACAGGACGTCCACTAGAGCTCGTACGTCCCATTTTAAACTCTGCAACCCACCTTTATAATCATTGAATATGAAGGGCAGAATCTTTCAATGTACTGTCCATTTCAACCTTAATTTCTTTAGATGTTAAGACTTTCAAATGAAAGTGTTTAATCACTTCTCGAATTCTCCAGTTTCGTGAAAACTCTAAAGTTGTCTTGTTTAAAATACTGTTATTCGAAAACTAAACCAGCTATTGACCGGTAACTGTGGATACAAGCTAGTCTAGAGTTAAATTTTACGATGCTACCATCTAACTGGCATAGAGGCGCCATATCTGTGTGAGCCCCGCGACTCATCAAGCTTATTCATGTCAAACACTTCTTACAAAATATTTCTCTTTTATCTATGTCATGCTGATCAAAATATTCATTAGCAGAATTAACCTTATTATTTACTTCCTTGTAAGTAGAAGAGAAGTAAGGGAGTTCATTAGGCTAAAGCGATAGTCAAATATTTTAATGTTAGTCGCGATGTGAAACAATTGATGTTCGGTTCTGTCTGCAAGGTCCCGATTGAGAAAAATTAGGTAGTTTAAATTTGATACAATAACAAGGAATATCTCGAAAACGGTCAACTCTACAAGAAAAACGTGTATAGCACAAATTATGTGTTTTAACGAGATCCACATTTTTGTGCAGGGAATTTTTGCCGTTCTCTTACGGTACAACCGCTATGCAATATTCTGCAAAACTCATCCAGATGCGATTCTCAGAAAATGCATTATACATTTAATTTCTAATGCACATATATTTAATGTACGGTATTTTAATGAATGCCGTTAGAGCCACTTTTAGGAAAAAAATTCAAAATCTTTCCTTGTTTGAGCTGGGGGGAGGGATTTCTTTTTTGTTAATCTTCGTGCCGCATTCCTGGAAGATACTAAACACAAAAAACAAGTTTTGTATTTAACGGTCCTTTCGTTTTTGAGCTATGCTGCCGACAGACACACACATAACCTTTTTCTAAAAAATGTGTTTTTCGGACTCAGGGGACCTCAAAACATATATTTACGGTGAAATCTCGACATGGAAGTTTTGAGTGGAATACGATACCTTCTCTAGCTACCATGTAGATTGTAGGCACATACGTGCTAGAGAAAAAAAAACAAAGTTATTAAATATCTGATGTGCTATAATTGTATAATTTTCTCTACTTATGCTACAGCAACTATTCTTATAAAGGCTTATTCTTTTATCTACTTCATGCTTTAAGATAAGCATCAGCGGAAATTGTTTTAATACGGTATTATTTCCTTACAAGTTGTATAGGGCAATACAATAAGCTAAAGCGATAGTCAAATCTTTTAAAAGCTATGCGATACTACTGAACTTCCTCTTTTTTGTTGACTACGATGAAAAAATATAAATAACACTTTCCATTTCAGAAATATATGTATATATATATATATATATATATATATATATATATATATATATATATATATATATGTGTGTGTGTGTGTGTGTGTGTGTGTGTGTTTGTGTGTGGAGAATTTAAACCTATTAAAAGCAATAATATCGAAAATAGCTCAAAAGTGTTTTTGACCTAAATTATGTATTTTGACATCTACATTTTTTGTGTAGTACGATTCTTTTCTGTCTTACGGTTTACAAGTTATGCAAGAGTTAAGAATAAAGAGAACTTCAGAGGGTTTCCCAGGAAATTCGATATATACGTATATGTAAAGTCTTTAATTCGCAACATTTTAACCAAAATCACTAGAGCAACTTTTGAGAAAATAAAAATTTTCGAAAAATGTTCCATGTAAAGTGTAGAAGGGGGAGTTTTCTTAAAAATCTTCGTGTTGCATCCTTGAAAACTACTGAATTAATCGATTTTTCATTTTCTTAATTATTCTGTTACAGACACACGGATAAACACACACACATACTCACTCACACGTGCGGACCTTTTTACTTTCTCTACACGCACTATGTATATAGTTTATAGAGAAAGTATTGCACTCCACCCAAAAATTCGATACCGAGATTTCACCGGAAATATATGTACGTTTTTAAGGGTATCCAAAAAAAAAGCATTTTCAGAAAGAGGTCCGTGTGTGCGTGTGTGTATGTGTGTGTGTGTCCATGTGTATGTGAACACGATAACTCAAAAACGAAGAGTCGGAAAAACATTAAACATGGTATTTAAGTTTAGTATCTTCCAGGGATGCGACACGAAGATTTTGAGAAAAATCCCCCCATCCCCAAGTACCCTTTAAATGGAACGTTTTTAGAAAATTTTGATTTTCTCAAAAATGGTTCTAACGATTTTGATTAAAATGACGTACAAAATGTATACTTCAATTTTATAGGAATAGCATCTAAAGACTACTTTTTCTGGATGAATTTTACGGAATTTTGCATAGCTGCTAAACCGTAATAGATGGACAAAAACAACACACAAAAAATGTAGAGCACGTTAAAACACACAATTTATGTTATTTTCGTGGAGTTGATCGTTTTTGAGGTATTCCTTGTGTTTGGTTTTACCTTTGAAAGACGTATACTTTTCTCATACAGGAATCGCAACTCCTGTCCATACAAACAAAGGAACGTCAGCCACATAGCAATCAGCTTTTGACTATCACTTTAACCTATGGCACTCCCTTATTTCGCTTCTACTTACAAGGAAGCAAGTAATAAGACTACCACTTTAACCTATGGTACTCCCTTATTTCGCTTCTACTTACAAGGAAGCAAGTAATAAGACTACCACTTTAACCAATGGTACTCCCTTATTTCGCTTCTACTTACAAGGAAGCAAGTAATAAGACTACCACTTTAACCTATGGTACTCCCTTATTTCGCTTCTACTTACAAGGAAGCAAGTAGTAAAACTATTTTTGCTAATTTTTTTCTCGATTAGCATGACGTAAATGGAAGCATAAGCTTTTAAACATAATTTAGATGTAGAGAAAGTTATGTAAATGGAACAAATAAAATGTTTTCTATTTTTCATTCAAGTGCTCCTAAAATGTGTAGAGAAGGTACAAATGTGTAATTAAAGTTGTCTTTTACAAAATTGAGCCCAATTTTATTTCTCCACATAATCACCTGCGTTACTTGAAAATTTCTCAGCGCGAAAGAAAAATATCTGTGGTTCAGTGGAGAAAGGTTAAAAGGAATATGGTTAGGATTGTACCACATTGAACCAGGAAATGAATATACCGTTGCCAACAACCTGCCTCCTGCATTGGTAAATGACCTTGTGTTTCTTTACCTGCAGTCAACATCACTTGCATAATCGAATCCTTTATAACGGTTCTTCACACGGTTATTTGGTATTAACAATCCTACATTTCAAAACCTAATTTTATTTCATTTGTGATTAGAACACTACTTGAAAAATATTTTCGCACCGTAGCGAAATATGGAGCCTCTTTAGCTTCATATACTAGGCAATATTAAGTTTAAAACAAAACACAGTAGTGTGTAAACTGTTTACGAGAAATTTATGTCCTGGATATGTAGCGACCGATCTCGACAGAAATCATAAATGTGATAAAATATTTGCATACAGAAATATAGGTAGTAAGTGTTAGATACATGTAGTGAATTAAGTGAGGGAAAGGAATATTTGTGAGAAGGGAACAGAACGAGAGCGCAATCATCAATAATTACCGTTATAGGCTAGAATCTGTGTGTAGAGTTAGGGTAGTCCTGCGTAGCCTAAGGTAGCATGCTAGCAAAGTATGTATAGAGTTAGGGTAGTCCTGCGTAGTATAAGGGTAGCATGCTAGCAAAGTATATATAGAGTTGGGGTAGTCCTGCGTAGTCTAAGGGTAGCATGCTAGCAAAGTATGTATAGAATTAGGGTAGTCCTGCGTAGTCTAAGGGTATCGTGCTAGCAAGCTATGTATAGAGTTGGGGTACTAGTCTAGGGGTAACATACTAGCAAGCTATGTATAGAGTAGGGGTAGTCCTGCGTAGTCTAGGGGTAACATACTAGCAAGCTATGTATAGAGTTGGGGTATTCCTGCGTAGTATAGGGGTAACACACTAGCAAGCTATGTATAGAGTTGGGGTAGTCCTGCGTAGTATAGGGGTAACATACTAGCAAGCTATGTATAGAGTTGGGGTAGTCCTGCGTAGTCTAGGGGTAACATACTAGCAAGCTATGTATAGAGTTGGGGTAGTCCTGCGTAGTATAGGGGTAACATACTAGCAAGCTATGTATAGAGTTGGGGTAGTCCTGCGTAGTATAGGGGTAACATACTAGCAAGCTATGTATAGAATTGGGGTAGTCCTGCGTAGTATAGGGGTAACATACTAGCAAGCTATGAATAGAGTTGGGGTAGTCCTGCGTAGTACAGGGGTAACATACTAGGAAGCTATGTATAGAGTTAGGGTAGTCCTGCGTAGTCTAGGGGTAACATACTAGGAAGCTATGTATAGAGTTAGGGTAGTCCTGCGTAGTATAGGGGTAACATACTAGCAATCTATGTATAGAGTTGGGGTAGTCCTGCGTAGTATAGGAGTAACATACTAGCAAGCTATGTATAGAGTTGGGGTAGTCCTGCGTAGTATAGGGGTAACATACTAGCAAGCTATGTATAGAATTGGGGTAGTCCTGCGTAGTATAGGGGTAACATACTAGCAAGCTATGAATAGAGTTGGGGTAGTCCTGCGTAGTATAGGGGTAACAAGCTAGCAAGCTATGCATAGAGTTGGGGTATTCCTGCGTAGTATAGGGGTAACACACTAGCAAGCTATGTATAGTGTTGGGGTAGTCCTGCGTAGTATAGGGGTAACACACTAGCAAGCTATGTATAGAATTGGGGTAGTCCTGCGTAGTATAGGGGTAACATACTAGCAAGCTATGTATAGAGTTGGGGTAGTCCTGCGTAGTATAGGGGTAACATACTAGCAAGCTATGTATAGAGTTGGGGTAGTCCTGCGTAGTATAGGGGTAACATCCTAGCAAGCTATGTATAGAGTTGGGGTAGTCCTGCGTAGTATAGGGGTAACATACTAGCAAGCTATGTATAGAGTTAGGGTAGTCCTGCGTAGTATAGGGGTAACATACTAGCAAGCTATATATAGAGTTGGGGTAGTCCTGCGTAGTATAGGGGTAACAAGCTAGCAAGGTATGTCTACAGTTCGGGTAGTCCTGCGTAGTCTAGGGGTAACATACTAGCAAGCTATGTATAGAGTTGGGGTAGTCCTGCGTAGTATAGGGGTAACATACTAGCAAGCTATGTATAGAGTTAGGGTTGTCCTGCGTAGTATAGGGGTAACAAGCTAGCAAGCTATGTATAGAGTTAGGGTAGTCCTGCGTAGTATAGGGGTAACATACTAGCAAGCTATGTATAGAGTTAGGGTATTCCTGCGTAGTATAGGGGTAACATACTAGCAAGCTATGTATAGAGTTGGGGTAGTCCTGCGTAGTATAGGGGTAACATACTAGGAAGCTATGTATAGAGTTGGGGTAGTCCTGCGTAGTCTAGGGGTAACATACTAGCAAGCTATGTATAGAGTTGGGGTAGTCCTGCGTAGTCTAGGGGTAACATACTAGCAATCTATGTATAGAGTTGGGGTAGTCCTGCGTAGTATAGGGCTTAACATACTAGCAAGCTATGTATAGAGTTGGGGTAGTCCTGCGTAGTATAGGGGTAACATACTAGCAAGCTATGTATAGAGTTGGGGTAGTCCTGCGTAGTATAGGGGTAACATACTAGCAAGCTATGAATAGAGTTGGGGTAGTCCTGCGTAGTATAGGGGTAACAAGCTAGCAAGCTATGTTTAGAGTTGGGGTATTCCTGCGTAGTATAGGGGTAACACACTAGCAAGCTATGTATAGTGTTGGGGTAGTCCTGCGTAGTATAGGGGTAACACACTAGCAAGCTATGTATAGAGTTGGGGTAGTCCTGCGTAGTATAGGGGTAACATACTAGCAAGCTATGTATAGAGTTGGGGTAGTCCTCCGTAGTATAGGGGTAACATACTAGCAAGCTATGTATAGAGTTGGGGTAGTCCTGTGTAGTATAGGGGTAACATACTAGCAAGCTATGTATAGAGTTGGGGTAGTCCTGCGTAGTATAGGGGTAACATACTAGCAAGCTATGTATAGAGTTGGGGTAGTCCTGCGTAGTATAGGGGTAACATACTAGCAAGCTATGTATAGAGTTAGGGTAGTCCTGCGTAGTATAGGGGTAACATACTAGCAAGCTATATATAGAGTTGGGGTAGTCCTGCGTAGTATAGGGGTAACAAGCTAGCAAGGTATGTCTACAGTTCGGGTAGTCCTGCGTAGTCTAGGGGTAACATACTAGCAAGCTATGTATAGAGTTGGGGTAGTCCTGCGTAGTATAGGGGTAACAAGCTAGCAAGCTATGTATAGAGTTAGGGTAGTCCTGCGTAGTATAGGGGTAACATACTAGCAAGCTATGTATATAGTTGGGGTATTCCTGCGTAGTATAGGGGTAACAAGCTAGCAAGGTATGTCTACAGTTCGGGTAGTCCTGCGTAGTCTAGGGGTAACATACTATCAAGCTATGTATACAGTTGGGGTAGTCTTGCGTAGTCTAAGGGTAACATACTAGCAAGCTATGAATAGAGTTGGGGTAGTCCTGCGTAGTCTAGAGGTAACATGCTAGCAAGCTATGTATAGAGTTAGGGTAGTCCTGCGTAGTCTAGAGGTAACCTGCTAGCAAGGTATGTATAGAGTTGGGGTAGTCCTGCGTAGTCTAGGGGTAACATACTAGCAAGCTAAGTATAGAGTTAGGGTAGTCCTGCGTAGTCTAGAGGTAACATGCTAGCAAGGTATGTATAGAGTTGGGGTAGTCCTGCGTAGTCTAGAGGTAACATGCTAGCAAGCTATGTATAGAGTTGAGGTAGTCCTGCGTAGTATAGGGGTAACATACTAGCAAGCTATGTATAGAGTTGGGGTATTCCTGCGTAGTATAGGGGTAACACACGAGCAAGCTATGTATAGAGTTGGGGTAGTCCTGCGTAGTATAGGGGTAACATACTAGCAAGCTATGTATAGAGTTGGGGTAGTCCTGCGTAGTATAGGGGTAACATACTAGCAAGCTATGTATAGAGTTGGGGTAGTCCTGTGTAGTATAGGGGTAACATACTAGCAAGCTATGTATAGAGTTGGGGTAGACCTGCGTAGTATAGGGGTAACATACTAGCAAGCTATGTATAGAGTTGGGGTAGTCCTGCGTAGTATAGGGGTAACATACTAGCAAGCTATGTATAGAGTTAGGGTAGTCCTGCGTAGTATAGGGGTAACATACTAGCAAGCTATATATAGAGTTGGGGTAGTCCTGCGTAGTATAGGGGTAACAAGCTAGCAAGGTATGTCTACAGTTCGGGTAGTCCTGCGTAGTCTAGGGGTAACACACTAGCAAGCTATGTATAGAGTTGGGGTAGTCCTGCGTAGTATAGGGGTAACATACTAGCAAGCTATGAATAGAGTTGGGGTAGTCCTGCGTAGTATAGGGGTAACAAGCTAGCAAGCTATGTATAGAGTTGGGGTAGTCCTGCGTAGTATAGGGGTAACATACTAGCAAGCTATGTATATAGTTGGGGTATTCCTGCGTAGTATAGGGGTAACAAGCTAGCAAGGTATGTCTACAGTTCGGGTAGTCCTGCGTAGTCTAGGGGTAACATACTATCAAGCTATGTATAGAGTTGGGGTAGTCTTGCGTAGTCTAAGGGTAACATACTAGCAAGCTATGAATAGAGTTGGGGTAGTCCTGCGTAGTCTAGAGGTAACATGCTAGCAAGCTATGTATAGAGTTAGGGTAGTCCTGCGTAGTCTAGAGGTAACCTGCTAGCAAGGTATGTATAGAGTTGGGGTAGTCCTGCGTAGTCTAGGGGTAACATACTAGCAAGCTAAGTATAGAGCTAGGGTAGTCCTGCGTAGTCTAGAGGTAACATGCTAGCAAGGTATGTATGGAGTTGGGGTAGTCCTGCGTAGTCTAGAGGTAACATGCTAGCAAGCTATGTATAGAGTTGAGGTAGTCCTGCGTAGTCTAGAGGTAACATGCTAGCAAGCTATGTATAGAGTAGGGGTAGTCCTGCGTAGTCTTGAGGTAACATGCTAGCAAGGTATGTATAGAGTTGGGGTAGTCCTGCGTAGTCTAGGGGTAACATGCTAGCAAGCTAAGTATAGAGTTAGGGTAGTCCTGCGTAGTCTAGAGGTAACATGCTAGCAAGGTATGTATGGAGTTGGGGTAGTCCTGCGTAGTCTAGAGGTAACATGCTAGCAAGCTATGTATAGAGTTGAGGTAGTCCTGCATAGTCTAGAGGTAACATGCTAGCAAGCTATGTATAGAGTAGGGGTAGTCCTGCGTAGTCTTGAGGTAACATGCTAGCAAGGTATGTATAGAGTTGGGGTAGTCCTGCGTAGTCTAGGGGTAACATGCTAGCAAGCTAAGTATAGAGTTAGGGTAGTCCTGCGTAGTCTAGAGGTAACATGCTAGCAAGGTATGTATAGAGTTGGGGTAGTCCTGCGTAGTCTAGAGGTAACATGCTAGCAAGGTATGTATAGAGTTAGGGTAGTCCTGCGTAGTCTAGAGGTAACATGCTAGCAAGGTATGTATAGAGTTGGGGTAGTCCTGCGTAGTCTAGGGGTAACATGCTAGCAAGCTATATCTACAGTTGGGGTAGTCCTGCGTAGTCTAGGGGTAACATGCTAGCAAGGTATGGGGTTCAAACCCGGTGGAGGAAGTATACAGGACATAAAAGGATTTAAGGCGGTCTTTCTTGCCAATATAGAATAGGAACAATGAGCACTGCAGCAGTTAAATATCGACCATAAATAAAACTCGTCATTTATAGATAGATTCATTGCGCTACCGCACTTCATAAGGAAAGGGTAAAAAGAGACAGTCAGAGGAGGCTACAGGCCGCAGGAAGTTCCTAACATTGGTAGAAGAACTGTTCCACTGCTGGAGCTGATTAGAGAGAGCGACCAACGACTCTTCGACCTAGCAGCACTCTACAGCTCATAGAGAAAACTCTTGCTCTTGAGTAAATATCCGCGTCGTTTGTCCGGCACCGCCAATGTCATGAAATTTAGAAGCACATAAGAAAAGGTGTCGGAATGGAGGGATTTCGTATTAATTGGTAAACCACTCCAACATTTTCCTACCGATCCGGTGAAACCACGAAAACCTATGGATTCGTATGTGAGGTCGTCGGGGATCGATACTCAGGACCTTCTAATTCCAAGTCGCACAGGTAATGACGACGCCATATCGCTCGATCAATATCATCTACATTTTTAA
The DNA here is from genome assembly GCA_030762935.1 of Hymenopus coronatus. NCBI lineage: Eukaryota > Metazoa > Arthropoda > Insecta > Mantodea > Hymenopodidae > Hymenopus > Hymenopus coronatus. The sequence goes on along the minus strand of CM060886.1, from coordinate 10,467,041 downwards.
AATGTATATCGTTCTATTAAACAATTTTTACGGTTCAAAATGGCGCAAGGAAAGGTTACCATTACATTTTGCAGCATGAATCATATTATATTTTCTTCTGACCCTAGTATTTCATTTATTATGGAAGTATTTTAGGAAGTATTTCAATGCGCTTTTGTTGAAAGAAAATTGTTTTTGAAAGAAAGCAAATGAATGAAGGAAAACAATTAGTTTATAAACCTATCATTGCTGCTAATCATGAATCGACACACAGCGATTTTAATTTATTTTATCTTAAAACTAGGATTTTTACCGCATTATTTGTCATTAGAAAACAGATTAACTCAACACATTGATAACAGATTTTCCTGAATGCTCTGCATGAGGTCTTCCCGGGTTCGATTCCTGGCTGGAGTGGGGAAATTTTTTTTTAGCCAGATTATTCTCTACTCTCCCCATTGGCTGGAAACATGAATGTCGGCGTTTTTGTGTGTGTGTGTGTGTGTGTGTGTGTGTGTGTGTGTGTGACATAGAAACCCAGCGACAACAAACTGTACAGCGGTTAATACCATTGCCAGTAGGCAATGTGTTCCACAGGACCATGCAGTTCAAGACGGGTATGAGTGAAACAATTAAAATTTCCCAAGCTCGTGACTTCACTTGCAGCTCTTAGTGGTTTCGAATCACTAATATTACCGTGCTACTGATAAGGTTAGCATCTTTGTTATTACAAAACTCTCAGATATCATACTGATTATTCTGGGAAGTCGCCGACGTTTTGCAGTACACCAAGGAGCGGTCACTTCTGCCAATACATGCGTAGAAATCACAAACGACAGAAAGAACGTGGAGTAAAACACAGCGTCTAATCGCAGCCTTTGATGCCGAACATGTTAACCTTTTCAGTAGCACGGTAATACACTCGTTAATTATTTACTTTCTCTGCCGCATACCTTCATAGTAGGTAGAGAAGATTCCGCTTCCCCCCAAAATCCTATATTTCACCGAAGATAATGTTTTGAGACCGCTGAGTAAATAAAAATATATACTTTAGAAAAAAAGTGTGTTTAGAGCTCAGAAACGAAATGCAGAATAAATTTAAAGAGTGCGAGACGAAGAATTTCAAGAAATCTCTCCACTATAAACTACTCTTTACATGAAAAATAATTTTTCGATTACTGGAAAAATTGTGCTTGCTATTTTTATTAAAATACAACGAATTTAAGATATTTTAATGAATGTTTTAGGAATAGCATGTGAAGACTTGATAATTTGGAAGAAGTTTTGCGTAATTTTGTTTAATTGAAAACCATAAGAAGCATTAACTTGCTTCAAACAGAGTGTGATATCATTAAACACAGACAATTTATTTCAAATAATTATTTTAGTATCAGACATTTGCAATATATGTTGTTATTGGTTTGATTTTTAAAAAAATCTGCCGCTGTGCAACGATTTCTGCGATGTCATGACTCTAGGCGAGCTTACAATAGCATGCATTTTAAAGATATGAACATTCATTCAGTTTTCCTCTATCCACATTTTACCTTCAACAAAATGAGGCAAGAAGCTCTTTTTTACTTTCTCTACATGTGCTAAGTACATAGTGTATACAGTAGATATGGCATTCTACACAAAAATCCGATACAGAAATGTTACTGGAAATGCACGTTTTAGGGTCCTCTGTATCCAAAAGAAGTATTTTTGGAAAAAGGTCCGCGTGTGTCCGTGTGTCTGTGAACACGATAACTCAAAAGCGAAAAGTCAGTAAAATACCAAACTAGGTATTTAAGTTTAGTATCTTCCTGGGATGCAAAGATTTTGAGAAAAGTCCCCCTACACCAAACTACCCTTTATATAGAAAAAAATAAGAAAATTGGTATTTTCTCAAATATAAGTGTAACGACTTTGATTAAAATACCGTATATTTCAAATATTTATATGGTAAATAAAATGTATATCTTGAATTTTCTGGGAATAGTCTTTAAGGACTTGTTTATTCTGAATGAATTTTGCGTAACTGGTAAACTGTAAGAGATAGAGAGAAACTTACCACACAAAAAATGTAGATCACCTTAAAACACACAATTTATTTCACATAAGTTTTTTTACATGAAATTGGCCATTTTTTGAGATATTTCTTGTTCTTTGTTTCAGATTTAAAATACTTAAACTTTTTCTCCCACAAAAAGTTGTAAATTCGTGGCATAGAAACAGATTTCAACCATATGGCAACCAGATTTTAAGAATTTTGGCATTCGTTTTAGCTTAGTGTATTTCTTTATTTCCCTTATACTTATAAAGAAGCAACAAATAAAGAAAAAATATTAATTTTATCTCGATTATCATAAAATAGATAGAAGCATATTCTTTTTGAACAATAATTTGCTACAGCAATGCACAGAAAGTTGTTAGAAAGTTATATGCAAAACGAACGAAACCTTAATTGTTTCACATAAGACAATTTCTGCTAATGTTTATCTCGAATAGCATGATATAGATAAAAGAATGTTCTTTTATAATAAACATTTGTATGTGGAACAGCTAGAGAAGGTCATGTGAATGGAACACATCAGATTTTTAAAAAAAGCTCCGTGTGTTTGTGTTTCTGTGAACGCAGTAACTCAAAAACCAAAAGTTAGTAAAATACCAACTTTGTATTTAAGTTTAATATCTTCCAATAATGCAACACGAATATTTTGAAAAAAATGTCCTCACCCACATTACCCTTTACATGAAAACAATTTCGAAAATTTGGATTTTCTCAAAAATGGTTCTAGCGGTTTTGATTAAAATATATGTTTAAGATATGTTAATGTCAAAAGAGATGTATATCTGGAATTTGTTGGTAATAGTCTCTGGATGAATTTTACAAAATTGGTCAACCGTAGGAGATAGGTGAAAACTGACGTACACAATAAACCTAGACATCGTTAAAACACACACATTTTGACATTTACCTTTCTATGGAGTTAACCGTTTTTTAATTCTTTGTTGCTGGTTTCAGCTTTAAAAATTTGTACCTACTGTTCTCATAGGGAAATTTGTCAACTCCTGGTCATTCAAACAAACGAATTTCAGTGAAATGCAACCAGCATTTAAAATATTTGAGTACCGCTTTACCCTTTGGTACTCCCTTATTTCCTTCTACTTATAAGGAAGTAAGTGACAAGATTATTTCTCCTAATTTTATCGCAATTAGTATGAAGTACATAGAAGAATAAGCTTTTTAACAATAATTTGTAACAGAGATGTAGAGAAAGTCATGTGAACGGAACACATCAGATGTTTCTCCTTTCTTTCCCTGTTTATCCTCTTCATATCGTATGTAGGACTTACAAGACACAGAAGCACAGGCTTTGAATCAGAAAGAAGCAGCCAGGAAGTGTGATAAGTCCATTGCCAGGTACGAAAGTATGACGTACCCGTAGCCGCGCTCGCTAAAGTGTCTCGCTTTGGTGCTTCGCGGCGCACGGGATAGTGGGCTCGAATCCCGCCTAGGGCATGGGTGTTTCTGTGTTTGAAATGTGTATGTGTTTGTGTATGTATATGTAAAAAGGAAAAACGAGTAGGTCAACTAAGGAAAATTAGAAACTAGAAAAAAAAAAAAAAAAAAAAGAGGCAAAAAGGAATACAGCGCCGGAGTCCTGACAAGCCTCCGGGCTGTATTTTTTATAATAAAAAAAAAGTAGATAATAGGAAGGTAAAATGGATGACAAGAAAGATGATTAAGAAACAATTGGTGAAATGTATGGCGGGGGAAACAGTAGCATCCGGAGAAAACCCGTCGACAACAAAAGCCGTATGCGGTCCCTTGGGATGATCAAGACCACCTAGGTAGGAGGCAAGTGGTTTAACCATTCGGCTACGGTGTCGTTCCGGATTTTAAGCAATCTAGACATTTGGAAGGTTAATCAATTAAAATAAAACTAAAATATACACAATAATGACAGTAAAACTAATCTCCACAAACGTACAAGGGAACAGTTCTAATCAAAATATTTGGAAACGGTATTCAAAACTCCAAAATACCCGTGTAACTTAGGATCAAACTGCGTGCAAAAGGTCAATTGATTTAAACTCTAATAATTGCACGATTTAACATTTTTAAAGAAAACTTCAAACTACGAAGTTATAAGTAATAGTCTATATCAGACGTCACAAATTACCTAATTCTGTTCCAAAGAACTGTTCTTTTTTTTCCCCGCAATTGATCACGCAGTGCACAGTAGGCGATTCACAGGCGTTTCGAAAAATCCATTCCCATGACTTTCTGTATATCGCTGTAACAAATTCTTGTTAAACAGCTTATTCCTTGATCTATTTTATAATAGTTGAGATAAACATTAGCAGAACCTGTCTTACTCACTTGCTTCCTTGTAAGTAGAAAGTATATGAGGGATGTTTTAAGTCTGAAACAAATAACAAGAAACATCTCAGAATTGGTCAACTCCACGAAGAAAATGCATATGACATAAATTGTGTGTTTTAACGAAATCTATATTTTTTGTGAAGTATGTTTTTGTCTATTTCTTACAGTCTACCAGAATAAAGAGGTCTTCAGAGGCTATGCGCAGAGAATTCAACATATACATTTTATTTGCAATGTAAGTATCTAATATACGGGATTTTAAGCAAAATGTTAGAGCCATTTTGTGGAAATCAAAATTTTCGAAATGTTTTCTATGTAATGGGTAGTTTGGGGTAGGGAGATTTTTCTCAAAGCGTTCATGTCGCATCCCTGGAGATACTATACTGAAATACCAACCTTGTTATTTTACCAACTTTTCGTTTTTGATTTATCGTGTTTACAGACACACGGACGCGCGCACACACACAGGGGCGCGGACCTTTTTTTAAACATGCTCTTTTTGGGTACAGGCGACCCTAATACGTGTATTTCCATGAAATCTTGGTATCGAATTTTTGGGTGGAATGCAATACCTTCTGTATACACTATGTGCATGGTACGTGTAGAGTAAGTAAAAATTAGCTCTCTTTGCTTTATTGGAAGGGTGACGCTGGTCCCTTCTGTATAACGCGCAACCTCCATGTTTGAACAGCATGCCTCTCATCGCACTTCTCGCGTGGGTTACGTAGTTGCAACATGGCGTCCTGGACCAAGTACCAACACGCCGAGGGCGATAATTTGAAATGAATTTATTATTTTGCTTACATTAGGCTGAGGTGCTGGGCAACCATTAAGCTACCGTGTTGTGCTGTGTAATTTGAGGGAAGCTGTATCATTTGGTGCCGAATAAAAACGTCGGTACGGCGCCGGGCTTTAATTGCCGTGTACTCAGCATGTTAATATGATCCAGCTCCCATCACCGGCAGCAGGCAAGGTGAACGGCGTGTGAAATGGCCGCAAAATTCACAAACTTGTACCCTTTTTTTATTCTTACAATAAAAAATAAACGTTGCGATTAAAAGTATATATTATAAATGTTGCAGCTGTTCATACTAAAGATTGGCGAACTTGATAACTACTGCCTAAACCGGCGTATTTTATATGTTATGTCCCAATAACAATATTTCATAGTTGGTTAATTTAGATATTAAAGAACGAATTTGGAAAAATCTTTCTGTGACGATTCAGTCATGTGGGAATAAATTATAAGCAGTGATTTTTTTTTTATTTCGGTTTAAAAATCTGTTTTAAAGGTTTAGTTAAGTAATGAAGATTTATTTACTTTCTTCGTATAAATTAACGTCTTTAATTTTCCGTAATCGGCTTACCGTATTTGTAGGACTGACACCCAGTGGAGTAGCGTGAAATAAGAAAATGGAAACGCTATAGTTTAAACGCCCTATTGTTTTATCGAATATTGCGCCTATGAATTAGGTTTGAGAGTGACAATGAAAACAAAATTAATATAATGGTTATATTAAAAACAACACTCACCTAAACTGACCTATACACCAAATCCATCAGTGGGTTTTTCTTTGTTGCGAACGTGTCAGTTACCTTGTCAATAAAGGCGGCATCAGAATAGTTCTCCCAACAACTTTTTTTCTACAGCTAAAATGCTTACGTTACACAAACGGTGATTGGTCATTGAGTTTCTTAAGTGTTTTAATTCTCTTGGGTGTACTCATTGATCTCTCACTACTCGTTATTGCAGCAGGATATGTTACAACTAAAGGCAATAGCTTAGTCACCGAGTCTAAGCCATTTATAACCAAATACTTCAGTACATTTTGTGGTAATATATGCTTTTGATTATCTGCACAAATATTGAAGAGCTCATTTTCATGCTGGTCTGAATTCAAATAACCAGGATACTGCTTTATTAGTTTGGAAGTTTTCGTCTGAGGAAATTCTTTCTTATTTTCCATGATAATTTTTCATTCGGTAATTCTACAAACTCGAGGTGTCGAAAATCTTCAAATCTGGATTTCATTTGAAGAACTTGGCAGTCAATGATTTCGTATGTCAGCACTTTCAATCTAGCGTTTAGAGAGTCACTGGAACTTACATTTCTATTCAACTGGATACTATTTTGGACACACTCTTCAATGAAAGTCTCGCATTCTTAGGTTTTGTATGTTGGCAATGGCGAGTTGCATTTCATTATGGTAAGCATTTTATGTTATTCAGTGACTGCAGAACGCGTACATCAATGTTATTCACAAAGAAACACAATTAATATTACCTCAACAGTGCTCTGGATAGAGAATTGAGAAAACAGCAGAAATAGTCTTATTACTTGCTTCCTTGTAAGTAGAAGCGAAATAAGGGAGTACCAGAGGTTAAAGTGATAGTCAAAAGCTGGTTGCCATGTGACTGAAGTTCCTTTGTTTGTATGGACAGGAGTTTACAAATTCCTGTATGAGAAAAATATCAGTTTTTCAAAGCTGAAACCAAAAACAAGGAATATCTCAAAAACAATCTACTCCACGAAAAAAATGTATTTAACATAAATTGTGTGTTTTAATGTGCTCTACATTGTTTGTTCGGTAAGCTTTTGTCCATCTCTTATGGTTTAGCTGTTATGCAAAATTCCTTAAATTGATCCAGAATAAAGTAGTCTTCAGAGGCTATTCCCAGAAAATTCAAGATATGCATTTTATTTGTCAGGTTTAATATATTTCAATAAAAATCTTTAGAGCCATTTTCAAGAAAATCAAAATTTTCGAAAAAAGTTCCACGTAAAGGGTAGTTTGGGGTGGGAGGACTTTCTTTAAAATCTTCGTGTCGCATCCTTGGAAGATACCTAACTTAAATACCATGTTTGGTATTCAACGGTCTTTTCGTTTTTGAGCTATGCTTCCCACAGTTACACTTAATATAAAATTATATATATATATAATATCAAAGGATAGTTTGAAATGAAATGTTAGTTCTGGGAATTAATGATAAAATTTTATTTTCTTAGAAAGAAACACACGCATACACACACAGATTGACACACACACGGACATTTTTCTAAAAATGCTTTTTTTGGAATCAGTGGGGACTCAAAACATGTATTTCTGGTGAAATCTCGGTAGCGAATTTTTGGGTGCATTACAATAGCTTCTCTATACACTGTGTACATAGTACGTGTAGAGAAAGTAAAAAGAGAATGGAATGACTTCACTACAAAAACCAAAATTGATGTACATGGCAGGCAAGAGAACGCATATCTAGTAAAGTCACGAAACATTGGAATAACAATGAAAAGGACCACCAATAACTTGAATAGTATAAACATCTATGGACCGAACCTTTTAAAGAAGAAAATGAGGAAAGTGGAAAACTTAATAGAAATCCAAATCCTAGTGAATATTATCGATTAGAGTTAGCCTTAGAAAAAAGTAAAAACTGAAAGTCAGTAGGCAATGGTGGTATAAATAACAGTTGCTGAGACATTCATCATGAAGTTTTAAAAGAGGTTTTTAAGTTTATTAAATAAATACTGGCTCGAGAAGAATATACCCAAGGAATGAAGAATTCAATATGATACCAGTATTTTAAATCGAAGACAGAACAAAACGTGTGGTATAAGATTGTTAAACACAACCTACAAAATATAACCGAAAGTACTAACAGTGGGATTAAAACTTATGTGAAAAGTAATACTATTAGAGGAACAAACAGGATTCAGAATGGATAGATAATGCGCAGAAAGTGCTTTCATATTACAACAAATAATTGAGGAATAGCGAAAATTAATATAGAATCATTTATTATTTATTAATTACACAAAACCCTTCGATAAAATTATGGAAAATTATATTTAACCGAGGTATCCCACTCCACAATGTAAAAATAATTAACGAGTATATCAAGGAATAACAATGTAAATATCAGAAGTTGTAAATATTAACATAGAAGAAACCAATATAGGCCTAAGACAGAGGTGCAGTATGTCTCAGCTACTTTTTGATATATACATCGATGAAACAGTTAGAAAACAAACCAATATTATACCCTTTTACTCTCATATTTCAAAAGCAGAGATTATGCACTGACGTTAATGTTTGCAGATGATCAGATTATTATATCTTATTCAGAAAGTAATCTTCAGAAGTGCATTAAATAAAATAGCAGAGGAGTGTAATATGAAAACATTTATAAGTTTAATCTAAAGTGATGACATCAGAAAAAATATTATGTGTTCCATTCAATGACTTTCTCTACATCTGTGCAACAAACTATTGTTAAAAAGTTTATGCTTCTATTTACTTCATGACAGCTGAAAAAAAATTAGCAGAAATAGTCTTATTGCTTGCTTCCTTGTAAGTAGAAGCGAAATAAGGGAGTACCATAGATTAAAGTGATAGTCAAAAGCTGTTTACTATGAGACTGAAATTCCTTTGTTTGGATATATATTTTATTTGGTAAGTAAATATCTTAAATATAAGAGAATTTAATCAAAACCGTTAAAGCCATTTTAAGAAAATCAAAAATTTTCGAATTTTTTCTATATAAAGGGTAGTTGGGGTGGGGGGATTTTCTTGAAAATCTTCGTGTCGCATCCTTGGAAGATATCAAACTTAAATACCAAGTTCGGTTTTTACGCTCTTTACGTTTTTTAGCTATGCTGCCCACAGACAGACAAACACACACACACACACACACACACACACACACACACACACACACACACATATATATATATATATATATATACAGACAGACACACATGGACATTTTTCTAAACATGTTTTTTTTTTTTTATTCAGGGAGTCTCAAAACATATATTTCCGGCGAAATCATGGTATCGAATTTTTGGGTGCAATGCAATACTTTCTCTATACACTATGTACGTAGTACGTATAGAGAAAGTAAAAAGAGTTCCCTCTGTTACCAACACGTATATTCCTCAAAACATTACTCATCGCTAATGGCTAGTGTTAAAATAAAGTGAGCAAATTCGCTCGATGCTCCTTCCAATCGCCTACTGTGCGCTGCGTGACTAACTACGCGGAAAGTAGCAACAGATAACTTCTTCAGTGCTGTGACAATATACAACTTTTTGGGTTTTGAATCCGAAAATCATTTTTTATAGGTTAATACACTCATTGTAAGTTGACGATTGGCAGAACAATTGTTCTGTTATATCTCTTACATTACTATTTACATTTCGGATATGAATATGCACCTATTTTCATAGGTTTGATGGTAATTGGTATTAATATAAATAATTGCAAAAACTAATAATAGTAACTGTTAACATAATATGTCAAAATAACAAGCTGATTAACATCTTAATACAATTGTAATCAATCGTATTGTATGAGAATTATTTTCAAACGAAAAACTACTTTTATGCAACAAAAAGAAGAAGCATCTTGGTAATCAATTGGTATGGAACACAATTCGAAAGAAACATTCTTCTTCTTGGTAACTGCCGTACTCACTCGCATGGGTTGCGTAAGGACACTGCGAATTGAATTTTCTGACTAAAAAGTTTGCCGCAAACTAAACGCTCATTCTGCCACTTTCTATAAATAAGAAAGATTGCTTCTAGGCAGTCGTAAACGTTAGATTGCTATGTTTATAAAGTCACACAACACAACAATCACAATACCACGTGTTACCCTTTGCATGCACGTGGAAAGTTTGTTTCCTGCGAGCTTTACGCTCTTATATTTTACTGTAACACTTTAGAATTTAAATAAAAAGTTACAGTTTTAAATTTTAAGGGAGGTGACAATATTGGAAATCAATAACATTACTTTAAAGCCAATCGATTCCTCTGTCTCGTTTCTCTATTTGAATCTACAAAAATATTCAATTAAGGTTACATAAATTACACAGATTAAGAAGACCACAATTCTTGAAAATGTTGATTTGTTTTATTTCAGCACATTAATATAAATAATAATAAAACAATTTGCTGGCGAATTTGTCCATAAAAGTAGGTGCTCTCGTTATATTAGTTATGATAATTTTCATATCTCAACCTTGGAAGATAATTAAGTTTAAATATCAAGTTTGGTACTGAACCGACTTTTTGTTTTTCAGATACGCTGATCAACCACTCATTCTCTGCAACATACATGGACATGGACTTTTTATTTATTTTTTTTTAGCCTCAGGGGACCTAAAAACATGTATTTTTGGTAAAATCCAACTATCAAAGCTTTGGAAGAATGTTAAGTGAGAGATTGCTGAGAAATGGAAAATGCAAAACATTAACGCGATATTCAGAGGCAGACTAAAACAGATGTGTATTTGCAAACGAAAGGGAAAAGGTTCTGATGAAAAAGGTAGGGCAAAAGAAGAATTGAGAATAATGATTTTATTTCCTAACATTTTTCTTCCCTGAGCCTGTCGAAAGAATTGAAACATGAAAAGGGTTTGTGGTGGCCTGTTCCAATATTTTGCAGAACCGATTTTTGTTTGATTGCATGTCATTCACTAAAATTGAAACTCAAAAGCAACCAGAGACATCTGATGGATCAGAAATAATATTTGAGGATAAATTATTGTTACATCTCTGACCCGTGATTTTGACAGAACTTGAAGCATTTTCAGGAAGAAAATAACCTGAATTACTTTCTTTCCATTTCCCTGACAGTGCTATGGCAGTGATGGAAAGAAACAATTATTATTATGCACAATTCGGTACGTGACAGGCCCGTATCAGGCCATCAGTGGCGCAACTGCTGCCCTCTGCCAGGAGGAGCCAAATATTTTGACAAGTGGATGTAATTAATAGGTAGAGCGCATCAGTCGGTGTCTTTGACGGAGACGACGTCGGATCTGTAGCCCAACAGGTGTTCAATCTTCCAGAAATTTACGGCACGATATTACCTGCATATCCAGCTAAAAGACCCTTAATTTACTGCGTCACGGGGCCCCATGGCCGCCATAATGGGCCAGATAATCGCTCGGTTAGCGGCAATGTACAAAATATCCCAACAGATGACTGCAGCGCTGCGCCGTCAACCCAACTCTTCAGCTTTGGATAATAAGACACGTGGTAAAATTACTTAATGACAGAAAACACATATAATGGTACAGTAACAAATGAGTGATGTCATCATCAATTGGGAGATTCTAAAATGTCGTAACTCAAAAAGCCTGATTTTTCAGATATAAACATTTTAGTTTCATTATGCTTGTATAAAACAATTTGCATCAGGGTCTTGGGATTCAAAAGATAAAATATCACAAATAGTGACTAATGCGTTAATATGGTTTTGTTCTGAGCAAACGTGCAAATAATTTATAGATAACTCAAAAATGACTTTTATAAAATTAAATTCAGTTTTATTTATGGACGCTTTTTTAACTGCTGCGGTTCTTAATGAAAAATCGCTTAATTTTGCTCATTAACTCACTTCACAAAAATGTATATCTCGTCAAAGCACATAAGTATAAGACATACAACTTTTGTGTGTGTGTGTGTGTGTGTGTGTGTGTGTGTGTGTCTGTGTGTGCAGTTAAACATTGCCGATACATTCGTTGTTATTTATTTAAATTTTCCAGTTATAATTCTTTTCTAAATTCGGTTTTTTGTTTACTCTTGGTCACGCAAACAACTGAATTTCAGCATTATCACATAGCGCTTAGATTTTGAAAGGCGACTATCGCTTTTATACAGTGCATCCTCTTATTAATATTGAACCTATGTACACAGGTATAAACAATAAGATCATTTCTGCTAACTTTATTATTCACAGGTGTACAAACTTTCCGTTCAGATTAATCACAAACTCATGCATTGATTATAATATGAATTATTATATATTATACATATACTAATATAAAGATATTATATATTATTTATACTTATTATATCTTGTATTAGTTATATGTATATGTAATTACTTTATTATGATCATTATCATTATTTCTATTATTAAGCTTTTTAGGTCGTAACTTTGCAGTTAACTAGATATTTGAATTGTTCATGCGAATTTGGTGTAAGCATTATGTGTTTGTATGGGATTTTACTTTTAACAGAAGAAAATCTACGAAGAAAGTTTATTGCTTGGTTAGGTAAGTATACTGATATCGTATTAATACCTAACCTATACATTGGTCAAGATACTATTCTAGAACAATAATTGTCAATGTATAACAAAATATGTATATCATATAAATTATGCCCATGCTACGGTTCAGAGCTCAATTTAAGATTTAAGATGCATCCACTATTGGTTTTTGGTAATCAAAGGCGGAGAAGGAAAGTGATTGTCAAAGCCATTGCTATCATGTTTTTCAAGTTTAATATAAGAATGAGCTAATGCTAAGTCAATGGTTTATAATATTAGCAAAGGATCAAAATAACACCATTTATGTAAATACGAAGATTATCCGGTAAGTTCTCTTAGTGGCTCAACTTTTAAACGTTAACAAGTTGCATAAGCCATTTTACTTTCTCTACTTAATTCATAGGGAGATAAGATACTGTATTCCACACAAAAGTTCAATACTGTGATTTTACATAAGTTTCAAAGTCACCTGCATAAAAAAAAACCTGATGTGTTCCATTCACATGACTTTCTCTACATCTCTGCAACAAATTACTGTTAAAAAGCTTATGCTTCACTTCATGCCAATGGAGACAAAATCAGCAGAAGTAGTCTTACTACTTGCTTCCTTGTAAGTAGAAGCGAAATAAGGGAGTACCATAGGTTAAAAGGATAGTCAAAAGCTGGTTGCTATGTGACTGAGGTTTCTTTGTTTGTTTGGACAGGAGTTGACAAATTCTGTATGAGAAAAGTATAAGTTTTTCAAAGCTGAAACTAAAAATAAGGAATATCTCAAAAACGATCAACTCTACAACATAAAAAAAAAATGCATACAACATAAATTGTGTGTTTTCACATGGCCTACATTTTTTTTTTGTGATAAATTTTTGTCCATATTTTACGGTTTAGCACTTACGCAAAATTCCGTAAAATTCATCTAGAATAAAGTAATGTGTTTTAACATGCTCCACATTTTTTGTGGGATAAGCTTTTTTCCATCTTTTACGGTTTAGCAGTTATGCAAAATTCCGTAAAATTCATCCAGAATAAAGTAATCTTCAGAGGCTATTCCCAGAAAATTCATAATATACATTTTATTTGTTATGTAAATATCTTTAATACAATATTTTAATCAAAATCGTTAGTACAATTTTTGAAAATACATTTTCTTAAAAAATGCCATGTAAATGGTATTTTGTGGTGGGGGGATTTTTCTCAAAATGTTTGTGTCGCATCCCTGGAAGATACTAAACCTAAATACCAAGTTTGGTATTTTACCGACTTTTCATTTTTGAGTTATCGTGTTCACAGACACACGGACACACACATAAACGCACCTTTTTCTTAAAATTCCTTTTTGGATACAGGGGACACTAAAACATTTATTTCCGGTGAAATCTCGGTGAAATTTTTGGGTGGAATGCAATACCTTCTCTATACACAAGGTACATAGTACGTGTAGAGAAAGTAAGGAACAGTTTAAGAGAAAGGTGTGTGTGTGTGTGTGTGTGTGTGTGTGTGTGTGTGTGTTTTAGTGAGTCCTTGCGTGTCACTCTGCACACCATAATTAAAAAACGAAAAGTAAAATACCAAAGTTGGTAATTAAGTTCAGCATCTTCCAAGGTTTTAATGAAAATTCTGCCTCCCTAAACCATCCTTTACATGGAAAACTTTCAAAAACTTAAATTTTCCCAAAAATGGCTTAACGCTTTCTTTAACTATCTCCACAGAGTCTGCAAATATGAATATCAGAGTGAATGTGCATGTGCTTAATAGAATAAAACGCAACGTTAAAACGTTACATTTCAGGGAGAAGAACATCAGCAGCTGTTTCTTTAAGTCAAATTCCCGACATGGCTATAGAAGTCAAAGTGGGCTATAGAAGAAAAAAAAAAACAGTAAAAAGGCCATAAAACCTTAAATTAAACGTGCATAATCAAAATTTTGAAATGCAAACCATGTCTGCAATAAAAAGTTACGCGTACATATTTAGTATTATAACCAGGTTCTAAAATAACAAACGCATATAGACATATAAGCTGGAAACAGGTACATAATTATAGGCTTCTTAATTTCATAATAACTCAATACAAAATTAATTATTGCCATTAAAAACAAGAGATGTGTTGCAGGTTCAGGTTTCACTTTGCTCAAGTACCGGTCCATATTTGGGCAAACCTAAATAATACATACGTACAATATTACAATACTGGCTCTTCACCTTCAAAACGTGTTCTTTCGATGTTACAACACTTCTGTAGCATAAATATTTTACTCTGATAACTCGTGTACTTAACGGCGAATATAATTACAAAGATGAGTTAAAGGCTGCTGCAACTGCTTAGTTTGGCGTTTCCATCCTCCTTTATAGTCTTTTGCTAACAAAAGTGCCTTTTTACTTTATCTAAATTTATTATGGATATAGTACGTACAGAAGGCGTTGTATTCCACCCAAAAGCTCGAGATTTTACCGGAAATGTGTGTTTTGAGGTCGCACGCGTGCGTGTGCGTCAACCAATAGCATAGCTCAGCTCAAAAACGATAACTCCGTTGGTGCCCTTTACATGGAAAAAACTATTGATAACTTTGTTTTTCTCAAAATGGCTCATACGATTTAATACCAAGTATTAAAGTCATTTACATGACAAATGAAGTGCACATCTTGAACTTTCTAGCAATAGCTCCTGAAGCTCTCTTCATTCTGGCTGAATTTTGCTGAATTTGGTAAACCGTAAGAGATACTCAAAAACTTACTACACAAGAAATTCAGATCTCGTTAAAACACACCACTTGTCATAAACTTTTTTATTGGGTTGACCGTTTCCGAGATATGCCTTGTTAGGTTTTATTTTAAGCTAAATAGTAAATTTTCTCAAACGTGAAGTCACCTTTCTTTACTGCTGGTCATCAAAGCGAACCGAACTTTGATATTCACATTGCGACATGCCCATAAAAGATATGACTATCGCTTTAGCCTCGTATATTCCCATTTTTACTTATAAGGAACCAAGTAGTATGACAGCTTCTGGTAATGTTCATCTCGATTAGGATGATGTAGATGACAGAATAATCTTTTATAAGAGTAGTTTGTTTGCAGAATAGGTAGAGAAACTCATGTGAATGGAACACAGATCTTTTTTCCTCTTCCAGATAATGGAAGACGAACTAGCACTACTCCATCAAACCGCAAAAATTGCCGATACTTTATTTAACGTTTAGTGTCAATTACATCAGCAAATACCTACTTAATTATGCTGGGCTACATAACGAGTTGCAAGCGCGAGGGAAGTCCGTTCAAATGTAGCCGTAAACGTAACGTAAGAGGTTGGCTCACGCTTCTAGATCTGTTTGTAGACCTTTCTTACGAGGCTCGTTCAGTAAGTGCTTAGAAAAAGACAGAAAAACAAATTGTTTTTGGTATTATCACTTTCTCTATGTACAATGTACATAGAGATAGAGAAGTATTGTAATGAACCCAAAAATTCGATGTCGAGATTTCACCGTAAATATATGTTTTGGGGTCCCCCTGGGTTCAAAAAAAAGCATTTTTAAAAACAGGTCCGTGAGTGTGATGTGTATGTGTGTGTGTGTGTGTGTGTGTGTGTGTGTGTGTGTGTGTGTGTGTGTCTGTGGACAGCATAGCCCCAAAACGAAAAACCGTTAAATACCAAACTTGGTATTTAGATTTAGTAACTTCCAAGGATGCGACATAAAGATTTTCAAAAAAAAAAAAATCCCCCCCACCACAAACTACCCTTTACATAGAAAAAATTCAGAAATTTTTTATTTTCTTAAAAATGGTTATAACGATTTTGATTAAAATCCCGTATGTTACAGCTATTTATATCCGAAATAAAATGTATATCTCGAATTTTCTGGGAATAGCGTCAGAAGACCTCTTTATTCTGGATGAATTTTGCCGAATTTTGCTTAACTGCTAAACCGTAAGAGAGAGACAAAAACTCACTACACAAAAAATGTACATCATGTCAAAACACACAATTAAAGCCCTTTACGTTTTTATTGTGGAGGTAACCGTTCCCGAGATATTCCTTGTAATTGGTTTCAATTGTGAAGTACTTAAACTTTTTTCAGACACAAAGTGTCCGTTTTCTTTTGTTCTACTCCTGGCCAAGCAAAGAAGCGATTTGCAATCACAATCGCATAACGATAGCTTTTAAAACATTTGACTATCACTTTAGCATAGTGCATTCCCTTAGTTCCCTTTTACTCATAAGGAACTAAGTAATAAGGTCATTCTGCTAGTGTTTATTTCGATTAGCATTGTGTAGAAAGGAGAATAATCTATTGTAGGAAATTTGTAGAGCAGCTAGAGAAAGTCATGTGAGTGTAACACATCAGATTTTTTAGTATAATTTTTCAACATAATCTCCTTTTAGCTCGTTTCTATAACTATTTTAAGCCTTCCAAAAGTAGGATTTCGTAAGGTCCGCAAAAAAGGCATCTGTTTGGAAGTTATCTTCGTTAAACGCGAATCGTTTTCCGCCGAGCCACTTTTTGGAAATAAAAAGGTCACTCAAAGCCAAATCTGATTTATACGTGGACATGTAGTAATACGGACCTTAATTCTACAATGTTCGCCATCGAAACTGCGCAGATGTGCACCTTTGCATATTCTTGGTGGAAGAGAATCTTTTTCTTTGCCAGATGAGGGCGTTTTTTTTTTCTTGATTTCTCCGTTCAACAGATGCAATAACGATGTCTAATTCTCTACATTTATCGTTCTTCCTTTCTGCAAGTAACCAATGTAGATGTTTCGGCATTCATCCCCCCCCCAAAAAAAAACCGAGGGCATCACCTTGTCTGCACATTTCTTCACCTTTGTTTTAAAAATACACTTTTTTGGCTGTACATTTGTCTGTGGAGTGTATTAATATATCCATATTTCATCCACAGTTAAGTATCGACGCAGAAACTCTTAAGGATTGCGACGGAAAACTGCCAAACCAGCCTTCGAATCGATCACACGATTGCATTCATTCTCCATTGAAAGCAGACGCGGCACCCATCACAGCTAAGTTTTGGTACAGAACTGAGAACACTGTACCTTGTGGTATGCCTGTGGCCTCTACTATTTTGCGAACTTTGATTCTTCGATCGCTCATTCTGGGTTTTGTCAATCATTTCGGAGGAAGTCACTTCTACTGGACGTCCGGTATGATTTTCATCATTTTTGCATGTACGGCCACGTATAAATCTATTTATCAAATTGTAAATTATTGCAAACCAGGAGAAATGTACCATGAACTTCATGTAACTCGGATTTTATCTCTTTCGGTATTAAGTCTTGGATTTTCTAAAGACTTATTGAACGCCTCTTGTACATGAGAATATTATCCAAGCACTCCATAAGTTTCAAATTGAATAACAAAACTCACCAACATTTATATAAATAGGTTACACAAATTATACATACTCACAACCACTCTCGCTGCAGTGACGTTTCACCAAAATATTGAAAATAGTGCAAGCGTGGAGGATATACATTTAGTGTACTGTGCATTTTCCGTTTGCGATTTGCCATTTATGAGGGTCAAGAAATCTAGAAGCAGAAGTGGATTCATCCATTCAACAAAGATCGCTAGGAGACTGCCCTAATTCTTTGAGGGAGTGAAAGGTCAAATAGAAGAGCATGTCGGCCCTGTAAAATATCTCATTGCGATCGTCTGCTGTTGAACAGCAGGCAATGCGTATAGGAAGGAATGCAGAGTTCTTTCTCTATACACACAGTTTGCAAACCCTTGTGTTGCATTGCGTGTGCCTATGTGAGTGCTCACATTGAATAAGATGGTTGTAAAGACCCACGCTTACACTGCGTCTTCGCTTACATCTCATTTGAGTGGGGCACTCAGCAAAACATTTAGCGTATTATCAAATTACTCCCAAATAAACGGTCATGATAGCACGAGAGTTGCCAACGCAGTTCATCCACCGATTTCTGTTTTTGCTACATTATTGCGTTACACGTGCCATGGATTTAACTTTTTAGCATTTTTATTTTCTGTACCACGTACATAATAGGAAGAAAAAGTATTGCATTTCACCTGAAAGTTCAATACTAGGATTTCTATGGAAATACACCTTTTGAACTTTGCAGAATAAGAAAACGCGCACTCACACACACACACACACACACACACACACACACACACACACACACTACGAAACGCATAACTGTGAACAGCATAACTCAAAAAAAAAAAAAAAAAGCGGCTAAAAACCAAACACGAGATTTTACAGAAAACACCACAACTTGACCTTTACAAAGGAACAAGTAAATTTTTTTTAAATATCGAAATTCTTAAAAATGCTCAACGATTGTAATTAAAATAAGATATGCTTAATAGTTTTGCATAGCAAATAAAACATTTATCTTGAATTTTCTGGAAATGGCCTCTAAAGTACTTTTGATTCTGAAATGCATTTCCATAGCAGGTAAACCACTAGAGTTAGGCAAAATCTAGAACACAAAAAATATAGATTTCGTTAAAGCACACAATTATATCCATATTTTAACTTAAAGCTATCCCTTATTATTGCTTTCAATTTTCAAATACTTGTACTACTCTCAAATGAGAAGTGTTATTCCGTTTACTTTCTCTTGTTCAAGTAAAGACTTATCACGTGACTTCTAATTCGATTGCGCACAGTGTAGTGTTTGGTATTTGTCATCGTGACTTTTCTTATTTACATTGGAACGGAATATTTCATCCAGCATTCGATATGTCGAATGCTCACGAAACAATAAAGCGGTACAATGGTAATTTATTTCAGAGGGACCAGGAGCTCTAGATCACTACAGCCAACAGGAAGAGGAAGAGTGCAACATCTCGTATCCTAAGTCATTCAGGGTCCTTATCGGAACAATAGAAGTGCTCAGAGCTTGTATATCCAGGGTTTAAAGGAGGTGATTCTGTTGTCGGGAATCATCCGCTACCTTCTTCATACAAAAAACTGTTTAAAGCTGAAACCACGCAGTCTAAGGTACGGAACCAATTATAGGTAGGTACTCATTATTGTCCAAATAAGAGCTCACCACAATGCAGATCACGACCAGGTGCAAAATATCTGTCGCTGAGGGCTGCCAGGTGTCACCAGTTCACCCCCGACATGGGCCCAATAGCCATGCCCATATCAATCCTTTACCTGAGCATTCCAAGAGTCGATGTTCGAGTGAATCCGGGGCTTGGCACATTGGACAAGTGGTAAGCATGGACAGATGATATCTATGTAATTTATTTGCAGTTGATAGAATTTCATTGACAATCCTATATGTCACCGATACCCATTCCGTATTGATTTCTGGTATAGAAAAGCCGCGCCAAATCTGCTTCCAGGGCAACTGCGGCGGATACTTACCTGTACATGTGGAGGACCCGCTGGAGAAAGGTAGAGACTTCCTTAGCCGTCCTAAAACGGCATTAGCCACCTCTATTGGTGATAGTTTGCTCAAGTCGCGTAGGAGTTCACGCAACACTTTAGGTATCTTATGGAGTTCTTTTCGCTCCCAAAATAACTGATAACGCCGTTGCACCAGCACATCTACGCTATCGCCCTGACCATCCAGTGCTTGCAGAACCAGTTTTAATGAAACTGCTTCACATTGCATCGCCACATCTAACAACCCCCAGCCGCCCTCCTTTTGGAAGGCGTAACTGATTACGGGAAATGCGATACAACTTCCCTGTCCAGATGAAGTATCCAATTGTACTTGTTCAATTCTCTGACTGTGTTGGGGGCAGCACATGTGCTAAGTAGCATATGAGACTCAAAGCAAAGGCATTGCGTTGTATCAAGTTCAGCATCCTCGACTTTTGACCGTATGACGTCCAATTATAGTCTTCGTC
Source organism: Hymenopus coronatus (assembly GCA_030762935.1). NCBI lineage: Eukaryota > Metazoa > Arthropoda > Insecta > Mantodea > Hymenopodidae > Hymenopus > Hymenopus coronatus. Next base: position 10,446,780 of record CM060886.1, on the reverse strand, counting down.
GAATCCACTGAAGTACATCCCCAGAATTTTTGTGCGTTGCAGAGTGGGTATTCCTAATACCGTGGTATCCGGAAGTTGCAGCCCATTGGGGAGACTTTCAGATTTCCTCAAATTAAACGTCATCCTCTCTTGAGAGATGTGGCCACCTCTTAAAGCTTATGTATTCCATTATCTCTACAGCAAAATGCGCAATAAAGGAATGTCTACAAGTATTTGTTTCGATTTACATAAATTAAATGGAGTATAGTCATCTTCCGTGATAAAGGAGTTACCATGTTTCTAATACCCAAGTTTGTGGGTAAAAATTCTTAGCATGGCTTCCTTCGGAAGGGCAGTAAAGCCGTTAGTTCCGTGAATCTGCACATAAAAGAAAGAAAAAACCGTTGGACTAAATTCGGCATATTTCACCCCCACGAGTCGTGATTTTGCCTATTGGCGCTAAGTTGATCCTTCGTCACATGTGCACATAGTGACGAATTTGTGAACTAGAAATTCCCTCATCAACTGTAATGGTGGCCCATGCAGTGATGGAACTGGAATTCCAAATAGAAGGTTACTTTTTTTTAATTATTAATTTATTAAGTGTAATTTAATGGATAGAGGAAGTCGTGTGAATGTTTCACATCACACTTCTGCATTATACATTTTCTATTATTGTTTTGTCTCTCTGAGTTGTTCGACATAGTTAGTCTTTCAATTTATTATTATATCTTCCTTATGCTCGATGTTTCAAAGCTGCGTCCCTTACTGCTTCAGTGGCGTCGGAACTGATTTATACGTGTTTGACATTTTACCCGAGTTCTCTCTCTCTCTCTCTCTCTCTCTCTCTCTCTCTCTCTCACTAGATGTTATACATTGTAAATAGAACCACACAACATATCTTTTAAGGTGCAAATGCTAGAGGCGTGAAATGAAAAAAATCTGATGTGTTCCATTCACATGACTTTCTCTACATCTCTACGACAAATTATTGATAAAAAGCCCAGGCTTCTATTTATTTCATGATAATTGAGAAAAAATTAGCAGAAATAGTCTTATTATTTGCTCCATTGTAAGTAGAAGCGAAATAAGGGAGTACAATAGGTTAAAGTGATAGTCAAAAGCTGGTTGCTATGTGACTGAAGTTCCTTTGGACAGGAGTTGACAAATTCCTGTATGAGAAAAGTAAACGCTTTTTAAAGCTGAAACCAGAAACAAGCAATAACTCAAAAACGATCAACTCCACGAAGAAATGTATATAACATAAATTGTGTGTTTTAATGTGCCCTACACTTTTTGTGTGGTAACTTTTTGTCCATCTATTAAAGTTTAGCCCTTATGCAAAATTCCTTAAAATTTATCCAGAATAAAGCAGTCTTCAGAGGTTATTTTCCGAAAATTCAGAATAAAATTTTATTTTTCACGTAAATATCTTTAATATATGATATTTTAATCAAAATCGTTAGAGCCGTTTTTTAGAAAATAAACATTTTCGAAAAATGTTCCATGTAAATGGTAGTTTATGAAAATTTTCGTGTCGCATTCTTGGAAGAAACCAAACTTAAATATCAAGTTTGGTATTTAACGGTCTGTTTGATTTTTAGCTATGCTACCCACAGACACACAGAAAACTGACACACAACACACACGCGGACCTTTTTCCAAAATCATGTATTTCCGGTGAAATCTTGGTATCGAATTTTTGGGTGCATTACAATACCTTCTCTATACACTAGTTACACAGTACGTGTAGAGAAAGTAGAAATATACAATATTTACTTCCTCTATTCTCAACGGCTATACAAAATAAATGTTGTCTGTTTCATCGTTAGTAGAATGGCAAGTTATTAAAAATATAACATATCTCTCTACCCATTCTTCAACAAAATATTTTTTAAAAATCTGAAGTGTTACAATCACATGGCTTTCTCTACATCCCTGTAAGAAGTAATTGTTAAAAAGCTTATTCTTCTATCTACATTATGCTAATCGAGATAAACATTAGCAGAAATTGTCCTTATTACTTGGTCCCTTGTAAGTAGAAGGGAAAAAATATGTCTTCCTCTCACATGATGTCCTCTAGCTGTTCGGCAAACAAACCAATTATTCAAAAAATTAATCTGTTAAGCAGAATTAGCAGAATTAGTCTTATTACTAGCTCCTTGTAAGCAGAAGGGAAATAAGAAAATGCACAATATAGAGCGGTAGTCTCCTCCTTTAAAAGCCGGTCGCTATGTGAAACAATTCATTTCAATCTCTTTGCTTTTCAGGAGTAAACAAACGAGAAACGAGAAGAAAGATGTCTCCCTATTTGATACTGGACATAATATAAACATAACTGTATATAACATAAATTGTCTTTTAAGGAGATCTACATTTTTTGTGTGGTAAGCTTTTGTATACCTGCCAGTTATACAAAAGTCATCCAGAATAAAGAGGTCTTCAGAGGCTATTCCTAAAACTTATCTTAAGCATGATTAAAATCGTTATAGCCATTTTTGAGACAGTCAAAATTTTCGAAAAATGTTTCATGTAAATGATAGTTGGGTGTGGGGGGGGGGAGATTTACTTGAAAATCTTCGTGTCGCATCCTTCGAAGACACTAACTTAAATATCTAGTGTGATATTGGAATAATTATTTTTTCACACAAGTAGGACAGGAGTGGGATAGCTGGAGTCAGACTGAAAAATACAATGCTATAGCCGGGATTTGAACCACGGATCTCAGGATCTCTAGCCGGTTGTACGGAATGACACTTCTACGTTCTGGAATATGCGCTTGAATATTGCAAAAATGTGGTGTTAAAATGTGAAAGTTTCACATAACGAGGTAATAGTGATTTTTGAGGAACTCTGGATAAAGACTTCTAAAATAGGAGCCTTGTTTTTAAGGAATCCTTAAACATACGTCTGGTCTGACCTAACCAGTGATTGTTGTTCTCTTATTGCCGTTAGCAACGAGGCGGTTTCCTCGCCGAGAATAGAAAACAACTACTAGAATCTACGTGATTAAAAATCCAATAAAAGAAGGTGGTGATTACTGCCACTTTTGGCTGGGGCTGTACCTGATTGAAGGCTGCGTCCCAATGATCGTGGCTTACCCTAATGTCTGTTCACGCCGCCGCTGTGAATTAATACCGTCTGCCTTGATTACATTTACAATTGGGCTGACAAGGTGCTGCAGAGCGGTATCAGTGGCGTGTCTCGCTCTCCTGCCCAAACCTGCAACAGCGCCCTTATCTGTAACTCAAACATATGTGATACTTTACAATTGGGCTGAACCAGAGAGGTATCAGTGGCGTGTCTCGCTCTCCTGCCCAAACCGACAACAGCGCCCTTATCTGTAACTCAAACATATGTGATACTTTACAATTGGGTTGACAACAGAGAGGTATCAGTGGCGTGTCTCGCTCTCCTGCCCAAACCGACAACAGCGCCCTTATCTGTAACTCAAACATATGTGATACTTTACAATTGGGCTGACAACAGAGAGGTATCAGTGGCGTGTCTCGCTCTCCTGCCCAAACCGACAACAGCGCCCTTATCTATAACTCAAACATATGTGATACTTTACAATTGGGCTGACAAGGTGCTGCAGAGCGGTATCAGTGGCGTGTCTCGCTCTCCTGCCCAAACCGGCAACAGCGCCCTTATCTGTAACTCAAACATATGTGATACTTTACAATTGGGCTGACAACAGAGAGGTATCAGTGGCGTGTCTCGCTCTCCTGCCCAAACCGACAACAGTGCCCTTATCTGTAACTCAAACATATGTGATACTTTACAATTGGGCTGACAACAGAGAGGTATCAGTGGCGTGCCTCGCTCTCCTGCCCAAACCGGCAACAGCGCCCTTATCTGTAACTCAAACATATGTGATACTTTACAATTGGGCTGACAACAGAGAGGTATCAGTGGCGTGTCTCGCTCTCCTGCCCAAACCGACAACAGCGCCCTTATCTGTAACTCAAACATATGTGATACTTTACAATTGGGCTGACAACAGAGAGGAATCAGTGGCGTGTCTCGCTCTCCTGCCCAAACCGGCAACAGCGCCCTTATCTGTAACTCAAACATATGTAATACTTTACAATTGGGCTGACAAACGAGCGGTATCAGTGGCGTGTCTTGCTCTCCTGCCCAAACCGGCAACAGCGCCCTTATCTGTAACTCAAGCATATGTAATACTTTACAATTGGGCTGACAACAGAGCGGTATCAGTGGCGTGTCTCGCTCTCCTGCCCAAAACGGCAACAGAGCCCTTATCTGTAACTCAAACATATGTGATACTTTACAATTGGGCTGACAACAGAGAGGTATCAGTGGCGTGTCTCGCTCTCCTACCCAAACCGACAACAGCGCCCTTATCTGTAACTCAAACATATGTGATACTTTACAATTGGGCTGACAAGGTGCTGCAGAGCGGTATCAGTGGCGTGTCTTGCTCTCCTGCGCAAACCGGCAACAGCGCCTCTTATCTGTAACTCAAACATATGTAATACTTTACAATTGGGCTGACAACACAGAGGTATCAGTGGCGTGTCTCGCTCTCCTGCCCAAACCGACAACAGCGCCCTTATCTGTAACTCAAACATATGTGATACTTTACAATTGGGCTGACAACAGAGCGGTATCAGTGGCGTGTCTCGCTCTCCTGCCCAAACCGACAACAGCGCCCTTATCTATAACTCAAACATATGTGATACTTTACAATTGGGCTGACAAGGTGCTGCAGAGCGGTATCAGTGGCGTGTCTCGCTCTCCTGCCCAAACCGGCAACAGCGCCCTTATCTGTAACTCAAACATATGTGATACTTTACAATTGGTCTGACAACAGAGAGGTATCAGTGCCGTGCCTCGCTCTCCTGCCCAAACCGGCAACAGCGCCCTTATCTGTAACTCAAACATATGTGATACTTTACAATTGGGCTGACAACAGAGAGGTATCAGTGGCGTGTCTCGCTCTCCTACCCAAACCGACAACAGCGCCTCTCATCTGTAACTCAAACATATGTGATACTTTACAATTGGGCTGACAACAGAGAGGTATCAGTGGCGTGTCTCGCTCTCCTGCCCACACCGACAACAGCGCCCTTATCTGTAACTCAAACATATGTGATACATTTACATTTTACATTTAATAACCGATAATTACGATAACCTCCTTAGAAAACTAAAATATCACATTTTCCTTTTTCTACTTCACACACGATGGAGAAGATGCTGCATTCCAACCACACTAAAATAGTAAATAAAGTAATAAATCTTAAAATGCCTCTAAATATAAAGAGGTCTTTGTTATTTTTACTTTCTCTATACGTGTTATGTACGTAGTGTATAGAGGAAGTATTATATTCCATCCAAAAGTTTGAAACCGAGATTTCATCATAAATATATGTTTTGAGGTCGCACGAGTCCAAAACAAAGCATTTTAGCAAAAGGTCCCTAATGTGGACAGCATACCTCAAAAACTAAAAGACCGTTAAATAGCAAACTTGGTAATTAAGTTTTATATCTTCCAAGGATACAACACGAAGCTTTCCACGAAAATTCCCCCACCCGAAATTATCCTTTACATGGACAAATTCTTGAAAATTTTGTTTTTTTCAAAAAAGGCTCTGGCGGTTAAAATATCGTTTAGTAAAGCTATTTGTGTCACAAACAAAACGTATATCTTGAATTTTCTGGGAATAACTTCTGAAGATCTATGCATTCTGAATGAATTTTGTTGAATTTTGCATAACTGCAAAACTGTAAGAGATTCACGAAAAATTACTACACGAAAATATAGATGTCGTTAAAACACACAATTTATGCCACATACTGTTTGTTGCAGAGTTGACCGTTTCCGAGATATTCCTTGTTATTGGTTTCAACTTTAAACTACGCTTCTTCTAAAATGGGGTCTCTTTTATATCATCTCTCTTTTGTTTTTCTGTAAATGCAAAGCGAACTGAACTTCAGTTGTTCATATATTGATTGGCTTTTAAAATATTTGACTATCGCTTTAGCTTAGTGTATTCCCTTGTATCCCTCTGCTTATAAGGAATAAGTAGCAAGACCAATTGTGTTAATATTTATCTGGTATAGCATGATGTAGATAGAAGAATAATCTTTTGTAAGAATAGTTGCTTTGAAGAATAGAGAAAATCATGTGAATGTACATCAAACTCTTTACTTAATGCGCCTCTCGGAGACCGATCAAATTCGATAGCTATAGTTCACTGGAAACACAGATTTTAGGGTCCCGTGTAACGCATTTTTAGCGGAGCTCTTTGTGTGTGTGCCACTTGCTATTTTTGTTCAGCATCTTCCAAGGATGCACATGATATTCAGGGAAATTCCCCCTAAACTACCCTTTTCATAGAAGATTTTTTGAAAATGTTTATTTCCTTAAAATGGAGCTTAACAATTTTGAATAACATACCACATATTAAATATTTGCATCACAGAAAATTTATATCATAATTTGAATTTTCTGGGAATAGCCTCTGAAGGCCTCTTCATTCTGAATGACTTACTGGTAAACTGTAAGATATAGACAAACTTAGGACACAAAAAACAGATCCTGTTAAAGCAGTTTGCCATATAAACTCTTTTTAAGAAATAACGATTTCTGAAATTTTCCTTATTTGTTTCAATTTTAGAGCATACTCTTCTCAAACAGAAAGGTCATGCGTTTTGGTTTTGTTTTACTTCAGGCCATGTAAAGACAACAGGTTTTCAAAGTGAATGGCATAGCGACAGTTTATAAACGACTTTACTATGGCTTTATCCTATTATATTCCCTTATTTCTCTTCTGTTTATGAACTACATAACAATACAATTTCTGCTAATGTTTATTTCGATTAGCATGAAGTAAATTGAAGAATAATATTTTGTAAGAACAGTTTGCTTGTTGAGCAGATAGAGAAAGCCATGTGAATGGTGCACATCAGATCGTTTATTATATTTCTTTTAAGAACGGCATAACCTATTAATAGGAATTGTGGTATATGACATCATACGTTAGTTTTCTATGGTCTTAGAATTTAATACAACAAATAATAATTCAAATAATTTACTTTGCTGAAAAGAAAATCCTCTTGTGAATGTTTCTGGAGTTTCGTTATTTTATCCTTGATTGACGAGGTGTGGCGTAAATAGAAACCGCCACTGCTTCTTTAAATATTGTGGTTAGAGCTAAGTTAGTCTAGGTGTTAGCCGTCTGCCGAGAGAGAGAGAGAGAAGCAGCAGTGTTCACATTGTTGTGTCACTGTTCACTAAACCCAGCTCACCAGTTAGTTAACTTCCTGAGCTCCAAGTGGAGTACTGGACATCGTTACGATGATTCCTTGATCGGATTTGATTTCGCCGCTATGTGCTATAGTGACGAGGGATTGGCTCATCGCCCACAGATGACACTGTTATCGAAATCACGACTTGCGGACACGATATGGCGGAATCTTCTTTCAAATGTGGATTTCTTTTACGTGTAAATAAACATTACAAGGATTTACTTCCCTTCCGAAGGGACCCATGCTGGGGATTTTTGGGTCTGGAAAAATCCATCATCCTTCGCCAGGTTTCAACCTACAATCTTGGGTTTTAAAAGGGTAGCATGGTAACCACCACACAAGGTACGTAACAATTTTATGTATCGGCAACAATGTTTATCATTTGAAAATGATAACTGGTTTTCATCTATGAAGCTGACCTAAGAAAGAAGCGGAGGGAACTACCAATAGAATTTCTGCCCTCAAAAAAAGGAAGACACGTTAACATCTACGGATTCACCAATTACTTCACTTTGGTTTCGTTCGTGCCAAGAAGAACAAAGCAGTTCTTGTGTTTTTTTTTTTTTTTTTTTTTTTTTTTTTTTTTTTTCGAGTGGAGTGGAAAAACCCAATCTACAGGCGACAGAGGGGATAGCTCTGCCAAGTGTGGGGGTCGCCCTAAACTGGCAATACCCACTAAAAAACCACTCCACCGGAGAGAATTCGGGTGTAGGAATGCTGCAGTACCGCTTGTTGCACCTGCGGATTCAAGGAGCGGGTGTTATGGCTAGCCAAAGGCCATAGCCAGGAGAGAGTGAGGGCCAGGACGCAAACATGGCCGGAGCCCTGATTGCGCCCTTGGAAGATTTGTGGTGAGGAATGAGTACATATTGTGTGTGCATATATCTGCAGCCCTGTAACAAAAGGACGTAGTCAGTATAGCATTTTCTGCCCTGTCGGGAAAAGTCGTTGGTACATTTCGTATGTCTGCAGCCCTGTAACATAAGGACATAGTCATTTAGATATTCCAATTTGGTATAAATTCTAAGCTAGTTATATTTTTACAACTACTGCTGCCCTGTCTGGCGAAGTCATTGGTTATTAGTTGTGTTTAACCCTCTAACTAGAGAGGGCGTTGTCATTTAGAAGAGACATCATTGGTTTCTCATGGACTTAGTGGTCACCCATCCAAGTGTTGGCCATGCCCAATGCTGCTTTACCTGTAATAAAACACTTATTCTTAATACTTACATTCTATCTTATCTAAATACCAGAGAATGTCTGTTAGTGGTCTGCCAGGTCGTTGTAGAGTGGGGGTCCCTCAAACCCCCGGATCCGCCTTGACTCAGAAAGTAAGGACTTCAAGGGCCACCAAACTAATGTCGTAGACACATTCATGGGTAATTTTATTATGGAATTCTTACTAGCGATTCTAGATATTCTTGTATATTTAAATCGGGTTCCCCCAGGCCGAGTGTTCTGTCAAATAGCGAGAGCGGTCTCTTGTGTTTGTTATTTTCTGCTTCATAGGTGCCTAGTTCTTGTATTAGTTCATTGTTGTTTCTTGCTTTACGCTTATACAGGTTGTAACTTTGGCTTTTTACAGTTCTTGTGGTGTCTCCATGCACCATAATAATTCCATGATCCAGTGTCCAATAGGGCATAAATAATTGAGGCAGTATTTACACCTTTATAGAGAATCAGTGATTTATAAATAGTTGTTAAGCCTAATTATTCTATTATTAAGGTTTTGTATGTATGTGAATGTAATATGTTGTGTGTGTATTTTATTTTTGAAGTGTTATATATGCTGTTAGGTGTATAAGTGCAAATATTTGTATTGGAAATTAAAACAGAGTAACGTGCAATATTACGCCAATATTTGCTTCATTTGAGGACTTATAATTTTACTTATTAAGTATATTATGTTTTCAGGTTGGCCATCACCTCCAAGTAGGCATGGCACACGCAGACCATACTATTTATTTTTCAGAGAACGCGGGTCGCAAGGCGTAACCTTGACTGGACGGCCTTCACAATATGAATGTTGTATTGGGACGCCTTTTAATGCGTTCTACAAGGCCAATGACCTCACACTACCTAGGCCAGCAGATCACGTATTGTGGTGGAAGCAAACCGGATAGTTTGTACTGACAGAGGTTGTTCATTTCACCGCGCTTTTAAGACCAAGACAAGCGCACCAGATCGTAAATTTTGTAATTGTTTTGTGAGAAAAATGTTAGAATAAGAGAAAAAAAGAGATACGCATTAAGGTAACATTTATCAAAATGTGTATAGGCTCTTATTGTAAGTAAAAACAGCAAGTCTAAAAGAGAAAGTAAATGGAGAAGAAAAGTCTTGGTGCGAACCCTTTGTTTAGTTCATGCAGGTACGTCAATAGCTAGTGACGTTAATAAATGTATTGTTGATAAAGAATATTATCTCAGTTTTTGATAATTGAAGGATTTAAAATATAATAAAATAAATATAGAATGGTCAACATTTGCCCGAAATAATTAGCAATACCGTCCGACCTGGTACTTCAGTAATTCGATTACCTGCTGTATAAGTCTCATGAGATCACTGGAAATGCTATACGATGGGAATTTTTTGTACTAAACCAGCCATCCCAGAGACAAGAAAAAAATGAGTTGAGCGACCATGAAACCTTGCGTTAATTTAAGAACCTAGAAGAATGGTAAAGTGTGTTTAGCAGCATTGTTTGAAATCGTATAGGTAAATAAGCCATTCCAATTCGATAGTGAGCATGTGGTATAACGATGGTTCCAACTTTGCAACAATGGAGATAAAATCACTAAAGCTTTACCACGTTCTGGAAGACGTACAGTATGGAATATTGAGAATGCACGCCAAGTTTTGCGAGAAAATCCGCAAAAAAAAGTACCCGTAGGCTTTCAGAAGAACTTGGTGCATCAAAAGATACCATACAATGCCACATTAAGACTCTTCGAAAATCGTACAGAAGCTGTAGATCTGTACCTCATGAACTGAGTGGATATCTGTCGTCAGCTTATCCGTAATCCCATGGATAATAGATTTGTCAGGAGAATTGTCACTTGTGATGAAAAATGGATATATTACCGAAATCCTGATGCCTCGAAACAGTGTCTTGATCCCCGCCAACCTGTCAAAGTCGTCGTTAAAAAAAATCGGTTCGTTCCCAAAGTAATGTTGTGTGTCTGGTGGAATTTTGAAGGTGAGATTCTCTGGGCGATTGATGCGGATCTTTATTCTCAACAACTGGAACGAGTTTATGAAATTTTGAGACGGAGATACCCAGCATTAGTTAACCGAAATAGAGTTCTATCGCAACAGGACAATGCAAAACCCCATACTGCACGAACAACAATGGAAAAAATTCAGGAATTGGGAGGAATCGAACTGCTACCACATCCAGCATACAGCCCTGATCTCGCAACATCAGATTATCATCTTTTTCATCCATGGCCCATTTTCTACGTGGAAGAAATGTTGACAACATTGAAGCAGTACAAGTGGGTGTCACCGAATTCTTCGCATCAAAAACCAGAGACTGGTAAAATCGTGGAATAATAAACCTGGCTGAAAGATGGCTCAAGACCATAGAATCTATTCGTCTGTACTTTGAAGATTAGTTAATTGCTTGTCAGAACACATTTCAAATAATTGTTTTTCTTAAAAAACGACATTACTTATGAGACAGTATCTATACATCACGTCCCATGGCACGATTTCCCCAGAAGAACGTCTTATGGAAGAAAAGACGCTCTGGAAGAGAAGAGTTCCAAATACTCTACAACCAGACGAACTGGATGTTAGCTCCTCGATATATGCTGCATGTAAGTCTGGTTAATGCACACGAGATTTTGACTGCTTTCCTATGAAATCAAAACAGAAGAGGCTTAACCTGATAAAGTCTCTGGCAAGAGGTCTGCTAGAATGCTAAGTGGTCATCTACTCAGAGTTGCGTCGTCCTAACCCTGCAGAAAAGTATTACTCGAGAGATCTTCCACAATTTAACCGGCGGCGAGTGAGATGTTGGCAAATGTCCAGAAAAACTGATAGGATAACAAGATTCGCGTGCTCTGTAAAATACCAATCTGTATGCATGCACAATAAAATTTTGTGTTGATTATTTTCAGTAAATTTACTTTCATATATTTATATTCATATAAAGATGTGACACTAAATATATTATATAGATGTTGACAAGTTTACAGAGCCTTGACAGCTATGCTAATAATTTGAAAAATCTGATGTGTCCATTCACATGAATTTCTCTACCTCTCTGCAACAAATTATTGTAAAAAAGCTTATGCTTACATTTACTTAAAGCTAGTCGAGAAAAAAATAGCATAAATAGTCTTATCACTTGCTTCCTTGTAAGTAAAAGGGAAATAAGGGAGTAGCATAGGTTAAAGTATTAGTCAAAAGCTGGTTACTATGTGACTGAAGCTCCTTTGTTTGTATGGACAGGAGTTGACAAATTCCTGTATGAGAAAAGTTTGTTTTTCAAAGCTGAAACCAAAAACAAGGAATACCTAAAAAAAATTATGAACTTCAAGAAAAAAATGTATATAGCATAAATTGTGTGTTTTAATGTGCTCTATATTTTTTGAGAGCTAAGTGTTTGTCCATCTCTTACGGTTTAGGAGGTATGCAAAATTCCGTAAAATTCATCCAGAGCTCGTATATTTTGTTCCCTGAGTCCAAGACAAACATGTTTTTGAAAAGGTCTGCGTGCGCGTCTGTATGTGTGTGTGTTTGCGGACACCATAATTGTTAAATATTCCTGTTATAGAATTTGCTTATACCTTCACTGATGTGATCATTTTGTAATTTAATTGGTTTTAATTTCCCAATTTTAAAGTTACAAACTTGCATTTGTAGAACATTTATTATCTAATGATTATTGATCAGAAAAATAAACAATATGTTCATTTCCATTCCATGACTTTCTATATCTCTTCTGCAAAAAAAAAAAAAAAAAAAAAAAAAAAAAAAAAAAAAAAAACTATTCTTACAAAAAATTATAATTTTATCTAAATCATTCTGATCAAGGTAAACATTACCAAAATGGTCTTGCTTTTAGTTCCTTGTAAGTAATAGAGAAATGAGGGAATACACGAGGCTAAAGGATCCGTAAAATATTTTAATTGCGACTGTCATTGAAATTCGGTTCTCTTTCCAAGACCAGGAGTAAAGCAAAAGGGAGCAGAAACGGACGAGGACTTTGCATTTGGGAAAAGTTTAGGTATTTTAAAATTGAAACCAATTATAGGAAATATTTTGGAAGTGGTTAGTTCTGCAAAAAGCTGTATAGGACATAAATTATGTGTTTTAATGAGATCTATATTTTTGTATAGCAAGTTTTTGTGTTTCTCTTACGATTTACCAATTATGCGGAAGTTCCTTTATTTGTGTGAACACGAGTTGACAAAATTCCTGTATGAGAAAAGTATAAGAAAAGTTTTTCAAAGCGGATACTAAAAACAAAGAATATCTTAAAAACGATCAATTCCACAAAAAATGTATATAACATAAATTGTGTGTTTTAACGTGCTCTAGATTTTCTGTGTGGTAAGTTTATGTTCATCTCTTACACTTTAGCAGTTATGCAAACTTCCGTAAAATTAATCCAGAATAAAGTAGTCTTCAGAGGATTTTCATAGCAAATTCAAGATATACATTTTATTTGGCAGGTAAATACATATCTTTAGTATACGATGTTTTAATCAAAATCGTTAGTTATCTTTAAGAAAATCAACATTTTCGAAAAAAGTTCCATGTAAAGGGTAGTTGGGCGTGGGGGAATTTTCTTGAAAATCTTCGTGTCGCATCCTTGGAAGATACCAAACTTAAATACCAAATTTGGTTTTTAACGATCTTTTCGTTTTTGAGCTATGCTGCCCACAGACACACACATATAGCACATGTTTCTAAAAATGCTTTTTTTGAACTCAGGGGGTCTTAAACATGTATTTCCGGTGAAATCTCGGTATTGAATTTTTGGGTGCATTACAATACATTTTCTATACGGTATGTTCATAGTACGTGTAGAGAAAGCAAAACCAGACACGAAAGCTAAGAGAAGGAGACAGCTCTAATCTAGAGGGACACAAATGGAGAAGATGAATAAGAAGTGGTTTCCGCCACTGAAACCAGGCACAAAGTAACGACTCAAGTAAGTGTATTATTTGCCGAATAAATTAAGCGTGGTGAATGACAGGCTTGGTGTTGAAGGTGGCCTCTAATCAGGAGAAACCCGAGCGATAACTCCCCGGGCAGCTACTGGCGCAGGTTCTGTGGGAAACTGCCTCACCGTTACATTCTGCGCAGCCCAGAAGAATACGTGCTGTTCTCGCTTGCCTTGTAATCATGTGAATCTCTGTCGCTCACATCAGGTAGAGGAAACTAAACCCTCAAAGTATCAACTGTTCTTTGGGAGTTTTCCCGTTCCGCGCCAAAGTTGTTTAGGTTCTCGGCCGTCCTACATCTCGTCTTTGCTTCGGTAATCTGTCAGAAAGAGTCGATTAACATGGTCTTGCCTTTGTAATATTCTTCTACATAACCTTTAAATTTCTCTATCACGCAAGTACAATGTAAATAGCAGATAGAGGAAGAAGTGTATTCCACCCAAACATACGAAACAGAGATTTCACTAGAAATACATGTTTTAAGAACCCATTAATTCAGTAAAACATATTTAAAAAAACTAGGAGTTGGTTAAACATCAAACTTAGCATTAAGTTCAGTATCTACCATGGATGCAACACGAAGATTTTCCAGAAAATACCTCCACCCTCAACTACACTTTACGAGGAACGTTTTTAGAACATTTAAATTTTTTCAACAATTACTCTAACACTTTACAATATTTTCATGACAAGTGAAATGATATCTTGAATTTTCTGGGAATACTCTCTGAAGATCTTTTCACTTTGGATGATGTATAAATCGTAAACCTTAAGAAATAGACAAAAGCTTATAGATAAAAAATCTTATATGTTCCATTCATATGACTTTCTCTACATCGCTGTAACAAATTATTGTTAAAAACATGTTTTTCTGTTTACTTTATGTTAATCGAGATAAAATTAACAGAAATGATCTTAATTAATTGTTTCCCTGTAAGTAGACGTAAAATAAAGGAATACACTAGGTTAAAACGAAAATCAAATACTTTAAAAGCTGATTGCCATTTGGTTAAAATCCGTTTCTATGCAGGGCCAAGAGCTTACAGCTTTCCGTGTGAGAAAAATGTAAGTATTTTTAATCTGAAACAAATAACAAGGAATATCTCAGAAATGGTCAAACGAAAACACTTACTATATGACATAAATTGAGTGTTTTTTAACGTGATCTACATTTTTGTGCAGTAAGTTTTTTCCTGTCTCTTAAGGTTTACGAGTTCCGCAAAATTCAGAAAGATTCGTTCAGAATTTTCAGTCATAGGCCACAGAAAATGTACGATATACACTTTATTTGCCATGTAGATTTCTTTAATACACAGTATTTTAATCGAAATCGGTAGAGCCATTTTTCAGAAAAACAAACTTTTAGAAATCTTTTCCACATAAAGGGTAACTTGCGGTGGAGAGATTTTTCTCAAAATCTTCGCGTCGCATCCCTGGAATATAGAAAACTTAAATAACAAGTTTAGTGTACCAAATTTTCGTTTTTGAATTATTGTGTTCACAGACACACGGACACTCACGCGCACGCAGACCTTTGTTTTACAAATGCTTTTTTTTTTTTTTTTTTTTTTTTTTTTTTTTTATTTTGGATACAGGCGATCCTAAAACATACATTTCCGGTGAAATCTCAGTATCGAATTTTTGGGTGGAGTGCAATACCCTCTCTATACACTATGTACATAGTACGTGTAGAGAAAGTAAAACTTTAGATCTCTTTAAAACACACAATTAATGTCATATATATATATATATATATATATATATATTTTTTTTTTTTTTTTGCAGAGTTAGCCGTTTCCGAGGCATTCCTTATTATTGGTTTTAGTTTTAAAGTAATTAAACTCTTCTCAAGTGAGAAGTCAACTTTCGTTTCAGCCCTTTTGTTTTGCTCCCGGGAATTAAAAAGAGAACCGATAATCAATTGTTTCACATACCGACAGATTTTAAAAAATTTGGCTATCGCTTTAGCCAGTGTAACCTTTTATTTCTCTTCTACTTATGAGGAACTAAGTAATAAGACAATTTCTGCCAACGTTTATCTTGATTAACATGTGGTTAAAAGAATAATCTTTTGTAAAAAAAGTTTGTGTATGGAACAGCTAGAGAAAATGATGTGAAAGTAACACATCATATTTTTATATATAGCTCCTTTCTTGATATCTTCACTTCTCATTCTAATGCGCTCAAAGCTGATAATTGGTTTTAAAATGAGTTTATATAGTTCGAGTTTGACCTCCTTCTTCATTGGTCGAGCACCTGTCAGAAAACATCCATTTATTAAATTATATTTTATTGCATTGTTATTTACTCGTAGATCTTGATATTGAAACTCTGTGGAAAAGAGGTTGTATTAATGAAGCAACTTTGCGTTTGGAGAACTACAGAAAGATACTTGTTAAAAACAAGAATACACCTCTTTTGTAGGTATTTCAGAGAATGAGAAAGAGGGAGAGAGCGAGAGGGTGAATTACAGAGGGAAGAGAAAGCATTCAAGCAAAAATGAAAGGTCAAAACAATACGATATATGACAGATCTCAGGCAACTGTTAAGAATGTCTCACAACAGCGCGATGATAGACAAGGACAAAGATAGTGGAAACATTAATGCATTAGATAGAGAAAGAGGCACCATCTTCACTTGCATCCTGACTTAATAGCTTCAGACAGGGATATGAGCAATCATGTGGATGTTAGTGGATATGTTTGTATTGGTGCTCTCGCGCAGGCGCTTGCAGACGTACCTTTATAAACATGAGGTCCTCTAAACATGTATTTCCGTGAACTGTCGGTATAGAATTTTCAGATGGAGTGCAATACCTTCTCTATTTACTATGTAGATGAACTGAAAATCTATGTCATACTATTCACCATTTTGTTTCATATGTTTAATCTGTTATATTAAATCATACAAAGTGTCGTCCTGTGTAGTGTAGTGCTTACCTCTAATACCCACGATTGCAGCTTCAAATCCGGTGGAAGGTGGTGGATTTTTTCGGACGTAAAAATCCATTGCATAACTTATGAAAGTAAAGTCGCCATTTTGTCGTGATTTCGTCTACGAGCGATGAGTTGATTCCTCGCCACCTTGTGTACAAAGTGGGAACTAAACGTTTCCTAATAAAGAAAACACTGTAGGTACAATGTGATTGTTTAACGTACAGAAAAGTAACATAAAAACTCGCTTACCAGCTTCAGCAGCAGGAGCTGATTGGAAACCACATTTGGCGCCTTTTGAACCTCGAGTCACTCCCCTTAGGATAAATCAAAAGTTTCCAGATACAGAATACTAAGAGCGTCTATGAATATCAGGTTGCCCCTATTTGACGTTGTGCCACTCTTAACGTAGATACGCAGGGATATCTTTACACGTGAAATAGGGCACATTTGGGCCACCTGCACAAGTACGGAGTATTCGAGAAGCCGCTTTGTGTGCGTCCCCTACCATTTCTAATGTCTCGAAAAGAAGACAACTAAACAAGCACAAAACGTTTGTACTAATTTTTATAAAAGTAATATTAAATTAACTGGTGAAAGGAATAAATAAGTTTAGTAATTAAATAGGTATTATTATATCAGTGAGACGGTAGACACTGTTTTGCCTTGATTAAACTCCATAAGTTAGGTTTTTAAATTTGAAAATACACAGCGGAGATCACTCTGACGTTTACCCAACAACTGTTTATTTATACATTTATTTTCGGTTTAACGTCCTTTAACCTGTCCAAGTTGGACGGCACGGTAATTTGTTTTAATACATTCACTGGAATGGAATCTAAGCTCAAATTATAATACACAATTGAGACATGGGAAAACAACAAGGAGGCCCCTATTGTGTAAACCTAGAAAAATAGACTCAGAAATATAGATATTAGGGCCTAGTTAAAGGGTCAAAACGTTGTGGACGACATTAAAAAGTACAAGAGCAAGTGAAAAGATCACCCTCAAATGATGAAAGCTTTGAAATATCATGAGAAGCACTTTTCAGAACCCTTTCGGAGGAAGAGACCTCCTATGAGAACAGCTCGGTTAGCCTCGGAACAGGTCTAAAGCCCTAGTCCTTATTAAGGAAGAGACATTCAAAGTTGAGGATCTTGACTCACAAAGATGTCACACAATGATCATCATGTTTGAGGATAAAATGCAACATGATTAATCCAAAATTCCTCCTCACCTGGAGTTTTAAAATTATAATTTGCTTTTAAATCACACTTCCTCTTCCTTCCTCTTCTTCTTGCAAGCTTTTTCAGTAGTAAAGGGATTTCTAACAGTTATTTAACACATTAGCAATACCGTTTGTGCTGAGATTTCACTGGATATATTTGTTTTGAGCTTCTAAACTTAAAAGATTTTTTAAATATTTATATACTTATTAGTCAGTCTTTCTAAATATGAACAGAATCACTCAAAAACGAAAAGACGGGAAAGTACCAAAGTTATTAGACAAGTTCAGCATCTTCCGAAAATACGACATAAACATTTTCATGAAAATCTCATAAACTGAAGCTACTCTTTACATAGAACATTTTTAGAAAATGCTTATATATTTAAGATATTTGTATAATAAAAGAAATGTATGTGTATATATGCGTATATATAAGTATACATATATATATATATATATATATATATATATTTTTTTTATTTCATTTTCTGGGAATAGTCTCTGAAGTGCTCTTCATTCTGAAAGACTTGCATAATTATTGAACCGCTTGAGATACACAAAATATCACCACACAAAAATCTACATCTCGTTAATGCACACAGTTTATGTGGCAAATGTTATTTTGTGGAGTAAACCATTTCCAGGATATTCTTTGTTATTGGTTTAAATTTTCCAACATTTGTGCTTTTCTCAAAAGGAAAGTAGTTACTTGTTCTTTCACTCCGTTCATGCAAAAATAACGGTTTCAATGACTTCCTGCGGCAATCTATTCTTAATAGAATTGACTGTCACATTACCCTAGTGCATTCCCTTGCTATTGTGTACCTCGATAAACACAACCACATAGAAGAATAAGCTTTTGTATCAATAGTTTTTTTACAGAAGAGACGTAGAAACTCATGTAAATGTAACGCGTCAGACTTTTTCTTTTTACTTTCTCTACACGTACTATATAGTGTATAGAGACAGTATTGTAATCACGTAAAAATTCGATACCGAGATTACACCGAAAATATATGTTTTGAGACCCTCTAAATCCAAAAAAAGCATTTTTGGAAAAATGTTCATGTGTGTGTCTGTGTGTCTGTCTGTCTGTGTGTCTGTGGGCAGCATACCTCAAAAACGAAAAGACCGTTAAATACCAAACTTGGTATTTAAGTTTGGTATCTTCCAAAGATGCGACATGAACATTTTCAAGAAAGTCCCCCCACCCTCAATTACCCTTTACATGGAAATTTTTTCCAAAATTGTGTTTTTCTTAAAAATGGCTCTAACGAGTTTGATTAAAATACCACATATTAAAGCCATTTATAAGACAAATAAAGTGTATATCTTGAATTTTCTGGGAAAAACTTCTGAAGACTACTTTATTCTGGATGAATTTTACGGAAAATTGCATAACTGCTAAACCGCAAAAGATGGACGAAACTTACCACAAAAAAAAAAAAAAAAAAAAGTGTAGAGCATTTTAAAACACACAGTTTATGTTATATACCTTTTTTTTCGTGGAGTTGATTGTTTTTGAGATATTCCTTGTTTTTAGTTGCAGCTTTAAAAGACATACTTTTCTCATACAAGAAATTGTCAATTCCTGTCCATACAAACAAAGGAACTTCAGACACATGGCAACCAGAGCTATGGTACTCCCTTATTTCCCTTTTACTTACAAGGAAGCAAGTAATAAGACTATTTCTGCTAATTTGCTCTTGAATAGCAAGAAGTAAATTGTAGCCAAAGCTTTTTAACAATAATTTGTTGCAGAGATATAGAGAAAGTCATGTGAATGGAACACATCAGATTTTTTTTTTTTTTAATTTTTTGTCTTCGTCAGTGAACAACATAGTTCAAAAGTGAAACATTGAGTGACAATTTTCACAATTTATTAGAATTTAAGGGCATTATGAAGTATGTTGAATTCTCTGTAATTTGCCTATAAAGTTCTGTTCATTCTCACAGAAATTTGTTTAATTGGAAACCCATGTAGGAAACATAATATGGCCTTTATTATCAAGCTAACGTCCCATGGTCATAGCCTGTCATTGTATACAAAGTAAACAATTTATTTTACAATTAATATTTTGACGTAATCGCTTAAACTATTACCTATAATTTTATTACTTACTCATGATTTCATTTGTACATTCTTAATTTGTTTAACAGAATTATTAGGTAACGCAGAAATGGGTACTTGTAGAAGTCCTTTGCAGCCACTAAATGTGATTATTAGGACTTCACTGATATTAACACAGTAAAAATATCGTCAAACTACGCACTTTATATAAAGACAACTTTTGTAAATTTCAGTATTTTAAAAACTGACTCTGACTTTTTGCAGAGACTATTTGACAGACATATTATATTAAACATCTGATTGACGTATCTGTATGCACCTGTACCTACATAATGAGTACCTTATCATGTTATCTTGTTTAACAGGCAGTAAATAAAAAAAAAGCACTTTTGCGAATATTTTCACAATCAGAATAAATGAATAAGAAAACAAAATTTGTACTTTATTACGTTATATTTTTGCTTTATCTAGCCAGTATGTACAATGTACATGGTGCACAGAGAAGGCATTGTATTTAAACCCAAATATTTGATGTGTGATTTCACCGGAAATATGTTTTGAGATTCCTTGAGTCCGAAAATAATCATTTTTAGAAACAGGTCCGCGCGCATTTGTCTGTGTATGTATGTGAGGACATTATAGCTCAAAAAGGAAAAGTACGTTAAATAGCAAACTAGGTATTTGAGTTGAATGCCTCCTAAGGACGTGAAACGACGATTTTCAAGCCACCTACCGTTTACAATTTTGAGTTTGTTAAAAATGGTTGTCAAGATTTTGATTAAAATATCGTATATTAAAGATATTTACATCACAAATAATATGCATATCTTAAATTTTCTGGGAATAGCCTCTAAAGACCTCTTTATGTTTCATGAATTTTGCTGAATTTTGCATAACTGGTAAACCGTAAGTGATA
Source organism: Hymenopus coronatus (assembly GCA_030762935.1). Classification (NCBI taxonomy): domain Eukaryota; kingdom Metazoa; phylum Arthropoda; class Insecta; order Mantodea; family Hymenopodidae; genus Hymenopus; species Hymenopus coronatus. Next base: position 10,426,199 of record CM060886.1, on the reverse strand, counting down.
GACAAAAATTTGCCTCACAAAAAATGTAGATCTCATTAAAATACATAATTAATGCCATACACGCTTTTTTGTAGAACTGAATGCTGAGATATTACTTGCTATTGGTTTCAGCTTTAACATACTTATCCTTTTCTCAAACGGGACAAGACAAAGCGAACCGAACTTGAATTTTGTCACATAGCTACGAGCTTTTAAAGGACTTAACTTGCTTCAGCCTTATTTCCATTCTACTTAAAAGCAAACATGTAATAACATACCTTAGCTAATATTCAGCTCGATTAGCATTATGCAGATATATAAAAGAATAATCTTTTGTAAGAATAGCTTGTATTTGGGACAGCCAGAAAAAGATATATAAATGGAACACATCAGAGTTGTTCTATCTTCCTCAGGGTATTTCAAAATAATAAAATACAAAGGTACTCCTAATTATCTTTAAAAACGGCATGTTATAATACATCAAGCATGCTCTCTGAATAGGTTAAAATATACTATATATGTACATAAAGCAGGAAATGGGGAAAAAAGGCTATTCACTGGGTTACTGAATTGTGTAGTCTGATATTGGCAAAACTCTCTGCTTACTAGCAGTTTATGGAAATGTGGTCTTAAATACATTTTGAATTAAAATTCCTACTTCCAATTAGACTTTATAGGTACATTTTCAAAAATCTGATGCGTTCCATTCACATGACTCTTTTTAGCTGTTCCACATATAAACTATTCTTACAAAAGAATAATAATTTACCTACATCATGTTAAGCAAAATATACATGTTTAGAATTGGCCTTATTACTTGTCTCCTTGTAAACAGAAAGAAATGAGGGAATGCGCTAGGCTAAACCGAGAGTCAAGTCTTTTGAAAGTTGTTAGCTCTGTGAAACAATTGAAATTCGGTTCGCTTTGAATGGTCGGCAGCAAAATACTAGTTTGGGTGGAGGTTTTTCTTAAATATCACGATATACATTTTCATACACACTTTATTTGTGATGTAAATATCTTTAATATGCAGTATATTTAATCATTTTTGCTAGAGGCATTTTTGAGAACAGACATTTCAAATATTTTTCCATACAAAGGGTGGTTTGGGTGGAGATTTCTCTTAAAAATCTTCGTGTCGTATTCTTGGATGACACTAACCATAAATTACAAGTTTAGTATTTAACGGTCTTTTCATATTTGAGCTATGCTGTCCAAAAAACTCAAATAGACCTTTTTCTAAAAATCCTTTTCTTTTATTGGACTCAAAACATATATTTGCGGTGAATTCTCGATGTCAAATTTTTGCGTGGAGTACAATACCTTACCATTGCTAGAGAACAATTTAGTAGCACTCTGAATTATGTCATAACACATATTATTTAAAACAGCAAAACCATTATGTGTAAGAATAAAAGTGGAATCATCAGCATATAGCATCGTCTTAGCAGGTATATTACATGACAAGTCATTTATTATAATAAGAAATAGAAATGGTCCTAAGATAGTTCCTTGTGGTACTCCAAAATCAATGTAGTCACTTGTACTACTTAAACTATTTACAAAAAACAGCATGATTACGCCCAGTTAAATAGGTGTAAAAGAAGTTATATTCAGTATTCTAATTACATAGTACTCTAATTTCATTAGCAATAAGTCATGTGGAATGGAATCAAAAGCTGTGCTTAAATCAAATAACAAAGCAAGAACATTTTTCTTGTCTTCAAATGCTTTATATACAACCTCTAATAAATCTTGTATTGCATCGTGTGTACTCCATCAATTAAGGTTATATACCACAGAAAATAACATTGGCTTTTCTTCTGTGGTATATAACCTTAATTGATGGAGTACAACACCTTCAAAAACTTTACCTTATATAGGAACAATAGCTATTGGCCTGTAATTTTCTGGTTTATTCACATTACCTTTCTTAAATATGGGAACTGTTTTAGCCATTTTCAGCTCCTCAGGAAATAATCCAGCATTGAAACATAAATTGATACAATAGATAAGTGGTTTCACAATATAACTAATAACAGATTTAATTATTCTATTACTAAGTCCATATATATCCTCACTAGGAGAGTTACTCATTTTTTTCACGACCTGGATAACCAGCTCCTCAGTTACTTCTTGCCACATAAAACTTGCATTACAATAGGACTTATTACATACACTTAGTTTTGCTACATTAAATTGCTGTGATATTTGCTTTGCTTTATCACAATTATCTTTCACAGATTCAGAGAAATATTTTTTAAGATATCTGGTGAAATAGGTTAGTTTCTCTTTTCAAAATATTCCATACTGCTTTACATTTATTTTGCTCGTTTTCAATGTATTCCATATTGCTCCCCAGTTTTGCTGCTTGTAGTGCAGATTTATTTGATTTCTATATAGTTTACACATTATTAATGCTGCTTCTAATTTTGTGTTTTTGTATACAGTATTGAGAGCCATAACCTTGTTTCTCATTTGCTTCAAGTCATCACTAAACCAAGTATTAGGTTTTTTATTGCTTTTGTTAGCCTTATGTTTCACAACAACAATAGTATAACACATATCAAATACAGTTAAAAAGTATTAAAAATAATTTAAAAATTTCATCAGCACTTGTATAATGGCAGAATAAAATATCTTCCCAACTTATATTATTGAGTGAGAGAAAAAGATAAAGTACATTTGTTTCAATTTTTTCACCAAAGTGTGAGAAACTTAGTAGAGAATGGTCAGATAATGAAGGGTCAGTTACTTTGACTTCATATTTGTTTAGGAAGATTTGTAATAAAATTATCAAGACATGCATTATCTCTTGTAGGTAGAGAATTTGTAAAATTGCAATTAAAAGTATTAAGTATATTACTAAAACACATATTCCTAGAATTTAAAATAAGCATATTATATTAAAGTCACCACTAATTAATAATTTCACATGTTTACTACTAAGGTGTAACAAAAGTTGTTGAAATGCAGCTAGAAATGTTTCCATATCACCATTTGGCGGGCGATAAACAGTAATTATAAAAATGTCACTTAGTTTTATATAAATAGCTACAACCTGAAAACGTCCCTCTATGCAATATGAGGAAACAGTAATTTCAGTAAATTCAAGTTCTTTCTTAACAAAAATGGCTAAGCCCCCATTTTTCTTAGTTGTACGACAAAAAAATGTTGTTCTTGTATAACCATTAATATTACAAAATTCTGTTTCATTTTGCATAAGCCAATGTTCCGCAAAGCGTAACACGGAATAGCTTTTGTCTTGTAAATGTCCTTCCAATTCATTAATACACGATTAACTGGCATAGATTTTAGATTCATTATAACGTACAATATATTAGCGGGGGAATTTATGCGAGTCCTTGTATTGTGTTTAGTGGGTTCTTTTGGCGTTGATATAAAAAACGCCGCACACAGGTATTCACTGGCCATATACTGGGATCCATTGCACAGTCAAAATGTTCTTCCAGAATATCCACTTTAAAGGAGGAATGCTCGTGGGGTTGTCGTGATACTAATACTTTTAATTTCTGGAAATTTTGGTTTCAAAAAGTGTACAATGCTTTCTACTTTAGTCTCTGGGGCCAGCCTAAATACGCCCAATGATACCGTTTTCGGCACCCCTTGAAGTTTTGCGTGCTACCGTATTATTTTGCAAGTTACTACCACCCACTACATTGCGTCTAGTTTTCCTGCCAATGACTTATGCCCAAGTGTCTTTTCCTTCATTATTTTGTATAATTGCACCAGAAGTTACCTTAATAATATATTTATTTGACAAATAAAATGTATGTTTTGAATTTTCTGGAAATAGCCTCTGAAGAGACCACTTTATTCTAGATGTATTTTACGGAATTCTTCATAACTGCCAAACCGTAAAAGATGGACAAAAACTTACCACACAAAAAATGTAGATCATTTAAAACGCACGATTTATATTATATATTTTTTTTTCGTGGAGTTGATCGTTTTTGAGATATTCCTTGTTTTTGGATTCAGCTTTGAAACACTTATACTTTTCTCTTACAGGAATTTGTCAACCCTTGTCCTCCATTAAAACAAAGGAACTTCAGTCACATAGCACCCAGCTTTTGACTATCACTTTAACCTATGGTACTCCCTTGTTTCGCTTCCGCTTACACGGAAGCAAGTAATAAGACTATTTCTACTATTTTTTTTTCTCGATTAGCATTAACTAAATAGAAACATAAACTTTTTAACAATAATTTGTTACAGAGATGTGGAGAAAGTCATGTGAATGGAACATTAGAGATTTTTTTTTTTTTTTTAATTTCAAATATGTTTCTCATGATCATTCACTAATATGAGCTAGTTCAGCTTTCACTGTAATTCACTTTATTCAATTTCACTAATATGATCTAATTGACCTTTTTCTATCATTTTACTTTTCTTTGTGACGTAGCTACGTAATAAAATACACGCGAAAGAGCCTTTTTATCGAACGATTCACTCCTAGAGTATCGAACACAATGTCTCTAATCTCTCGCGGATGCTTCACCCACTCTACGTCTCAAGTCGCTTTATGTCTCACTTGTAGAACCGCACGTGTATAGTGGATACAGATTTTCAACCTCAATTTTATGGGATTTAATATACTTAACGTTATTTACAAATCTATGTGTAAGTTTAGTTGCTTGTAGGTTTTGAAAATATCCGTAATATAAGAATGTCTATAAAGCTAAATAAAAACTATAATTTACTTGAACCCTTACATATGTGTCAACTTGAGCTACTGGCAATATATATTGGCACAAATTAAACAATACATTTCTGTAATAAAAATAATAAAAAATCTATATTCAAGAATTAATAATTCAAACATATGCAGACGGTAATATAATTTTATGTTCATTCAGTTAAGTCTATAGCACACATTGTCTAAAACATTACTTAAAAGTCAGATGGGCTTTCGGCACAGGTCACGTCTGCGGAATGAATAATAGTGGTGGTTCGCTCTCTTATATATAGTGATAATTCTCGTTTCAGTAAGATTTTGAAGCAACATTCACAGTTTAAATAACCAGTTTTTATTAGTGCATATATTAGTGTTCAATTTTTAACTGTATTGCTGTGTTAAAATACATAGCTTCAGTTTTAAGTGCGAATGCTACGAAAGAAATCTTGGGCGTGGACCCTGAAGATGTTAACATTAGTTTTCATCAGTGCTGGTAATAATAAAGATTCCACTATCATTGACTCATCTAAGGAAATGACTTCGCTTCATATGGATACTGTAAGTACACAATTTGATTCGAATTTCACAGTTATGAATAGATTTACAAATGTTAAAGGCAAAAGTAAACAAAAAAGCAAGAAAAGAAACACGTGAACAACTAATTAAGAAATCGAAACATTTGAAATTATCGCTAAATAAAACAAATGAAGACATAACCACTCTTCCTTCCACAAGCCAGTTGGCAGCAATGCAAAGTAAACAAAAACCTGCTAACTCTGTTATTAATGCTATTCTTACAAAGAACAGATTTCAAATATTAGCAACAGAAGATACCGAGGTCGAACCAGAAGACTCCTCTGTAAATCCTGTACTTAGAATACCACCCATATGCTTAGCTAACATAGAGAATTATCAGTTATTCATACAATCTATAAAGAGCAAAACAAAATCTAGATTTCATACCGACATGAAAGGTTCTACTACCAAAGTATTTATTTCGACACCTGATGATTTTAGGGAACTGACTGCATATTTTGACTCTATTCATTAGCAGTATTATACTTATAAAAATCCAGCTGACAAAAAATCTTCAGTAATTATACGGAATCTCCCATGCTCAATCAGTAATGAAGAAGTAATGCAGAAACTGCAAAAATTGCATTTTCCTGTTCAAAAGGTAACACGTCTCTTAGGAAGGAACAAAATTCCAATTCCCTTATGCGCAGTAGACCTGGAATACAATGAGCAAGGTAAATCAATTCTGAATCTAAACATATTGTTTGCTATATTGTGTGGTCAAAGTAGAGCCACGCAGGCAAAACAAGGACATACTTCAATGCACACGTTGCCAAAATTTTGGACATACAAAAAATTATTGCCAACTTCAACCACGTTGTGTGCGATGCACGGGAACGCTTCATTATTCTAAATGCCCAAAGCCAAAAACCACGCCACCAAAGTGCATTAATTGTCATGAGGAACACTCGGCAAACTATAGAGGTTGTCAAAATTACTTACTGATCGATTATCTGCATCCCGCAATAATCAGGCTCAGCAACAAAGAGAAACTACTCCAACACCAGCTCAATTAGCAAGAACAAATTAAGCAGAACAGCACACAAATACTGCTCCCAAGATACCCTCGACTTCTCAAGCATATGCAAATGCAGTAAGAAACACCCAAACTCACAAAACACAACAACAGATGACTCAAACTCATTCTCTTCTTTTCTCACCACCCTGTTAACTAATGCTATTCCTCATATTCTTTCCTTTGTAACACAGTACATGCCAGCAGTTCAACAATTCGCAATATCTGGTCTATCTTCTATTACTTCTCAGAATTGCAACCCTTAAACATTTATCATTTCATCAGTTAAAAATAGTTAACTGTAATGCAAATGGTTTTCGCTCTAAACAAGCATCATTTATTTCCTTTTTAACAATTCACAATATTGATATAGCTTGTGTTACTGAAACTCATCTTCTACCAAACGAAAAGTTTAAAATACCAGGATATAAAATTCACAGGAACGATAGAAGTGCCTCAGCTGCCTCCGGAGGAGTGGCTATAATAATAAACAATAAGATTAGTCACAATACAGTACTTTATAGGAACTAGAAACTGATGGCGTTCAAGTAAATTGTCGTGACAGAGATTTTGTGTTATACTGCGCCTGTAAACCGCCATCTTATCTACTCAATGTATCCTACCTTTCCTTACTGTTTCCAGCGACTGCTTCTACTTTGCTTCTAGGTGATTTAAACTGCAAACATGTTTCTTGGGGTTGCAGAACCACGAACCCAAACAGTCGTCGTCTCTACGAGTGCATCAGCAATAATAATCTACATATTTTAGCTCCAGATGAACCAACCTTCTACTCATATAATGCAAATATTCCTCCAGATATACTTGATATTCGAATTCATAAAAATATCCAACTATCTACTTACATCACAGGCTTAACAGCACTTGATTCCGATCACTGCCCAGTTCTAGTTATCTTTCATTTAAGAACCAACATTTCAGTGCACACGCCCAGACTTATTAACGGTTATGTGCAATGAAATAAATTTCAAGCAGTACTAGATTTCAAACTGCAATCTGCAGTTCATCCTGAAACTGTCAATGACATTGATAGTGCTGCTAAGGCATTTACTGAAAAAATCTGCCTATTTATAAATGAATCAACGATAATGTTTAACAGACGAAAACCAAATTCCTACTTACCTTGTCATATTCTGCAATTAAGTCAAGAAAATATTCATATCCGTCGAAGATGGCAAAACGGCTACCTTGGCAAAAAAAAAAAAAAAAAAAAAAAAAAGGAGATTGAATAATTTAACACATATGGTTAAACATGAGCTAGATCAATTTCGTCTTCAAACATACCAAAATTACTTATCAGCTCTCTCTCTGACTGCGATAATACTCTATGGCAAGCGACCAAACGAATACTTCAGGAACCAAATCTAATTCCTTCATTATGTGAAAATAACCATATTATCATTGAAACATAATCAAAATGCAATCTGCTAGCTTCGTTTTATGAAAATATGTTTAAGGCAAAAATAGTGACAATGAACAGACTACCAAGGAGATTACAGATGAACTTCAACAGCATGGAAAGAAGCCAAAGGTACCTGACAGAATTATTCCTGTCTTTACAAAAGAAACGCTTTATACATCAACTTCCATTCAAAAAGTAACCTGGACATGCCTTAATACGAAATATAATATTAAAAAAGCTAACTAGTAAAGCATTAGCATATCTGGTTACCAGTTACAACGCATCATTGAGATTTGGTTATTTTCCACAAACATGGTAACTTGCAGAGATCGTTTTTCACAAACCTAATAAACCGAAGCATCAACCATCCAGCTACCGACCAATTAGTCTGCTACCAACTCTGTCTAAACTGTTTGAAAAAATTATTCAAAAACGTCCTTCAACATGTTTAACCTCTAATCACATAATTCCAGATTTTCAGTTTGGTTTTCGCCCTAAACATTCCACCACACATCAGTTATTAAAGGTCACAAATGCTATTGCAACAGGATTTTAAAAGAAACAGTTTACTGCTGCAGTTTTCCTTGACGTTGCTCAAGCCTTCGATAGAGTATGGCACTAGTAACATTATATAGAGTAGGAATACCAGATTGTCTTATACAGATAATAAGAAGCTTTTTAACAGGACGGCAATTTCTAGTCCGCATAGATGCCTTCAAATCAACTATACGAACAATCGCTGCAGGAGTACCACAAGGATCAGTTCTCGCACCGCTACTGTTTAATGTATTCACTCACGATACACCTGATTTACGACCAGCTTCCATCGCCATGTACGCAGACGACACTGTCCTTTTTTATTCACACTCCAAACTAAATGCAGCAATTTGACACCTGCAAGCGTCACTTTCACTATTCGCTGAATAGCTTACATTATGGCGCATTTCACTTAACATCAACAAGAGAGAAGCAAAAATATTTTCTCTAAGACCTTGTCGAAACCTTGATTATTTAAATTTACAGAATAAACAGCTAACCTGGTTGCCAACTCAAACCTCAGTTAAATATCTTGGCGTTCTACTGGGCACAAAAATGACATTGAATGATCATGTTACAACACATGTTAACTCAAGGCTCATCAAACTTTATACATTAACTAATAAACGCTCCAAGACTGGCCTGAACTGCTCCATTCTGCTTTACAAATCTTTATTTCGACCTCTTCTCACTTATGCAGCTCCTATATGGTCCACAAGAAATAAAACCAATATTCATAAACTGCAAGTTGTACAAAATAAGTTTCTCCGCAGAGCTACAAATGCCCCAGGTTTGTAAGAACTACGCAGCTTCAACACCAACTTAACATCCTTCCAATAGAACACTATATAAAACACCTCTCCAAGACATTCTTCAACAAATTAAGCAACGTTACTGGTGCTCAAGCATCTAACCTGCATATCAAAACTCCACACAGAAGGCTGAAAAGAAAACTACCACAACCGTTGTTAACCAGTGATACAGAGGACTCCTGTTAATATTTATTCATAAATTTAATTATCAAGTAGTTTCATATTTTGTAATTTATTATTGTTATTACTTTTACTTTCATTCAAATGTAACATTTATTATATTATCATTTCTGTATACAAATAATCTATTTTTTGTGTTAATGTATTTAATGGTTTTGTTATCTTGTCGTTATCTATGACCTGTATAGCATGTATGCTGATATTCCAAAATTAAAAAAAAAAGTCATATAGAATATCAAAATTACAGTTAACACAAATAAAGTTCCATTTCCCCCTGCCTCTGCAGTGTAGTGATAGCGTGCCTGCTTTACATTCAAGATGACCCGAGTCAGAATTCAACTTAGAGTTGCCCGGATAAGCATTTTTTGAGGGTTTTGGCTTACCCTGAGAAGAAGAATGTCAAGTAGCTTTATAAACCACGGCTTCTCGAGAGCTTTTCCGTGGGCAAATAAAACAAAATCTTTTTCACTAACGTCATCTATGTATTTTTATTTTCATTTCTTCTGTAATTTTCTAATTTCATTTTTTTTGTAGTGTTTATAACAATATCTTTTTGATTCCCGTTTCATTTTGATCTTATTTTGATTTTTACTTTTTCTTTCTTTTTCGTAGGTGGAGAAAGTATTTTATTCCACCCAAAAATTCGGTATCGAGATTTCACCGAAAATATATGTTTTAAGGACTCCTGAATATGGTCCGTCTGCGTTTGTGTCTGTGTGTAAGTGTAACATAGCTCGAAAATGAAAAGTTAGTTAAATACCAAAGTTGATATTTAAGTTTAGCAAAGATGCGACACAAAATTATTTTCAGGAAAATCGCGTTACCTCAAACTACCTTTACATTCAACATTTTCGATTTCCTAACCATTTTGATCAAAATGTCATACCCAAAAGATGTTTATATGACAAATAAAATGTATGTCCAGAATTTCTTGAGAATAGCACCGGAGGTCCTCTTCACTTTCAATGATTTCAGTTTGCATAACTGGCAAACCGTAAGAGAAAGACAAAGAAATATCTACACAAAAATGTAAATCCATTTATGTCATACATATATATTGTTATAAGGAACCATTCCAGAGACATTCCCTGTTATTGATTCAAACTTTAAAACTTTTCTCAAACAGGAAGTTCTCGTCCTTTGCACGTTTCTTTTGTTTTATTATGGTCTTAGAAAGATAACCGAAGTTCTACGAAAATCGCTTGGCAACAGCTTTTAAAAGATTTGACTGTAGCTTTAGCGTACTATATTCCCTTATTTCTCTGCTACTTATGAGGAATTAAGACCATTTCTAGCCATGATTAGTAGAAATATTTAGAATGATGTAGATAAAAGAAGGATCTTTTGTAAGAGTGGTCTTCTAATAGAACAGATAAAGTCATGTGAATGGAACACATACTTTTTTTGTTTAAATTTCCTCTACAACTATCCTAATTTAAGTTTTTTTTGTGCTTTCTCAAAGAGCTCTCTTCTGGTTCCCGTTTTATCTTTATCATTTTTTTGCTATTAGTTATAGCTTTAGGTACTCGTACATCTTTGGCTATAGGAGATGCATTTTTTTTTTAGTATGCAAAAATCTATCTAAATACTGATTAAATCGGGGCTGCCATGTTGTTGAAATTATGTCAGTCAAGATTCAACATATGAAGGTTGATGTCTAATAATGAAGTCCAGAATTATCCAACCATCTCAACAACCACTTCAGAGAAATATCCTTCCCCCCCCCCCCGCCCGTTTATCAGTTTTACACATTTTCTCTTCCTTACACTCATTTTACTTTCGCTTCAATTTAGCTATGATAGGAGGAGAAATCATTGTGTTTAACCCAAAATTTCCATATCAAAATTAAAGCAGTAATACATGTTGGGATTTTAGAAAAGTGTACGTGTGTGTCTGGTGTTTGAGCTTGTGTGTAGTGTGTGTGTGTGTGTGTGTGTGTGAGAGAGAGAGAGAGAGAGAGAGAGAGAGAGAGAGAGAGAAAGAAAGAGAACAGCATAAGTATGGAATAAGTATCTTCCATAAATGGAATACGAAGATTTTCAAAATAAAATGCCACTAACACAAATTTTCTTGCTCTTTCTCTCTCTCTCTCTCTCTCTCTCAAAAATGTCTTCATCAATTTAGATTGATTATTTCAGATATTTAAGAGAAAAAATGTATTGATTTTGTTTAGAATAGTCTGTGAAATTTTCATTCAGAAGGAAAATTATAGCATTTGGTATGACAGGCAACCAAAATATATGAACAAACTCTTACTCCACAAATATTTAGATCTCTATAAACATTAAAGAAAAAATTAAAATGATTTAAATTATATTTAAAAAAATAATTTTGATGTGGGATCAGACTCTTGAGCTAACCATTGTGGATTTTAACTGTGCAATACTTCTGCCAACTTCTTCAAGTGTTTGTTACCTTTCAGTTATGGCAACTTCAAAACCAGCATATAAAAGTTGTGAATATCAATTCAATTTCCTCTATGCCCCTTGTACCTAGAATGAAATGTTCAATGAAACTATTTTTGTAAAGAATTGTCTCAACTAATAAGAAGTAGATATACTATTAAGCTATTGCTTTAACTAGCTTTAGTAGCCATACAAATATAAGCAATAGAGGGTAAAGAATGACATAAGAATGTAACACAAGGTTTGTTTCTATAATTGCTGCTGCAGTCAAGTTTCTTTATCATACATGTTTTGAAATTTGAAACTTTTAACAGCTTTTGAGAATGGAATATATTGTGAAATAAGGAGAAATAATCTCTTACAATGTATAATGAAATCACGATAAAAATCATCCACCTCGAAATTGGTTCTGGAATAATGTGTGTCCTAAAAAATATCTGATGTGTTCCATTTACATGGCTTCCTCTACATCTCTGCAACAAATTATTGTTAAAAAGCTTATGCTTCTACTTACTTCATACTAATCGAGAAAAAATAGCAGAAATATTCTTATTACTGCTTCCCTGTAAGTAGAAGCGAAATAAGAGAGTACCATAGGTTAAAGTGATAGTCAAAATCTGGTTACTATATGACTGAAGTTCTTTTGTTTGTATGGACAGGAGTTGACAAACTCCTGTATGAGAAATGTATGTTTTTCAAAGCTGAAACCAAAAAACACGAATGCATCAAAAACGATCAACTGCACCCAAAAAATAAAAATGATATTAATTGTGTGTTTTATCGTGATCTACATTTTTTGTGTAGTGAGTTTTTGTCTATATCTTACGGATAGCCAATTATACAAAATTCAATAAAAATCATCCACAATAAAGAAGTCTTTAGAGGATATTCCCATAAAATTCAAGATATACATTTTATTTGACATGTAAATATCTTAAATATAAGAGATTTTAATCAAAATCGTTAGAGCCATTTTTAAGAAAATCTAAATTTTCGATTTTTTTCGATGTAAAAGGTAGTTGGGGGCGGGGGGGGGGGATATTCTTGAAAATCTTCGTGTCGCATCCTTGGAAGATACCAAATTTAAATACCAAGTTTTGTATTTAACGGTCTTTTCGTTTTTGGGCTATGCTGCCCACAGACACACACTCGCACACATATACACAGACAGACAGACACACGGACATTTTTCTAAAAATGTTTTTTTTTTTATGCCGGGGGTCTCAAAACATATATTTCTGGTGAATTCTCGGTATCGAATATTGGGTGCTATGCAATACCTTCTCTATACACTATGTACATAGTACGTATAGAGAAAATAATAATCTGGCAATTTAAACTTTAAATGGGTTTGATTACAAAAGTATGGCTTTATATCTAGAGGTGAGTAATGACTTCACAGTTGCCTAATGCAAGTGGCGTAATGAACAAGTTTGACACCCCTGTGAGTAATCATGAAGCAGGCGTTACTTTTTCCATATCGTAGCTTATAAATCCAAGAGGCTACATAATTAAGGGGCAAGGATGCGCCATTATGGTGCCCGACGTTATGTGGTTAATCAAAAGAAAACTCCCGAAAACGATAGTTAAATAATGATGAACGCAAGTCTCGCATTAAGATGAGCTATACTTTGTAATCTGGCTCGCCGAGTAAACACACTTCCTCGGAAAACCACATCCATCTTATTTATTTTAACAAGGTAGGTCATGATGGCCAACACACACACAAATAACTAGATAAATCTGCTGAGAAATGAAGAATAAGCATATTTGTAACACAGAAGTGCAAAATAAGTGCGGCTTTACAGAATCAAGAAGAACGTCCGCTCTGTTTCTAATGCCTTTGTGAAAATTTTAGACAAGATTTATTATACCAATTACAAGAATGCATAAGCAAGGCTATTATTAGGGAGAGGCGTTAGTAATAAAAAAAAAAAAACAACTAAAGAGTACAAAATAAATAAATATTTTTGACATAAAATAGTTTAAAATGTCACAATGTTTTTATAAATTACATTTAACTTAACCAATATTTATAAACAGTTATTTATGATCCCATTATTGATTTTTAGAGAGCAATTTCATGGAATCACATAAAAAGTACAGAGTATTGGGGAGTATAGATACACAAATTTGATAACTGGTAACTTAATGTGTACTCAGTTTGGTGGCCACGTCGTGGCCGAGTGGTTAGAGCACTCACCCAGGTGGGATTTGAGGTGGACAGAGCGGCACCGGGTCGGGCTTTCTCAGGGTTCTCCGGTTTCCCCCGCCATTCCACCGGTGCTCTATCTTCATTCCATGCATCATCAGTGCTATCGTCTGCGATGCCAATTATAAAATAAGCGGGCGTTAAACACCATCAAAATGAAATAAATAAATATCTATTTCGGTGTGTTAATTGTTTTTTTCCTCTTCGTCTAACGGTTCCCCACTCACTATCTGATGCTTTTGCATGGTCTTAAGTGCTAATACCCAAGGTAGTGAGTTCAAACCCAGCGGTGTGTGATGTATTTTTTGGGAATAAAAATCCTTAGCTGGCTTCCTTCGGAAGGGAAGTACTGTTGGTCCCTTATCGTAGATTTACGACACGTAAAAGAACTAACAAAGGGGCCTCTGAGCAATTTTAAGTGATCTCTCACCCCAATATAGAATGGGACGCTGAAAACCACAGCAGTTATACAGTGCGCAAAAAAAAAAAAAAAAAAAAAAAAACTATTTCAATTTAAATTTAAATGTTAAGCGCATTGCGAAATGAATAACGAGTGTCTATCCGTTTTGCTTCTATATTTTCATACCTCAATACCCAACCTGCTGCTAAGAACATTTAAACTCAGTTCCGATACAACTATGTAATGGCGATGTCCGCCTCTTGTAGGCTACGCGTTTGGCTCTGCACTTTTGTGGAAAACAAGCACGTGTGACTTGTATGTGCGATGGCTACTTTAAGGTACTAACCAACCTGTAAAATAATATTCTTAATAATTAAAATTAAAAGTCTGCAAATGAAGAGAATATTGACGTGATTTTGTTCATTATAATGTGCTCAAATTACCAATACAGGTATATACGCTTATACCCCTAACAGCCTCTGTATAATATTAACACACGATGTGCCTATTTTGTTATTGGAAAAGTAAGTAAACGAATGGAGACCCTGGGAAGCAGTTATTTCAGAAGTTGGAATGCCATTCAAATTCTACCACGAAAATGTTTCTCTTTAAAATAAGACATCAACAAAAGATATTATATTCTCTATACTAGAACACAGACTACAATGAAGGTTTACAGTAACTTTTAGTGGAAATGAATTATGAAAAATTTGAAGAGATTCTCAAGTTAAAATATGTGTGTGTTGTCTGTAAGTAAAGATTTGTGCTCAGAGAACTTTCTCTCTCTTTCCATTGAAAAAATTGATGCTGAATTAGTTCACAGTCAGCAAGAGAAAAATGTCACCTGACAAAACAGATAATCCAACAACGAATGGCACACATGTAATACATATACTATACTTTTCCAACACCTTCAGTTCCACATGTAGAGCTTTATCCATGTTACCACATACACCAATATGGCTATTTAAGGTTGGTCCAGTAATTCAGTGGAAACGAGAAAAAGTTGTATACAGCTTCTCACAAAACTTGTGAAAATCAAGGAAAAGTTTCCCCCAGAAGTGTCAATGATATTTATCTTCAACTCGTTGCTGAGTGAGGTATTGACCAAAAATGGTTATTAAATCAATTAAATATCACACTCATTAAATTCTACTGAAGACACAGTAGGTAAAAAATAAGAGCAATGAAATACTGACTCTCGCTGATGCTGGCAGATTTTACCACAAATGTTCCAAACTTTATAAACACCAGCAAGAAAGCCTGGTTTTCAATATCTGAACTCGAAAGAAATTGAAGAGAATGGGCTAGGATAGCATGTCAAAGAGGTGAAAAAATGACAGAAATATGTGGAAAGGTGTCAAAAAAAAAACTAATATTAGTCGACAGGAAATTTAATAGTATTGTAAAACCAGCTCTAGCAAATAAAATAAAATTGAATTGGGCATGTATGCTTAACTTAGGAAGAAAGATATGCTGACTATATATTTAACCAAGATAACCATGCCACTATTGTTTATGTTTAATTCAGAAATATTTAGAGAAGTGGCGCAACGAGGAATACAGCTTTTTAGGACTACACTTATTCTATTCACACATAAAAGATAAATGGAGGGGTTCTGAACTTCAATTAAGGAACAATTGCAAGCTCTAATTAAGTATTTGGGCAAGTTTCAGTGAACTTGCATGAAACCTACACTTGCAAAAAATAATAAGCAAAGGAAAAAGGGTTTTATTAATAGGCAGAAGAACCTTTGGAAAATCATGGCGACTGAAACCAAAGGTGATGCTTTGGCTATCTGAGAGTCACTTCATCCAAAAATATCCGTGTGTGTCTGTCTGAGTGTAGCATAGCTCAAAAGCGAAAAGACAAAAGCTAAATATCACACTAGTTGGATAGGTAGAGTCAGACTGAAAATTCAATGCCATAGCCGTAATTTGAACCACGGATCTCACGATCTCTAGCAGGTTGTTCTGCCACTGAGCTACTATGGCAACAATTAATCCAATACCAATTGACCATAATAGTTGGCTATGCTAAATCTTGGGCCATTGTAAGTCGCCATTGGGGTTGTCTTCGGTAGCTCAGTGGCAGAGCAACCGGGAGTTTGTGACAGTTGTACGGAATGACACTTCTACGGATATGGAATTTGTTGACATTGGTACGGAAGTCTAAAAAACTTCCAGAGTGGCACACGCTAAGTAGAGTTCATTGCTACAGTTGATATCTGAGTGTCAGGTGGTGTGCTGAATTGCAATTGTTATGGAGATATGTGATTCAGCCAAGCCACAAAAGGAAATCCTTTAGTTCTTTACAACGGTCATCAGTATATAGGGGATTATACCAATAAAGAAGAAGTAACATATTGGCGTTGTGTACATTTCATAAACAAATATAAAGGAAGACAGTCAACTAAAGACAACACAGTTTTGGGTGAAGGAAGCCACATAGTGGGAAAGCATTTTGTGAACGCAAAATAGCGTGCAAGATAAACACACTACCATTTCAAGTATTTACGTTGAAGATGCAGGAAAGCTTTTCAATCATGAACTTATTCACATCGCTACCATCACACAGAGCGCCAAACAATCGCTGCATCGCATTAGGCGAAAAAATACGGGAGCTACAAAGAATTCGACTCCAAAGGAATAGTGCTTAAAGAAAATCGCTTGCTTATGAATGATGGTAATACATTTTTACTTGAAGATGACAAAAAGGGTCGGAATGACAGAATATTGGTGTTTGCCAGCGAAAAGGGAAAAATCATCTTTATCAAACTGTATTTCGTTCTTTGTCGACGGAACCTTCAAGATTTCGAGCAAGCAGTTTGGATAGTTATTTGTCATTTATGCCGATCTCAAAAGTTGCTGGGAGCAATTACAATTTCAGTATATGTACTTGCTGCCGAACAGAAACCGAGAAATATGTGTCCGTTTTTTCAAAGCTATTAAAACCAATGTACCTGAATGGAATCCTGCAAATCTCATGATGAACTTCGAAACTGCTATTGTACCGTCAGATAGAAGCTTGTTTCCTGAAGTGGAGAATTGGGTTGCAATTATCATTTTAATCATTGTTTGTGTTGAAAAATACAATATTGCTGTCTAGTTCCTGCCTACAGGAAAAACGGAAAGATACGCTGCCATAAAGGAATGTGTTCAGCACTAGCGCATCTTCCTGTGAATAATGTCGGATGATGCCTGAGAGCCAAAAACTTCAAGATTTCTACCACTTTTTTGTAGACCAGTGGCCCGATGAACGAGCACATACCAAGAGATATGTGGAACTGCAGTGGAAGACGCTATCGCACTAATAACATCTCAGAAGATTGTAATCAAAGAATAAACAGATTAATTTCATCCCAATCAAGAGTTCATCCCAAAGTTTATTTCAGAAGACCAGAGTACTACGGCCACCACTTTGACCGGTTGGTTTTAAATATCGATAGGAAAAGAAGGAAGAAAGCATCAATTAAGATTGACGAGACTATTTAAACAAAGACTCTAAAAAAGACTCCAGGTTGATGGCAACTTAAAATAATTTCTGACTTGTGAGGCTTCCACACAGAAATTACAATCATGAAAAAGGGTCACGAGGGGCAGGTATATTTTGCAAATGTTGTAATTAATTTCAATACTCAATTAAAGTTAAAAAAAAAAACTTATGCGTACCTTCACATTACTTTTTCTACATCTCTGCAACAAATTATTGTTAAAAAGCTTATGCTTCTAATTACTCCATGTTAATCGAGAAAAAGTTAACAGAAATAATCGTATTACTTGCTTCCTTGTAAGCAGAAGCGAAATAAGGGAGTACCATAGGTTAAAGTGATGGTCAAAAGGAGGTTACTATGTGACTGAAGTTGCTTTGTTTGTATGGACAGGAGTTGACAATTTCCTGTATGAGAAAAGTTAAGTTTTTCAAAGCTGAAAACAAAAACAAGGAATATCTCAAAAACAATCAACTCCACGAAAAAAATGTCATGACATAAATTTGTATTTTAATGTACTCAACACTTTTTGTGTGGTAAGTTTTTGTCCATTTCTTACGGTTTAACAGTTATGCAAAATTCCGTAAAATTCATCCAAAATAAGGTAGTCTTCAGAGGCTAATCCCAGAAAATTCAAGATAAACATTTTATTTGTGAGGTAAATATCTTTAATACACCATGTTTTAATCAAAATCGTTAGAGCCATTTTTGGAAAATAAAAATTTTCGAAAAAAAACTCTATCTAAAGAATAGTTGGGGGTGGGGGGATTTTCTTGAAAATCTTCTTGTCGCATCCTTGGAAGATACCAAACTTAAATACCAAGTTTGATATTTAACGGTATTTTCGTTTTGGGGCTATGCTGTCCACAGGCACAAAACACAGAGACAGACAGACACACACACGCACACACACACACACACACACACACGCACACACAAACAGACTTTTTTTTAAAAATGCTTTTTTCGGACTCAGGGGATCCCAAAATATATAAAAATAAAATGAATCACACAATCTAAAAATCTCTTTCCGCGCACTCCCCTTTTCCTCCCAATAACCTACTAAAAAAAAGTGCTTGTGTGAATGTGTTGTGTTGTGTGTGTGTGTTAGTGTGTGTGTTTGTGTGTGTGTGCGCGCGCGCGCCTGTGGGCAGAATAGCTCAAAAATGCCATTAAATATCAAACATGGTATTTAAGTTTAGTGGGTATCTTACCAGGATATGACTCGAAGATTTTCAAGAAAATCCCCCACCCCAAACTAGCCTTTGCATAGAAAGGGTTTCGAAAATAATGTTTTTATCAAAATGGCTTTAACAATTTTGATTAAAATTCCGTATATTACAGATATTTGCATTATAAATAAAATATATACCTACCTTGAATTTTCTGGGAATAGGCTCTGTAAACCTGTTATTAATGGATGAGTGTTGCATAATTGGTAAACCGCATGACAAACCTGCTACACAAACATTGTAGGCCTCGTTAAAGCACATCATTTTCATAAAATACATTTTTATGCAATCCTAGCATGTAGCAGCTTATTATGACGTCATAAATAGTGTGAATTTACTCTGTTTGTGGCACCAGTGCCAGAAAATGAATATCGTAATTACCACGGCAACAAGACAGGAATAACGTCACCAGGCTACTCCAATGTACCTATAAGAAAACTTGAAGTGCAGCAGCATTCAAACACAAGAATCACCTCATTTAGTTTATTTTGAAATAAAAACCAACAACATTATATATTTTGTTCTGTCACCACTCTTGGCCACGTTCAAAATGTCAAGTGGAATACAGTCCATATGTTCAATACCTTTATCATTAACTTCCGCGTTCCTCTATAAACTGAGACGGTGTTTCTTGATGTCACCGCATAATAATAGCAATTGCCTTGATATAAATTATTTATACTTTAATTTATACCACAATACTTCAATTATCTTAATTATTTTATCCTAATTATATAAACAATATAGATACTGTATTATTTCGTATTTATACCTTAAATTGTAATGTTAGCTAAGTTAACTTGTGCTAAGTCAAAGCTTCGAAACTACGCAGTAGAATATTAAAAACGACACCCTCTATTGTATTAAAAAATTTCAAAAATTGTAGGATTTCTTTATTTTACCTGCGTGCATCAGAGGTACTTGTATGAACTCGGGAAAAGTCCCAAATATTCTGCAAAGAGGGTATTTTTGATTGTATTCGTTTATCACATGGTGTTAGTACAATAGAACCACGTGATCTTATGACGTAGAGTGTAACTTTTGGTGCTAAGTGTCAGCCAATCAGCAATAAGGAGAACAGTTATCTAAGCTGGCTATTTAAGTTGCAACAGACTGAGAACTCTCACAGTTTGTCATGTCTCTCCGAGCCGTAATCCGCGCCACTCGTTGTAACAAACTCGCGCTTATTTATGTTTATAAGACAATGTTAAGTGTAACAGTGTACAACAGTGAACTCAGTGGTATTTCAACATGCATTATGCATTCTCAGAGCATAAAAGTGCTAGTATTTAAATGTATAAGAAGTGTTTTGTCGAGATGACGTCGCCGAAAGTACTTGATGTTAAACAACAGAATATAGGCATTAGAATGAACAAGGATCCTGTTTCTTTCATTAATGAATCATCCAAAAGCTTTACCCGAGTTCTTTTCCTGTTTCCACCCTGAGATTAAGTGCTCTATCGAACCCAAAACAGCTGCATTGAGGCAGAGAGAATCTTCATCTTATAATAGGTATGCATATACTAAACAGGTCGTGCATCAAGTATGGTGGACTCATCTAATTGCCTATATACTGTTGTCATCGATCTACAGACACGACCAAGTTAAGAATATAGAGAATGTAACACCCACACTTGCCAAAAACCACGACAAACCTGGCGATATAAAATAGGGTCAATCACGACCACAAAAACGACGAAAACTTGGCGCTACCAAAGTGGGTCACTACAACAAAAACGATGACAAAATATCGAAAGAAATGAAACGGCATATGCTTAGCAACCACACTTTTAGTCATACATATGTGATCTCTGATACAAGATAATTTTTATTTATCAAATATATTAATTATTTTAAGTGTTTTAATGCTAAAGTTGCATAAAACGTTGTATGTAACAGTGCATAATATCATTGTAGCTCTCGTATCACAATCAGTCAAATTATTACACAAATTACTATTGTGGAAATATTCCTTGTTATTGATTTCAGTTTGTGTATATTAGTGTGTATGTTTTATATGAAAATTAAACTGATTTATACTTTGACTTGAATGTGTCAAATAAATTTTTTTAGTATTTAGCAATGACACAAGGTCTGTAAAGCCTGATGTTTTGATATTTTACACTCTAGTACATAATTGTAAATCTTTGCATTGGAAATTCTATAGCATATTTGTAAATATGTATTGTAATTTGTTGACATTTATGAAGAGTACACAATACAATAATCATATTTTAGTTTATATAATTACTACTAGTAACTATTATATCGACAATTTGAAAACTATCATCTGACATAACATTAGTTTTACATATAATGAAATTATATTTATTTATTTATGCATTTTAACACTATATTTTGATACTCTTTGTTTTATGTGCATGCAAAAAAAAAGTATTCTGTTGTTCTTGTAACCTATGCTCTTAGCACTAGAGCTTTATACATTTTTTTTCATAGTATATAAACATATGTATACATGCATATGCCTTGACAAGTTCTATGTTCAGTGGCTTTCTGGCCTAAACGAACCTACAGAATGCTTTCTAATCTAATCTAATCTAAAATACTTATGTTAATTCCAATTTTCTTTTGCTTAATCTCTGAACTGAATTTAAATGTAATCAATCACATAGATATAATGTTTAAACGGTTTTTAGTATCGTTTTGTCTGTTTATTTCCTACTTTAGTTCTAAAGTATATCTGCAATGTAATAAATAAAAATACTGTTTCTGTGAATCACTATCTTGGTAAATATAGAGGGGAAAAATAGAAAGGTATGATTTTTACTTTCTCTACACGTGCTATGTACGTAGTGTATAGAGAAGGTATTGCACTCCACCCAAAAATTCGATACCGAGATTTCACCGAAAATACATGTTTTATGGCTCCTGTATCCCCCCAAAAAGATCATTTTCAGAAAAATGTCCGAGTGTACATGTGTCCGTGTGTTCGTGTGTCCGTGTTTCTGTGAACACGATAACTTAAAAACGAAAAATCGGTAAAATACCAAAGTTGGTATTTCAGTTTGGTATCTTCCAAGGATGCGACACGAAGATTTTCAAGACAATCCTCCGACCCTAAAATACCCTTTACATGGAAAACATTTCGACAATTTTGATTTTCTTAAAAATAGCTCTAACGATTCTGATTAAAATCTCGTATATTTAAGATATTTACTTGACAATTAAAATGTATATCTTGAATTTTCTGGGAATAGCCTCTGAAGACTACTTTATTTTGGATGATTTTGATGGATTTTTGCATAACTGCTAAACCGTAAGAGATGGACAAAAGCTTACCACACAGAAAATGTAGAGCACATTGAACACACAGTTTATGTTATATACTTTTTTTTCGTGGAGTTGGTCGTTTTTAAGATATTCCTTATTTTTTGTTTCAGCTTTGAAAAACTTGTGCTTTTCTCATACAAGAATTTGTCAACTCTTGTCCATACAAACAAAAGAATTTCAGTCACACACATAGCATCCAGCTTTTGACTATCACTGTAACCTATGGTACTCCCTTATTTGCCCTCTACTTACAAGGGAGCAAGTATTATACTATTTTCTCTAATATTTTCCTCGACTAGCATGAAGTAAATAGAAGCATAAGCTTTTTAACAATAATTTGTTGCAGAGATGTAGAGAAAGTCATGTGAATGGAACACATCAGATTTTTTTTTATAAAAATTCACAATCTATGTGGCACCTAAAAATAACATTGGGAAAGAATGCAAGGCAAGAAACACAACTATAATTTTATAAAATATTGTATTACGTGCATTATTGTATGTTTCAGAATTATAAATTCTAGGCAAACAAACAATTGAAAGAATTAATGCTGTAGAAATGAAATTTCTACGATTTGTGGCAGGATGTACTTTAATGGATTAAAAAACAAAATTGGAACGAATTTCAAATATGTATTTAGAGTCGTAGATAAAAATAGAATATATGAGACAATGGTATGAACATGTCTTTAGAATCGATACTAATTGGATGCTTTGGAAAAGTTTGAATTTTCGACCGAGAAGCGGACAAAGAGATGAGCGACGTCCACGGAAGAGGTGGATTCTGCTTCTCTAATAAGTAATTGGAGCCGGAACGAGCCAATAATACCTTAAAAGAGAAGAATAAGAAGAATTTACTGCAGAATAGGTATATCATGGGAATGTAACACACCATTTAAAATTGATATTTTCGGTAATACGAACTGTATGAGCAGGCGTTGCAACGTCTTTACACAGCGGCTGAAAGAACAGGGTTGCTTTATATGTGTTCGTTTACACATTATTGGCAATTATCAACATGAATAAGCCATAAACTAATATTTAAAATTTATGACAGTTAACTATTGAGCATTGCTGACAGCTTTCAGAGAAGGAGCAATAAATCTAGCTCGAGCGTCTTTTGTTGAAATGACAAATCTATCCCTTCTACCTGCCCTATCCTGCTGAACTTTGTAAGCAGGTATAAAATAAGGCGTCTTTTCCCTGGCATTACAACAATGGTCCATTTACTTTGTCGGTTCCTTTTATAGCACTTAACATTTTGTCGATAGATACCAAACATATGCTGACTAACGCAGGTGATCTCAGGAATTCCTGCAACACGCAATAGGTTCTATTCTATTGGGGGATCTTATAGTAGTAGGTCTATTAAACGCAACCAAAGGCAACAAATTGCAGTTTTGTTACACATTGAAATAACTCCTAAATTTCCAGTAATTCTAAACTTAATTGATTTAATAGGCGCTCTACGCATTTCAAAGTATTACTCTGTCTAATATGTAGAGTATAAAATGTTGGAAGGTATTATATTCCAGACAAAAATTCGATATGTCTCATAAACAACGCAATTTTTAAACTGACCACCTTTTTCAGTTTGATAATTTGCCGGACCTGAAATTTAAGTGACTGTCATCTCTTTATATTGCGATTACCGATTGTCATTGCCAATTATTCATTTGTGCGTATTGTTATCACTTATCAAAGAAAATGGAGCGATACACGAAGGATCGATGCATCCAAATTTTGAAAGTGCATTTCAAATACGGTGAATGCTATACAGAGACCATTTGAAGACTTCGTGTAACTTTTAGTAGGCGAAATGCACCTAATGTGTCAACAATGCAGAGACTGGTAAAGAAATTTGAAGATACAGGATCGACAGTGAATATGAAAACACCCGGATCTCGTCGATCGGTAGAAAATGTCGCTCTCGACAGTCCACTGTTATTCAGAGAAGCAGTTTGCAGCGAATGTTAACAGAATATCTGCACTTGCATCCTTTTAACATGTAATACAAGAGCCGATGGACTATTTGAAGCGTCGAACATTGGGTACTCACAAAACAAGAATTCAATGGCGATTTTATAAGAAAGTAATCTTCAGTGATGAGGCACGCTTAATGTTGTGTATTAAACAAAATTGCCAGATTTGAGGCACAAAGAATTATTGCATGGTCCATGAGAAGTGTCTATATCCAGAACGACTCACTTGTTTCGTGTGGCTGGTGGACAATTGGGCCATACTTTTGGAAGAAGAGACCTGTAACAGTGACTGTGATCTTTATCGCCACATGATAACATCGTTTTTATGGTCGCAATTGCAAGAATTGAAGACATGTGGCTCCAACAACCTGCCACACTGCCGTTCAAATAACCAGGATGCTGAGAGAAAGATCTCTTACTTGTCTCATAGTTTTTATGGTCGCAATTGCAAGAATTGAATGTGTACGACACGTGGCTCCAACAACCTGCCACACCGCCGTTCAAATAACAAAGATGCTGAGAGAAAGATCTCCTGCTTGTCTCATAGTTTTTATGGTCGCAATTGCAAGAATTGAATGTGGAAGACATGTGGCTCCAACAACCTGCCACACTGCCGTTCAAATAAATAGGACGCTGAGAGAAAGATCTCTTACTTGTCTCATAGTTTTTATGGTCGCAATTGCAAGAATTGAATGTGGAAGACATGTGGCTCCAACAACCTGCCACACTGCCGTTCAAATAACAAGGATGCTGAGAGAAAGATCTCCTGCTTGTCTTATGGTCGCAATTGCAAGAATTGAATGTGGAAGACATGTGGCTCCAACAACCTGCCGCACTGCCGTTCAAATAACAAAGATGCTGAGAGAAATACCTCTTACTTGTCTCATAGTTTTTATGGTCGCAATTGCAAGAATTGAATGTGGAAGACTAGTGGCTCCAACAACCTGCCACACTGCCGTTCAAATAACAAAGATGCTGAGAGAAATATCTCTTACTTGTCTCATAGTTTTTATGGTCGCAATTGCAAGAATTGAATGTGGAAGACATGTGGCTCCAACAACCTGCCACATTGCCGTTCAAATAACAAAGATGCTGAGAGAAAGATCTCATACTTGTCTTATGGTCGCAATTGCAAGAATTGAATGTGGAAGACATGTGGCTCCAACAACCTGCCACACTGCCGTTCAAATAACAAAGATGCTGAGAGAAAGATCTCCTGCTTGTCTCATAGTTTTTATGGTCGCAATTGCAAGAATTGAATGTGGAAGACATGTGGCTCCAACAACCTGCCACACTGCCGTTCAAATAACAAAGATGCTGAGAGAAAGATCTCCTGCTTATCTCATAGTTTTTATGGTCGCAATTGCAAGAATTGAATGTGGAAGACATGTGGCTCCAACAACCTGCCACACTGCCGTTCAAATAACAAAGATGCTGAGAGAAAGATCTCCTGCTTGTCTCATCTCTCGCAACGGCCATCGAGACCTGTGATTTGACAACACGCGACTTTTTGTATTTATGCGATCAATCCATAAACCATCCCCCAACTCAAGGCAGAAATTAGACGTGTCATGAGTCAAATTCAATCGGAACTTTGCTCTAGAGTCGTCGAAAATGTTTCCCACAGAGTGGTTGCTTGCAGACGAAGTCATAGCGGACATTTTTGTTTCACATTTAATCGCAGTCTTTGTGGTTCATATTGACATAACAGTATTAGTGGTGTTCAAATAAATTATAGGCTTTGTTACTAAAATAAAATTGCACTATTTATGGGACACCCTATACATGTTTCAAAGTCCCCTGAATAAGCATGTGTACATATATGTGTGAACAGCATAAACTCAAACAAAAAGTGGTTAAATACTAAACTCCGCATTTAAGTTCTGCATTTTACAAGGACATGATTTTCCGAAATATTCCCCAATGCAAACTATCCTTTATGTGGAACATTTTTCGAATATTTTGATTTTCTCAAAAATGGCCTTAACAATTTTAATTAAAATAGGATATTTTTTAAGATATTCATGGCATATGAAATATATATGTTGAATTTTCAGGGATAGCCTCTAAAGTCAGCTTTGATTCTGAAAAACCTTTGTATGTAACTGGTAACCAATAAAAGATGGTGAAAAACTTACTACACAAAACTGTAGATCCGTCAAAGCATACAATTAATGTCAAATAATTTTTTGTGTAAATTAACCTTTTCCTTGTTATTGATTTCAGTTTTCTAATACTTAAAATTTTCCTAATCAGAAGTTGCCATTCGTTTTTATTTTGTTTTGCAAAGAGAATCGCATGTCGTTGTCATCATTCAGCGGGCAACTTTTAAAAGATTAGTGTAGTGCAATCCCCAACTTGCCTTCTGCTTGCAAGGCAGCAAAGAGACTACCTGCTAAGCTTTATCGCCATTACAATGGAGTAGATTGAAGAATAAACTTAAGTAGACATTTTGGTGCAAAAATGAGTAGAAAAATTCATGTGAATGTAACAAATCATATTTTTTACTTTCTTGCGGTAGGTAAAGGAAGCATATATAGATGTAGAACTTTCAAAGAAATTGCGCGTATTAAGAAGATATGTGTGCGTTTTTGTAAATTCCTAAATAGCTTATTTGAAGTGCCGTGGAAATTAAGGATTAAGTTGCTAATGTCGCGTTTCTCTTAAATGATGCGACAATAGCGGCGGAGTGACGCGCAACTTCTAATGCGATACGATACGACTTACTTTTAGAATAAAAAGTGTTCTAATATACGCCTTTCTGAGCTAATACCATTCCTGAACATCGGAAATTGCATGTTGATGCTGCTCTTAAGTCGTCGAACATGCGAGAATTTGTTGTATAACATTAGGCAATTGGTACAGATAATAATCATGTGGATCATGTGGCGATAGGCCAGTCTCTTTATTCTGTTCTAAACATCTCATGTGTTCCATTCACATAATTTTCTCTTGCTGTTTCACAAGCAAAGTTGCCTTTTATCTTTATCATGCTAACTGAGAAAAACATTAAGTCTTATTACTAGTTTCCTACAAGTAGGAGGGAAATAAGGCAATACACTAAGCTAAAGCAGTAGTTTTAAGAGCTGATCGCTATGTGCTACGCTTTACATGGCCAGCAGTAAAACTTGAAAGACGAAACGAAAGGTGGCTTCCTCTTTGAGAAGAGTTAACGTAGTTTAAAATTGAAACCAAAAACTCTACAATATGATATTAATTATGCATTTTAACGACATCTACATTTTTTATGTAGTAAGCTTTTTTTCCACCTCTTAAGGTGTACCTGTTACGAAAATTCAGCAAAATGCATCCAGAATAAAGTGCTCTTGAGAGGTTATTCCCAGGAAATTCAAAATATAAATTTTATTAGCAATGTAAATATCTTTATTATACGGTATTTTAATTAAATCGTTACAGCTAGTTTTTAGAAAATAACATTTTTAAAAAATGTACCATGTAAAGTGTAATTTGAGGGAGGGGGAATATTTCCTGAAAAATCTTCCTGTCGCATTCTTGGGAGGTACGAAACTTCAATACCAAATTTGGTATTTAATGATCTTTCCGTTTTTGAGCTATGCTATCCATAGACTCTCACGCACACGCACACATACACACAAACACACATACACACATACACAGACACCCAACAGCTTTTTTTCCAAAAATGCTCTTTCTGGACTCAGGGGATCTCAAAGCACGTATTTCTGGGAAAATATCGGTATCGAATTTTTGGGTGTAATACGATGCCTTCTCTATCTACTATGTACGTTGTATATATGCGCTAGAAGGAGTATGTAATGGTTACCATACTGACTTCATATACCCAAGGTCGCGGGTTCAAATCCGGCGGAGGACGATGAATTTTTTCGGGTGTATAAAATCCTTAGCATGGCTTCCTTCGGAAGGGAAGCAAAGCCGTTGGTCCCGTGTCGTAGATTTACGGCACGTAAAAGAATCTCAAACCTGATAGAGAGACCTCTGAGCAAAATTAAGCGGTCTTTCACGCCCAATTTAGAATGGGACGCTGAGAACCACAGCAGTTAATAAATAACACGATATTTCTATTTACTCTAATGAGAGACAGTGATTTTTGCACGACAGTTTCCATCTAGTAATATTTCTTCAAATGCAATGTTATGTAACCTGTTTTTCATGACAAACAACTTCGGATTGAATTGCAAATACCGTAGGTAAGCTAGGCTATCGTAAAGGTAATTTAAGCGTTTCCTTGTACGAGTCAGACGCCGTTCAAGATAAACTCGTATTTGCAACTAATTAAAAGAGGGA
Source organism: Hymenopus coronatus (assembly GCA_030762935.1). NCBI lineage: Eukaryota > Metazoa > Arthropoda > Insecta > Mantodea > Hymenopodidae > Hymenopus > Hymenopus coronatus. The sequence goes on along the minus strand of CM060886.1, from coordinate 10,397,682 downwards.
CTTGAACTTGTCGGAATCAAACTTTGCAGATATTAAGCTAATCGTTTTTCTGAACAGTTTTTTTTTTTTCTCTTTTGTGCAACGTGCTCGTGATTGGTTCATTTATCGTACCATAAGAAAAGATGTATATCAGTGAAGGACAATGGAGTAAAGTACAGCGTTAATGCTTGCAGACTTAAACAAATATATTATTATTGTCTATTATTACAGAACTTAATTAAAATCACAGGTTTAATGAAAATTTACTACACTTGTTCATTTCCATTTTAGTTTTTAAAATGATGATCGTTGCTGCCAGACATATTAGAGTTGAGTCGATCGAATCATTTTCAGTAATGGATTCATACGATTCGCTCATCCAACATGAATTGATTCATACGATTCGCTCATCCAACATGAATTGATTCATACGATTCGCTCATCCAACATGAATTGATTCATATGATTCGCTCATCCAACATGAATTGATTCATACGATTCGCTCATCCAACATGAATTGATTCATACGATTCGCTCATCCAACATGAATTGATTCATACGATTCGCTCATCCAACATGAATTGATTCATACGATTCGCTCATCCAACATGAATTGATTCATATGATTCGCTCATCCAACATGAATTGATTCATACGATTCGCTCATCCAACATGAATTGATTCATACGATTCGCTCATCCAACATGAATTGATTCATACGATTCGCTCATCCAACATGAATTGATTCATACGATTCGCTCACAATTCATTAATCGTCGCCATGATTTCTCTATGTTTGACTTATATTATACATGGGGATGATAGTCATATGGTAGCTCCTTTAGCATAAAACAGTAATTTATATAAAAAACGTTCTACTCTTCTCCATCTACTGCAAACATATTTCTTAAAATTTCCTCCATTACTCGAGAAAAAAAACAAACATAAAAAGTTAGTTTTAGTCTAAAACTGATACCTAAACTTGGACTGCATGGCAGAGCTTTTGTAATGTTAACACACAGAGTAATTCTTCTTCTTCGCTGTCGCGGTTGCGCGTCACTAGTCATGTAACTCATCCCTACATTGGCTTCGGCATGTTCGTTTTCTTATGTATATTGTACATTATACTTAACATCTATATAATTTATATATTTTATATCATATATAAATAATGTATAATCTATATATTTTATGTTTTTATATATTCTTATACTTAGTCTAATGACCTCAGCACTATTTATTTTCTTACAATAAAATAAATAATTATAAATCCCGGTACACATCTTCGTGCGCACTCGACAGTTTTCGTCGAAGTTCGGCTTGGCACTTCAAAAGGTAGAAACAAAAGAAAAACAAACCCCAATACCTAATCACAATTCTTCAAATCTGCGACTTTTTTTTTTTTTTTTGAATGACGATTCATTGAGACCGGCACGATTCTCACGATTCTTTGTGAAGGACGATTCATTGAGACTGTCACTATTCTCACGATTCTTTTTGAACGACGATTCATTTATTTATATATATATATATCTTTTTTTTTTTCCATTTTTTCCAGTTTCCTATATTTTCTTAGTAGACCTTATCATTCTTAATGTTTTCCTTTTACATATACATACACATACACTAACATAGACACATTTACAAACACAGAAACACCTATCCCCAAGGCGGGACTCGAACCCACGATCTGTGCACCACGAAGCGTCAAAGCGAGACACTTTAGCGAGCGCGGCCACCGGGATCGGCAATTCATTGAGACAGGCACGATTCTTGCGATTCTTTTTTAACGACGTTTCGTGCCAGGATTGACACATCATGCGAATCTTTCCTTGTAGTCGTTCATTTGAACGATTCGTTCATGAATCGCCCCCTGTCTAAGACATATATCACAACGATGAATGTTGCTTAAACAACATCGGTTAATGTGTCCGGGAGGATTTCTGCACGTGCTTCTGTAATCCCTTCAGAAAAGGCCCCCCGCGTAGGTGATTTACTGAGGTAAACGGCACATCCCCCAAAGATAAAAGTCCAGGAAAAGGTGTTAAATCTGGAGAAGTAACTGGAAATTCAAATGCATCTCTTCAAACTAGCAAGTGTACCTGTCTTTCAGGTTCAGGAAAGGACGCACTCCTCGTCGATAGTGTCTTGTTGGTAGGAAAACCAACTTTCTATACGCTATCTACAGCTGACAAAATTGATGTGCTTAGATTGCAGATACCTGGAGCCAGCAAATGTATCTTAAAAGTGATCCTGTTCACACCCTAAGCGACAATCCACTCCAGACTTAATTTCTGGCCGCCCACTGCCTCGTCACGTGTGGATTTTCTGGTGCAAAGTTAACCAATTTGACTTCACTGTTCTGGTATTTTTGAATTGGGCATAATCAGATCATATTATTTTCGTCCTCATTTTCTAACCATCTGAATTTGTTAATCAGTATCGCCCTAATTCTATGAGTGGCACAATCTTAGATATTTACTCAAATCAGAATGCATTGTACACTCGTTGTGTAGCATAACTCTGAAGCTACGATGAAAATGTTTCTAAGACCGTAGCAATTGAGGCACGAGACCTTCCGGATCTTCCAGGAGCACGTCACAATTCCAAACTTATGACAGTGTTAAGCAAATTAATGCCTCCATTCGCACTGAGCTTTTCTTCCTCGAATCTCAAGTCAAGCCAATTTTGATTCACTGCCATGCCTCACATGATTGTGTTAACAGCCACAAGGCTGCCGGCATCAATTGAGCAACTCTATACTATGTATTCCTCATATAACTGAATATAAATAGAAAAATTATACGTAGATACCATTTGTTAATTTTTTTTTTTTTTCAGACCATGTATGGTGTACTTTATAGGAACAAGTACCTGTGTAAGTCTGAGACTCAAAACCGCCCCATTTCATCCTTTCGCATTTGTTTCCTTCGAAAGCCAGAATCGAACATTATCAGGGAACTGTAATGCATCACACATAATTGATCTAACTGGCTCTGATTTAAAGGAACAGGTGATGAGCAATGGTTAGACCGCTCGCCTCCACCTAGGCGCCCGGGTTCGATCCCAAGTGTACTCATATGGGGTTTGTGATGGACGAAGCGGCGTCTGGGCGGGTCCTCCGGTTTACCCCGCCATTCATTCCACCAATTGCTCCATCGCCACCTTTCCTATAATTCATTACGCTTGCGTTTTATGTCATCCACTTGCTCACGCTCATGCCTGGCTACGGGCCAACCATTTGTTCCAGGTTCTCCATTCTGTGGTTTCGTGCCGAACCTCCCCAACGCTTCTGACTCCTAGGATGTTGCAAGTCTCATGGGGGCGACAGTTCTAAAATACGGGGAGGGTAAGCCAACTGAACGAGTAGTAATAGGATAATCCAAATTATATTATAATAGAATAAAGTGAATTGAGACCGTTGAGTGAATAGCCGTTGCATATATTAATTATTCTCTTCTTATGCAGATATTTTACGAACCGTGATGTTTGTACACCTGTAATTCGATAAAATCTACATACAAAGTTTGCTGCCGTACTTAGACTAGATTCCACAAGCTTCCAATGTAAAATTTGCAGCAACAATGAGAGCTTTGATGACTGCGAATCATTTCTTCCCAATCTTAATAATCTATTGCTTTCTTCATCCCAAAATCCGCAATTTTGAAGGTCATACTAAAGAATTCCGCGCAATAGAAAACGATGTCCTATAGGCACAAATTACAAGAACGAATTTATATGTACATGACCATAAATTGTAACAAGTTTTTAGAATTTTAAAAACCTTTTTGTGGTTTTCCTTCTAAGCCACAGTCATATTCATAAGTTTAGGACGACTTAGATCGTTATGTAAAGAATTTGAAAACCTAGGTGGCTCGAAACAGTGTTTAATGTTAGGCCGTAATGAAAAAACTGCAAAAGACAAAAAAAAAAAAAAAAAAAAATTGTTTTATGCAATTCACTATTTATTATAATCATATAGTAATACAAAAAAGGAAATAAAGTCAAAACAATAAATTCTAATCTTAATAAAGGTATTAATAAATGTTTACACTTGGAAGAAAATAAGCTGCAAGTGAATCTAACAGTATACATTTTGTAAAATAAAAAGAATTAGGCGGCGCTGCTGCCAAGTGTTAGAGCATTCGCCTCTCATCAAGGTGGACTGGGTTCAATCCCAAGGGACCGCATGTAGAATTTCTGGTGGACAAGCAGCGTCTGGGATAGTAGCATTTTGTTTCATCCATTTCACAGTAAGTTTATATCATTCTTTTCCTCACTCTTATACCAGACATCAAAATGATCACCCATCCTGGCTACCGTCGCTTATTAGGAGCCTGTCTGCTCCTCAACAGGCATCTGATCTAGGTTTGACTTGACTTCCATGAAGAGGATAAACTGCAAAAGAAGAAGAGAATTAGCTTGTAAAATGAGGGCCGCAATCAATTTGAATTTTTAACCTGTATAAGGAGTAATTATAGAAAATTAATGTTGTTAGTATAACATAATAATAAAATTAAATATTAAATTAAATAATTAAAATAATGGGAAAGTGACAGTTAAATACATATAAACAAATTGCGCTATTAATATATAGAATAAACTTATTGTAGTTAATATGCAACTTTAGTGCTACATATCAGTGTAGTATAGAATAGCAAGCAGCAGGATAACAGTTGTGAAGTGGATGGTACTTTGTTCTACAATAGTTTGCTTTTATTATATTTTAAGTCAATTACATCTTTAAATTTTTACTTTCTCTACACGTACTATGTACATAGTGTATGGAGAAAGTATTGCTTTCCACCCAGAATTCGATACTGAGATTTCACCGAAAATACATATTTTGGGTCCCCCTGAATCCTAAAAAGAAAAGCATTTTCGGAAAAAGGTCCATGTGTGCGTGTTTGTGTGTGAGTGTGTCTGTCTGTGTGTCTGTGGATAACATACCTCAAAACGAAAAGACCGTTGAAAACCAAATCTCTTATTTAAGTTTGGTAACTTCAAAGGATACGACACAAAAAATTTCAAGAAAATCCCCACACACTACCCTTTACATGGAACTTTTTTCGAAAATTTGGATTTTCTGAAAAATGGCTCTAACGATTTTGATTAACATTTCTTATATTAAATATATTTACCTGACAAATAAAATGAATATCTTTAAGTTTATGGGAATAACCTCTGAAGACTACTTTATTCTGGAAGAATTTTATGGAATTGTGCATAACTGCTTAATCATGAGAGAAGGACTAAAACTTACCACACAAAAAAGGTAGAGCACGTTAAAACACACAATTTATGTTATATACATATTTTTCTCACGGAGTTGGTCGTTTTTTAGATATTCCTTGTTTTTGGTTTCAGCTATAAAAGCTTATACTTGCCTCATATGGAAATTTGTCAAATCCTGTCTATACAAATAAAGGAACTTCAGTCACATAGCAACCATCTTTTGACTATCACTTTAACCTATTGTACTCCCTTTTTTCGCTTCTACTTACAAGAAAGCAAGTAATAAGACTATTTATGCTAATTTTTTCTCGACTTAGAATGAAGTAAATAGAAGCATAAGCTTTTTAACAATAATTTGTTGCGGAGATGTAGAGAAAGACATGTGAATGGAACACATAAGATTTTTTTACATTATATCTTTGTCTACTCGTTTTAATTTTACTTTAGTTTGTTTACTTATTTTCTGAAAAAGGTTTAAATCATACATATAATTTGTAATGCTTGTTTATAGAAATAAATGAATGTATGTCAGGTATAGTTACCTAGGTGCCGGGTGAATATTTGGATTTTATTTATTTATTTTTAATTAACCTGTACAACCTAGGGCAGAAAAAACGTGTGATACAAAACGTTTTGAACGGGAGTGTATAGAAAAGCTATCCGGAAGGAAATCAACTGTAACAAAGGTATTCGTGTCTGGTTATTTTATCAAATAAACCCACATCCTTATTATTACTCAACACACGTCATCAGGAAGATATTACAAATTACAACATAATGTTTGTGGCGCGGGGCGCGGAAACAAAGGTCGATGTCGCTGATGTTTATATGACTCAATGAATAGAATCAGCATACATACTTAAAAGAAACTAAATCACCAAATTGCATACTATGTTGCTTTAAAATAATAGGATGCGCTCTGCACTTGGAACATAACCTCATTCTCACATCTCTGGTTGGTGGGGGTCAAAACCTACTTCGCCTTATGAGCTTATCAGTTTAAACTCTTTGGGATTAGACTTCGAAACCTGCGTGAGATTTAGGTTATTAGAATCCCTCGTTATACGCCGCGGGAGTGGAAGCAATAACCATCTAAAAGGATGACCCCGTTGTGCAGCCTGTCTGCAATAATCTCAACTTCAATGTTAGGATTGTCCTCCGGTAAGTCTTTTGGAGGACGTCTGCAAATCTGCTACAAGATGACAACAATGAAACGCGTCCAAGCCACCTCCATCAAAATTCACGCAAAAGTTTGTGGAATTGAAGTCCATAAATGTAAAACATGAAATCTTAATAAAGCTTCTTTGTATAATACTTGAACAAATGTTATGCTTATTTTAAAAAATTTTAACCCTCTCTACTATTAACAGTAAAGGGTAAAAATGTTAAAGTCTAGATAACGTAGAGGGACTGCATATCTATTGTGGATAACATCCTCGAGTAGAATGAGGTGAGATGAAAGAACCACAGGAGGCTACAGGCAGCAGGCGACATGCCGACAGAGGAGTGCGGAAGTCCCTTATGTTCCCAAGGCCGAAAGTTAATCTGTCCCTCTGTCCGGTTGCTGAAGAGGGCGTGCCAGTTCCCCGTAGAGCACGCATCCACTCCATCTGCCCGCACGCTATCACCGCCAACCTGGAAGCACAGCTGAAAAAATGAATGAAGGAGAAATTATGGAAAACAAATGGTGATAGATAAGGGACCACCTGCAGATGCCGGAGAAACCGCGAAAAGCAAGGTTACCAGGGAATTAGCCGAATGCGTGTCGCACACTATACTTGGTACTTCGTATAGGAAGATGAACAGGTATTGTATTTCGATGTGGAAAATGTTTGAGAACGTGTGTGAATTTCTAAGTTCAACAATTATAAAGATGTGACACAAAGATTTCCAAGGGACTCCCCTTCTCACATTACACATTACATTATCACACATTACTTAGAACATTTTTCGAAAATGTTGATATTTTCAAAACTGGTTCCAATGATTTCTATTTATATACCGAAAGTATAAGATATTTTTATGGTAAAGGAAACCGGAGTTTTCTGGGAATTTACTCTAAAATCTATAAAATTCTCTTCAATATCACTGTATTTTGCACACATTTTTCTAAACATGCTTTAATTTGTATTCAAGGAACCTCAAAACATGTATAGCCGGTGACACGTCGCCATGGGCTACTATGTTTGTTACTTCGTATAGGAAGATAAGGAAGTAATGTATTTCACCCAAAACTTCCATGTCCAGAATTCTTGAGAACAAAATATAATAAGTCCCCGTGTGTGCGCATGCGTATGTGAACTTTTAAATTCAACAACTTCTAAAGATGCGACACGAAAATGTTCAAGGAAATTCACCATCTCACATTACACATTACAGAGAAAATGTTGATTTTTTCAAAACTGGTTCCAATAATTTTGATTAAAAGACCATATGTTTAAGACATTTTCATCGTAAACTAATGCATATCCGGAACTTTCTGGACTTTACTAAAAATCCTCTACAATTTAATTGACTTTTGCACCGACAACTTTTTCCTAAAAAGGTTTTAATCTAGATGTAAGCGATCTCAAAACGTGTATTTCTGATCACACTTGCGTACTAAACTTTTTAATAGAACACATGCCTTCTGTACTTGCTATGTACATTTTCTGCATTTGTAGATAAATTAAAATTTAGAGTCTACACATATTGTATTCTAAACCTGGTTGTGGAGCATGCTGATAGTTAACCTAACCAATAAAGTTATTGAAATGTGAAACAGTATTTTTGAGGAATGTCTGCAAATGACAATTACAGTTTTAACTTGTTCCTCTTTGGCCCGACACCTTCGAATTTATACAAGTACTTCTGTGAGCTATCATTTCTCTGGTCTGAAGCTTTGTGCTCAGCTTTTATGTCTGAGAAGAGAATGTCAGGCACCTTTAAGCTCTAGGGATCCCGAGCTCATTTGAGCATCATGTCACCCATTTCATTCATTCATTCCCTGTCCGATATGACCTACCATACCAAAATGTGTTAAACTTCAAAAGAGAAATGTACAGAGCGCTACGTCACTTTCAATAAAGAGATTATAAAAATGCAGCCATAGTCATACGGGTTAGAGCAGTTGAATTAAAGTATATATTAAACCATTAACCGATTAATTTTAATCTCCAATTAATCTTTAGGCTAATCGAACTGATGTAATTTGCAGGTGGTGGCGGAAAAATAAATGGGGTGCATGATAATAGAGAAACATACTCTTTCTCGCATTATTACCTTACATTTTTACTTTCTCTACACGTACTATGTACATAGCGTATAGAGAAGGTATTGCACTCCACCAAAAAAAATCGATACCGAGATTTCACCGAAAATATATGTTTTAGGGTCCCCTGTATCCCAAAAAAACATTTTCAGAAAAAAGTCCCTGTGTGTATGTGTGTGGGTCCGTGTGTCTGTGAGCACGATAGCTCAAAAACGAAAAGTCGGTAAAATACCAAAGTTCCAGGGATGCGACACGAAGATTTTGAGAAAAATCCCCCTCCCCCAAACTACCCTTTACATAGAACTTTTTTCGAAAATTTTGATTTTCTCAAAAATGACTGTAACGATTTTGATTAAAATTTTGTATATTAAAGATATTTACCTGACAGATAAAATGTATATCTTGAATTTTCTGGGAATAGCCTCTGAAGACTATTTTATTCAGGATCAATTTTACGGAATTTTGCATAACTGATAAACCGTAAGAGATGGACAAAAACTTGTCACACAAAAAATGTAGAGCAGGTTAAAGCACACAATTTATGTTATATACATTTTTTTCGAGGAGTTAATTATTTCTGAGATACTCCCCATTTATGGTTTCACCTTTGAAAAACTTACACTTTTCTCGTACAGGAATCTGTCAATCCTGTCCATAAAAACAAAGGAACTTCAGTCACATAACAACCAGCTTTTGACTATCACTTTAATCTATGGTACTCCCTTATTTCGCTTCTACTTACAAGGAAGCAAGTAATAAGACTATTTCTGCTAATTTTTTATCGGTTAGCATGAAGTAAATAGAAACATAAACTTTTTAAAAGTATTTTTGCACAGATGTAGAGAAAGTCATGTGAATGGAGCACATCAGATTTTAGTATTTGTATAGCCCCCTTTAACTTCTATGGTCACTTTGACTCGCGAAAAACTCATATTCAATGTAGGTTATTGTCATTAGGTTCCTAATTCTATATAATTAAACACATGCAAATTCACTCTTACATACATTCTTCTAGACTCTGTGGGGAACAGGGAATAATTCTGGTTAAAGAAAAATTCTCCGTTCTAAGCGGAAATCGAACCCGGGACCTCCGGCTGAGAACTTTCCATTCTTTTTTCTCTCTTAGCTGGAGTACTTGTGAAAGTCCTTAAAGTAAGCAGCTGCTCGTGTCCTTTTTAACTATTTATAGTTAAGGGCTAACCATTTAGGGAAATATGACACTATCTTTGAGCTAATGACACCTCGGAAGGGACAGGTCTAAGGAAACTGTTGGTTGGTCTATTTTCACTTCCTCGGTGTTCATCACTCCGCAATCGCAAGATCATCAAGAAGCCGGGATGTAGTTCACTATTCTCTGTTCGCTGTTAGCTGAAAGTAGATATAAACAGAAGCATGTGGCCGAAATGAACCTCATTGGCTGGTAGGTTTTAGTTGTTCCTTATTCTTCCACAACATAGTTCCACGCTTTATTAAATGCTTTTGTTACAATAGAGTATATAATAATATTACCGCAGCGATGCGCTGTTCGTCTCTACATAACAGCGAGAAGCAATGTGTTCCCAGTCAAGGCCTGTTGTTAAGCAACTGACCTAGCCAATTGCCAACACAGAGTTAGCCTTTGCTGCGATGAGAGGGCAAGTAGCCCTCGAACTCTGGGTACCCCATTACTGGAAACGTAATACCAGCTAACCAGCCAGGCGATGTAATGGTTAGGGGGGGGGGAAGGTTCTTAAAGGTTTTCATTAACATTTCCAGATAATTTATGAATGGACAACTACGAACTCCTACAAATACACAGTGGAACAAGTTACAACTTGATCCTCACTTCATTTGAGCTTGCTCTTCATATTCAGTTTTTGTGAAATCCTTTACAAACACATTTTGATTTGCTCAAAAATGGCTCTAACGATTTTCACTAAAATGCTACATTGGGTTAATTGTTTTTTCACACAATCCGTGTGTAGGACAGGATTGGATAGGTAGAGTCAGACTGAAAAATGCAATGCCATAGCTGGGATTTGAACCACGGATCTCCTGCTCTCTAGGCGGTTGCTCTGCCACTGAGCTACCGTGTCAACATAGCGTTGAATTTCTCAACTGAGTAAACCACAAGGTGATCTCAAATTACTTTGAGATGACAACTCCAATGGCGACTTACAATGCTGCAAGTACTTAAGTCCCAGGATTCATAGTATAGCCAACTATTATAGTCCATTGGTATTGGTTTAATTTCTTTTTCACACAAGCCGCGAGTAGGACAAGAGTTGGCTCAACTTAGTGTCAGAGTAACCGGCTAGAGATCGGGAGATCCGTGGTTCAAATCCTGGCTATGGCATTGAATTTTTTTGTCTGCCTCTACCTATCCAAAATACTATATGTTTAAGACATTTTATTACAAACAAAATAAACTGTAAGGGATAGACAAAAATTTACTACCAAAAACGTAGATCTCGTTAAAACACACAATTGATGTGATATACATTCTTTTTTTTGTTTTTTTTTTTTTGTTTGTTTTTTTTTTTGTAGAGTTAACCGTTTTTGATATATGCCTTGTTATTGGTGTCTACTTTAAGCTACTTAAATACTTCACAAGTGGGAAGTCATATTTCGTTTCATATCTCCTTTGTTTTCTTGACCTTCGAAAGAAAAACGAGTTTCAATGAGAACGAATAGCGACAGCCTTTAAAAATTTGACTGTCGGTTTGGCCTGCTGTATTCCCTTCTACATATAAAGAACTGAGTAATAAGACCATTTCTGGTAATGTTACCATTATGCAATCATATAATAATCTTTTGTAAGATTATCCTTTGGTTTGCAGTACAGATAGAGACAATTATGTGAATGGAACACTAGATTTTTTTTAAACATACTATGCTAGGTGTTTTCCTGGCAATTATGCTGTGTCAATGCAATTAAATTCTCTTTAAAGTCCATAGAAAAAAATACCAAATATACAACTATACAGTAATTATATTTGATTAATCGACCGATCAATTCATTAAAGACATTTGATTAACTAATCAAAAATTTTAATCGATCGATAGCTCCATTATTTCTACCATTCTAAAGGTTGCGACAACTGAATCCATTTTTACGAAGTTTGTATGTTTGATTGGCTGTTTTTATATGAAAATTATCCAAGAGTGAAACTTTTATTCTTATTTGTAAGGCCATATTCACATGTACATTATTTTTTTTTAATCCAATTTATATGTGTCATAGAACAAAAAAAAATCTGATGTGATCCATTCACAAAACTTTCTCTACATCTCTGCAACAAATTATTGTTAAAAAGTTTATCTTTCTATTTACTTCATGATAGCAGAGATAGTCTTATTACTTGCTACCTTGTAAGTAGAAGCAATTATTTTGATAATCTTTTGATAATATTTTGATAATCAAAAGCTAGTTGTTATGTGACTGAAGTTCCTTTGTTTGTATGGATAGGAGTTAGCAAATTCCTGTATGAGAAAAGTATGCTTTTCAAAGTTGCAATCAAAAACAAGAATTATCTCAAAAACGATCAACTCCACGAAAAAATGTATGTGACATAAATTCTATGTTTTAATGTGCTCTTCAATTTTTGTGAGGTAAGTTTTTGTCCATCTCTTACGGTTTAGCAGTAATGCAAAATTCCGTAAAAGTCATCCAGAAAAAAGTAGTATTTAGAGGCTAAACCCAGAAAATTCAAAATATACATTTTATTTTACAGGTAAATATCTTTAATATATGAAATTTTAATCAAAATCGTTACAGCCATTTTTGAGAAAATCAAAAATTTCGAAAAAAGTTCCATATAAAGGGTAGTAGGGATAGGGGGAATTTCCTTGAAAATCTTCGTGTCGCATCCTTGGAAGACACCAAACTTAAATACCAGGTTTGGTATTTAATGGTCTTTTCGTTTTTGAACTATACTGCCCACAGACAGACAGACACGCACACACACACACACACACACACACATAGACACATACACGGAAATGTTTCTAAAAATGCTTTTTTTGGACTCAGGGGGTCCTAAAACATGTATTTCCGATGAAATCAGTATCGAATTTTTGGGTGCATTACAATACCTTTTCTATACACTAAGTATATAGTAAGTGTAGAGAAAGTAATATAATATGTTACATTTACTTTAATATTGGTTTTACCAGCTATTCTTTCAAAAACCTGTTTCTATATACACCACTTAATTCGTGATAAACATTTGCAGAAATAGCTATATTACATATTTCGTTACAGATAGAACGTAAATAAGAGACTGTCAAAATTTGAGAACTGGACGGTCTAAGCTGGAATTAAAATTCCATACTCTTTCAATGCAATTGCAAGGAATTTAAATAAATGATGAAGTATTGTACCATTAGAACAGCCAGTAACGTATATCTTGAAAATGGCTTATGTCACGAAATAGATTATTTGGAACAAATTGTGTGTTTTAAGGCTATGTGCATTTTTGTGTAGTAGGTTTCCTCAATCGTTAACGGTTACCACATATACAGGACTGCTCCTGCATGAGGTGGACTTCTCCAGCTATTCCCATAAAATTCAAAATATACATTTTTATTTGCATGCAAGTATCTTAACTATGTGTCATTTTAATTATAACTGCCCTAGGCATTTTGAGAAAATAAAACATTACAAAAATGCTAATTGAAGATAGTACCTGATGTGGGACATTTTCTTGAAAATCTTTGTGTGAATCTTTGGAAGATACTAAAAACAAATGTTCGACCTCACGTTTTTTAGTTATGTTGTTAACAAACACACACAAATATCTACACACCTAATGCATTTTTATTCTCACAAGAGACCAAACTGCGTGTCGGAAGGCGTAATAATGAGTGGCGCTCTTACGAATGTAGTGTCGGAACTGAATTTGAATGCTTTTCCCAAGTAAAGGCGTATCTTGTGACTCACTGCAATGGATTCTGAGTGAGTTTGGCTGATTTATGTTCATTGTCTTTTCAAAGCTCTGCAATTATTATACTGAATTTGTTGCATCAAGCTTTATACCTTTCTTTGTAAATGTACAATGGGTGTTTATTTACTAATCATATTATGAAACAATTGTTTTATCGTGATACTTGATGAATTAGAACAATGAATATATACAATGGCAATGCCTGTATATATGATGGCTCTCAAATGGGTCAGCTCCCACTACCACTGGGCAGTAACCATTGGCAAACAAAAGACGAGCTGTACTAGTAAATGGCGTTTTATTTATGGACGCTGTTGAACTGCTGTCCCAGAACTGTACTAGTGGCGAGAGGCCACATTGTAAAATCTGTATCCTGGAGATAGTGCTTGGAAGTCAAGAATCGCTACTCAGTTAAGGGATCAGTAAGTGGAATACTTGGCAACAGCGAGGGTTGCTTTCTAACCGCAAAGTTTGGTCATCATGTTCTGAGAATACCGTAATGGGCTAGTTTTAGATGTGCATATTTACACCACAAAACTCTCCCCACTACCCTCTCTTTATACTCTGACTACGCTATGTGTTCGTAAGTTTGTGGAACCAAAAACCTAACTCTTAAGTATTTATTATTATTACTATTATTATTATTATTATTATTATTATTATTATTATTATTATTATCATTATTACTATTGTTATTATTACTATTATTATTATGCATTATTATTATCATCATTATCATTATTATCACTATAATTATTAGTATTATCACTATTATTATCGTTATTATTATCATCATTATTTTAGTATTCTTATTGTTATTATCATCATTATTATCGTTATTATTATTAGTAGTAGTAGTAGTAGTATTATCATTATTATTATGGTTATTATTATCATTATTACTATCATCATCGTTATTATTATTATCATCATTATTATCATTATCACTATTATTAGTATTATCATTATTATTGTCATTATTATTATCATCATTATCACTATCATTATTATTAGTATTACCATTATTATTATCGTTATTATTAGATATTATTATCATTATTATTATCATCATTATCATTATTATTAGCATTACCATTATTATTATCGTTATTATTAGATATTATCATCATTATTATCATTATCATTATTATTAGCATTACCATTATTATCGTTATTATTAGATATTATTATTATTATTATTATTATTATTATTATTATTATTATTATTATTATTATTATACGTTCCTGGTTTACACGGCGTGTTAATAAAACTATGACAGACTACTTATTCCCTTCACTTCTCTTTTACTGCGCAAAAAAGGACGAGAGATATTTGAATGCAGTTGAGCAGAGTGCCCATTGTTGTGGAGGAGAGTTTTGTTGCCAGGCTCTTTGTGGAGGTGCGATGATAGCGCTCGCAGCATTGGTAGCAGCTTTGGGATAATCCTGTTATTTACAGTAGGCCTTGGCACACGAGGACCGGCCCCTGCATCTTAAAGAGAAAAATAAAACGGCATGCCTTTCTAAGAAAGCCGTTGTTGCAATAAAGGAATCACCTTTATAGTTCGTGACACTTAATGTGGGCGGATTCTCAGAATCGCCTCTATTCTCCAAGGATGCGCGCATTAACGCTAAAATGAGCTTTTATATTGCTCTCAAACTTTATTATTTCGCGACATTTTTCTGTGGGGAGAGCACAAGAGAAGCAACAAAACAATGAGCCCCCCGCACAATAGGAGGTGGAGGTTGCCCGAGGTTGGAGAATCTTCTGGAAGAACCACAAGCTTGCGTTTCAAATGATGCATAACATAAAAGTTCTGTTGAAACATTCCGAAGTATAGACATAAAGTTGATAAATATCCTATAAAATAAATATCCTAAAATTGTTTACATTATAAATTAGAAACTTTAAATCACATAAATTTACATTAATACATGACCATAACAAAACAAGAAAAAACTCATTTCGCTTTCTAAAGAATCCATTCTGGAATGCTTATTTAGTGCTTATATTGATTCCTTTAATGTCTATATGCTTAACTGTAGAAAATCCCTTTCAGAAAAAGGTCCATCTGTGTGTGTATTTTTGTATCTGTATGCCTCTTCTTATGTAAAGAGTATAGCCTCAAAACGAAAAATAAGTTAAGAGGAGCCGATTGTAAACAATAAAAATCTGATGTGTAACATTCACATGACTTTCTCCATATCCCTGCAACAAATAATTCTTAAAAAGCTTATACTTCTATTTACTTTATGCTAATCAGAAAAAACTTAGCAGAAATAGTCTAATTACTCCCTTCATTGTAAGCAGAAGCGAAATAAAGGACAACCGTAGGTTAAAGTGATAGTCAGAAGCTGGTTGCTATGTCAATGAAGTTCCTTTGTATATATGGATAGGAGTTGACAAGTTCCTATATGAGAAAAGTATACGTTTTTCATAGCAGAAACTAAAAATAAGAAATGTCTCAAAAACGACGAACTCCACGAAAAAAATGTATATAACATAAATTGTGTGTTTTAATGTGATCTACATTTTTGGTGTAGCAAGTTTTTGTCCATCTCTTACGGTTTAGCAGTTATTCAAAATTCAGTCAAATTCATCCAAAATAAACTACTCTTCATAGACTATACCTAGAAAATTCAAGATATAAATTTCATTTGTGAGGTAAATATCTTTAATGTACGAAATTTTAATCAAAATCGTTAGAGCCATTTTTGAGAAAATCAAAATTTTCGAAAAAAGTTCCATGTAAAGGGTAGTTGGGGCTGGGGGATTTTTCTCAAAATCTTCGTGTCGCATCCCTGGAAGATACTAAACTTAAATACCATGTTTGGTATTTTACCGACTTTTCGTTTTTGAGGTATCGTGTTCACAGACACACGGACACACACACACACACACACACACACACACACACACACACACATACGGACCTTTTTGTGAAAATGATTCTTTTGGATATTGGGGACCCTAAAACATATATTTCCGGTGAAATCTCGGTATCAAATTTTTGGGTGCAGTGCAATACCTTCTCTATACACTGTGTACATAGTGCGTATAGAGAAAGTAAAAAGAGGTATTAAACGAATGACAGCTTCGTGTTTGAGAAAAGTATAACTATTTTAAAACTGAAATAAATAACTAGGAAGATCTCCCAAAATGGCTAACTCTAAGGAATGAGATATCAATTTTTTGTAATAACATTATTTCTCCGCTTACGGTTTACCGGAAATGCAAAAAGTCTTACAGTATGAACAAGAATCCCCCCCACAAATTCAAACTATATATATTTCATTTGGCATAAAAATATCCTAAATATATGATATTTAATCAAAAGTGAGTCAATTTTAGTAAAATCGAAAATTTAGAGAACGTTTCATGTAAAGGATCATGATAATTTTCATGTAGTATCCTTAGAACATACAGAACTCAAATACCAAGATTGGTGATTAATTGACTTTATGTTCATGAATTATGCCCGCACGTGCGCCCACACACACACACATACACACACACACACACAGATGAACACATTCACATGGACCTTTTTCTAAAAATTAAGAGATTTGACACATATTTCTGGTAAGCTCTCGGCATCGAATTTTTGGGTGGAATACAACACGTTCCTTTCTACTATATACATAATTCACGGTAGAGAAAGTAAAAATATTTGGTTTTGAGAAGAAACTCTTAGCGGGTAGGTGATACCTGCCTGAGGTATTCTTGAATAAATAGAATCACCAAACTTATTTTATGTTTATGCATTGCAGGCAAGTTGCTATTGCTTTATCTGTATGTTCACGTACCGAAAAATTGACTTGAATAGCAGAAGTTTAAGAACAATTACAGTCGGATGGACGGACGGACAGACAGAACAGATAGAGCAGACAGACAGATCGGTCGACTGATAGACAGATAAATAAGTAGATTGATAGATAAATACATAGATATGGATATACGCAAAGAAACGAGGGATGTAAAATACAATTATGAAACATTACACAAAATAAAGAACAACTTTGATCGAATAGTTCAAGGGTATTATAAAACATTTAGTTTAATCATTAAAAGAATAAGTATGTTTAATTTAAAAATAATATATATAACTAAGGTTTTTCGAATTTTAACTATAATTGTAGCTTGAATTATAGTCGAGATATTGCCGGAAATAGCACCTACCGGAAAATTGAGCTGTTTCATCTTATAGTAGCTCCAACCTGCAGTAGTTACACCGTTTCAAACTTCATTTCAAATCTAATTTATATTGCCCATTTTCATGCTTACTTTTAAAACCATTAAAATATGTCCATATCATCATCTTCCTCATCATCATAAATTACGCAGTTTGGACGTTCCAACCGTTCCAGGTTTATAGCTGATTCTCCATTGTTTTTTGGATTTTCTTGGACCTGTCTATCAGTTTGACGGTAATTTATACTTGGAGAGGACTGCATATACCTTTAATATCTTTTGTTTTCCACAATTTCCACTATATTTGTAATTCCTATTTTACACTTATATCGTCATTTCCTTCATGATTCAGACATTCATGATGATGGTTGGTGTTTAGGGGCATTCGACTACAATGGCCTTTAGCGCCCTTATAAAAACAAGGTCCACAAATACACCATAGCTAAAACCATGTAAAATCAAATCGATAAAATAATCCTGTCAGAAAATCCAGAGAATAAACTACTCCTGGCGAAATCCACACATCAACCCAAAACGGAATAAACAAGGGCGCAAACATGATAAAAGGAGTGAGTAAGAAACAGACCCGGGGTTAAAAGAACTTGGGATAAAAACATTTAAAATCCAATATAAGCAGCTCCATTAAAAACTGTCTGGATAAAAGAATAAAATCTAAATCCGTATTGGGAATGTCACCTCAATAAAGATTATAAAACCTTCTCTACCGCTCTGGGGTTATCGCAAGAACCTCCTTAAGGGGGGCCGTCAGTTGCAAAGAGGAATGAAGGGCTGTTAGAGCAAGGCACAGACAATGTCGCTCCACAGAGCTGGCAGATTCCCGTTCTTTCCTAAAAATGTGGCTATGTTAAAAATAGAGTGATCGATCAGCAAACGAGCTAATATCGCCTCCTCCCGTCGAGATATACGAAAGGAGGTTACCCAGTGTACAGTGGGATTCTTCACTTCCTTGTTGCTGCGGAGAGACGCCAACTTTGCATGCCAGCACGAGAGCATCGCACTCCGCACAACAAGCCTGAAATCTGCAGTGGTTACAATAAGAAGCGCAGTACAGGGTTGCGTTGCTGCCGTCTTAGTTGATAAACCCGCCTGTTCATTACCCTGCAAATTCACGTGACCAGGAGTTCATGCACACTCCACACGAATATTAGAAGTGTGTAAAATGTGGAGAAGTTCCTGGATGCGCTACACGATAGGATGGTGGCTGTACAACTCACGAGCGCTCTAAAGGACACTAAGAGAATCACATAACACGAGACAGTCACCCAAATGTCGATGGCGAACATAAAGAATGGTTCTATGGATCGCAATGGTTCGATGTTCCGCTCCCAGTTACAAAGGAACATACAACACCGTCGGCACCCTTACTGCCGTCAGTGTGCACACTAATGCGGTCACTGTAGTTGGATAAACATTCTAATAAACAAGTACGGATGCTAAATACAAGCACCGCAGATTTCTCGAACACCGTCATCCCGAGGTCTACGTGGGATGTAGCACGTAACAAAGAGGGGTACACCCTCTCATCATTGGAAAACATTCGAGGAAGTGCGATATCGTGTTTCCGAAGGAACTCGCTGAACCGGAAACCTGCAGGCCTGGGACTGAGTGACAACTTTCTGTATCGTTCGTCCAGCGCGGTATTGAGAAAATGAGCAAATATTGGATGCGGAGATATGCCGTTAAGCTCACAGCCATAACTACCTAGTAATATTTCACGCCGACATCGCAGAGATAGTTCTGCCGATTCGGCGTAGAGGCTAACAACTGGGCTGATTGGAAAAGCCCCAACAGCCACACAGATGCTGTGATTATGGACTGTGTCTAATCTTCTCAGCTCAGATGGTCGTGTTGAAGAATACGCAATGCATCCGTATTCTAACTTGGATCAGTTCAGCGCACGATAAAGACTGAGTAACGCTGTTCGATCTGCTCCCCAAGATTTGCCACTTAGTATCCGTAAAATATTCAGAGAACGGTCACATCGCTTATTAAGCTATGTTATATGTGGTAACCAGCATTGTTTCCGATCTAATATTAACGCCAGGAATCTTGCCATATATGCGAAGAGAAGTAAGTCTGCTCCGAGTCGAAGAGAGGGTGCTATTCGCCACCTTCGGCGCTATAAGTTAATGCAGACTGTCTTCTCAGTTGCAAAATGAAAGCCGTTTTTCAAGATCCAATCAAACAGATTGTTCAAACACTGCTGAGGTTGGCGTTCCACAAATGGCGTTCGTTGAGAAATACAAAAGATGGCAAAGTCATCTACAAACAAACAGGATGAGATACCTGGGGGAACACATCGTGAGATAGAATTAATAGCTATAGAAAAAAGCGTCAGCTCAGAATCTAGGCCAGTGGCACACCGTTCTCCTGAATAAAAAAATTCGAAAAAACCGAGCCGACTATTACTCTTGAAGAAACTACGATAGGCGTCCACGAATATTCCAGTTCAGGAGGGAGCGTGAGATTCCTGTTCGCCAACACGTATCATAAGCCTTCTCCAGGTCAAAGAATATTCCAACTGTTTAACAGTTCATAAGAAATCCGTCTATGATCTGCGTCGACAGTGATACCAGATGCTCAGCCGCTAACTGACTGGCGAAAGCCGCACTGAGTGTTGGTCAATAATGTATGAGTTTCAATGCACCATATCAATCGCCCTTTTATCATGCGTTCCATCACCTTGCAAACGAAACTGGTGAAGGAAGTGGAACCGTAGCTGGAAGGAAGGTGATATCCTTACCAGGTTTCAAAATTGGAATGATGGTGGTCTCTCGCCACCTATCTGGAAAAGTGGCGTCAACCCAGGCACGATTAGAGACCTGCAGTAGGTAATCTTTACCGCCTGGAGAGATATGTTTCAACATCTGGACGTGGATGCCATCTCGACCGGGGACAGAGTTTCGCGAAGATGAAAGTGCGTGGTCTTGCTCCGCCATGGTGAAGAGGAGATTTAAGTTGCAAGAACGAAAGTGGAACCCTTGAGATTCCACTTGAGCCTTCACAGGTAGTCAGGGGAATAAATTTCCGAGCTAGACGCTTGAGTGAAAGCACTGCCAAGTGTGTTAGCCACCTCAAAGGCTCAACTACAGCACCTACCGCTGTTTTTAGACCGGCAATTGGCAAATGGGTCGATTTCCCAGCCATATGTCTTAACGTATCCCATAGGACAGAGGAAGGTGTATTTCGGTTAAAAGAGGCAACAAACTTGCTCCAGGATGTCATTCGGCTATCCTTAATAATGTTTCCAGAGTGGGCATGTACTATATTATATTGTATGAGATTATCCAATGTACGACGACGCTGGGAAACCCTGAGAGCACGCCTGCGGGCACAAATGACGTTCCGGCATTCATCGATCCACCAAGGTACCGGAAATCGACATTTTTGGCCAATCGAACGCGGAATGGAATGCTCAACAGCAGAAAGAATTATCTCTCTGAGATGGTCGACTAAATAGTTCACAGAGACGTGCTCATCGTAGTTCAATTCAGCAAAGCGGGAATACAGTTCCCAGTTGGCTTGATCCAAGCGCCATCTAGGTAAACGGGTGGAACATACATCATGTGTCAAGAGACTAATAATTCATGAAAAGTGGTAACTAGAGTGCAAATCAGAGATATTCCTGGATTACGAGACCGATTGCTGTGTTGAACAAATTGCTACATCAAGGTGTGAAAAACTATGAAGGGTGTCAGGAAGGAAGATTGACTCTCCGGTGTTCAGGAGAGCTAGATTCTTATTGTCCAAGAATTCTGGAATTAGCTTGTCTCTCCCACAAGCCTGAGGTGAGCCCCAAAGTGGGTGATGGGCATTCACGTCGCCTACCAATAGAACGGGTGTTGGAACTGCGAATTGTCTATGCCAGTGGGCAAGAGGTCAGCGGTTAAAGGCAGGCAGATACTACAAATGGTGAATATGGTGGAAGGTAGCGAAATGCAAACAGCAACTGCCTGGATGACGGATGTTAAGGACGGATTCGGAGAATAGCTCATCACAGATCAGCATCATACTGCCCCCATGTGACGGAACCCAATCCGCAGGTGATAAGTCAAACCATACGGAGGAATATGCCTGATGGAAATGATGTCCTGTGAACGGAGCTTTGTCTCTTGTAAACACACGACTATAGGTTGATTCTGGCGAACCAACAATTCAAATTTTGGTCGATGTGATCTAATTCCGCGTAAGTTTCATTGAAGGATAGAATTGTTTATCTTTGGGGATAAGTTCTAAATAGAAAAACGTTTCTGCATATTAGGCTGTGCTGGTCAGTTTAATTTATTCTTCTTGGGAGTCGGACTAACATTTTGTTCAGGAGCACGATCCTGAAGCTTACGCACTGTCCGTCTGGTAGTGGGGGCAGGATCCCCCTGTTTTCATCTCCTTCACTTACCAATAGATGTACTGATCTGCGAAGGTAGTGGTCGCCGATCTAGGCTCCCCTCTGAAAATTCCTCAGAAGAGGATTTATGTGGAGAGTGGTGAGGACTATACCTTCCCTTGGATGGCCTGAAAGAGGGCTTAAAGCTTTGTTTAAGGAAATCGCTTCGGAACGTAGCTGGTCTTGAAAGACTTTGTTGGAGCTAAATACGCTGTGAGTGGTTATTGCCCGAGGTTGGCGGTTTGGGTGACGCGGTTCCAGTAGTGCTCTTTCCGGTAGTGTTCTTTCCGGTGGCGGATTTGGCAGAAGGTAATGTTGGCATAGATGCTGATGTTGAGGTCTCGGGTACTGGTCTAACTATAATAGTCTTCTCTGCTATGGTGGTCCCGTTTATATCGCTGATTTCCCTACGCGGTACCGGTTCAGCAGTAACTATAGGTACCGGAGCGCGAGATGGAGGGTTGGCGGAGGCGCAGCAGCTTACGGCCTCTGAGAAGAAAATCTTCTTTCTCACCCCTATCTCTTGCATCGTTCTCTCCTCCATAAAAGGGGGGGGAGGCTTTTACGGAAACTAGATGGTTGTTCCCCGCTGCATTTCCCACAAGCTCCATAGTGAGATGCCTCTCCACATACAGCACAGGTAGAATGAACAGTGCACAATTCACTAATATGCCCAAACCGCTGACATTTGTACAATCTGAGTGAATTTGGAATATAGGGCTTAACCTTGATGATTTCGTGCCCTGCCTTAAGCCTTTGGGGGGGAGAATCTACCCGATCAAAGGCAAGGAATAGGGTACGGTAGGCTGGAGTTCACCGTTGACTTTCCGTTGAACCCAATACACAGAACCTTGTTTGCCAGAATCTCTTGAAGCTCCTTAATTGGGCAAACCGTCCAACGGTAGTGATAAGCCGCGCTAGGAGTTCAACGTCTTGTGCTGTTCAACTTTAATTGGGTAGCTGCCTAAAATTCGGGCCTTCAATAATTTGCCTGCCTGGGATGCTGCAAATGTCTCTACCAGGAGTGTACCATTGCGTGTCTTTATACAGGAGTGAACGGGACCAGCAATATTGTGTAGACCACTTTATATAACAAAAGGGCTGGCTGACGTGAATGTCCGACCTCCCTCTGCCCTAGTCATCACTAAGTAGCGAGGACCAGTGCATCCGACTACTTCTTTTCCACTTACCAGTTTATTTATTTATTTGTTTGTGCCATAAAAGATGGTAACAAATTTCAATCCTCAGGGCTCCCCACTCACCTGGAACCCAAAAGGGGTCACTCCACTGGGGATATAGCAGGTTCGTCGTCCCACTCACCCTGGAGTTCGGTATAATACCTAGTCCTGGCAGATTTACTAGGGATGTGTTTGTCCCTAGCCTCCCGTTTTGGTGAAGCAGAATCCAAAGCGGTGCATTAGGCTACGCAGTTACTGAAGATCAGAAGCCCAGGCTCAGATATGCAACCCTCAACAAACCAGAATGTCCCTTTCCATCGACACGGGTTTCCACGCAAGGCCTACACGTGGGTGAGCATTAGGATCGAAGGACTCCCTCGCCACTTAGAGGTTGGCCACACGAGCGAGTCAGGGTTGGCTCGGGACCCCAAACCGGTACCTACCGTAGTGGGTCCCTGGGGGGTCCAGACATTGGACACAGCAATTTCATCTCCGATACTTCAACCTTTTCTTTATATGTATATGTGAGGACCCATACTTCTGGCCCATATAGCAGGCCTGGAACCTCCACAACTGTACATGTTCATAGAAAATCTTATTTTTCTAGATTCACAGGTAACCGTAGAACATACCCAGCGGTTTGCTTCATCTGTGGCTCGCATTCTAGAGGTCGTTGGTTCGATCCCTGTGGCTGACATACCTGATACATAGGTTTTTTTTACGAGAGTTTCCAAGCATCGCCAGGCTTCTGCTCATTACATCCCTGAATTTTACGGTCCGCCATTTCCCGTTTCCATCATTTCTTAATCAGCTGTCCTTCAGGTTTGAAGAACCAAACAACGTTGTTTGGCGGGTTGCGGCTGGATGATAGAATGTAAATTTTAAAAGGTTATCCTGGCGTTGTCGCTGTCGGAAACATTTGTTCAGGACTGCCTTTGGCTTTGAAATTTCCTTTGGGGGGTTCTTCTGGGAGAAGCCTCGTCCCAGTGAGCATGGCCTAGGGCGTTATCGGAGACGCTCTTACTGGAGCCGTTAGGATGACATCCATGCTTGTGCATGTCTTCATCCGGTTCTGATCGCTCTTCGGGTCTCACCTCTCATCCCTCCCTGGGGCCACGTTAGAGGCAAAGTACCACAAGTACTCTGCCCCAGAGTCCGTCTGTCGGCTCCTGGCCAAGCAAAGCAGCGATTTATAATGACAATCGCATAACGACGTATTTTAAAACATCAGCTTAGCCTAGTGCATTATCTTCTACTTATAAGGAACTAAGTAGTAAGAACATTCTGCTAAATTTATCTCGATTAGCATTGTGTAGAAAGAGGAATAATCTGCAAGAAGTTTGTAGAGCAGCTAGAGAAAGTCAGGTGAGTAAATCACATCAGATGTTTTTTTAATTTGATTTAAGCTATGTATTTGAATAATATAAATGTGTTGTTACAGGGATATTCCATTTACTTACTGTATCAGCAGTTTAAATATAATTTAATAAAAAGTCTAATGCGTATTTGAAGAAAGATACATAAAATTAAAAATTAAAAAATAACGAATTATGTCACGTAAAGATGTGCTTGGAAAATTGTATATTCCCTGACAAATGGCAAATTCGTGCATGTACATATGGATCTTTAATAAAAATTGGTATTTCCAGTAAAATATCTGTGCAAAATTCTGAAATCGAACAGAATAGTGCATAATATAGGTAAATCGAATAAAATTTTAAGCCGCAATCTAACAAGTTTAATTGAGGGATGTATTGCAGAGAGCCAAACCAGCCCTCCGTCGCTTAATGAAAACATCAGCAGCATTCTAATGTTTCATTCACATGACCTTCTTCATCTATTCTGCAACACAATCGAGATCAACGTATTTCCTTATAAGCAGAAGAGAAATAAAGAAATACTCTGTCAATAAAAGCGAATGACGACTTCCCGTTTGAGAATAATATAAGGATTCTAAAATTAAAACAAATTAGAAGGAGCATCCCAGAAACAACTAACTCCACAAAAAATGCATTTGAACATATTTTGTGTGCTTTAACGAAACTATATTTTTTGTATACAGGCTGTTTCAAAACGACACCTAACAAAGATAGCTGTCGATTAACTTACACATTGACTTCTCCGAAACCTGATGTCGCAACTTTGAAACTTTTCTATTTATAATTTTTTGTGTGTTTAAAAATCGCACACATTTGGGATTAGGCAGCGAAGGAACAACGATTGTCATACGCCACGTAAACAACCTCAAAACGTGTTATACGAAACTCATGACTAGGGCTCGGATGTTTATGGCCTAAAAAAGTTAGAAATATGCAGCATAATATGACTTTAAAAATAGCTAAATATGACCAAAAAAAGACAAACTATGACCACTGAAATATGCATATTTAATGATTATTTATTTAATGAATATTTATTAATTAACAATAGAAAACAATATCTGTTTCGCAACAATCCAGTCACGTAACATGTCTTCTGTTATCCACGTGATTCACATTCCTTGTTCCTGTAGAGAACAAAAACCATATCAAGCTGTGGATATAAATAATAATTGCCGGTATTAACTACAGTGAAATCAAGTTTGAAGTACTGCATACCTATTTTCCTGTTCCATTCATGGCAGCATTGCAGTATATTATCACATGCATCCTTAAATTATCGAAGAGGAAACTTCTCCGGTTGTCCTTCTAAACAGTCAGAATCGTGAGAAGCTCCTTTCATCGCCAGATGTTAATGGCGCGTATTTAAATAGAATCAAGTCACTGCACTCCAATGTTGGGTCATCTCCATCCAAAATATCTTTACCACCAGTTAAAATGTCCCCATTTCTGCATATTGTTGAAAATCCACAATTTTCATTCAGCACTTTATGGAAATCGCAACAGTGCCCCTAGCTTATCTTATTTCCAATTCTACATTTTTGACAATCGCCAAAATTTCATTTAATTCTAAACCTATTGCTTCCAGGCTCAAAATTGATATTGCAATGCCTTCAAATTCGATTTTATATAGGCCAGATCCCGCAACAAACTGACGGAAAACAATTCCTGAACAATTTTGCTTGAAGATACATTACTGCTATCAAATGTGGACACAATTTTCTTTACGTCTTGTTAGTTATCGCAATAATGCTCAATTGCACCAAGCCACGTGCCACACCGGGTAAGAATTGGTTCGGAAGGAAACTTCTTTAAACTTTTTCACCCTCAATTGAGCCTTGACAAACATTTTTTTTTTTTTTTTACATTTGAAATCAATCTATCCACATCAGAAAATGTTTGTCTTATCTCCTCGGCAACTCTATGCAAGCCGTGAGCTATGCAAGTTAAGTGTACCATTTTCGGATACAGAATCTTTAGGCATGTTCCCGCTTTTACTATGTCAGTCAGAAACAGTAATGCATTTTCCCGCTTAACTTCACCACCTCACAACAGTGTCATTGTCGAATAATATAGCAATTGTAGAATTATTTACAGAATCAAGAACTTGTGAGTTTAGCAAAAATATCTCACCGGACGGTCAGCAAAGAGCGTATCAATAATAACATTGGCAATGGATGCCCTACAAGCACCCGGTGTTTCATCAATCGACACCCAAATCTTATTTTCCGCTACCATACTTCTGATTTTGTGCAAAGTATTTTCATAACACGAAGGTAAATAATTTTTCCTCAAACTTGATTCATCTGCTATGTGGTGTGTTGTGTATTTCTCTATAAAGCTTCTGAAATGAACATTGTTCACTTTGTTGAGGGGAATGGCCAATACCATCATTTCACAAAGATCTTTTGAAAAATCGGACGATTTGGAAGACGGTGTTGTTTTAAATGTTTCCAACAAAAGAATGAGCAGATTTCCGACTGACGTTGTTCTTGTGTTTTAGGGTATCACAATGCTCTTTAGCTTCACACACCCTACAGAAGAGGGCTTCTCCATCGGTGCTGAAACGCTCCTCTCCAAACTCTTTAACGAAACTTCTTCATTTTGCACTTTCACACTTAATCTTCGGCATGTCGATATTCACTGATCCACTGCAAGTTTAACATTAAGAAATATTTAAAATTCCTTTTCTACTGAAATGTTATGGGGAGGGGTCAGCTACCTGCACCAGAGGCTCACCCGCAATGCCAACTACACAATAGGTAGTAGTGTATAACATTGTTTCCTACAAATCCACATTCCATTGACAGTCAAACCAAAATATTAATAACAATTTCTCAGAATTGGTAGCTCTCAGAATATTTTTTAAAATGTAGAAACATTTAACTTATTTCAACATAAGATCGTGTCTGCAAATATAACCGAAATGTGAGTTAAATGCACCAAAATATATAAAATATGACCAAAATTGAGGAAATGTCCGAAATATGCAAATATATGACACATAAAACATCTCTAAAAGTAATCAGAAAGGTTCAATTCATGTTAATCAAACACAGTGACTGAAATGGAAGCAAGGAAAAAACTGACATATCATAAACATCCGAGCCCTACACATAACAAAACCCACATTACTAAGGTGACCTGTGCCGCGCCGGCGTGTCCATCAAACTACCGCTACACCACGCGACTGGGACCAGCTATCAACCAGGCACGTGCCATTTGGTTATGTACGACTGCAATGGTGATTTTATGGCAGTTTTTGTATGTGGCGAATTTAGAGCTGGAAATTCTATTCACGTATCACGTACGGTATGATCAACAAGGTCCACAGCTTCATTTGGTGTTTTGAAACACCTGATTTTCTCTATCTCTTATGGTTTAATACTCGTAGTGATGCAAACGTTGTCCTGAATGAACGCGACTTCAGAGGCCATTCCCAGAACATTAAAAGAAAATCTGATTCACATGACTTCCTCTACATCTACTTAAAGGATGTTAAAAACATATACTTCTATCTACTTTATGATAATCGACGTGACGGTTAGAAGAAATTGTCTTAATTACTTGCTTCCCATTAAGTAGGAGGGAAATAAGGGAATACGCTAGGCTAAACCGCTAGTCAAATTTGTTAAAAGCTGGTTGCCACGTGGTTGAATCTGTTTCAATACAGGGCCAAGGGTTTACAACTTACTGCGTGAGAAAAGTTAAAATATTTTAAATGTGAAACAAATAATAAGAATATCTCAGAAATGGTCAACTTTACGAAAAAAAAAAACGTATGAAATACAAATAGTGTGTTTTAACGTGATCTACATTCTTTGTGTAGGAAGTTTTTGTCTATCTCTTACGATCTTACGCAAAATTCACCAAAATTCATTCAGAGTAAAGTGATTTTTAGAGGCTATTCTCAGAAAATTCCTGATATACATTTTGTCATATAAATATATTTAATATACCGTATTTTAATCAAAATTGTTAGAGCCATTTTTGAGAAAATCTAAATTTTCAAAAAAAATGACCAAGTAAAGAGTAATTTGCGGTGTTTTTTTTTTTTTTTTTTTTAAATCTTCGTGTCGCAACCCTGGAAGATACTTAACTTAAATACCAAGTTTGGTATTTTATTGACTTTTCGTTTCTGAGATATCCTGACACACACACGGACCTTAATCTGAAAATGTTTTTCTTTTTCTTTTTTTTTTTTTTTTTGGACACAGGGTACCCTAAACATAGATTTCCGGTGAAATCTCATATCCAATTTTTGGGCGGAGTGCAATACATTTTCTATGCACTATGTATCTAGTACACGTAGAGAAAGTAATAAATATGATTTAGCATAAAAATATGTTGACGTGTTATTTTACTCAAAACCATTAAACCATTTTTGAGAAAATCAAAATTTTCGAAAATATTTCCATTGTTTTTAAGAAAACAAAAAAATCGATAAATCTTCCATGTAAAGAGAAGTTTGAAGTAGGGGGGGGATTTTCTTTCAAATCTTCGTTTCGCATCGTTGTAGGATGCTGACTTAAATATAAGGTTTGCTATTTAGCTTCTGAACCATGCTCTTACAAAGACCCGTCAAAACGTACTCAGTTTATGTCAAACACATTTTTGTGTGGAACTGAACAAATTAAGATAATAGTTTGTGTGGAAAAACAATTAACATTAAGTTTGGAAGTACTTACCGATAACAATAATATATTTTATAATAGACCACGTTCACTATATTTGCAGTTTGGCCCAAATAAGCAAAAGCTTCGTCGGTACATATCTGGCGTCAATCCTGGAGAATGCAATCACTTTAGCAGATCATACTGTTGAGCAGTCTAACTAGCAAACACAAGATTTACAAGTCATTCCGGTCCGTTCGAAAACAGCAGCGTACGCGTTTCACTGCCTGTACGTGACATGGCTAGCAGGATCTCCCCGCAAACCCCTGCCCTACCACCTGCCTACCCCTCTCGCTTCCGCAACCCCCTCGCATGCCTATTTTGCATACGCTAGCGTTCAGCCGTGTACCCCGGAGTGTTTCTGTATCCGGAGCAGTGTGGAGCTAATGTCAATTGCGTTTCTGTGTGAGTAAAATTGTAGTATGTGTTCTGCAGTCACTGGTCAATATAAATGCTTACCATAATGAAATGCAACTCGCCATTGCCAATATACAAAATCTAAGAATGCGAGGCTTTCATTGAAGAGTGTGTCCAAAATAGTATCCAGTTGAATAGAAATGTAAGTTCCAGTGACTCTCTAAACGCTAGATTGAAAGTGCTGACATACGAAATCACAGACTGCCAAGTTCTTCAAATGAAATCCAGATTTGAAGATTTTCGACACCTCGAGTTTGTAGAATTACTGAATTAAAAAAAAAAAAAAAAAAAAAAAAAAAAAAAAAAAAAAAAAAAGAAGCATGGATCATAAGAAGGAATTTTCTCAGACGAAAACTTCCAAACTAATAAAGCAGTATCCTGGTTATTTGAATTCAGACCAGCATGAAAATGAGCTCTTCAATATTTGTGCAGATAATCAAAAGCATATATTACCACAAAATGTACTGAAGTATTTGGTTATAAATGGCTTAGACTCGGTGACTAAGCTATTGCCTTTAGTTGTAACATATCCTGCTGCAATAACGAGTAGTGAGAGATCAATGAGTACACCCAAGAGAATTAAAACACTTAAGAAACTCAATGACCAATCACCGTTTGTGTAACGTAAGCATTTTAGCTGTAGAAAAAAAGTTGTTGGGAGAACTATTCTGATGCCGCCTTTATTGACAAGGTAACTGACACGTTCGCAACAAAGAAAAACCCACTGATGGATTTGGTGTATAGGTCAGTTTAGGTGAGTGTTGTTTTTAATATAACCATTATATTAATTTTGTTTTCATTGTCACTCTCAAACCTAATTCATAGGCGCAATAGTAGGGCGTTAAGCTATAGCGTTCCCATTTTTTTATTTCACGCTCCGCCACTGATAACTGACATACTGTATTTATTTCCTATTGTTTTCGTTGTAAACTATGTGTTCATAATCCGAGTACTGGTTTATTATTCTATAATGCTTACTGTATTATTATTATGAATAATAATAATAATAATAATAATAATAATAATAATAATAATAATAATGTGTCTCATCTGTTATGTATTAGAAATCTGAATATTACGTTTGTATGTGTCAGCTAGCTGCTTTAAGCCACATATCAGCAGCTAGCTTTGTGGACGAATGGTGAGGGCGGCGGTTTCTGACGAAGAGGTTGCAGAGATACTCCGGAGGGTCCACCAGGACACTTCACCATTTCGTAGTCATACATCAAATGCCAACCAAAATCGAAGCGCAAAGAACGACAGCATGAAGGCCCATGTGTTCCATTGTTTAATAACTTGAATTTAAAATGCAAACAGAGCCAGAGACGAAAGCTCGAACGACAAATGCATAGATATAAATTGAGCTGGCTGCTATGTGACTAAAGTTCCTTTGTTTGTATGGACAGGAGTTGACAAACTATCGTACGAGAAATGTTTTTAAAGGAGAAACCAAAAACAAGGAATATCTCAAAAACGATCAGCTCCACGAAAATAATGTAAATGACATAAATTGTGTGTTTTAACATGCTCTTCATTTTTTATTCTGTAAATTTTTGTCCATCTCTTACGGTTGAGCAGTTATACAAAATTCCGTAAAATGCATCCAGAATAAAGTAGTCTTCAGAGGCTATTACCAGAAAATTCAAGTTATACATTCTATTTGTCAGATAAATATCTTTAATATACGCTATTTTAATCAAAATCGTTAGAGCCATTTTTGTTAAAATTCTCGGAAAAGGTTCCATGTAAAGGGTAGTTAGGGGGTGGGGGGATTTTCTTGAAAATCTTCATGTTGCATCCTTGGAATATACCAAACTTAAATACCAAGTTTTGTATTTAAGGTCTTTTCGTATTTGAGGTATGTTGTCCACAGACACACAGGCACACACATACACACACACAGGCAAACACATGCACACACACATGGACCTTTTGTGAAAATGGTTTTTTTTTATTCATGTATTTCCGCTGAAATCTCAATATTAAATTTTTGGGTGGAATGCAATACCTTCTTTATACACTATGTACATAGTACGTGTAGAGAAAGTAAAAATAATAATGCTGCTTCAGTTTGACTTTTTGTCGTGTAAGAAGCCGATTAATTGAAGTCCATTAAAACATCTCGATTACGACGTAATTTGACGAACACTCGTGAGTAAGTTATACTTTGTACATCCCTCAAACCCTTGAAACATGCACCCAATGTATAGCGGCGCGCCTTGCGCGTTTACGATGTAACAGGAAACAGCCTGTATAAAATGTGTGATATTCGTGACTCAGTTTTGTAACCCCTTCCTCCAACATATAGAATGCGCAGATGTATTTGCCGAGTTCAGCGCATGCTCACACACTAGTGTCTGTTCCCGGGTCTCTTTCAGATCATTCAAGGATGACGTATGAAGTTCATTTGTCTTTTGTAGCCTCTCTCGTCACGATTACAGGTCCTGCTTGTAGTTCCTTCTTCTTCTTTATTTGTAAACATGTGCCCATCCATATTGTTATGTCGCTATCGTGGTGTTTCTCCTGAGAGACGCCGCAAAGTGACCCCCTAATCCTGTGCCATAAACATCAAAAGCGGGTGATTTAGTCGTCATATAGACATTTCCCTTGGAAACCAGATTTGAGCTGGTAATCCGATTACCACAAAGCTAGTGGTTAGGGCTTTACCGAACCGCATGATAGGGGCCATAACTACCTTGTAATGGGTCGAAGAGTAGTCCTTATGTCCTCTGGGCACTAAGTGTGACATGTGTGCAGCAGTGTATTCCTTGTGTACAGACGTGGGTAGACGTATTTTGATAACGCATCTATCGTTCATTGTGTAGGATGTGTTGTAGATATTTATCGAGAGATTTAGTATTTCTCTAAGGCAAGAAACTTGTTGCATCAGTGTCGGAATGGTATGAACATGATTCAGCAGCGGATAGCAACATTGTTTATAAAGGGCATATACATCCTTTAATTTCTAATTAGTATTTACTATCTTATGTTTATTCTGAATTTTCTTCATTATTGTCTTTGATTGTGTAGACACAATTGAAATAGTTTAAAACCCTTAAAATTCGTGCACAGATGAGGTAATCCGCATAAGTGGTGTTTATTCGGTGCGTTTCTTCTTCTTCAGGACTTCGCACTATTGCTCACTCACTTCTTTGCAATCGCCACTGCATGATCTTTTTGAAATTCCTCACTGCGCATAGTTCAGATGTCTCTCCACGTGCAGTTCTGGTCCATCTTGTTCCGGGTCTGCCCTGTCGGCTCTTGCCAATGTAAGCGTTCCGCATTGTAGAAAAACATTCCCATCTGTTGTTCTGCAGCCTCACTACGTGGCTTTCCCACTTCCATTTCAAATTGGTGGCTCGTTGGGACACATCCTCCAATTTTATTTCCTTTAACCTAGTATTGGGCAACCTGTCTTTGAGGGTCAGTTCTAATACCCTCCTCTCCTTTTTTCTGTGGCAAACTTCAATACGTTTCTTTTTGAGAAGTAATAGATGTCCTAAAATGACAACACTTATAGCGTTTTACATTTTTACACTTAAATTTAAAGCATGTCCTTCCTTTTACATGAAGCTTGGTAAACCATGCTTAGTGGTACATTTGCTCCACAAAGGAAATATATCAACAAATGACTGCCATTAATCTGTCCACAGATCCCAGAAAAGGGGAAGCTTCTATCTCTGATTTTAACGAAGTAACAGTCACTTGTTGACTTCACGAGGACTTCTCAAGTTCCGAATTCTGCAATTGTAAATGCAATTTTAATGACAATCGGTGTTCATATTATATAACAGAATTGTAATCACAAAACGTTTTTAGAAAATCTATACAAAATATGAAAATTCTAAATGTACACTCCCAACGTCCCTTAAATTAGATACGCCTAAGTACAGCACAATCAATTGTAGAATTTAATCTTACAGTGCTATTAATTTCAGGTATTTTGAAAATAACACATTTAAATGTAACATAACAGCTAAAGAATACGTAATAAATTTAGTGGAGCCCAGAAGCGGAGCCGGTACCACACCAAACCAGTTTACTGCACAACAATAACCTGGAACAAAGTGGATAGCCATATTGTTGGGGAGGATAATTAGACAAGTAGCCTGTCGCTGCTAGCACGTGACAACGTGAGTTATTGTGCATTACCCAGCTCGTTACAGCTTCACTGCATGTGGCTCACCACTCCATTCTTCTTATTACTCCGCCGATATACACTCTCTCTGAAACAGCACTACGACCAAACCTCGTTTATCCGGACTAAATGGGGACGGAAGTAATTCGCATTAAAGAAAATCCAGATAATTTGTAATTACTAATTGAATAAATACGAAATTTGTAGACGCCATTGACTTTATCGCACAGCAATAAACTGAAAATAGCTCACTTGAGAAGTATATGATCTTTATCATGGACCACCATGAACATAACTGCGCACATTTAGCTTTCTTCTGGCAAATTGATTATGTCATTTCAATATTCATTCATAGTGTTTATGAACATAATTTCGAATGAAAAATTCATTGGTACAATAACTCGACTTTTGCTACCCTCTATTATTGATAAGAATTTACTCTCTTATTTATAAAAATAAAAAGTATTTCTTATCAAAGTATATTTTTCTATTTACTTTATTTTAATTTAGACAAACTATTGCATAGACAATTTGTCTGTGATATTACACACTTCGTTAGGTTACAAAGGAAACAGTAACAATACAATATTTAAGAACTGGACACCATATGCTCTTACAAACAATCCCAAAAAGATTTGAAAATCGACAGGACTTTAAAAAATTACAAAGTATTGAACAGATCCAACAAATAATAACGGATAATTTGGATATATTTGAAATAAATGTCGTGTTTTAAACGCATATACATCTTTGTATAGCACATCTTCGTCTGTCGCTTAACGTTTACCACTTTTGCAAGATTATATAAAACTCTTCTGCTGCTATCAACTGCACTCGGCGTGAGTCTCTCTGATGCTATCAACTACACTCGGCGTGAACCTCTCTGCTACCATCAACTACACTCGGCGTGAGTCTCTCTGATGCTATCAACTACACTCGGCGTGAGTCTCTCTTCTGCTATCAACTACACTCGGCGTGAACCTCTCTGCTACCATCAACTACACTCGGCGTGAGTCTCTCTGATGCTATCAACTACACTCGGCGTGAGTCTCTCTGCTCTCAACTACACGCGGCGTGAGTCTCTCTGCTCTCAACTACACTCGGCGTGATCCTCTCTGCTCTCAACTACACTCGGCGTGAGTCTCTCTGCTCTCAACTACACTCGGCGTGAGCCTCTCTGCTCTCAACTACACTCGGCGTGAGTCTCTCTGCTCTCAACTACACTCGGCGTGAATCTCTCTGCTCTCAACTACACTTAGCGTGAGCCACTCTGCTCTCAACTACACTCGGCGTGAGTCTCTCTGCTCTCAACAACACTCGGCGTGAGTCTCTCTGATGCTGTCAACTACACTCGGTGTGAGTCTCTCTGCTGCTATCAACTACACTCGGCGTGAGCCTCACTGCTGCTATCAACTACACTCGGCGTGAGTCTCTCTGTTGCTATCAACTACACTCGGCGTGAGCTTCACTGCTGCTATCAACTACACTCGGCGTGAGCCTCTCTGCTGTTATCAACTACACTCGGCGTGAGTCTCTCTGCTGTTATCAACTACACTCGGCGTGAGTCTCTCTGCTGCTATCAACTACACTCGGCATGAGTCTCTCTGCTGCTATCAACTACACTCGGCGTGAACCTCTCTGTTGCTATCAACTACACTCGGCGTGAACCTCTCTGTTGCTATCAACTACACTCGGCGTGAACCTCTCTGTTGATATCAACTACACGCGGCGTGAACCTCTCTGCTGCTATCAACTACACTCGGCGTGAACCTCTCTGCTGTTATCAACTACACTCGGCGTGAGTCTCTCTGCTGCCATCAACTACACTCGGCGTGAACCTCTCTGCTGTTATCAACTACACTCGGCGTGAGTCTCTCTGCTGTTATCAACTACACTCGGCGTGAGTCTCTCTGCTGCTATCAACTACACTCGGCATGAGTCTCTCTGCTGCTATCAACTACACTCGGCGTGAACCTCTCTGTTGCTATCAACTACACTCGGCGTGAACCTCTCTGCTGCTATCAACTACACTCGGCGTGAGTCTCTCTGTTGCTATCAACTACACTCGGCGTGAACCTCTCTGTTGCTATCAACTACACTCGGCGTGAACCTCTCTGCTGCTATCAACTACACTCGGCGTGAGTCTCTCTGTTGCTATCAACTACACTCGGCGTGAGTCTCTCTGCTGTTATCAACTACACTCGGCGTGAGCATCTCTGCTGCTATCAACTACACTCGGCGTGAGTCTCTCTGCTGCTATCAACTACACTCGGCGTGAGTCTCTCTGCTGCTATCAACTACACTCGGCGTGAGTCTCTCTGCTGCCATCAACTACACTCGGCGTGAGTCTCTCTGCTGCTATCAACTACACTCGGCGTGAGTCTCTCTGCTGCTATCAACTACACTCGGCGTGAGTCTCTCTGCTGTTATCAACTACACTCGGCGTGAGTCTCTCTGCTGCTATCAACTACACTCGGCGTGAGTCTCTCTGCTGCCATCAACTACACTCGGCGTGAGTCTCTCTGCTGTTATCAACTACACTCGGCGTGAGTCTCTCTGCTGCTATCAACTACACTCGGCGTGAACCTCTCTGCTGTTATCAACTGCACTCGGCGTGAACCTCTCTGCTGTTATCAACTACACTCGGCGTGAGTCTCTCTGCTGTTATCAACTACACTCGGCGTGAGTCTCTCTGCTGCTATCAACTACACTCGACGTGAACCTCTCTGCTGTTATCAACTGCACTCGGCGTGAACCTCTCTGTCGCTATCAACTACACTCGGCGTGAACCTCTGCTGCTATCAACTACACTCGGCGTGAGTCTCTCTGCTGTTATCAACTACACTCGTCGTGAACCTCTCTGCTGCTATCAACTGCACTCGGCGTGAGTCTCTCTGTTGATATCAACTACACTCGGCGTGAACCTCTCTGCTGCTATCAACTACACTCGGCGTGAGTCTCTCTGTTGATATCAACTACACTCGGCGTGAACCTCTCTGCTGCTATCAACTACACTCGGCGTGAGTCTCTCTGCTGTTATCAACTACACTCGGCGTGAGTCTCTCTGTTGATATCAACTACACTCGGCGTGAACCTCTCTGCTGCTATCAACTACACTCGGCGTGAGTCTCTCTGCTTCTATCAACTACAATCGGCGTGAACCTCTCTGCTGTTATCAACTACACTCGGCGTGAGTCTCTCTTCTGCTATCAACTACACTCGGCGTGAGTCTCTCTGCTACTATCAACTACACTCGGCGTGAGTCTCTCTGCTGTTATCAACTACACTCGGCGTGAACCTCTCTGCTACTATCAACTACACTCGGCGTGAGTCTCTCTGCTGCCATCAACTACACTCGGCGTGAGTCTCTCTGTTGATATCAACTACACTCGGCGTGAACTTCTCTGCTGCTATCAACTACACTCGGCGTTAGTCTCTCTGTTGATATCAACTACACTCGGCGTGAACCTCTGCTGCTATCAACTACACTCGGCGTGAGTCTCTCTGCTGCTATCAACTACACTCGGCGTGAACCTCTCTGCTGTTATCAACTACACTCGGCGTGAGTCTCTCTTCTGCTATCAACTACACTCGGCGTGAGTCTCTCTGCTACTATCAACTACACTCGGCGTGAGTCTCTCTGCTGTTATCAACCACACTCGGCGTGAACCTCTCTGCTACTATCAACTACACTCGGCGTGAGTCTCTCTGCTGCCATCAACTACACTCGGCGTGAACCTCTCTGCTGTTATCAACTACACTCGGCGTGAGTCTCTCTGTTGCTATCAACTACACTCGGCGTGAACCTCTCTGCTGCTATCAACTACACTCGGTGTGAGTCTCTCTGCTGCTATCAACTACACTCGGCGTGAGTCTCTCTGCTGTTATCAACTACACTCGGCGTGAGTCTCTCTGCTGCTATCAACTACACTCGGCGTGAGTCTCTCTGCTGCTATCAACTACACTCGGCGTGAACCTCTCTGCTGCTATCAACTGCACTCGGCGTGAGTCTCTCTGCTGCTATCAACTACACTCGGCGTGAACCTCTCTGCTGTTATCAACTACACTCGGCGTGAGTCTCTCTGCTGCTATCAACTACACTCGGCGTGAACCTCTCTGCTGTTATCAACTGCACTCGGCGTGAGTCTCTCTGCTGCTATCAACTACACTCGGCGTGAACCTCTCTGCTGTTATCAACTACACTCGGCGTGAGTCTCTCTGCTGCTATCAACTACACTCGGCGTGAACCTCTCTGCTGTTATCAACTACACTCGGCGTGAGTCTCTCTGCTGCTATCAACTACACTCGGCGTGAGTCTCTCTGCTGCTATCAACTACACTCGGCGTGAACCTCTCTGCTGCTATCAACTGCACTCGGCGTGAGTCTCTCTGCTGCTATCAACTGCACTCGGCGTGAGTCTCTCTGCTGCTATCAACTACACTCGGCGTGAGTCTCTCTGCTGCTATCAACTACACTCGGCGTGAGTCTCTCTGTTGATATCAACTGCACTCGGCGTGAGTCTCTCTGCTGCTATCAACTGCACTCGGCGTGAGTCTCTCTGCTGCTATCAACTACACTCGGCGTGAGTCTCTCTGCTGCTATCAACTACACTCGGCGTGAGTCTCTCTGTTGATATCAACTACACTCGGCGTGAACCTCTCTGCTGCTATCAACTACACTCGGCGTGAGTCTCTCTGCTGCTATCAACTACACTCGGCGTGAGTCTCTCTGCTGTTATCAACTACACTCGGCGTGAGTCTCTCTGTTGATATCAACTACACTCGGCGTGAACCTCTCTGCTGCTATCAACTACACTCGGCGTGAGTCTCTCTGCTTCTATCAACTACAATCGGCGTGAACCTCTCTGCTGTTATCAACTACACTCGGCGTGAGTCTCTCTTCTGCTATCAACTACACTCGGCGTGAGTCTCTCTGCTACTATCAACTACACTCGGCGTGAGTCTCTCTGCTGTTATCAACTACACTCGGCGTGAACCTCTCTGCTACTATCAACTACACTCGGCGTGAGTCTCTCTGCTGCCATCAACTACACTCGGCGTGAGTCTCTCTGTTGATATCAACTACACTCGGCGTGAACTTCTCTGCTGCTATCAACTACACTCGGCGTTAGTCTCTCTGTTGATATCAACTACACTCGGCGTGAACCTCTGCTGCTATCAACTACACTCGGCGTGAGTCTCTCTGCTGCTATCAACTACACTCGGCGTGAACCTCTCTGCTGTTATCAACTACACTCGGCGTGAGTCTCTCTTCTGCTATCAACTACACTCGGCGTGAGTCTCTCTGCTACTATCAACTACACTCGGCGTGAGTCTCTCTGCTGTTATCAACCACACTCGGCGTGAACCTCTCTGCTACTATCAACTACACTCGGCGTGATTCTCTCTGCTGCCATCAACTACACTCGGCGTGAACCTCTCTGCTGTTATCAACTACACTCGGCGTGAGTCTCTCTGTTGCTATCAACTACACTCGGCGTGAACCTCTCTGCTGCTATCAACTACACTCGGTGTGAGTCTCTCTGCTGCTATCAACTACACTCGGCGTGAGTCTCTCTGCTGTTATCAACTACACTCGGCGTGAGTCTCTCTGCTGCTATCAACTACACTCGGCGTGAGTCTCTCTGCTGCTATCAACTACACTCGGCGTGAACCTCTCTGCTGCTATCAACTGCACTCGGCGTGAGTCTCTCTGCTGCTATCAACTACACTCGGCGTGAACCTCTCTGCTGTTATCAACTACACTCGGCGTGAGTCTCTCTGCTGCTATCAACTACACTCGGCGTGAACCTCTCTGCTGTTATCAACTGCACTCGGCGTGAGTCTCTCTGCTGCTATCAACTACACTCGGCGTGAACCTCTCTGCTGTTATCAACTACACTCGGCGTGAGTCTCTCTGCTGCTATCAACTACACTCGGCGTGAACCTCTCTGCTGTTATCAACTACACTCGGCGTGAGTCTCTCTGCTGCTATCAACTACACTCGGCGTGAGTCTCTCTGCTGCTATCAACTACACTCGGCGTGAACCTCTCTGCTGCTATCAACTGCACTCGGCGTGAGTCTCTCTGCTGCTATCAACTGCACTCGGCGTGAGTCTCTCTGCTGCTATCAACTACACTCGGCGTGAGTCTCTCTGCTGCTATCAACTACACTCGGCGTGAGTCTCTCTGTTGATATCAACTACACTCGGCGTGAACCTCTCTGCTGCTATCAACTACACTCGGCGTGAGTCTCTCTGCTGCTATCAACTACACTCGGCGTGAGTCTCTCTGTTGATATCAACTACACTCGGCGTGAGTCTCTCTGCTGCTATCAACTACACTCGGCGTGAACCTCTCTGCTGCTATCAACTACACTCGGCGTGAGTCTCTCTGCTGCTATCAACTACACTCGGCGTGAACCTCTCTGCTGCTATCAACTGCACTCGGCGTGAGTCTCTCTGCTGCTATCAACTGCACTCGGCGTGAGTCTCTCTGCTGCTATCAACTACACTCGGCGTGAGTCTCTCTGCTGCTATCAACTACACTCGGCGTGAACCTCTCTGCTGCTATCAACTGCACTTGGATATCTGTTTTCAACTGTACAAGCTTCAAGCAGTGCAAAAATAAAAGCTTGTGGTTTCAGATGGTCGCGAAACAGTTCTCTTCAGATACGGAAGTGAGAAAGTAACCATTTGGAATGCCGGATCGTCTTCTGGCTAATTGACCCTTCCTTTTTTGTAAGGATGAATGAGCGTGACATCAGTCAGGTTATTAGACATGACTATAACGCTTCTAACTAATGAAACTGAACGGTTTCCTGTTACCCAACAAGATTGAGACACCATGGCCTCATGAATGCGAAAAAGAGACATTTCTCAAACCAAATCATCTCTATTGGACGTGACATGACCTGGCCAAAAAGTGACCGCATCTTATGGAGATAGTTAAGGAAGCTGTCTTTAGAGATCGCCGGAAAAATATTGCAACATTAAAAGTCATTATCAGCAACGTTCTATTGGATATGTTGCTCGAAGTGTGACAACTTGCGGCCGGGGTTTAAAGACGTGTTGTCGTCACTTGAAATATGACATTTATATTAGAAACAAGTGCCATATATATCCTTATAAGTAGTAGTAGTGTTTTATTAAGTTTACAATAATACAATATTTGCGTCACACAGTCGCATGGATCGAGTGACCCTACATGCTGTCGAAAAATACTTGAGTTTAAAATATTACCTACATATATATTTTATATCTCTTAACAACATTGGAAATACACACACACACATACACACTTGCACTCACAACTACACCACGTATTCACACATATAGATTACTCAAATACCAAATAAGTCTATACAATATTTACACAAATATTTTATCTCTTAGTGCACGAACTTCCAATAAGTATGTGCCCAGGCTCGGCCAGTTTTGGCTGTTTAGAATCAAATCCCAGAATGCTGTCTTTCGTCTGTTCGAAGCTAAAAACACTTCCAGCAATAATTTTTTGCGACACCTACGAGTTGGAAATAATGAAAGGAAAATATGGTGCAGATATTTCAGGAAAGGTGACATTTGTGCGCACAAATGGGTGCAGTGTCATTGACTATATTCTGTGCCCACAAACGGGTGCAGTGTCATTGACTATATTCTGTGCCCACAAATGGGTGCAGTGTCATTGACTACATTCTGTGCCCACAAACGGGTGCAGTGTCATTGACTATATTCTGTGCCCACAAACGGGTGCAGTGTCATTGACTACATTCTGTGCCCACAAACGGGTGCAGTGTCATTGACTACATTCTGTGCCCACAAACGGGTGCAGTGTCATTGACTACATTCTGTGCCCACAAACGGGTGCAGTGTCATTGACTACATTCTGTGCCCACAAACGGGTGCAGTGTCATTGACTACATTCTGTGCATACAAACGGCT
The DNA here is from genome assembly GCA_030762935.1 of Hymenopus coronatus. Lineage (NCBI taxonomy): Eukaryota > Metazoa > Arthropoda > Insecta > Mantodea > Hymenopodidae > Hymenopus > Hymenopus coronatus. The sequence continues at coordinate 10,355,972 of CM060886.1, read as the reverse complement.
GCAGTGTCATTGACTATATTCTGTGCATACAAACGGGTGCAGTGTCATTGACTACATTCTGTGCCCACAAACGGGTGCAGTGTCATTGACTACATTCTGTGCCCACAAACGGGTGCAGTGTCATTGACTACATTCTGTGCATACAAACGGCTGCAGTGTCATTGACTATATTCTGTGCATACAAACGGGTGCAGTGTCATTGACTACATTCTGTGCCCACAAACGGGTGCAGTGTCATTGACTACATTATGTGCATACAAACGGGTGTAGTGTCATTGACCACATTATGTGCATACAAACGGGTGCAATGCCATTGACCACATTATGTGCATACAAACGGGTGCAATGCCATTGACTACATTCTGTGCATACAAACGGGTGTAGTGTCATTGACCACATTCTGTGCATACAAACGGGTGTAGTGTCATTGACTACATTCTGTGCATACAAACGGGTGTAGTGTCATTGACCACCTTCTGTGCATACAAACGGGTGTAGTGTCATTGACCACATTCTGTGCATACAAACGGGTGTAGTGTCATTGACTACATTCTGTGCATACAAACGGGTGCAGTGTCATTGACTACATTCTGTGCATACAAACGTGTGCAGTGTCATTGACTACATTCTGTGCATACAAACGGGTGTAGTGTCATTGACTACATTCTGTGCATACAAACGGGTGCAGTGTCATTGACTACATTCTGTGCATACAAACGGGTGTAGTGTCATTGACTACATTCTGTGCATACAAACGGGTGCAGTGTCATTGACTACATTCTGTGCATACAAACGGGTGTAGTGTCATTGACTACATTCTGTGCATACAAACGGGTGCAGTGTCATTGACTACATTCTGTGCATACAAACGGGTGCAGTGTCATTGACTACATTCTGTGCATACAAACGGGTGCAGTGTCATTGACTACATTCTGTGCATACAAACGGGTGTAGTGTCATTGACTATATTCTGTGCCCACAAACGGGTGCAGTGTCATTGACTACATTCTGTGCATACAAACGGGTGTAGTGTCATTGACTACATTCTGTGCATACAAACGGGTGTAGTGTCATTAACTACATTCTGTGCATACAAACAGGTGCAGTGTCATTAACTACATTCTGTGCATACAAACGGGTGCAGTGTCATTGACTACATTCTGTGCATACAAACGGGTGCAGTGTCATTGACTACATTCTGTGCATACAAACGGGTGCAGTGTCATTAACTACATTCTATGCATACAAACGGGTGCAGTGTCATTAACTACATTATGTGCATACAAACGGGTGCAGTGTCATTGACTACATTCTGTGCATACAAATGGGTGCAGTGTCATTGACTACATTATGTGCATACAAACGGGTGCAGTGTCATTGACTACATTATGTGCATACAAACGGGTGCAGTGTCATTGACTACATTATGTGCATACAAACGGGTGAAGTGTCATTGACTACATTATGTGCATACAAACGGGTGCAGTGTCATTGACTATATTATGTGCATACAAACGGGTACAGCGTCATTGACTACATTATGTGCATACAAACGGGTACAGTGTCATTGACTACATTCTGTGCATACAAACGGGTGCAGTGTCATTGACTACATTCTGTGCATACAAACGGGTGCAGTGTCATTGACTACATTCTGTGCTTGCGAGACGTATTGCCTGCCCTTAGTTCAAAAGTGTAATATCGAAAGCAGGATTGACTCTCATAATTTTTCATATTATATTGGTTATAGCCCACATGCTATCCTTATGAAAAACCGTAATCAGCTAAAATTGGCCGTTTCTCAGCTGGACCTAATATGACGAAGTGTTTAATATACTTTACTTGAAGGAGACAGGAAAATAGTTATACACGAGCGTACTTTACAAGAGCTACTGTAATTATTGCCGTTCCAACAGGAATTAACATTTTCAGTTGACTTGCAACATGTAATAAACCATAAGGACAAATATATCACAACCTAAGATGGTTTCTTTAATCTGTGACACCACAAGTCATAATTTTTATTAAACTTATAGTTTGTGATAAGATATAGATAGGCATAGAAAGTCATGTGAATGTAACATCATATTTTTATATACTCGTGATTAACATTGTATTCTGTTGCAGAAAACGAGTGAGTAAAGCGGACTACAAAGAAAGAGAAATGAGGCGGTATGAGCCGTTTAATTCCTGACGATACAAAGAGGAACAAACGAAAAGGAGAAAACAGGGATTGTTAAAGGAGGCGATGTAAAGCGATGCTATAGTCCAGCACAAACGTTCCGGGGTCAACTCAGCGGGAAGCTTTGTGTGAAAACAGGTGTAATGGGCAACCCGAGGAAGGAAATGTTAATATTTCTGGGTACCACGGGGCTGCTTTCAAAAGGATGTAATAAGCCGCACTTGGGAGGACCTCCTGCTGTCCCCAACACAATTACAAACACCATTATGGTCCGCCCCCTCTCCTCACACCAAGGTACACTCAGTGAGCGCTAAACCGTGGAGCTGCACATCTTTTTATGAGAAATTAGACTGTCACAGAAAGTTTTTTTAAAAACCTCTTATTGAGATGAATTTATTAAATATTAGTCTATAAAATGAATCATAGCTGCCCGTCTTTGGAAAGTTATATTGTTTTATATTTGTTTCTTATAAACTTATCTCACCAATATGTATTCTTTTGTGCAAAATTCCCTGTTTGACTAATATACTCTTTCGAATGACAAATCTTATACGGTGCTAGGTCAAGCGATATGAGCATTTTCTGTCATGATCGATACACCAGCTTTCACCATCCTTAGAGATTACTTTAATACGAAGGTTCCTCCAATGATTTGATCAGACGGCTATGAAAACTATTTGTGATTTTGAATGATGTTAAATATGGTACTAGTTTGTGCCGTCTCTTTTACAACAGGCTAGTCACGTGACAGATGGCAGATGCTGGTCAAAGATAGAGGATATCCTGTGTGAAATTAATATGTGTAAAAATGTTTATAAGATCTAAATTTAGGTACTTAATGAACAGAACAAGATAGAAACGAAACAGATTTTATAGGAAAAAATGTGTTTTTATTTAGATACATATTACACCTTCATATCTTTAAAATGGAAATAAATCCAACAGGAATACGAATTTTACTTTCTATAAATTATAAAAGAATACATATTGAAGAAAGCCTAATTTTACTCATATGTACACTTTCTAAAATTCACATTTTCAGTTCAACTCATTTAAATATAACAGAGCAATTAGTGTTTAATACTCGTAGAATACTACATTTCTTTTACTCATACTTTTAGATCAGTTCCTCAGATATTCATAGTTTATTATTAATTTCACAAAAATTCTATACGATTTCATTGATTTCATTGCAAATACACGTTTTAGGGTCCCCTGTATTAAAAAAAAAGCGTTTTTAGAAAAAGTCCATGATACTGCTTGGAGTTGTTCACTTTTCATGCAGTGTCAAAATAAGCGCGTATTTCAGGCTATTTTATTAGATTAATAAACGTCGCCATAAGGTGATTCAAATGGTTGTATTATACTATACGTGATATATCGGAACTTGCTTGGGCCCGTGTATCTGTATACACGATAACTCAAAAACTAAAAGTCGGTTAAATGACAAACTTGATATTATTCTAAGTTAAGCATTTTCCGAAGACGATACAAGAAAATACCGCCTTTCAAAACTGCTTTTACAAGGAGAAAACTTTGATTTTTTCAATAATAGCATTTTTTTAACTGTGATGAAAAATTCTTCCACCAGCTACAGTTATTTTTGAAAACAGTTTTAAACAGCTAAGTAATTTGTCTATAGAACACAGAATATAGATTTTAATTCTGCTAATTTGTAGAAAAGCAATGTTAAATATGAGATAATAGTTGTATATTTAAAATGTAATAGGCATTATTGTTTCATAACTCCACAACCAAACATGTTAACTAGCATTCAACTGATCATTTTTATGCTGTTATTTTATATAAATAGATGTATGATATTTCTACCATTTTTACCATAAAATACATCGTGCGAAACGATTTGAAATGACAATGTGTCCACAAATGAAAACTGAGGAAAGAGAGTTTAAAGATTACAACGCTGAAACTACACTGCGCTGTTGACAAAGTATTTACCATGGTCGAGTGATTAGGCCGCTCGCCTCCCACGCGAGTTCTATCCGCATGTGGAATTTTGGGCAGGATTTCTCCTGGTTCTCGGGTTTCCCCCGCCTAATCCATAATCAGCTTTACCTTCATACGTTTCATCTCATGTTCCTCACTCTCACACCAAGCATCACCCATCTGGCTACTCAGAGCCTGTCAGCTGCTCAAAAGGCGCTTGCTTGTAAATCCTGGGGGGTGAAAGTCCTCCATGTGAGGAGAAGAAAAAATATATGTGCCCACATTTGTTCTCTTTTGCCTTTTTATTCTCCTCAGTAGTAAATTTAGTGTTTGACTGCCCCGAGTCCTCTCTTGAATCATTTGTTCATTTTAACATTTTTAGTTCAATTTTATAGAAATTTCGGCTTAGAAACAAACATTTAAAAAATGCTTTAAAGGTTGTACAACTATAAAATTTCATAGAAGTGGGGTTTATGGTGTTTATTTGTAAGCTTTTTTTTCTGCTGGCTAGATATGCTAAATTTTGATAAGACACAAACTTTAAATTATACAAAGCACTATTCTGGTGTGGCAATATAGTTCTCGAAACATGTAGCGACTATTTAGGAATAGATTATACAGTTATATGTGCAATATGACTCAGCACCATATATCTATAAAATAGGTTTCCGTTAGTATAATACTTTAAGTTTGCTATACATGTTCACTTTGAAAATGGCAAGCTTTTACTTTCTCTACACGTACTATGTACATAGTGTATAGAGAAAGTATTGTATTGCACCCAAAATTTCGATACCGAGATTTCACCCAAAATACATGTTTTGGGTTCCCCTGAATCCAAAAAAAGCATTTTTGGAAAAAGGTCCATGTGTATGCGTGTGTGTGTGTCTGTGTGTGTGTGGATAGCACAGCTCAAAAACGAAAAGACCGTTAAATACCAAACCTGGTATACAAGTTTAGTATCTTCCAAGGATGCGACACTAAGATTTTGAGGAAAATTCCCCCAACCCAAACTATTCTTTACGTGGAATAAATGTCAGTAGTTTCGCTTTTCTCAAAAATGGTTCTAAAGATTTTGATTAAAATACCGTGTATTAAAGATACTTACATGTCAAATAAAATGTATATCTTAAATTTTCTGGGAACAGCCTCTAAAACCTCTTTACACTGGATGAATTTTGCTGAATTTTGAATAGCTGGTAAACCGTAAGAGGTAGACGAGCACTTGCTGCACAAGAAATGTAGATCTCGTTAAAACATACGATTTATGTCATATACGTTTTTTCGAGGAGGTGACCATTTTTGAGATATTCCTTGCTATTGGTGTAAGTATTTAATCACTTATACTTTTCACATATCTGCGGAAATTAGTCAAATCCTGGCAATAGAAAGAAACGGGTTAACCCTCCTGGATTGCGTGGTGGTGCGTGTCTGCCTTATATTTAAAAGGTCGTGAGAACGAATCTCATTTAGGGTGAGTTACCCGGAAAGGCTTTTTTCGGGGTTTTCCCTTGTCCTGAGAAGGCGAATGTCGAGTAACTTTAAGCTCCATGGACCTCGAGATCATTTGAGCATCATTTCACCAATTTCATTCATCGTCCGATATGACCAACCAGGTTAAAAAAAAAACAAAAGGGGGTTTCATCCACATGTCAACCAGCTTTTTAAAAGATTTGACTATCATTTTAGCTTGTGTATTCTATTATTTCCGTTCATGCAAGAAAGCATTTCTGTTAATGTTTATCTAGATTAGCATGAAGTAGATAGAAGAATAAACTTTTTAACAATAATTTGTTACAGAAATGTAGAGAAATTCATGTGGATGGAACACGTCAGATTTTTGCCTTTGGTGCATTACGTCTCCTTGTATTATCTCTTTATTTCTTCACTTTTATTCTTATCGAGTTTGATGTACTTGCCACAGGAACCAAATTATCGCGGTCTAGTTCCGTTTTGTGTTGGTAGCAAGAGCCTTTCACAGCCGGACAACATTGTGGGGATTGCCAGAAGTCTCTAGACTTTTATTTTGTTCTAAAAACTGACTAAAGTTTATTTATCTTAATATCAATATCCCCTTCTACATCACAGCAAATGTCACATCTTAAATATTTAAAATTGGATGCTTGTTGTAAAGTTTGATCATGTTTTTAATTACTGTTTAATACCCGCTTTTTTAACATATGGCACCGCACTGATGATACATGGAATGAAGATGGATCATCGGTACAATGTGATGGCGGGGGAAGCCGGAGAACACGGAGAAAAGCCCGTCCATGCGCCGCTTTGCGCATCTCAAATCCAAAATGCAGTCGCGGGGAACAAACCCGGGAATAGCTCAATCCACTAGAACATTTTTGATCGCACTGATTTTTGTCTTTGTTTTTGTTATTGATAACCTGAAATCATGTAATTTACACCATTTATTTAACTCATGCTAGGGTGTCTGTGAATTATTTTAACTTTTACTTTCTCTACATGTACTAGGTAGAGAAGGTATTGCTTTCCACCTAAAAATTTAATATCGATATTTTATTGAAAATACCTTCTTTGAGGTCCCATGAGTCCAAAAAAATCACTTTTAGAAAAAGTTCCACGAGCACGCTCGTGTGTGAACAGCATAGCTCAAAGCCAAAATACCGTTAAATACACAATTTGATGTTTAAATTTGGCGTTTTCCAAGTAAGCTACATGAAGATTTGCAAGAAAATACCCCCACCCAAAAATAAGCTTCAGGTGGATTGGTTTTTTTTTTTTTTTTAACCTAACGATTTTGATTAAAATATGTAGATTAATGATACTTAGCTGGCAAATAAAATATATATTTGAACTTTCCGTGAATAGCTTCTGGAGATCTCTTTATTCTGAATGAATTTTGCATAGTTGGTAAAGCATAAGAAAACTTACTAAAGAAGAATGTAGACCTAGTTAAAACACATAATTTATGTCATAAACATTTTTTTTAAGAGTTAAACGTCTCCGAGCTATTCCTTAGGAATTGTTATATTTTTAGGTAAATTAAACTTCTCTCAAATGGGAGGTTAGCCTTCATTTCATCTCTCTTTTGTTTTATTCCTTGCAAAATCTTTTGGACGTGCAGAGCTAATCAAATTTCAATTGTTTTACATCGCTACCAGATTTTATAAAATTTGACTATCGCTTTTATCTAGTGGATTACCATATTTCGCTTCTACTTACAAGGAACTAATACAACTATTTCTGCTGTTTATATCGAATACCACGATGTAGAATAGATCAAAGAATAATCTTTTGTAACAAAAGTTTGTAAAGCATCTCCTGTGAATGAAACACATCAGATTTTTCTGAATTATTATCAGATCGTCTGCATATAAAGGATTATTTTTACACGTTTTATTATCAACTCGTATTCCTGGGTCTAATAAAAGTGTCTATTTATTTAAAATGCCGTTTATTTATATCACTGCTAAACAAAAGTAGATGATAAGCTACACCTTGTATCAGCCCAGTAAACTCATTAGAGAATTGGATAGGTACATTGGCACGCCTCTGAGCACTGCCATTTTGTGTAAGAAGCAACAATGAGAACATGGCATGAGGTCATGGAGTTTTTAATATAATACACTGGCAATCTACCCCTTGTATCTTTATACTTAAAACAGACTATTTCCTCTAATCTGCATTCATATGAAGTCATTAGGTAACCAAGCGTGACGATATTCCCCTTTTTTTCTTAAGAAAATTAAAAAATGTGCATATTGCTGCTGTTATTAGCCAGGAACGTGAGAAGCATGTGCATATATACAGGACGGAACTCTCTGTTCTCTTGTTTTTGCACCACGTGCCGCGTTACCAAGTAACGCATGTCTTAATAGTATGCCGGGCCGATATATCATCTCAGAACACAAAAACAAAGGATATGAGAAACTTGATGAATTAGCCATGTGCTCCACAGCACCTGGGCAAACCTTGCAAAAATTCAAGCTGGCCATGGGCATTCGGCTGTCAGACAAAGAGGTGCGCTGTTGAGTTGTTGAGCAAGATTTAACGGCCAGTATCTCCCGATGTATTTCATGCGCCACAGGTTCCTAGCAATGAAGCAATAATACTATAAGCAGAGAACATCTATTTTTTTTTTTTTTATTTCTTTCTTTTTTCGGCTTAACGTCCTTTAACCTGGTTGGTCATATTATATGACAAATGAAATTGATGAAATGATGCTCGGGGTTCACGGAGCTTAAAGTTACTCGATATTCGTCTTCTCAGAATGAGAGAACACCCCTAAAAAAACCTATTCAGGTAACTCACCCTAAGTGAAATCCGAACCCGCGACCTGTTGAATGAGAGACAAACAATCCTCACACTACCTAGGCGGGCCTTTTATTATTTATTACTTTCTCTACACGTATTATGTACATAGTTTATAGCGAAGGTATTGCACTCCACCCAAAAATTCGATACCGAGATTTCACCGGAAATATATTTTAGGGTCCCCTGTAACAAAAAAAAAAAAAACATCAGAAAAAGGTCCGTGTGTGTGTCCGTGTGTCTGTGAACAGGATAACTCAAAACGACAAGTCGGTAAAATACGGATTTGAAATTTAAGTTTGGTATCTTCCAGGGATGCGACACGAAGATTTTGAGAAAAATCCCTCACGTTAAACGTACACTTTACATGGAACTTTTTTTCGAAATTTTTTATTTTCTTAAAAATGGCTCTAAAATCTGATTAAAATTTCCTATATTAAAGATATTTATCTGACAAATAAAATGTATATCTTGAATTTTCTGGGAATAGCCTCAGAAGACTACTTTATTTGGATGAATTTTACGGAATTTTGCATAACTTCTAAACCGTGAGAGGTGGACAAAATCTTACAACACAAAAACTGTAGAGCACGTTAAAACACATAATTTATGTCATATGCATTTTTTCGTGGAATTGGTCGTTTTTGAGGTATTCCTTGTTTTTAGTTTCACCTTTAAAACAGATACTTTTCTCATACAGGAATTTGTCCATAAAAACAAAGGAATTTTAGTGACATAGCAGCCAACTTTTGACTATAACTTTAATCTATGGTACTCCCTTATTTCTCTTCTACTTACAAGGAAGCAAGTAATAAGACTATTTCTGCTAAATCTTTCTCGATTAGCATGAAGTAAATAGAAACATAAACTTTTTAACAATAGTTTGTTGCAGAGATGTAGAGAAAGTCATGTGAATGCAATACATCAGATTTTTTTACTATTACGTTCTCTACATAATACACGATACGTAGGTAGAGAATGTTTTGTACTCCACCCAAAAATTCGATACCTAGACTTCACCGGAAATACATGTTTTTGGATCTCCAGTATCCAAGAAAAACATTTTTAGAGAAACGTCGGTGTATGCATATATGTGTGTGACCATGAACACAATAAATAAAGAAGGACATTCGGTAAAACACCAAATTTGGTATTTAAGTTTAACATTTTACAAAGCAGCGACATGCAGATTTGATGAAAGTCCTCCTATCGCAACTATCCTTTATATGGAAAACATTTTGAATTTTTTTATTTTTTCAAAAAATGCCTCTAAGGATTTTGATTAAAGTTATTTACAGGACAAATAAAATTTATATCTTAAATTTTTTCGGAATAGCCTCTGAAAACTTACTTATTGTAGATGAATTCTGCTGAATTTTGCATAACTATAAGAAATACACAAAAACTTACAGCACTATAAGTGTAGGTCTCGGTAAATACACAATTTATGTCATACACATTATCATCATGGAGTTGACCATTTTTTAAATATCCCTGGTTATTGGTTTCGGTTTTAAAATACTTAAACTTTCCTCATACGGGAATGTTTCAACTCCTGGCAATGCAAGGGAATGGCTTTCAACCACAGAGCAACTTGCTTTTAAAATATTTGACTGTCGTTTTAGACTAGTATATTCCCTGCTACTTACACGGAAGCAAGTAATCTCCTAATGTTTACCTCGATTAGCATGAAGTAGATAGAAGAATAAGCTTCGTAACAGCAATTTAATACAGAGATGTATATAAAGTCATGTGAATTGAAAACATCAGATTCTTTTTATTTTTATTTATCTTACATCCTTTAAGGGTACCCTAAACAGAAATTTCCAAATCTTGCATTTTTCAAGCAATCTTTTTCAAATTCTTTTTTACATACTACTGTGATACAATTATCCATAGGATTTGAGCTTCATGCACATATATTTAATCATTTTGGATTTAAAAAATAATTAAGTATTTTTATTATCCCAATTAATCAAAAGCTGTGCACGATGCATAAATTACGTTTTTGGAAAACCAAAAATATTAGTTAATTTGTTTCATACTAGTAAATAAAATTGGCAGATAGAATTTTTTTACTCTTCTGGTTGCTTCAGAAAAATGTTATATTAATTATGCAACATATCAGGTAATTTTCATTTGTAACAAAAATCATGTGCCAATTCTTTTTATTAATACTCTCTGAGTCTGTGATGAAAATTTGAAGCAGATAGGACATAAACTGCATCGTGTGGAACAATTTGAAGTTTTTAAAATGCTGAAAAATAAAAACAGGAGAAAATAGGTTTTAAGGTTTAACATACATGACTGACTAAGGTAATATAAATTTCAAAAGCCCTTTTTCCTAAATTCTAAACCTTTTATTTATGGAGTCGCGATATGATCAGAGAATTCAAGCTACGTAAAATAAAAAATTAAAAAAAGGAAATATACATTTGAGAATAGTACTATAAGATTCAAACCAATTACAAGGGATTTTAAAACTCAATAAAAAGTATTTTATGTAACTCTTGTACTTGAACGAAATCCAAATTGTTTGTGTTTTGTGTGCAAAATTTGTCTCTCTCTTGTGGTTTTCCAACTATACAAAAGTCATCCAGAATAAATAGGACTACAAGGGATTTTCCAGAAAATTCAAGAAATGTTTCATTTGTCATGAAAATGTTTTAAACATATGGCATTTTATCAAAATCGTTGGTCATTTAATAAAAACAAATTTTCAAAAACGTTCCATGTAAATAGTAGATTGAAAGAGAAATTTTATTGAAAGATGCCAAACTTAAATATTAAGTATTTAAAGAACGTTCCTCTTTTGCGTCACAGACACACACATACGCACACGCAAGGACCTTTTTGGAATCGGAGCATTCAAAGATATATTCCCTGTAAAATCTCGGCATCTATTTTTGGTTGGAATTCTTCCCCTACTTCTATACGTAGTAGAGAATTTAAAAGTATACTGAAAGAAGCAGCTGGAGCTATTTCAAGTCACTACGTTTATTTCACAATCCTTGCTACTCGCGGCAGAATAAAATTCCCTTGAACATACTTGGAATACACTATTTTTAAACAATCGGTTATGATTATATTAATTTTGTAGTTTAACGTCCTTTAATTTGGTTGGTCATACGGACAATGAATGAAATCGCCGAGCTGATGCTCAAATTTACTCGACATTCGTCTTCTATTACGTCAGTGTTACATTGATTTATACATTTTAACACTAATTGTTGGTACTCTTTGTTTTTATGTACATGCAAAAAAAAAAAAAAGGAAGGAAGGAAGGAAGGAAGGAAGTACATATGCTTTTATAGAGCACATTTAGTATAGTGCAGTGGCGTACAGCCTCAAAAAACAAATGGTGTGATTATGTCTATTCTGCTGTTTTCGTAACCCGTGCTTTTTGCTCTAGAGCTTTATACATTGTTTTTTTTTTTCTTAGTATATAAACATATGTACACATGTATATCCCTAGACAAGTTCTATGTTCAGTGGCATCCTGGCCTAAACGAACCTACAGAATGCTTTCTAACCTAATCTAATCTAATCTAATCAGGACAACGTAAATCCCCGGATAACTTACCCTAGCTGTCAGTAATTGCACACATTGTAGATTGTGAATTAAAGTCTCAGAGGCCTCTTTATCAGTCTTAAGATTCTTTTACATGCCGTAAATCTACAAGACGAGACAAAAGGCTTTACTTGGGTTCCAAAGGAAGCTACACTAAGGATTTTATGCCCGTAAATATCTATCGTGCTATACCGGGATTGAACCCGCGACGTCGGGAACCACAGGAAACTTATTATAACACCTAGACTCGAAGGATGATATTTCATTTCTGTGATGCTCGGCGCGGTTATTGGACACACTTCTTTTTAGTACCAGTGCTGATACAGTTTGGTATTTTACCCACTTTTCGTTCTTGAGTTATCGTGTTCACAGATACTCGGACACACACACACACACACACGGGCCTTTTTCTGAAAATACTTATTTTTGATACAGGGACCCTAAAACATATCTTTCCGGTGAAATCTCGCTATCGAATTTTTGGGTGGAGTGCAATACCTTCTCTATACACCATGTACATAGTACGTGTAGAGAAAGTAAAAATAGCCATTGGGATATTTTTCATGAGGAAGTTAAAATACCAAGTGTTCTAAAAGTTGTGTATTACTCATATATTGATTCTCACTTGACATATGCAGCATTAGTATGGAAAAATGACCCAAGTGTCAAAAGACTTCAAATGACAAAAGAAGGCAGAAGATTAATATTCAATATAGATGGTAGAGCCCATTGCAGGCCGTTATTTGGGAAGTTGAAAATTCTTACAGTTGTTTCCTTATATATTAGTAAATGTTTGTTTTATGTAAAACATAATATTGACACATACTTACCAATAGTGCTACTCATAGATATTACACCAGAAATGATCTACAGTTAAGGACTAACTTTTGCAGAAATGTAACAACTTAAACCAGTTTTAATGCCTTTGGTGTAAAATTGTATAATGTACTGCCTCAACTTGGACAATAATAATTTTAAAATAGCAGGTAAAAGAATTTTATTAGATTTATGTCCATATGATGTTAATTAATATTTTAAAGCACTGAGTATTAGTACTTCCTGACTGTGGGTATTGTTGTAAATTTTATTACTTTCCTTTTTATGTAACTGACAATGTCTTTGCAATGCACATGCTCTTAGACAATAAATTGATTGATTGATTAACCGTGAGACACCCGTTTTAAGAATGCTGTTAGTTTCGTAGTATTAACCAATGTCTTCGCTGTAGTATTACAGGATTACCAAAGAATCAGAATAAAGAATTAGGTTAATTCTTTTCCCCCAAGCAATACCTATGTGATTTATTAGATACTTTAACATTTTTAAGTAACTGAATTTTCTTATGCTTTAAATTTCGGCACAATTTTAATATAGGGTAATTTGCTCACAATGTTGAGGTTATTCATGTTCTGGCTTTATCTTCAAAATATGCAGAGTTTCTTAGTTACACCATTAAATAAAGCCGATAAATGCTATTTCATAATGTGCTACTTGACATTTTTGGCAGCAGTTCTAATGTTACTCTCTCCGCTGCTTGTAAAATTCCGTCAGATTCTATAATCGCAGCATTGAAATTATCCGCCATTATATCAACTATACGAGCCACTTAGATAATAATGTTCACATATTAAGAAAATTAAGGTTAATTAACCAAGGTGTCATAATTTTATGCTGCTCAGTGACCTAATTTCCTCCTTCCAATTAGCATCATGAGGCCGAGCCGTGGCAGAGTGGTTAGAACGCTCGTCTGCTACCGAGGGAGGCTTGGTTTCAATCCGAACTGAGGGCTTGTGGTATTTGTGGTGGAGGAAGCGGTGACTGGGCGGGCTTTTCCGGGTCCTCCGGTTTACCCCGCCATTCATTCTACCAATTGTTCCATGATTACCTTTACTGTCACCTATTTCGCCTTCATATCATCTACTTTTTCTACGTATATACACAGTATTGGGCCGATCCCCCATCCCTGGATACTCACATTCGCTTGTAAGTCCTGGGAGTATAAGTTCTCCAAATGAAGAAGGTAAACAGGATGTAAAATAGTAAGAAGAATTAATCATTTACCACTAAAAGAGATCCCTACTGTAGACAATCTGAAAAGGTTAATTTTTATACTTTAGTGAGCATTCGTGGCATTCGCCACTTCCTTAGAGTCGTTTGGTTATATTAGAATTGCGCTATTGCTGATTGATTTGTTTTCAATACCATATAACGATAGTAGCACATTTATATATGGGTTTTAGGATATTATATACCAATTTAGGAGACTTAAGTTAAACAAATCCTATTGTTCCATTCACATAGCTTCCTCTAGCTGTACTTACAAAAGATTATTCTTTTACTTACTCCATGTTAATCAAAATAAAATTGAGCGTAACTATTATTTTTACTTTATTCTTTGTAAATAGAAGGAAAATAAGTCCAAAGCGATATCCAAATTTTTTAAAACCTGGTTACTATTTGAAACAATTGGAGATATGAAGCGAGACAGAACTTCCGCTTTAAGATCAGTTTAAGTAGTTCAATATTGAAACAATTGGAGATATGAAGCGAGAGAGAACTTCCGCTTTAAGATCAGTTTAAGTAGTTCAATATTGAAACAATGTACATAGAGATAGAGAAGTTTTGTATTCCACCAAAAAATTCGATGTCTGGAGTTCACCAGAAATACATGTTTTAGGCCCCCCTGAATATAAAAAAAGCATTTTTAGAAACAGGTCCGTGTGTGTGTATGTGTGTGTGTGTCTGGACAGCATAACTAAAAACCGAAGAGACTGTTAAATACTAAACTTGGTATTTAAGTTTGGTATCTTCCAAGGATGCGACACGAAGATTTTGAGAAAAATGTTCCCGCCACCCGAAACCACCTTTTGCATGGAACTTTTTTCGGAAATGTTCAGTTTCTTAAAAGTGGCTCTAACGATTTTGATTAAAATATCGCATATTAAAGATATTTACCTGACAAATAATATGTAATCTTGCATATTCTGGGAATAGCCTCTAAAGACTACTTTATTTTGGATGACTTTTAGGTTCATTTCTCATACAAGAATTTGTCAACTCCAGTCCATACAAACAAAGGAACTTCAGTCACATAGCAACCAGCTTTTGGTTATCACTTTAACGTATGTTTCTCCCTTATTTTGCTTCTACTTACAAGGAAGCAAGTACTACGACTATTTCTGCTAATTTTTTCTCGATTAGCATGAAGTAGATAGAAGCATAAGCTTTTTAACAATAATTTGTTGCGATGTCATGTGAATGGAACACATCAGATGTTTTGTTATTACTTAGCAACTGTTCTGTTCTACCCTGTTTTATCAGAATTACTGACTCCCTCAGTAACTCACCAGATGTTACCGACTCTTCCACAGGCGGGAATATTTAGATAGAGATTTTTGTCACAACTATCGGGGTTTACAACAAGCACTTTTGTCACTTTCACTGAATTTAAAATTTGGTTTTGGCTGGAAATTATGCTCTTTGATCTAGCAGAATATGAACTTTTCCCCTAAGCTCAGTGATTGGTTTGGTAATGTTTAACGCCCGCTTTAACTAATTATGGCACCGCAGGCGGTGACACTGATGATACATGAATGAAGAAAGAGCACCGGCGGAATGTGATGGCGGGGGAAATCGGAGCACCCGGAGAAAACCCGCCCCAGCACCGCTTTGTCCACCACAAATCTCACATGCGGTCGCTTGGGATCGAATCCGGGTGAGAGGCGAGTGGTCTAACCACTCGGCCACGGTCTAGCTCAGTGATAATACATAACTGCACGCACGTCAATTTTTACTAAGGCGGCGCAGAAAGCCTTTTCATCACGTGGTTTGTCGACATTACCGCAGCACACATTCTACTTTCATCTAGGATGCCGGTCCCCATGGTCGCGCTCGCCAAGGCGTCCCCGCTTTGGTGCTTCATAGCGCTGGGGATCGTGGGTTCGAGTTCCGCCTTGGGCATGGGTGTTATATGTTTGTCTTTATGTGTGTGCTATAAAAGTAAGAAAACAGCAATCCAGTAATAATACAGAAAAACAAGGTAAAAAGAAAAACAGTACTTGATTTTTACTTTCTCTACACGTACTATGTACATAGTGTATAGAGAAGGTAATGCACCCAAAAATTCTATACCGAGATTTTGCCGGAAAAATATATTTTGAGACCCCCTGAATGCAAAAAAAAAAAAAAAAAAAAAAAAAAAAAAAAAAAAAAAATTTAGAAAAATGTCCATGAGCGCGCGTGTGTGTCTGTGTGCAGCATAACTCAAAAACGAAAAGACAGTTAAATACCAACTTGGTATTTAAGTTTGATATCTTCCAAGGATGCGACAAAAAGATTTTCAAGAAAATCCCCCACCCCAAATTATCCTTTACATGGAAAAAGTTTTGAAATTTTTGCTTTTCTTAAAAATGGCCCTAACGAATTTGATTAAAATAGCACATATTAAAGCCATTCTATCACAAATAAAATGTATATCTTGAATTTTCTGGGAATAACCTGTGAAGTCTACTTTATTCTGAATGAATTTTACGGAATTTTGCATAACTGCTAAACCGTAAGAGGTGGACAAAAACTTACCACACAAGAATTGTAGAGCATGTTAAAACACACAATTTATGTTATATACATTTTTTCGTGGAGTTGATCGTTTTTAAGGTGTTCCTTGTTATTGGTTTCAGCTTTAAAAAACGTATATTTTTCTCATACAGGAATTTGTCAACTCCTGTCCATACAAAGAAACTTCAGTCACATAGCAACCAGCTTTTGACTAATTCTTTAGCCTTATTACTCCCGTAGTAAGTAATCTTATAAGCTTTTTAACGACAATTTGTTGCAGAGATTTAGAGAAAGTCATGTGAATGGAACACATCAGATCTTTTAGCACAGCTGTTATGATAAACATTATCACTTTAACCCATTTGTTAATTTTGTTTACATCGTTTGCAATAAGAATCGATAAAAGCACCACTTGCATATGCTCTACTTGGTATATTTTGTAGATTGTGTTTACAAATTGACGGAACTCACACAGGTCCGTCCTCCACGAAGTGCAAGCGATATTAAAACGTTCACTTTTACTTCCTCTTCCTCGTACAGTGTGCATAGTAGGAAGAGAAGGTATTGCATTCCAGCCATAAATTATATCCCCAGATTTTACCAGAAATAAATGTTTAGATGGCCACTTAAAAACAAAAGAAAATTTTAGAAAAAGGTCCGTGTATGTGTATGTGTGTATTTTTCTGTAAACAGCATCACTCCAAAAGTAGAAGTCGGTTAATACAAAGTTTGATATTTAAGTTCAGCATCTGATGGGACACGAAGTCTTTCAACACCACTCTGCCCTTTACATGGAACATTTTTCAAAAATTAAATGGTTTTAGCTAAAATTCTTTTTCTAAAAATGTTTTTTTGTTTTGTTTTTTTTTTATCCAGAGGCTTCCATAACGTGTATTTCCGGTGAAATCTCGGTATTGAATGTTGGGTGCAATGCCATCTTTTCTATACAATATGTACTTAGTAAGTATAAAGAAAATAATACACACATGCAAACACACATACACACATTGAAATGTGTATAGTCAGATTTAATGGACTTATTACTTCTTCAAACCAGTTTAAATAACAGTGCTGAAAAAGGTTTATACTTTGAAACAAATCTGCTAGGCTGTAATATTTACAAAGGTATTGCGGTATTTTTTCCCCTCTTTTTTCCAGTTTTCTACATTTCCTTAGTTGATCTAATAATTTGACGTTTTCTTTTTACCCATATATACACACCTTTACAAACACAAAACCACTCATGCCCAATGCGGGACTCGAACCCACGATCCCCGGCCTTTAGCGCGCGCGACCATGCAGACCGCCGCGATCGTGTTATTTTTACTATTCTTAGGATCACATATTACATAGAATCACCTATTACTAAAACTTTCTAACTTTCTAACAAATGCAGTAAAATTCCAGTGAAAGATTCTTCTCTTTTTTGTTATATAGCATGAGGCATTCTTCGTGTCAGGTATAAAATACCTGGGCATTTCCTGCCTTTTGGTACAAATAAACGAGAGGATAAAGAAATAATCAAGCGTAACAATATATACAGGTTTTGCCTGTTACCTGTTATTAAAGGACCCTGAAGATTGGAACGGTGTGTATTTTCATGAAGGCTGTGTTTCTACCTGTTTGTTGTTTGGTTTGGGCCGACGGTCTTGGGCGGCAAAGACCCACAAAAGCACACCGCTGGGTGCAATATCCCCAGCCCATTGTCACAATTCGCGACACCTCCCACACTTCCCAAGGTCTTCATACGTGCCGCCCAGTCAGTCCATTCATAAAAACACAATGCACCATTTCACCTTACACACGAACATCCCAAACCCCAAGAAAAGGAATGACATCAAATTTATTTTCCTTTTATTCATAGCATGCTAGCTGAGGTCATTTATGTAGAAACCTGAATATACTTGAAACAATATTTTCATTCTTCATATTTATTATTATCATTATTACCATTATTATTATTTCACTTATACTAGATGGCCCATATAAGAACAGAAATATCTGCGAATGTTTGAAATGGCTTGTAGGTGATAATCTAACTCAACAATTGCCGGATCAGGGGCCTGCTATAAAAGATTTAACTGTGGTACATAGAGAAGATATTGCATTCCACCCAAATTTTTGATACCGGAAATACACTTTTTAGGGTCCCCTGTAACAAAAAAATCTTCGAAAAAGTCCATGTGTGTGCCTGTGTGTGTATGTGTGAACACGATAACTCAAAAACGAAAAGTCGGTAAAATAATAAACTTGGTATTCAAGTTTAGTATCTCTCAGGGATACGACACGAAGATTTTGAGAAAAAATTCCTCCCCCCCCCCCCACCACCACAAACTATCCTTTACATGGAGAAAATTTCGAAAATTTTGTCTGTCTTAAAAATGGCTGTAACGATTTTGATTAAAATATCGTATTTTAAATATATTTATATGACAAATAAAATATATATCTTGAATTTTCTGGGAATAGCTTCCAAACACCTCTTTATTCCAATGAATTATGCTAGATTTTGCGTAACCGATAAACCGTAAGAGATAGACAGAAACTTACTACAAAATGTGATGTACTAAAAACGTAGATCATATTTAAACGCACAATTTATGTCATATACATTTTTTTCGTGGAATTGACCATTTCTGAGATATTCCTTGTTATTTGTTTCAGATTGAAAATACTTCAACTTTTCTCACACGGAAAGTTGTAAACTCCTAGTCCTGCATAGAAACGGATATAACTACATGGCAACCGGCTTTTGAAACATTTGACTATTGTTTTAGCCTGGTGTATTCCCTTATTTTCCTTCTCCTTACGAGAAAGCAAGTAATCAAGACAATGTCTGCTAATGTTTATCATGTACATGTATACATAATGATTAGTTGTTTGATATGATCTGCTCTTTCACTTTAGCCTTTTTTTATGTATTAATTTCTTCATGAAATATTTTGCTATCAATGAGATTATTAAATCCCTTTATTGTTTAGATATATTTATTTATATCTTGTGAGAAAACAGAAGTTCTAATCTTCCAAATCTATTTTATCACAGATAAGTAGGTTTTCGTTATCACACTTCTAGACTCTGTGTATTAAGTAGAGAAGTATTTTATTCCGCTCAAAAGTTCAGTCACGATTTCAATGAAATCAATTATTTTAAGGTCTCCTGAATAAAAAAAAAAATCTGATGTGTTCCATTCACGTGACTTTCTCTGCATCTTAACCGATTATTATTAAACAGCTTATTCTGCTATCTACTTCTTGTTAATCGAGATAAACATTAGCGGAAATGTAATTAATACTTGTTTCCTTGTAAGTAGATATAAATAAGGGAATACATTAGGCTAAAGCGATAGTAAAATCTTTTAAAACTGTCGTCATGCGTGGCCAGGGTTAAAACCAAAGGAAGACGAATGGTAAAATATTGAAAATTGAAACCATTTGAAACGGTTTACTCCACTTGAATCTGACATAAACTGTGTGTTTCAGAGATGTGTAGTTATACTTTGTCTATCTCTTGTGGTTTGTGTAAAAGTCCTCCAAAGTGAAGAGCGGATGTTTCTCACAAAATCAGATTTACGTTTTATTTGCCACACAAAAAACATTAATAATTATATGGCATTTTAATAAAAACCGTTGTAGCTTCTTTTCAGAAAATCCAACATTTCGAATAAATGTTCCATGTAAAGGGTAGCGACGAGGGAGAGATTTGCCTGAAAATATTTGTGTCATATTCTTGGAAGAACTTATCATAAATGCTAAGTTTGGTACGACCGAATTTTTGTTTTCAACCTATGCTGTTCAATGAGACGGACCTTTTTCTGAAAAGCTTTTCTTTGAAGTTCTCAAAACAGGTTCTTCTGATAAAATCTTGGAATAAATTGTTGTGTGGAATGCAATACCTTCTCTACATACTGGTATATTTATTGCATATACATAGTAGAAGACAAAAATGTACTCGAAAAGGTGCTTTAGAGAGATCTGCATCTTTGGTGTAGTAATATTTTTTATAACTTTATCAATTTTACAAAAAGGTTCACAATGAGGATACATTCACAAATATACATTTGTTATGCAAGTGTCTGAAACACATGGTAGTTTAATAAAATCGTTAGAGCTATTTTGAGGAAACAAAGATAACGAGCATCTTTATAAGTGTGATAGTTATGGGTAGACTTTCTAAAAACAATCTGATGTGACTTTCTCTGCATCTCTGCAACAAATTATTGTTAAAAAGCTTCTGTTCTATTTATTCATGCTAATCGAGAAAAAATTAGCAGAAATAGCCTTATTATTTGCTTTCTTTTAAGTAGAAGTACTATAGGTTAAAGTGATAGTCAAAACCTAGTTGCTAAGTAAGCGAAGTTCCTTTGTTTATATGGACAGGACGTCACAAATTTCACATGAGAAAAGTAAAAGTTTTTAAAACTGCAACCAAAAACAAGGAATATCTCGAAAACGATGAACTCCGTGAAAAAAATCTGATGTGTTGCATTCCCATAACTTTCTCTATATCTCTGTAAATTATTATTGTTAATAAGCTTATCTTTTATTTATTTCATGCTAATCAAGAAAAATTAGCAGAAATAATCTTATTGCTTGCTTTATTGTAAATAGAAGCGAAATAAGGGAGTACCATAGGTTACAGTGAAAGCCAAAAGCTGGTTGCTATGTGACCGATGTTCCTTTGTGTTGACAGGTGTTGACAAATTCCTGTGTGAGAAAAGTATAAGTTTTTCAAAGCTGAAAGCAAGAAAAAGGAATACCTCAAAAACGATCAACTCCACGAAAAAAATGTATATAACATAAATTGTGTGTTTTAACGTGCTCTACATTTTTATGGGCTAAGTTTTTGTCCATCTCTTACGGTTTACTAGTTATGAAAAATTCATCGAGAATAAAGTAGTCCTCAGAGGCTATTCCCAGAAAATTCAGAATATACATTTCATTTGGCAGGTAAATAATTTTAATATACGATATTTTAATCAAAATCGTTAGAGCCATTTTTTAGAAAATCAAAATTTTCGAAAAATGTTCCATGTAAAGGGTAGTTGCAGGTGGGGGGATTTTTCTCAAAATCTTCGTCGCATCCCTGGAAGATACTAAACTTAAATACCAAGTTTGGTATTTTACCGACTTTTCGTTTTTGAGTTATCGTGTTCACAGACACACTGACACACGGACACACACACACGGATCTTTTTGTAAAAATGCTTTTTTTGGTTACAGGGGACCCTAAAACATATATTTCCGGTGAAATCTCGGTATCGAATTCTTTGGTGGAGTGCAATACATTCTCTATACACTATGTACATAGTGCCTATAGAGAAAATAAAATGTTGTTGCTAAACAAAAAATCTGATATATATACCATTCACATGACTTTCTCTATATCCCTGCAGCAAATAATCCTTAAAAAGCCTATACTTTATATACTTTATGCTAATCAGAAAAAATTAGCAGAAATAGTCTTACTACTCGCTTCCTTGTAAGTTGAAGCGAAATAAGGGACAACCGTAGGTTAAAGTGATAGTCAAAAGCGGGTTGCTATGTCAATGAAGTTCCTTTGTTTATATGGATAGGAGTTGACAAGTTCCTGTATGAGAAAAGTTTTTCATAGTAGAAACCAAAAATAAGGAATGTCACAAAAACGACGAACTCCACGAAAAAAATGTATATAACATAAATTGTGTTTTAATGTGCTCTACATTTTTTGTGTAGTAAGTTTTTGTCTATCTCTTCCGGTTTAGCAGTTATGCAAAATTTATTAAAATTCATCCTGAATAAACTACTCTGCAGAGGCTAATCCCAGAAAATTCAAGAGATACATTTTATTTGTTAGGTAAATATCTTTAATATACGAAATTTTAATCAAAATCCTTAGAGCCATTTTTGAGAAAATCTAAATTTTCGATAAAAGTTCCATGTAAAGGGTACTTGGGGGTGGGGGGATTTTTCTCAAAATCTTAGTGTCGCATCCCTGGAAGATACTAAACTTAAATACCAAGTTTGGTATTTTACCGACTTTTCATTTTTGAGTTATCGTGTTCACAGACACGCGGACACACGGACACACGACACACACACACACACACACACACACACACACAGACACACACGGACCTTTTTGTGAAAATGCTTTTTTTGGATATTGGGGACCCTAAAACATATATTTCCAGTGAAATCTCGGTATCGAATTTTTGGTGGAGTGCAATACTTTCTCTATACACTATGTACATAATGCGTATGGAGAAAGTAAAAATGTATATAACATAAAGTGTGTGTGTGTGTGTTTTAAAGTGCTCTACATGTTTTGTGCGATAACTTTTTGTCCATCTCTTACGGTTTAGGTGTTATGCAAAATTCCGTAAAATTCATCCGGAATAAAGTAGTCTTCAATGGCTATTTCCAGAAAATTCAAGATATACATTTTATTTGTGAAGTAAATATCTTTATTTTTTGATATTTTAATAAAAATCGTTAGAGCCATTTTTGAGAAAATCAAAATTTCTGAAAAGGTTCCATGTAATGGGTTGTTGGGGGTGGGAGAATTTTTTTGAAAATCTTCCTGTCGCATCCTTGGAAGATACCAAACTTAAGTTTGGTTTTTAACGGTCTCTTCGTTTTTGAGTTATGCTGCCCACAGATTCACGGGGTCTCAAAATATATATTTCCGATGAAATCTAGGTATCAAATTTTTGGTTGCAATACAATACCTTCTCTATACAATATGTACATGGTACGTGTAGAGAAAGTAAAAATCCGTGTTATATTCTGAACTTAAATACTACGGTTTGTTCAGAGATGTTAAAATGTGAAACTTGGTTATTGAAGTTTTGGGTGGAAGCATTAGTTGAGCGACATGAGTGTCTGTTTATGGCAGACATGTCCGCAGCCGGTGCCTCACCTGAGTGACGGGCTCTCCTAGCCAATCAGTGCACGTGCTGCATAACATGCGCATCCTGGTACTGCTCTTCTGTCTGACTCTAGCGCCTTCTAGGACACTAGCAAATAGTTTCAACATAATAATACCGAGCAAGGCGGCGCCGCATTGAGAGGTCAATGGTTCGACCCCCTTCTCTGAACCATGGACTTTCCGCTGTCTTCCTAAGGTCAGCAGGCGAATGTGAGTCGGCTTCCTTTCCGTCATTCTCCCTTCAAACCATTTCCTACCCATTTTTACTTTCTCTATACGTGCTATGTACATAGTGTATAGAGAAGGTATTGCATTCCACAAAAAAATCGATACCGAGATTTCACTGGAAATATATGTTTTAGGGTTCCCTGTATCTAAAGAAAGTATTTTCAGAAAAAGGTCCGCGTGTGTGTCCGTGTGTCTGTGAATACGATAATTCAAAAACGAAAAGTCGGTAAAGTACGAAACTTGACATTTAAGTTTAGTATATTCCAGGGATGCGACACGAAGCTTTTGAGAAAAATCCCTCCGCCCCAAACTACCCTTTACATCGAACTTTTTTCGAAATTTTTTATTTTCTAAAAAATGGCTCTAACGCTTTTGATTAAAGTGTCGTATATTAAAGATATTTACCGGACAAATAAAATGCATATCTTGAATTTTCTGGGAATAGCCTCTGAAGACTACTTTATTCTGCATGAATTTTACGGAATTTTGCATAGCTGCTAAACCGTAAGAGATAGACAGAAACTTACCACACCAAGCACGTTAAAACCCACAATTTATGTTATATACATTTTTCTCGTAGAGTTTATTGTTTTTTTTTTTTTTAGATATTCCTGGTATTTTTGGTTTTAGCTATAGAAAACATATATTTCTCATACAGGACTTTGTCAACTCCTGTCCACACAAACAAAGGGACTTCAGTCACATGCAACCAGCTTTTGACTATCAGTTTAACCTATAGTACTCCATTATTTCTCTTCTACTTACAAGGACGCAAGTTATAAGACCTTTTCTGCTAATTTTTTCTCGATTAGCATGAAGTAAATAGAAGCATAAGCTTTTTAATAATAATTTATTACAGAGATGTAGAGAAAGTCAGGTGAATGGAACACATCAGATTTTTACTCAGTACATATATCGACAGGTACTAAGCGAGATTAAATGTGTTAAGCAAGAATTTGTTTCACAAAAAAAAAAATCTGATGTGTTCCATTCACATGACTTTCTCTAAATCTCTGCAACAAATTATTGATATGCTTCTATTTACTTCATGCTAATCGAGAAAAAAATTAGCAGAAATAGTCCTATCACTTGCTTCCTTGAAAACAGAAGCGAAATAAGGGAGTACCATAGGTTAAAGTGATAGTCAAAAGCTGGTTGCTCTATGACTGAAGTTCCTTTGTTTGTATGGACAGGAGTTGACAAATTCCTGTATGAGAAAAGTATAAATTTTTCAAAGCTGAAATCAAAAACAAGGAATATCTCAAAAACGACAAAATGTATATAACATAAATTGTGTGTTTTAACGTGCCCTACTGTTTTTTGTTTTGTAATGTTTTGTCCATCTCTTACGGTTTAGCAGTTATGCAAAATTCCGTAAAAATCATCAAGAATAAAGTAGCCTTTAGAGGCTATTCCCAGAAAATTCAAGATATACATTTTATTTGTCAATTAAAATATCTTTAATATACGATATTTTAATTAAAATTATTAGAGCCATTTTTCAGAAAATCAAAATTTTCGAAAAAAATTCCATGTAAAGGGTAGTTTAGTGTTGGGGAATTTTTCTCAAAATCTTCGTGTCGCATCCCTGAAAGATACTGAACTTAAATACCAAGTTTGGTATTTTACTGACTTTTCGTTTTTGAGTTATCGTTTTCATAGACACGCGGACACACACACACACACACACACACACACACACACACACACACACACAAAGGATCTTTTTCAGAAAATGTTTTTTTTTTAATACAGCGGACCCTAAAACATATATTTCCGATGAAATTTTGGTATCGAATTTTTGGGTGGAGTGCAATACCTTTTCTATACACTATGTGCATAGTAAGTATAGAGAAAGTAATAAGCCTCAAATGGTCTTAAGTCTTTGATTCCGGTGCGTGTCACGTCGGCAAACACGGACTATGGTTCATGTTTTAACCATGTTTACATTTTTGGGGGGCATAAGAGTTTGTCTGTCAGAAAATTACTCGTTGTTTACCTATTAAACGAAATTATACATTCCTAATGAAGATAGATTCACAAACTATTTCCACGACATTTAATATCTACGTCTTATTACTTTCTCTAGCCCGTATGAACCATGCACGTGAATAGAGAAGGTATTGTATTGCACCCATAAATTCCAAATCAAGTATAGTTCGAGTTTAAAGAACCTTTGTATTGCATACTTGGAAAGTGCTAAACACAAGCCAACTTAAACATTGGTATCCTGTAATTCAATTTTGAGCTGTTCTGTAAACTGTTTCTAAACTTGTGTCTTTTTTATTCAGGGAGGTTAAAGTTTTATTCTGAATACCGTATCTAGGCTTGTTAGCATGCAACCCTTCTTCCACTACTAGGTACGTACTACAGAAATAGAAAGAAATTCATTTCTTTTAAATAAAAGTTTTGGACTATTTAGATCACCTTTGGCCATTTTCCATGTTCAACTTACCTCATTCAATAGGATGTTGAACATGTTCACTCAGTGCTAGTAGTCTAACCCATCTGCTTGTATTGCCAATTTTATGCAAGTATGTGGATGAACTATATTAAATATATCTTTATGTATTACTGCAGACATGGAGAATAGTTAAATTTGACTGTCGATTTTTTCCATTTAAATCATCTTAAGCCTTTACTTACTCCTTTAAAATTTTTAATATTCAGTTACATTTATTTAATGAAGCAGCCAAGTATGAAATTTTGTTTTTTTATTTTTAAGGTAAACAACAATGTGCGAATAATATATTGCTGACCTTGCTACTGGAACCACCGTGTGCAACAGATGCTGGAATTTTATTTTCGTGTAAGTACTATTTCCGTTACTTACCATCAAATAGACAGTATCTAATACGCACATATTAAATGACTCTGTGATCCAGAATCAACGAATTGACTAATCACCCGGAAACCCAAAGTACGATTCTCAGCCACGGCTCAGAAAACTTATTAATTAGGATTATTCCTTGCTCCATAGACTCTGTAATGCTACATTCACAAGCGCAGTCGTAACATAGCACCACTCACAATGCAATTGTAAGCGCAACGCAAGAAGTTGGCACGGGTTTCTAGATCCGCAAGTTACATGCGAATATCTTCCAAGCGCTCCGCAAGTTTGAATAACATAACCAACAATACCACATAAGAAAATTCACTCAAACTTTTACAAAATAAATACATTACATACTAACAACTGACGCACGCGGCAGTGACGTCATAATAATTGCTAATTCAAAATTATTGAAAATAAATATAGTACAAGCATAGAGACTGTAGTAAGTGATAAAGCTACACATTTAATGAACTAAGAATTATCTCTCTGCGTCTTCGATTTATGAGAACCAATAAATCTATACACAGATGATAGTTACATCTATTAAATCAAAGAAGGATTCGCAAGGAGACTGTCATAAGCTCTTGAGGGAGATTAGAGATGGGTCGGCACGGCCAAATTGAAGAGCATGCATGTACAGCAGGCCCTGCTAAATCTTGCAGTGTGATCGTTTGTTATTGAATTCATAGGAAATGCATAGAGAAAAGAAGCAGAATTCTTCCTCTTTGCACGCAACGCAAGGATAAAGTTTGGAGTTTGCAAACTTTTGCGTTGCATTGCATTGCGTTGCGTCTTGCGCGTTTCTATGTGATTGCTTACATTAAATAATATGAGTCCAAACTCTTGCGCTTACATTGTATCTGCGCTTGCAATTCATTTCATTGTGAATGCAGCATAAAGGTAGTTACAGGAGTGAATGTTTGTGTTAAAATAAGTTAAAACAACAAAAAGCTAGAGTTACCTTACTTTGAAGTTCAAGGAGCAAAAACAGCATCAAATATTTCATTCGAGATAGGCCACGCCTGCAGAATGAAGAATAGTGGTGGTTCGCTCTCTTATATATAGTGATAATTCTCGTTTCAGTAAGATTTTGAAGCAACATTCATAGTTTAAATAACCAGTTTTTATTGGTGCAAGGATTAGTGTTTAATTTTTAACTGTATTGCTGTGTTATAATACTTAACTTCAGTTTTAAGTGCGAATGCTGCGAGCGGAACCTTGGGCGTGGACACTGAAGATGTTAACATAGTTTTCACCAGTGCTAGTAATAATAAAGATTCCACTATCATTGTCTCATCTAAGGAAATGACTTCGCTTCATATGGATACTGTAAGTACACAATTTGATTCCAATTTCACAGTTATGAATAGCTTTACAAACAAATAAAAGCAAGAGAAAGAAACAAGTGAACAACGAATTAAGAAATCGAAACAAGAAAAGTTATCGATAAACAAAACAAATGAAGATATAACCACATTTCCTTCCACAAGCCAGTTGGCAGCCCTGCAAAGTAAACAAAAGCCTGCTAACTCTGTTATTAATGCTATTCCTGCAAGGAATAGATTTCATATATTAGCAACAGAAGATACCGAGGTCGAACCAGAAGACTCCTCTGTAAATCCTGTACTTAAAATACCACCCATATGTTTACCTAACATAGAGAATTATCAATTAATCATACAAGCTATAAAGAGCAAAACAAAATCTAGATTTCATACCGACATGAAAGGTTCTACTACCAAAGTATTTACTTCGACACCTGATGATTTTAGGGAACTGACTGCATATTTTGACTATATTCATTAGCAGTATTATACTTATAAAAATCCAGCTGACAAAAAATCTTCAGTAATTATACGGAATCTCCCATGCTCAATCAGTAATGAAGAAGTAATGCAGGAACTGAAAGAATTGCATTTTCCTGTTCAAAAGGTAATACGTCTCTTAGGAAGGAACAAAATTCCAATTCCCTTATGCGCAGTAGACCTGGAATACAATGAGCAAGGTAAATCAATTCTGAATCTAAACCGTATACTCCATTGTGTGGTCAAAGTAGAGCCACGCAGGCAAAACAAGGACATACTTCAATGCACACGTTGCCAAAATTTTGGACATACAAACAATTATAGAAAACTTCAACCACGTTGTGTGCGATGCACGGGAACGCTTCATTATTCTAAATGCCCAAAGCCAAAAACCACGCCACCAAAGTGCGTTAATTGTCATGAGGAACACTCCGCAAACTATAGAGGTTGTCAAAATTACTTACTGATCGATTATCTGCATCCCGCAATAATCAGGCTCAGCAACAAAGAGAAACTACTCCAACACCAGCTCAATTAGCAAGAACAAATTAAGCAGAACAGCACACAAATACTGCTCCCAATAAACCCTCAACTTCTGAAGCATATGCAAATGCAGTAAGAAACACCCAAACTCACAAACCACAACAGTCGACAACAACAGATGACTCAAACTCATTCTCTTCTTTTCTCACCACTCTGTTAACTAATGCTATTCCTCACATTCTTTCCTTTGTAACACAGTACATGCCAGCAGTTCAACAATTCGTAATTCCATTAAACATTTATCATTTCATCAGTTAAAAATAGTTAACTGTAATGCAAATGGTTTTCGCTCTAAACGAGCATCATTTAATTCATTTTTAACAATTCACAATATTGATATAGTTTGTGTCCTAAAACTCATCTCTACCAAATGAATACTTTAAAATACCAGGATATAAAGAATTCACAGGAACGATAGAAGTGCCTCAACTGCCTCCAGAGGAGTGGCTATAACAATAAAAATGATTAGTCACAATGCAGTACTAATACCAACTTTAAAGGAACTAGAAAATGTTGGCGTTCAAGTAAGTTGTCGCGAAAGTGATTTTGTGTTATACTACGCCTGTAAACCGCCGTCTTATCTACTCAATGTATCCTACCTTTCCTTATTGTTTCCAGCGTCTGCTTCAACATTGTTTCTAGGTGATTTAAACTGCAAACGTGTTTCTTGGGTTTGCAACCACGAACCCAAATGGTTGTCGCCTCCTCGAGTACATCAGCAATAATAATATACATATTTTAGCTCCAGATGAACCAACCTTCTACTCATATTAGCAAACATTCCTCCAGATATACTTGATATTCGAATTCATAAAAATATCCAACTACCTACTTACATCACAGGTTTAACGGCACTTGATTTCGATCACTGCACAGTTCTAGTTATCTTTCATTTAAGAACCAACATTTCAGTGCACACGCCCAGATTTATTAACGGTTATGTACAATGGAATAAATTTCAAGCAGCACTAGATTTGAAACTTCAATCTGCATTTCATCCTGAAACAGTCAACAATATTGATAGTGCTGTCAAGGCATTTACTGAAAAAATCTGCCTATCTGTAAATGAATCAACGATAACTTTTAACAGACGAAAACCAAAGTTCTACTTGCCATCTCATATTCTGAAATTAATTCAAGGAAAGCATCATATCCGTCGAAGATGGCAAAAAGAGCGGCAACCTTGGCAGAAAAGCGGACTGAATAATTTAATACCTATGGATAAATATGAGCTAGATCAATTTCATCTTCAAACATACCAAAATTACTTATCATCTCTCTCCAACTGCAATAATACTCTATGGCAAGCGACCAAACGAATACTTCGGGAACCAAATCTAATTCCTTCATCACGTGAAAATAACCATATTGTCATTGGCACACAATCAAAATGCAATCTGCTAGCTTCGTTTTATGAAAACACGTTTAAGCCAAATAATAGTGACACTGAACCGACTACCAAAGAGATTACAGATGAACTTCAACAGCATATAAAGAAGCCAAAGGTACCTCACAGAATTATCCCTGCCTCTACAAAATAATTGAAATGCTTTATACATCAACTTCCACTCAAAAAGTAACCTGGACATGCCTTAATACGAAATATAGTATTAAAAAAGCTAACTAATAAAGCATTAGCATATCTATTTACCATTTACAACGCATCATTGAGACTTGGTTATTTTCCACAAACATGGAAACTTGCAGAGAACATCGTTTTTCACAAACCTAATAAACCGAAGCATCAACCATCCAGCTACCGACCAATTAGTCTGCTACCAACTCTGTCTAAACTGTTTGAAAAAATTATTCAAAAACGTCCTTCAACATGTTTAACCTCTAATCACATAATTCCAGATTTTCAGTTTGGTTTTCGTCCTAAACATTCCACCACACATCAGTTATTAAAGGTCACAAATGCTATTGCAACAGGATTTGAAAAGAAACAGTTTACTGCTGCAGTTTTCCTTGACGTTGCTCATGCCTTCGATAGAGTATGACACTAGTAACATTATATACAGTAGGAATACCAGATTGTCTTATACAGATAATAAGAAGCTTTTTAACAGGACGGCAATTTCTAGTCCGCATAGATGCCTTCAAATCAACTATACGAACAATCGCTGCAGGAGTACCCCAAGGATCAGTTCTCGCACCGCTACTGTTTAATATATTCACTCACTATATACCTGATTTACGACCAGCTTCCATCGCCATGTACGCAGACGACACTGTCCTTTTTTATTCACACTCCAAACTAAATGCAGCAATTTGACATCTGCAAGCGTCACTTTCACTATTAGCTGAATGGGATACAGTATGAAGCATTTCAGTTAACATCAACAAGACAGAAGCAAAAATATTTTCTCTAAGACCTTGTCGAAACCTTGATTATTTAAATTTACAGAATAAACAGCTAACCTGGTTGCCATCTCAAACCTCAGTTAAATATCTTGGCGTTCTACTGGACACAAAAATGACATTGAATGATCACATTACACACATCAGAACATTTGCTAACTCAAGGCTCATCAAACTTTATACATTAACTAATAAACGCTCCAAGACTGGCCTGGACTGCTCCATTCTGCTTTACAAATCTTTATTTCGGCCTCTTCTCACTTATGCAGCTCCTATATGGTCCACAAGAAATAAAACCAATATTCATAAACTGCAAGTTGTACAAAATAAGTTTCTCCACAGAGCTACAAATGCCCCAGGTTTGTAAGAAATACGCAGCTTCAACACCAACTTAACATCCTTCCAATAGAACACTATATAAAACACCTCTCCAAGACATTCTTCAACAAATTAAGCAACGTTACTGGTGCTCAAGCATTTAACCTGCACATCAAAGCTCCACACAGAAGGCTGAAAAGAAAACTACCACAACATTTCTTAACTAGTGACACAGAAGACTGCTGTTAATAATTATTCATAAATGTCATAATCATGTGGTTTCATTTTTTGTCATTTATTATTGTTATTGCTTATACTTTCATTCAAATGTAACATTTATTATCATTTCTGTATTAATAATCTATTTTTGTTTATGTTAGAAGAGCCAACTTGGTCAACCTCAAATGTTAATGCATTTTATATATTTTTGTTATCTATGGCCTGTATAGCATAAATGCTGATCTGCCAACAATACAACTAACAAAATATTTCAATCAAAACGTTCGATAGCAGATAATGGGAGGTTGAAAACATCTGAGGTTTTATATTAACATGACTATCTACTATTCTCACAAAATCTTATTTTTCTCTCTCCTTCATCTGTAAAGAAGTATTGTCGGTCCTTCATGTGTTCCTCTGGCACATATTCGATGTTCTCTTTAATTGCTAGTCCTGCCTGGTTTTACCTATTAAAACTCCATAGTTGTAAATTATGTTATAAATTCGTCTAGCTCTGTTTAATTCGTTGGATCATTTTAATTTCCCTGATTTTATATTTCTTTCTTTCTGCTATGTTTGTACCCTTGATTTATTTTTATATTGATTTTTATTTCTGGCTTTGCCACGATTTTTTTTATAAGGGCGCCTGAATATTATCTAAGTGTTTGCAGAAATGCTATTATTAGATATTTGCTTCTAGATATCTAGGGAATGAGGAAATACATTAAGCTAAACCGATAGTCAAATGTTTAATGTTAACATTTGTTTCTCTATGTCTCGCCGTGAGGAAGAAAAATATCAATTATCCATTTGAGAAATATATGTTTTTAAAATTGACACCAATGAGAAAGAATATTCTAAAATTGTTAATTGCAAAAATAGAAAAATGTATTTCCCATCATTTCTGTTTTCTAATGAAATCTACGTTTTCTGTGCAGTAGAATTTCCCCTGTCTCATAGTTTACAGTTGTGCGAAAGTCATCAAGAATGAGCAGAACCTAGAGGATATTTCCAGAAAATTCAAGATCTAAAGATAATTCAAGATAAAAACTTAAAAATAAATATTTGAATAAAAAAATGTTAGTCATTCTTGAGAAAATCAAAATTTACAAAAAAATCTGATGTGATCCATTCACAGGACTTTCTCTACATTTCTGTAACAAATTATTGTTAATAAGTTTATTCTTCTATCTACTTCATGCTAATTGAGATAAACATTAGCAGAAATGCTTTTTTTACTTTGTTCCTTATAAGTAGAAGCGAAATAAGGGAATACACTAGGCTAAATAGGCCGTCAAATGTTTTAAAATGTGACTGCTATGGGATTGAAATAGTTTGTTTATGTGGCCAGGTTCCGGCATGAGAAAAGTAAAGGTATTTTAAAACTGAAATCAATAACAAGGAATATCTCAAAAAAGGCTCAATTCCACGAAAAAACTGAATATAACATATTCTTGTGTTTTAACGAGCTCTACATTGATTAAGTAAGTTTTTATCTATCTCTTACGGTTTACCAGTTAAACAAAATTCCGCAAAATTCATCCGGAATAAAGATGTCTTCAGAGGCTATTCCCAGAAAATGCAAGATATACATTTTATTTTCCATGTAAATATCTTTAATATACGATATTTTAATCAAAATTGTTAGAACCATTTTTGAGAAAATCAAAATTTTCGAAAATGTTTACACGTAAAGGGTAGTTGGAGGTTGGGGTATTTTCTTGAAAATCTTCGTGTTGCATCCTTGGAAGATACTAAACCTAAATACCATGTTTGGCATTTAACAGTCTTTTCTTTTTTCTGCTATGTTGTCCACAGACACAAACACAGACATAGATAGACACACACGGACCTTTTTCTAAAAATGCTTTTTGGGGAGGGGATTCAGGATGTGCAATACAATGCCTTCTCTATACACTGTGTACATAGTACGTGTAAAGAAAGTAAAAATAGATTGAATAAATGGTTGATAAGTTTGGAACTAAAGCTCAGAGTCATAGGAGGGGTAGCGCTGTACTCACAAGAAACACAAATAAATGATTGATAAGTTTGGAACTAAAGCTCAGAGTCATAGGAGGGGTAGCGCTATACTCACAAGAAACATAAATAAATGATTGATAAGTTTGGAACTGAAAGCTCAGAGTCATAGGAGGGGTAGCGCTGTACTCACAAGAAACATAAATAAATGATTGATAAGTTTGGAACTGAAAGCTCAGAGTCATAGGAGGGGTAGCGCTATACTCACAAGAAACACAAATAAATGGTTGATAAGTTTGGAACTAAAGCTCAGAGTCATAGGAGGGGTAGCGCTGTACTCACAAGAAACATAAATAAATGGTTGATAAGTTTGGAACTGAAAGCTCAGAGTCATAGGAGGGGTAGCGCTATACTCACAAGAAACATAAATAAATGATTGATAAGTTTGGAACTAAAGCTCAGAGTCATAGGAGGGGTAGCGCTATACTCACAAGAAACATAAATAAATGATTGATAAGTTTGGAACTAAAGCTCAGAGTCATAGGAGGGGTAGCGCTGTACTCACAAGAAACATAAATAAATGGTTGATAAGTTTGGAACTGAAAGCTCAGAGTCATAGGAGGGGTAGCGCTATACTCACAAGAAACATAAATAAATGATTGATAAGTTTGGAACTAAAGCTCAGAGTCATAGGAGGGGTAGCGCTGTACTCACAAGAAACATAAATAAATGGTTGATAAGTTTGGAACTGAAAGCTCAGAGTCATAGGAGGGGTAGCGCTGTACTCACAAGAAACATAAATAAATGGTTGATAAGTTTGGAACTGAAAGCTCAGAGTCATAGGAGGGGTAGCGCTGTACTCACAAGAAACATAAATAAATGGTTGATAAGTTTGGAACTGAAAGCTCAGAGTCATAGGAGGGGTAGCGCTGTACTCACAAGAAACATAAATAAATGGTTGATAAGTTTGGAACTAAAGCTCAGAGTCATAGGAGGGGTAGCGCTGTACTCACAAGAAACATAAATAATGCAGGTACGCATCTTTTTTATGTGCTCTCGTTGGCTGGCGAAAATATAATTGGGAGGTGACATTGACTGTGCACGCTCGAACAAATTGAGGCTTTCTTCGGTCGCGGCGCAGGATTTCTGTGCGGAGACTACTTAAAGTAATAGATATGCCCCCGAGGGCGCAGAACACCTGGCCCATCCATCACCGAGCCTCCCCATAAAGGGGCCAATAACAACTTGAAATATTAATTACAGTTACCAAATGAAGCGGGCACTGTTTATAGAGGTAATTTAGTTTCTTTAACCTTCCCTTTTTAGCTCGCCTCTTCTGCCCGGTCCAGCATGCACTGCGGCCTTTCAGGGCTAAAACGGGCTAAGCACCTAAACTGTCTTTTTTCTTTGTTGTTTTTTATTTTCTCTACGCGTACTATACATACAGAAGGTATTGCACTCCACTCAAAAATTCGATACCGAGAATTCACCGGAAATACACGTTTTAGGGTCCCCTGAATCCAGAGAAAGCATACGTACTATACAAAAATGCAGATCTCGTTTTTCGTGGAGTTGACCATTTTTACTTTCTCTACACGTACTATGTACATAGTGTAGGTAGAAATGGTATTGTAATGCACCCAAAAATGGATGCCGAGATTTCACCGGAAATACATGTTTTGGGTTCCCCTGAATCCAAAAAAGCATTTTTAGAAAAGTTAAAATAAATTTTTACAAAAACACAAAGTTTATTTAATTTAAATATATACATACATTTTATAATTAAACAATCTTATTAATTTCAGATTACATCGAATTGCACTACTAACAGCTTCAGTGTAAATGACAATCTTAACTTTGAGTTTAACCTCTTTAATTCTTCCTAGGTACATCTCGCAATACACCTACTTGTGTCTGTGGACAGCATAGCTCAAAAACGAAAAGATCATCAAATACCAAGCTTGTTATCTTCCAAGGATACGATACGAAGATTTTCAAGAAAATCCCCCTTTACATGGAACATTTTTCCGTAATAGCTCTAACGATTTTGATAAAATACCGTACATATATTTAATATATTTATATGGCAAACTATTCTGAGTGAATTTTGCATAACTGGTAAACCGTAAGAGATAGACAGAAACTAACCAAATAAAAAATGTAATTCACGAAAACATACAGTTTATGTCATACACGTCATGGAATTGACCATTTCGGAGAAATTCTTGTTATTTATTTCAGATTTAAAATACTTAAACTTCTCTCACACAGAAATTTGTAAACTTTTGTCCCTGCAAAGAAAGGAATTTCAACCACATAACAACCAGCTTTTAAAAGATTTGACTATCGTTTTAGCCTAGCATATTCCATTATTTCCCTTCTACTTACAAGGGAGCAAATAGTTTAGACAATTTGTGCTAATGTTTATCTCAATTATCATAAATTGTAATTTATGTAACTACAATTGCATGACGAGAATGAATTAGAGAACGTCATGTGAATAAAATAGATAACATTTTAAGATGAAACTAAAATTACCTTTATCAAATTTATTGTGGGACATCTTGAGTCCGTTGTTTTGTGAGCTAAATTCTGATTAATTTGAAACGTCATTAGCTTCAGCACTGAATTTAAATGCATGCATTATAACCCTCTACTGTTCTCTTAAAGCATTGCTAAACCTGAGCTGAGGCTGACATTTACAGGTTGTTCTAAACAAAAGTGTTCAGAAAATTGAATTGCATGGACCAGGTGGTACACCTGCGCCGACTGGAAAGTATTCAGATATGGATCTCAATTTAAACAGGAGAAATCGTGAACAATTTCTATGGTGTGTTAAGCCCGAGCTTCAAAACCAAATATTAGGCTAATAAGTATTAATTAATTAACAATATTAATCATTAATATTGATTGACCTAATATTTGATTAAACTTAAAACTACTTACTAACTAAAAGTATTTAATATCTTAATATCTTATGAAGATATCTTAACATCAGATGTTCATATATGCAAAACCTCAGGATTCTAATGTTTAATTTTTATACATTTTTACTTTCTCTACACGTACTATGTACAGAGTGCATAGAGAAGGTACTTTATTCCACCTAAAAATTCGATGTCAGATATCATCGGAAATACATGTTTTGGGTCCTCCTGAATCCAAAAAAAGCATTTTTACAAAAGGGTCCATATGTGTGTGTGTGCGCGCGCGGGTGTGTGTGTGTGTGTCTGTGGACAGCATAGCTCAAAAACGAAAAGACTGTTAAATACCAAACTTGGTATTTAAGTTTGGCATATTCCAAGGATGCGACACGAAGGTTTTCAAGAAAATTCCCCACCCCAACTACCCTTTACATGGAACATTTTTTGAAAATTTTGATTTTTTTAATAATGGGTCTAACGATTTTAATTAAAATGTCAAATATTAAAGATGTTTAACTCACAAATAAAATGTATGTTTTGAATTTTCTGGGAATAGCCCTTGAAGAATACTTTATTCTGGATTAATTTTACAGAATTTTGCATAACTGCTAAACCGTAAGAGATGGACAAGAACTTACTACACAAAAAAAAAAAAAAAAAAAATGTAGAGCATATTAAAACACACAATTTGTGTTGTATATCAATTTTTTTTTCGTGGAGTTGATCGTTTTTAGATATTGCTTGTTATTGGTTTCAGCTTTAACACACTTATACTTTTCCAATACACGAATTTGTCAACTCCTGTCCATACAAACAAAGGTGCTTGTCACATAGCAACCAGCTTTTGATTATCACTTTAACCTATGGTACTCACTTGTTTACCTTCTACTTACAAGGAAGCAAGTAAAGAGAGAGGTAGAGAAAGTCATGTGAGTGGAACACATCACATTTTTATTTTTACTTTCTCTACACGTACTATGTGCATAGTGTGTAGAGAAGGTATTGCACTCCACCCAAAACTTCGATACCCAGATTTCACCGGAAATATATGTTTTAGGGTCGCTTATATTAAAAAAAAGCATTTTCACAAAAAGGTCCGTGTGAGTCTGTGTGTGTGTGTGTGTGTGAACTTACCGCACAGAAAATGTAGAGCGCGTTAAAGCTTACAATTTATGTTATATACATTTTTTTGTGGAGTTGATCGTTTTTAATATATTTCTTGTTTTTAGTTTCAGCTTTGAAAATCATACAGGAAATTGTCAACTCCTGTCCATACAAACAAAGGAACTTCAGTCACATAGCAACCAGCTTTTGAATATCACTTTAATCTATGTTACTCCCTTATTTCGTTTCCACTTACAAGGAAACAAGTAATAAGACCGTATGGCTAATTTTTTCTCGATTAACATGAAGTAAATAGAGGCATAAGCTTTTTAACAATAATTTGTTGCAGAGATGTAGAGAAAGTCATGTGAATGGAACATATCAGATTTTTGACCCATCTGAGAGTACTATCATTAAGATCATTATCAATGTTGCTATTATCATTATTATAGTCTAGTCAACCAAAGAGGAGCATAAAGCATCTTAGAGGATGAGAGGAGAAGAAGAAGTGACATTTTAAATCTTGTAGCAAGCAAATATGAAAACTTTTAAAATGCCATGTTTCTAATGGCAAGCTATTGGTGTAAGCCATCTCAAAATAATTTGAGATTTCTTTGTTATATCGGGAAGAATGCGAATTATTTGGGGAAGTTAATGTTGTGTCGGCACGTTGAAATGGTGCCTCATTGGTTAGAACAACCGGACGGAGAACCGCAGACCTGTGGTTCAAATATCGACTATGGCATTGAAGTTTTTAGTCTGTCTCTACCGTTACAACTCCTGTTCTGCACACACACACACACACACACACACACACACACACACACACACACACACACACACACACACACATGGTCCGCGCCGTGGCCGAGTGGTTAGGCCACTCGTCTCTCACCTAGATCCCAAGCGACCGCATTTGAGATTTGTGGGGGACAAAGCGGTGCAGGGATGGGTTTTCTCCGGTTTCCCCTGCCATCGCATTCCACCTGTGCTCCATCTTCATTCCTATATATCACCAGTGTCATCGCCTGCGATGCCTTGGTAGTAAAAGCTGGCGTTAAACACTATCATAAATAAATGTCCTGCACACGCTTGTGTAAAAAAATTATTAATGGACAGAGCTTTATTACTTTCTCCACCAGTCAATATAACCGTAGAGGGTATTGCAGTAGGACAGCAATTGCGCCGGAAATATCCCTGAATCAAAATAGCATTTTTAGATAAAGGTCAGAAACACCGTGGCTGAGTGATTAGACTGCTGTACTCTCACCAAATGGCCCCGGGTTCGATCACAGGGCATCGCATCTGAAATTTTGTCATGGACAAAGCGGCATTGGGTGGATTTTCCACGCCATTCATTCCACCATCTACTCCATAATAACCATTCCTTTCACCGTAACCTCATATGATGCTCTTTAGTAGGACTGATCACCCCACCTGTAGTGTGTCTCTGGCCCTGTCTGCTCGTTCCTCAGGGCTTCTGACCCAGACACTTCTTGCTAAGTCTTAGAGTAACCTCACTCTTTAGGTGGGCTGATCACCCCACCTGTAGTGTCTCTCTGACCCCACGTGCTCGTTCTTCAAGGCTTCTGACATTTCTTGCTAAGTTTTAGAGTAACCTCACTCTTTAGGAGGGCTGATCACCCCACCTGCAGTGTCTCTCTGACCCCGTCTGCTCGTTCCCCAAGGCTGCTGACACTTCTGGTTAAGCTTTACACTGTAACCTCACACTTTGAGAGGGCTGATCACCCCACCTGTAGTGTCTCTCTGACCCCATCTGGTCGTTCCTCAAGGCTGCTGACACTTCTGGTTAAGCTTTACACTGTAACCCCACTCTTTTGGTGGCTGATCACCCTACCTGTAGTGTCTCTCTGACCCCGTCTGCTCGTTCCTCAAGGCTGCTGACACTTCTTGTTTAAGTCTTACAGTAACCTCACTCTTTAGGAGGGCTGATCATCCCACCTGTAGTGTCTCTCTGACCTCGTCTGCTCGTTCCTCAAGGCTACTGACACTTCTGCTTAAGCTTTACACTGTAACCTCACTCTTTAGGTGGGCTGATCACCTCACTTGTAGTATCTATCTGACCCCGTCTGCTCATTCCTCAAGGCTGCTGACCCAGACACTTCTTGTTAAGTCTTACACTGTAACCTCACTCTTTAGGTGGCTGATCACCCCACCTGTAGTGTCTCTCTGACCCCGTCTGCTTGTTCCTCAAGTTTGCTGACCCAGACACTTCTTGTTAAGTCCCACAGTAATCTCACTCTTTAGGTGGCTGATCACCCCATCTGTAATGTCTCTCTGACCCCGTCTGCTTGTTCCTCAAGGTTGCTGACCCAGACACTTCTTGTTAAGTCTTACAGTAATCTCACTCTTTAGGTGGCTGATCACCCCACCTGTAGTGTATCTCTGACCCCGTCTGCTCGTTGCTCAAGGCTGCTGACTCAGACACTTCTTGTTAAGTCTCACAGTAACCTCACTCTTTAGGAGGGCTGATCATCCCACCTGTAGTGTATCTCTGACCCCGGCTGCTTGTTCCTATAGGCTGCTGACCTAGACACTTCTTGTTAAGTCTCACAGTAACCTCACTCTTTAGGAGGGCTGATCACCCCACCTGTAGTGTATCTCTGACCCCGTCTGCTCGTTGCTCAAGGGTTCTGACCCAGACACTTCTTTTTAAGTCTCACAGTAACCTCACTCTTTAGGAGGGCTGATCACCCCACCTGTAGTGTATCTCTGACCCCGTCTGCTCGTTGCTCAAGGGTTCTGACCCAGACACTTCTTGTTAAGTCTTACAGTATCCTCACTCTTTAGGTGGCTGATCACCCCACCTGTAGTGTCTCTCTGACCACGTCTGCTCGTTCCTCAAGGCTGCTGACACTTCTTGCTAAGTCTTACAGTAACCTCACTCTTTAGGTGGCTGATCACCCCACCTGTAGTGTCTCTCTGACTACGTCTGCTCGTTCCTCAAGGCTTCTGACCCAGGCACTTCGAGGAGGTTAAACGAGGAGGAAGAGAAGAAGGTTTTGAGTGTTTTTTGTGCCTGTGAACACATAATGGAAACGAAAAGTCGGATAAACACTTATCTTGGTATTTATGTTTAGTGACTTCCAAAGGTAGAACATGAAGATTTTTAAGATAATCTTCCCAACCTTTACACATACAGTTTTTGAAAACTTTTCTTTTTCTGAAATGACTAATGATTTTTACTAAAATTGTATATATATTAACCATATTTGCATAACAAATAAAGTGTATAGGTACTTTTATTTTTTTAGGAATAGCCTGTGATGCTCACTTCATTCGGAAGGAATTTTCTATAACTATGTTTAACTACTAAACATTAAGTGATAGACGAAAACGTACTGCTAAAAAAAGTAGATCTCTTTACAACACACCAGCAAAATTTTTTGTAACATAAATCAGTTCCAAGATGTCCGTTTATTAATGGATAATATTTGTTCAAAGTTTATTCTTTTAAAATTCTGACGATTTTCAGTTGTTTCTTACAATTGCATGGAAAGAGCATGGAATTTTAAGACCAGTATATAGCGTCCAGGAACTTAAATATTTGACTATTACTTTCTTTTGTATCTATAACAAAATGAGTATTTCAGCTATTTCAGCCAGGATTATTACGATCAAAATGAAGTAGATAGAAAAAGAAATCTGATGTCTTCCGGTCATGTGACTACCACTAGCTATTCGATAAACACACTTCTGATAAAACATTCTTCTTCTTTCTAATCCATGTTAATCGACATAAGCGAATGTACTATGCTAAGGCGATAGTCAATTTTTTTTATATCTGCCGCTATGCAATTGTCAATGACATTCCCTTCTTTGCACGGTCAGCAGTAAAACAAAAGAACACATACGAGGCGACTGTTTGATAAAAGCATAGGTATTTTAAAATTTACACCTACAACAAGGAATTTCTCGGAAATGGTTAGCTTCACAATATAAAGGATATAAATGTTGTGTTTTGACGAGATCCAATATTTTGGGAAGTAAGACTTTGTCTATCTCTTACGGTTTACCAGTTGTGCGAAAGGCATTAAGAATTAATGAGGACTTCAGAGGCTATTCCCAGGAAGTTCAAGATATTCATTTTGTCATGTAAATATCTTTAATATATGGCATGTCTATTATAGATAATCTTTATTGTCAGTTTTCGAAAAATTTAGCTGGGGTGGGGATTTTGTCTTCAAAATGATCATGTCCCAGCCCTGGGAGATATCAAACTTAAATACCAAGACGTATTTAACGGACTCAGGGGGTCTTAAACTTATATTTCCGGTGAAATCTCGATGATGAATTTTGGGTGGAATACAATACACTTTCTGCTCTCTATGTACATTGTACGTACGTGCTAGACAAAGTAA
This sequence comes from Hymenopus coronatus, assembly GCA_030762935.1. Classification (NCBI taxonomy): domain Eukaryota; kingdom Metazoa; phylum Arthropoda; class Insecta; order Mantodea; family Hymenopodidae; genus Hymenopus; species Hymenopus coronatus. The sequence goes on along the minus strand of CM060886.1, from coordinate 10,313,825 downwards.
ATAGCTTTCCTGACAATATTTTATATAGACCCTACAAAAGGTGGGGATAGAGAAAAGTGTGGAAGATGTGATATGAGAGAGAAAGGACATCTCAAGCTTCTTCTTCTTCTTCTTCTTCTTCTTCTTCTTCTTCTTCTTCTTCATATAATATTTATTAAGACAGTTGACACTCAGCAGATTTTACGTAGACGTTGTTCTTCATCTTCAGTCCCAAGATGAACGTTCAGGACTCAATGTGAGAGGCAATGAATACCATGTGTATCGCTATTTTATTCCCATGTGGGCTAGCCAGTAGATGCACAGAATTCCCAACATGTTCACCGGCTACAAAGCGTCTACCCGTACTGCTTTTTTACCTTGCCTAAGAGGTCGCGACATCAGATGGAGACACATCAAGAGACACACCCCCGTCACGACTTTTCGCTATGGCAGGACATTATTCCCAACAGCTTCTGTGGCATTCTCTGGCATGTCTAACAGAGAATGGTTGTGCTGTTGTATGAGCGCTGTCCAGCTGGAGCGACGGTCGCCGGACAACTGATTTCAGATTCCTCATCTGACGTTGTTAACCCATACTAGAACTGCCTCTCTTACGCGCAACACATACAATTTGGTACCTGGAGAAAAGTTCGTCACAAAATAAAATAGTTCCCAATCCGCGTATTTTACTATCTGTCCGACGGTACACGGATAACTTTTTAAACCCCAGTGACGAATTAAATTTATATACGGATTTATTTATGGATTTATTGAATAATGATAGAGATGGTTTTTATAACTATTCAGCCCCCTTAACCCTTATATATGTATATATATCACAGAGTCCCAACCATTCCAAGTAAAGAATATGACGATATTCAGGCTAAAAGAGAAAGCAATGGTTGAAACCTCAAACCTCCCCGGACAGGTTCTGCAAATGCTGCCTGCCTAGCTTTAGGTACCCTCTGACGCTGGGAATATTCTCGGACGGAATGGTTGAGTATTTTTTACTTTCTCTCTACTTGTATAATGCACACAGTAGGCAGAAAAGGTATCGTAATTGCGCCAAAACATTTGATACCGAGGGTATACCGGAAATTCACCTAAATAAGGTTCATATGTGTGTGTGTCTTGTGTTGCTGGCATGTCTGCGAGAGTATGAACAGCCCATCTCAAAAACAAACATTCTATTAAACTATAAACTTGATATTTAAGTTTAAATCTAAAAGATGCGGCAACAGGATTTTGAAGAAAATCTCTTACTCCAATCTATTCTGTTATTGAAAATCTTTCAGGAAATAGCCTCTGAAATCCTGTTCATTTTAGATGACATTGACATAACTGGTTAACTTAAAATATTCCAGCACAAAATGGAGATTTCGTTAAAACACACAATTCATGTCAGATACATTTTTTTACGGATGTACATTATGTATATTTTTGAACGCTTGAACTTTTCTGAAAAGAGAAGTCATCACACGTTTTTCTTTTGCTTTGTTCTTTTAACAGCTGGTATCTATGTGATGATGTTGATTGAACGACTTTCAAGTCATCATATAAAAAGATCAGCTGTTAAAAGACTTGATTACCGCTTCAGCCTGGTGTATTGCCTTATTTCACTCCTACTTGCTAGGAATTAAGCATTGAAACTATTTCTACCAATGTGTATCTGGACTAACAAGAACAAGTTAATTAATCCAGATATATTGAATTGCTACATCATGATCTTCCTTGAAGTAAAGTGACATTTGCTTGGCTTTATTGTAAGAAACTCTGAGCAGCAGTTATTCTTATTCTGTTGTGTAGCAACAATTACTTTCTCTATTCCTTCTTCGAAAGGATATTCATTTATAACACCAATGTGTTCGTATTCAAGCAGAAGACATATCTAAATCCTTGTTCTTTTAACAGTTCAAGAAATGAAATAAAAAAGTGCTTTATAACCCAATGTTCGTCAGGGTGAGTAGGACTTTTCAATGCTAAAAGAGGTATCAAAGTTAGTTGAGGGTTTTTGAGATTATCTTACATGCAGAAAAAACAACACACACACTCATTTTCAATTTTTACTTTCTCTACACATACTATGTACATAATGTATAAAGAAAGTATTGCACTCCACCCAAAATTTCGATATCCAGATTTTACGGAAACACACGTTTTAGGGTCCCTTATATAAAAAAAATATAATGTTAGAAAAAGTTCCCCGCGCGGGCGTTTGTGTCCAAGTGTCTGCGAACACGATAACTCAAAAATGAAAAGTCGATAAAATATCAAACTTGGTATTAAAGTTAGTATCTTTCACGGATGCGACACGCAGATTTTGAAAACAATTCCCCCACCCCAAACTACACTTTTCATGGAAAAACATTTCCAAATATTGATTTTCTTAAAAATGCCCCTGACGATTTTGCTTAAGATATATATTAAATATATTTAAATTACAAATAAAATGGATATCTTGAGTTTTCTGGGAATAGCTTCTGGAGATCTCTTTATTCTGGATGACTTATGCGTAGCTGGTAAACCGTAAGAGATAGGCAATAGCTTACAACACAAAACATGTAGGTCTCCTTAAAACACGCTATTTATGTCATATACACTTTTTTTTTTCATGAAGTTGTCCATTTCTGAGATATTCCTTATTATTGGTTTCAGTTTTAAAATACTAATGGGGATTTGTAAAGTTATGGCCATGCAAAGACACGGATTTAAACCACATGGTGATCAAGATTTAAAATATTTGACTGTCGTTTTAGCCTAGTGTATTCCCTTATTTCCCTCCTACTTACAAGGAAGCAAGTAATAAGACCGTTTCTCCTAATGTTTATCTCGATTAGCATGAAGTAGAAGAATAAGCTATCTAACAATACTTAATTTTAAGATGTATTGCAAGTCATTTGAATGGAACTCATCAATATTAACATTTTTACAATAATATATTAGTTTAAGAGTAGAATACCTAATATTTTACTAACGTAAAAAGGCAATTACTGTAGAAAGTATGTCGCATTTTGTAATTATTGTTTAATAAATGATTATTTGCATTGTCTGTAACTTTGAATAATTTTTTGTTCATTTTGAATGACTGAATGAATCTCAACAAAAAGAAAGATCTGACGTGTTCCATTCACATGACTTTCTCTATATCATATATTATCATTGTCATGTTATTTAGCCCGCCTGGGTAGAGTGGGGCAGCGTATTTGCCTCAGGTCGCGAGTTCGAATCTTGCTTGGAGTAAATTACTTGGATAAGGTTTTTTTTCGGAGTTTCCCCTTACCCTGAGAAGACGAATGTCAAATAACTTTAGGCTCCAAGGACCCGGAGATCATTTCATTCATCGTTTGATATGATGACCAGCCAGGTTCAAAGACGTTAAGCTGACCAGATAGTCCGCTAAACTATGAAGTCCGGGACTTAAAAGTACTTACGATATTGGGGTTGTTTGTCATCTCAAAATAATTTGAGATCACTTTATGTTTACAGGGGAACATGCGAGTCAGTTAAGAAATGTAATGGCGTGCTGCTATGTTGCCATATTAATTATGGTTGGAGCAACCAGCTAGGACTAGAGATCGGAAGATCCGTGGTTGAAATCCCGGCTATGACATTACATTTTGCAGTCTGACTCTACCTATCCAGCTGCTGTCCAATACATGGCTTGTGTTAAAGAAACAATTAAATATACTTTTATTAAATGGGAATTCATCATTCAAATTTTTTAACTTGGTCAAGCATAGGGACCGGAATTTCATACCATCACATAGTGATCGGTTTTTAGAAGAACTGGCAGTCGCATAAGTTCATTGTAATTCCTTATTGCTTTTGTACGTATAAGGAAATAATATCGTAATAAAACCTTTTATGCTAATGTTTATATTGATAAACCTGACATAGAAAGAGAAATGAGCTTTTACACGAATAGTTTGTTACAACATAGGTAGAGAAAGTCGTGTGAATGTAGCACGCCCGATTTTTGAGTAAGGGTTTATTTCTAAATTCTTGTAATTATGTTCTGTTCTCCGCGGAATGTAGAAAACATAACTGATATTATGAAAGCGTGTAGGTGTACATTTCTGCGTATATAAACAGATAAACTGATAGGCAGAGAGAAACCGAACAATCGACTAGTGAACCTTTGTATTTGCATCGCACTATTATCAGGCTATAAGTTGCACTTCTAAAGGGCCATTCACATCGAAAATCAGCCGTGACCGTAACGTTACATGCATAGGCTCATTCACGATTTTTACTTTGACATTAGCGTAGACATAACCGTAGTACGTTAACACAGAAGCTAACACACGCCAAGCTTTTGCGTCAAAGTTAACAGGTAACGTATGAATCAACCAATGAGAACCGCTGCTCGATGTGTTATTAAAATGGCTTACCGTAATGTGACATTAACCGAAGAGCTTCGGGTATTGGGGCTCCGTACTACTTTTTTCACTAGGTTTAATAAGTGATCAAATTTTGAAAGGGTCATTCTCATTTACTTTCTAAATTGCAACGGATCATACTCTCTCATTTCGCTTAGCAGATTATGAAAATCTCCGTTAATTCGTCTTTGATTAAGGACCTGAACCCACCATCGTGTAACGGTTCTTTAAAACATAAAACACCAAGGAAATTTGCTACTCTAGTTTGCACGTGCTGCCATACTCTCGTCTCTGCGAGCCATTTTAGTTTGCTATTCACTCGCAAGGCAAGTTCACTTGTTTTAATTTCTGATTGGTTATTGCTTACCTTTACGTCTGTCATTGAGCATGCTCAAGGTGCATTTAATTCTGTGTCTATATTCTATGTCAGTTCGTCTACGGGTAATTTTCAATGTGAATGACCCATGAACCCCCTTTTTTAAACCTTGCCCCGCTGACATCTAGTCTTCCACACTCCCTTTCCTTCTCTTTCCCCCTGATTGTCTCTTGCACTCTTTGAATTGACGATGCAAAATACTAAGAAGCTTTATGCAAGCAAGATTGGATGATAAGAGTAATAAAACACCCTTCATGAAGTCATGTTCTCACCTTCCTGAGTGAAATTTTAAAGCGTAGAATCCACCCATCTATTGGTTGATAAGAATTTACAGCAGGCGCGGGGCAAAACGTCTGCAAGGTGCCAGTGCACGGCGCTCTTATCTCATCCAACCATCAACCCGACCGACCGTCACCTTCACTTGTTCTTCAGTAGCTGCGACGTTTCAACACGAGTGGCACAAATAACTACGATTGAATTATATTCCTTTTGTAAAACATAAGAAACTGCGAGGAGCATCAAAAGAAAATTAATAAATACCATTTATAGGCCTGCGTAGTATATATGTTTATTTATACATAAGATATTACTTAATATGTTTTAAAGTTTAGAAACAATAGCTTTTGTACCTACTATATTTATTGATTTACAAACCAAAAATATATTGTCTTGATTATATAGGTACTTTCTCTACACATACTGTGTACAGTATATAAAGAAGGTATTGCATTCCACCCAAAAATTCGATACCGAGATTTCATAGGAAATACATGTTTTGGGTCTCCTGAATTCAAAAGAAAGCATTTTCAGAGAGAGGTCCGTGTGTGTGCGTGTGTGTGTGTGCGTGTGTGTGTGTGTTTGTGTGTGTGTGTGGGGGTAGCATAGCTTAAAAAGAAAAGACCGTTAAATATCAATCTTGGTATTTAAGTATGGTATCTTCCAAGGATGCTACACGAAGATTTTCAAGAAAATCCCCCCACCCCAAACCACCCTTTACATGGAAAAATTTTGAAAATTTTGATTTTCTTAAAATGGCTCTAACGATTTTAATTAAAATCTCTTATATTTAAGATGTTTACTTGGCAAATAGAATGTATATTTTGAATTTTCTGGGAATAGAATAGCCTCAAAAGACCTCTTTATTCTAGGTGATTTTTATTGAATTTTGCATAACTGGTAAACTTACTACACAAAAAATATGGATCACGATAAAAACATACAATTTTTTTCATGGAGTTAATCGTTTTTTAGATATTCCTTTTTTTGATTTCAACTTTGAAAAACATACTTTTCTCATACAGGAATGTGTCAACTCCTGTCCATACAATCAAAGGAATTTCAGTCACATAGCAACCAGCTTTTGACTATCACTTTAACCTATGGTACCCCTTTATTTTCTTCTACTTACAAGGAAGCAAGTAGTAAGACTATTTCTGCTAAATTGTTCTCGATTAACATGAAGTAAATAGAAGCATAAGCTTTAAAATAATAAATTGTTGGAAATGTAGAGAAAGTCATGTGAATGGAAAACATCAGATATGTTTTAAAGCTAAATGACAATGAAGTTTTGTTAATTTATTTGTTGTTAAAAAGAAACAATTTATTATGTGAATCAAAGAATAATACAACATTACTTTACTTGTGAAGCAAAAGTTTAATATAAGCAAATCACTTTAAATGCCAGTGGAGAAATCATTACCGCCGCGCAGAGTGGCAAGAATACACACTGTACCTTACTTGTAGTAACAAGTGCGTTACCCCTCACCATTTGACAACAGACGGTGGGGCGCTTGCACTTTGCGGGCCATCCCCATGCCTCATTTACAGTCATTCATTAACTATGTTATGCAATGTATTTGTTGGTGAAAGAAGTAAAAAGACGACTATTCAATATCAACGTGTACTAAGAGATGAGATATTTGTATAAATAATGTAGACATACTGGGTGTTTGATTATTTATATGTGAATACGAGTTGAAGGTGTGAGTGCGAATGTGTGATATTAGTGTGTTCTTTCTTTTATTGTTATGTTGTTTTGTTGGAGCGTTTGTGTGTGTGTGTGTGTGTGTGTGTGCGCGCGCGCGTCTGTATTTTCAGTGTTGTGAAAATATGGTAAATAGATATGCAGGTAAAATTTTAAATTAAAGTATTTTTTGACAGCATGTGTGGTCACCAAACCCATGCGATGTGTGCGACGCAAATCATGTTAGAGGGATACGGTTTAATTTTAAAATAATGTTTAGTAACTATCAGTGATTTTCGCACATTCTATAGAGCAAGCAGAACTTTGTACCTATGGATAGACGTTGAAGAATATGCGCTAAACAGTTTCGTGATTGTTATGGATTAAATCACAGTTATCTCATCTCCAGTACACATTACTTCATTGTGTGCCCACAGACTTGTTTTCAATAAGTCTCCTCTGTGCTTCTTGAGTTATCTCATCTCCAGTACACATTACTTCATTGTGTGCCCACAGACTTGTTTTCAATAAGTCTCCTCTGTGCTTCTTGAGTTATCTCATCTCCAGTACACATTACTTCATTGTGTGCCCACAGACTTGTTTTCAATAAGTCTCCTCTGTGCTTCTTGAGTTATCTCATCTCCAGTACACATTACTTCATTGTGTGCCCACAGACTTGTTTTCAGTAAGTCTCCTCTGTGCTTCTTGAGTTATCTCATCTCCAGTACACATTACTTCATTGTGTGCCCACAGACTTGTTTTCAATAAATCTCCTCTGTGCTTCTTGAGTTATCTCATCTCCAGTACACATTACTTCATTGTGTGCCCACAGACTTGTTTTCAGTAAGTCTCCTCTGTGCTTCTTGAGTTATCTCATCTCCAGTGCACATTACTTCATTGTGTGCCCACAGACTTGTTTTCAATAAGTCTCCTCTGTGCTTCTTGAGTTATCTCATCTCCAGTACACATTACTTCATTGTGTGCCCACAGACTTGTTTTCAATAAGTCTCCTCTGTGCTTCTTGAGTTATCTCATCTCCAGTACACATTACTTCATTGTGTGCCCACAGACTTGTTTTCAATAAGTCTCCTCTGTGCTTCTTGAGTTATCTCATCTCCAGTACACATTACTTCATTGTGTGCCCACAGACTTGTTTTCAGTAAGTCTCCTCTGTGCTTCTTGAGTTATCTCATCTCCAGTACACATTACTTCATTGTGTGCCCACAGACTTGTTTTCAGTAAGTCTCCTCTGTGCTTCTTGAGTTATCTCATCTCCAGTGCACATTACTTCATTGTGTGCCCACAGACTTGTTTTCAATAAGTCTCCTCTGTGCTTCTTGAGTTATCTCATCTCCAGTACACATTACTTCATTGTGTGCCCACAGACTTGTTTTCAGTAAGTCTCCTCTGTGCTTCTTGAGTTATCTCATCTCCAGTGCACATTACTTCATTGTGTGCCCACAGACTTGTTTTCAATAAGTCTCCTCTGTGCTTCTTGAGTTAACTCCAGCTTCAGCACATATTAGTTAGTTGTCCATAGAGTTCGTAGACTTATTTTGAATGTTTTGAAAAGAAATTTTCAGACATCTAGGAACATCCAGAATTTTTACAGCACCTGCAGCATCGTCCACCTCATCTTTTAGTGAAAGCATCCCATCCGGAGGAACAACCATATCACAGTTTTATTATCTTCATCATATTCCTTAAAAGTGTCATTATTTATGTCATACACGTAATCAGTTTAACGTATGTCATAGTTTGTGTTAGATTTTCTCTATTTGATTGTGCTACACATTGAATAACGTAAACTTCACTCTCTCCAGTAGCGAATGCTAGTGCACTGGTGTCTCCCCCAGTGAGCTAAGAATAGACGGTCGTCGTATTTGCTAAACATCAAATTACGCCAATAATTCTAAATTCTTTATTTGCAGTATATTTTGTATGAGCCTTTTACTGTAAAGCCAGGATCAACAGACACCAAAAGTAATTAATAAACATAAAGAAATTAACAAAATAATGTGCTGCGTTTGCGGCAGCTGTGGTCATATTTTAAAATGCAAGCAAAATCACATTGTTAGTATGTTCACTGATAAAAATACGATTAATGTCAATAATGTAAATTTATAATATATTAATTGCAATTCAAAATAACTTATTATATTATTAATAATAACATTAAAAGAGTAGAGTGTCAAACTAGATCACAGGGAGGTAACGGTAATGTGATATAAAAAGACAAAGATTAAGTTATGCTGCTACCCTCGGCGATGCGGCCATGTTTTAAGGGGAGTAAAGTATCTAGTGGCCAGAAGTAAAGCAGAGCTAAACATTCATCAACATAAACAGCTCCGTTATGCACCTGAGCACAAGTGGAGGAGGAAGTAAAAACGAAACGAAGAATGGAAGCACTTATGATAAATAATCATAACCAAAAATATATCTTAAACCTCTTCAACAAAAAAAATCAATATTCACCAAAAATATTAATCTCAAAAAAAATAATAAATTTTGAATTAAATATCATCCACTTACCGGCAGTCATTGTGGTTTTGTTTTTACTTTCTCTATACGTACTATGTATATACAGTATAGAGAAGGTATTGCACTCCACCCAAAAGTTCGATACCGAGATTTCATCGGAAATATATGCACTAGGGTCCCCTGTATCCAAAATAAAAACATTTTCACAAAAAGGTCCGTGTGTGTATGTGTGTGTCCGTGTGTCTGTGAACACGATAACTCAAAAATGAAAATTCGGTAAAATACCAAACTTAGTATTTAAGTTTAGTATCTTGAAGGGATGCAATACGAAAATTTTGGGAAAAATCCCCCACACCAAATTTTCCTTTACATGGAACTTTCTTCGAAAATTTTGATTTTCTCAAAAATGGCTCAAACGATTCTGATTAAAAGATCGTATATTAAAGATATTTTACCTGACAAAGAAAATGCATATCTTGAATTTTCACGGAAGAGCCTCTAAAGACTACTTTATTCTTAACGAATTTTACAGAATTTTGCATAACCGCTAAACCGTAAGATTTAGATAAAAACTTACTGCACAAGAAATGTAGAGCACGGTAAAACACACAATTTATGTTATATACATTTTTTTCGTGGAGTTGATCGTTTTTGAGATATTGGTTTCAGCAATGAAAAACTTACTTTTCTCATATAGGAATTTGTCAACTCCTGTCCATATAAACAAAGGAACTTCAGTCACATAGCAACCAGCTTTCTTGACTATCACCTATGGTACTCCCTTATTTCTCTTCTACTTACAGGGAAACAAGTAATAAGACTATTTCAGCTAATTTGTTCTCAAGTAGCAGGAAGTAAATAGAGGCATAAGCTTTTTAACAATAATTTGTTGCAGAGATGTAGAGAAAGTCATGTGAATGGTACACATAAGATTTTTTAAAGTTGAAACCAAAAAAGAATAAATATTTTAAAAACGATCAACTCAATGAACAAAATGCATATAACATAAATTGTGTATTTTAAAGTGCTCTACATTTTTTGCGTAGTAAGTTTTTTTGTCCATCTCACGGTTTAGCTGTTATGCAAAATTCGTTCAGAATAAAGTAGTCTTCAGAGGCTATTCCCAGAAAATTCAAGATATACATTTTGTTTGTCAGGTAAATATCCTTAATATATGATACCTTAATCAAAACCGTTAGAGCCATTTTTGAGAAAATCAAACTTTTCGAAAGTTCCATTTAAAGGGTAGTTTGGGTGGGGGGATTTTCTCAAAATCTTCGTGTCGCATCCCGTGTCGCATACCAAGTTTGGTATTTTACCAACTTTTCGTTTTTAAGTTATCGTGTTCACAGTCACAGGGACACGCGGACACATGGACCTTTTTCTGAAAATGTTTTTTTTTTTTTTTTTTTTGGATACAGGGGACCCTAAAACATATATTTCCGGTGAAATCTTGGTATCGAATTTTCGGGCGGAGTGCAATCTCTATACTCTATGTACATATTACGTATAGAGAAAGTAAAAATGTGATGTGTTACTTTCGCATGACTTTCTCTATTCGTTCTTCAATAAGTTATTCTTTAGAAAAGCTTATTCTGTCGACTACTCGTATATGTCTGACGAAAGAATTCTTCTCACTTGAGAGTTCACGTTAATCCACGTAAACATTTGCTGAATGCTCTTATGCATATTTCCTTGTAGATGCAATGTGAATAGCATTACAGTGCGCTTAAGATATATTCAACTGTTTTAAACTGAGGAGGTGGCGCCCAGATAATATGCCGGGTTTAAATCCCGTGAGGCGACCAATCTGGCTGGGGTTTTCTCGTGGTTTCCCTCAAACGCCAAAGTAAATACCGGATTGGATACTTAATACCACGACTCATAATCACACCATCACTCTAAAACAATTGAAAGTACGCCAATGTGCACCATCTATTGACAGATAGGTAAAGAAGCTAGACCGCATGACAGAAGTTCCCTGACCACGGAATGAAAGCAGCTAACGCCATCTGCTTGTCGCTAAGCGAAGTGACGGACATTAGTATAGAGCGATAATCATTTTAACAACTCTTATAAAATTACAATTCAACCCACCTTGAAATTATATTTTAATAACAATCTGTAAATAAATACAATTTATTGTAATCCATTATTCAACTTACGTGGATATAACTGTATCTTTACTTGAAATATTAATTAACTTTATATGATTACGGGAAGATTTCTAAAAGGCTACCAATAAATACTTAATGATTATGTTCTTCTATTAATGAAGCGCTATCTTGTTTATGTCCATCACATACCGTCAAGTACCCAATCCACCTCAATATAACCAAGTAGTGAAAGCGACGTAAAATAAAATAGATTAAAATCCCTTAAGAACTGGTTGCTATGTGATAGTCTGGAAATTCAGTTCTCTTTGCCTAGTCAGGAATATCTCGGGAAAATTGCTTTTGATATGAATTGTGTATTTTAAGGAGAGCAGTTTTTGTCTATTTCTTATGGTTTACCAATTATGCCAACAGGCCGTTTCCAGAAAATGCAGGATATAAACTAAATTTATTATAAAAACATCTTAAACATATGGCATAAAATCGGTAATCAGTTGTTAAAAAGTCAAAATGTTAGGCAACTTTTCCAAGTAGGGGGTAGCTTGAATAGGCGATTTTCGTGTTGCATCCCTGGAAGATGCTAAACTTAAATATCAAGCTTGGTATTTAACCGACTTTTCGTTTTTGGGTTATGCTGTTCGCACACACGCGCGCCCATACAAACACACAGAAGCACACACACAGATACAGACAGCCCTTTTTCAAAGAATGTTTTTCTTTTGGATCAAGGGGGCATTTCCAGTGAAATTTCTGTATCAAAATTCGGATGGAATGCAATACTTTTTCTAACTATGCACTATGTGCTAAATAGAGAAAATAATAAAGGTTATAGGAACAACGTAAAGGAACTTAAGGACAATATTAAGAACAAAATTGTGAAAATTATGCAATAAGAACTTATACGTGTGAATGGAAATTTCATTCGAGGACGCCAGGAATGTCTCAGTGCAGATAGACGGTTATAACTCATTATAGTGCACGGTGTTATCACTCATAAGTAACGCGGGAGATTTAGAACGAAAATCCCCAGTATGAAAGTCGGTACGCAGTACACATACTCGCGATCTGCGGCCCCGCAATATAGCGAACGCATTGTACTATTTAACCATTCTAATCAGCCTGTAAATATGGTGTAAAAAATAGCTCCAAAGTCAGTAGGGTGCAACCTTAAGTTGGAATTTATACAGAAATAAAAGAGGTGTGAAACTGAAGTCCAGACAAATTTATGGGTAGATAGGCAGAAAAAAGTAGCTGATTCAGGTTAGACTCTGTAATCAGTAGATGGACTTGTATTGTTTGTGAGCTCACCACTACACGGAGAATGGGGGGGGGGGGGTGATGCTGAAGGTGTAATCTTTACGAGGGTGGGAGGGGCTTCAGAACAGCCGGTTGTTTACAGAGGTCAACCGGCGAGGCAGCGACTCCACGGCCTCCTCCATGATGGATCATGGCCATATAAATCCTTGCCCACTTCCAGCAACCACGTTAACAAAACTGGTTCAGCATGGCTCCCTTTGTTTTTTGTCCTGCGTGCCGACCGACCTGCCCGGACGAGTTACAAGAAAATTATTTATTGCTCTCACTGAGGGAATCGTAAAACGGCGCTTATGGGCTTCGGTCGCTGTCACTGCACAAAGGAGCCAACCCTCAAAATTCAAATAGGATGGCCTTATGTGGCTCAAACTGTCTGGTATTGCCAGCCGCTGAGAATGAAACTCATTTCTGAGCTGCTCCTACTTCTTGTACCTACGTGTGCATGTTATCACTTAATAGTAATTATAAACCTCATTTTATTTATTGCTTCTGCTACCACAGAGAGTCAACCTTTTCGTATATGCACCTCATTAAATCCATCTTCTTCATAAGGCATTACAACTTCAAATTTAAATCTTTTGGCCTCCTTAGCAATTTTGTTCCATTTCTTTCTGTCCTTCATGAGTATCCTCCAGTTCTTTGTTCTCATTCTCCATGTACGTCGTTGACGTTACCCACTATGCTTCACTATGCAATGTTTAACACATCTTTACACATTCACATGCCACAATCAACCAAGAGTACATGCTCCCACAAGGTTAATTAGTTTTCTTCACACTTCACCATTTCGCCCGTGTCCTACACTACACATAAAAATCTGATGTGTTCCATTCACATGACTTTCTCTACATATCTGCAACAAATTATTGTCAAAAAGCCTATGTTTCTATTTACTTCATGCTAATCGATATACTTATTACTTATTTCCTTGTAAGTAGAAACGAAATAAGGGAGTACCATAGGTTAAAGTGAAGTTCCTTTGTTTCCTGTATGAGAAAAGTATGTTTTTTAAAGGTGAAACCGAAAACAAGGAATAACTAAAAAACGATCAACTCCACGAAAAAAAACGTATACCTATAACCTAAATGGTGTGTTTTAACGTGCTATACATTTTTTTGTATGGTAAGTTTTTGTCCATCTCTTACGGTTTAGCAGTTATGCAAAATTCCGTAAAATTCATCCAGAATAAAGTAGTCTTCAGAGGTTATCCCCAGAAAATTCAAGATATACATTTTATTTGTCAGATAAATATCTTTAATATGCGATATTTTAACCAAAATCATTACAGGCATTTTTGAGAAAATCAAAATTTTCGAGAATTTTTCCATGTAAAGGGTAGTTTGGGGGAGGGGATTTTTCTCAAAATCTTTGTGTCGCGTCCCTGGAAGATACTACACTTAAATACAAAGTTTGGTGTTTTACCGTCTTTTCATTTTTGAGTTATCTGGTTCACAGACACGGACACACACACACAAGGACTTTTTCTGAAAATGCTTTTTTTGGATACAGGGGACCCTAAAACATATATTTCCGGTGAAATCTCGGTATCGAATTTTTTGGTGGAGTGCAATACTTTCTCTATACACTATTTACATAGTGCGTATGGAGAAAGTAAAAAGTGCTTCACAAACAAACTCCAATCCGCTTTTACTAATGATGATATATGTACCCTAGCAAAGTCATAACAGTCGACTTGCTTTAGAATTCCTGTGTTATAGTCGGCTACTACCAGCCCACCAGTTCGGAAAACAATAACGGCAAGTCAAGAAGGAGAAATGTTTAGGCAAGAAATATGTTGCCTTATATAACTAAACATGTTTTGGATTAATTGTTTTTGACACAAGCCGTGTGTAGGACAGGAGCTGGATAGGTAGAGTCAGACTGAAAAATTCAACATTGCCGCATAGCACTGAATTCTCCAACTGACTCGCATGTTTCCCGGTAACCCACAAGGTGATCTCAAATCATTTTGTAATGACAGCCCCAAAGGCGACTTACAATGTTGCAAGTACTTTAAGTCCCAGATTCATAGTATTGCCAGCTATTAACTTTCTATACCAATTGACCATAAAAGTCGGCAACCCTGGGACTTAAGTACTTAGTTACAGCATTGTAAGTCGCCAAAGTCATTTCAAAATAATTTGAGATCACCTTGTGATTTACCGGGAAACATGCGAGTCAGTTGAAGAGTTCAATGCCGTGCCGGCATTTTGCCATTGTAACTCAGTGGCAGAGCAACCGGCTAGAGATCGGGAGATCCGTGGTTCAAATCCCGGCTATGGCACTGAATTCTTCAGTCTGGCCCTACCTAAACACGTTTTGTTTGATTTTGTTGTTCACGTGATTTTTGGTATCATCTGTAATAAGAGACAGATGGACGAGTTTCGTCATGCACATTTGCTCCTGCGAATGTTAAACATCTCGCCTTACTTGCTCGTATTTCCTTTCTTCATACTAAATCACCATGCACTTGTTTTAGCTCAGAGTTTGCAACATCCGAGCATTCTCTGCTGACGTCAAAACATGACTACCGGAAGTTGTAAACGGTGTCGGTCGAAAGTGGGTAATGGGAAAGAAAGTGCTATGATTGTGACATTTTTTATCCAAGCCAATTTAAGTAATGTGTGGAAGAATTAAACAGGTTAACCTTATAGTTAAGAGTTTCAGACTAGAAGAAAATATAGCGAAATGTTGTGACAGTGGTAAAGTTTCCAACTACGGTGAAACTGACAAAATAGTGGATTTATCTGAAGATGAGATCAATCTTTGTGACATTTTGTCAGCTTTGGCTGACAATGGTATTAAAATTGACACATAAATATTTCTGTCTCAGAAGAATGAAATAATTAATGAACTGCGAGGAGTAATTGTCATTTTGATAAACAAGTTGGTGGACCAAAGTGAGCGGCTTGCAAATGTCGAGCAAGTACGAGCCGTTATCGCTGAAGCTGAACCATACCAACTGTGAAAACATCAAATAAAGTGTCTAAAGATAATGAAAAAGTGTAGCAAACAGTGAATGATTGTGCAACTTCGCGTCAAATTCATGGGACTGAAGTAGTGAAGAAAAAATAAATAAAGCAGACTTAAATCCTGTATTAAGCGGTGCTAATCCTATTAATAAACTTAGAGTAGTTCCAAAACATCCGAGGATAGTCAGTAGGTTAACCCCCGTGTTGCTGAAGCAGAGTTGTTCGATTACATAAAAAGTTACAAGATAAAATCGGCAAAGGTAACAAAATTGTAAACTAAATACGGTACCTATGCAATCTTTCACATTGAAATTGACGAATAAAATGTTAATGAGCTGTTCAACGACCAGTTTTGGCCAGTAGGTGCATTTGTCAACGAATTTTTGGCTAGAATTAGGCAGGAGCACATTTTAGGTTTTAAAATACCGGAAAATTCGTCCGAATGATAACTCTCATAGAAAAGAAGAGGTTTTAAAATTGAATATTTTTAGCTTAAACATTCAATCATTGAATGAACTTGACGCATCTCTATCCACAGCCAGTTATGATGTACTTATAACCAATGACCATTGGTTATGTGAAAATTAAAAGCAGCTTGTTGCTTAAATACGTTGTTGCAACTTATTTTTGTACGGAACGTATCTTACATGGTGGTTTTGTGTGTTTTTAACAAACAGTCTAAAGTAAGATTAATGACCAATCAGTGGAACTTCATGTCGGGGAACATTCCCGGCAGTCAAATAGGAAGAAACAAACACCGCAATAGTTTCATGCTACCGCTCACCCAATGGAGATTTTAATATTTTTACTGAAAGAGTAGTTAAAGTATTGGACATTCTTTTAGTTGATATGAAAAAGAAGGTAATTCTTGGTGGAGGTTTTAATATTGATGTAAATATACGTGTTACTTTGTTAACCAACGAAGCAATATTTTAACGTAACATGGTCTTTTAACGTGTTCCTACACGTAATGGCGCAGTTCTAGATAACATTTTTACAAATTTGCACATTTCGGAATTTACTTATAATGTCTTTGATCCTGTATTTTCTGATCATATGGGAATTAGGTTTGAAGTAAATTTTACAAAATTAAATAGTACACCAGCTATTTTAAGACAGGTTAGATTAATATCTCAGAGCGCGATAAGAAAACTCTTATTGGAGTTTGTATTTATATCACAATGAAGTGGGCTAAAATTTTAATGCTCTGTTTGATATTTTATTATATTTTTATGACTTATGTTTTAAAATTGTCAATGTTCGTCAGCAGTCAAATAGGTCAATTCCCAATTCTTGGTTCACACCTGCTGTTAAGTTAACGCGTGAGCATGTGGTAATGTTGCATTAAATAAATAACATCTATAGAACTGTAAAACAGTAGAAAAGTGTACTTAATTGCTAGGAAAGAATACAAAACAAAGCATTCTGCAACCAGAGTATTGTATAATGTGTTTCTAATAAGCAATTGTGGCAATAAATGCAAAAAAAGCATGGGACATAATTAATAAGGTTGCAGGGAGGAATATTAATAAATCCGAAATGAAGATAAGAGCAGAGTAATTTAATACCTACTTTGTTCAGTCTGTTTCTGAAATAACAGTACTGATAAGTCTGCTATTGATTTTTTGAATAATATGACAGATCACTCTGAAAGTTTAACTTGGAAGGAAGTGATGCATGAAGAAGTTTACAAAACATTATGACATTTAATAACTCAAGGAGTCAGGATTACTATGGTTTTTCTAACTATTTATTAAAATTAAGTGTTTCTCATTTTTTGGATCCCTTGGTAGTTATTGTCAACCAATGCTTTAACCAAGGTAAGTTTCCTGACCCCTTGAAGATATCGAAAGTTATTTCTGTTTACAAAAAGGGAAACAGACAAGAAGTCTATTAACTATAGGCCGGTATTCCTGGTGCCAGTTATATCTAAAGTAATCGAAGCTGTAATTTTAGAACAGTTAGTTTCATATTTTGAAAGTAACAGAATATTATGTGATGAGCAACATGGTTTTATACCCAACAGGTCTACTGCTTTGGGTATTGAATCCCTTGTAAACGAAGTCCTTTACTCTTTTGAAAACAAGCAGAATGAAGCAACTTTTGACTGTTTATCCCACGATCTGCTGCCAAAAAAAAAAAAAAAAATATAGAATATTATGGAATAAAAAATAAATAGCTGTCTCTAATTCAATCATATCTTAGCAATAGAAGGCAATCAGTCTCGATTAATGACCAAATGTCTACTGTTCGAGATGTAATAACGGGAGTGCCTCAAGGATCTTTTCTGGGTCCTTTTCTTTTCGTTATTGCTGTTATAGACTTGCCCGCTGCTACTCCAGGTAAAGTGTTCTCTTATGCAGATGACACTACTGTGCTAAATTATTATTTTGATTGGTCCAATACTTTAGATCAATTGATTCAATTGATTGGTTTGGCGCAAATGGCTTGCATATGAACAAAGAAAAAACACAAACTATATTATTTAGTTTAAAAGATAAAAAAAGTAGAGAGCAAAAAGTTAAACTTCTCGAAATATGGTTGGACAACAAGTTTTCCTGGAAATTTCACATAATGGAAATATGCAATAGTTGTCTAATGTTTTATTTATCTTAAGAAGACTTAGAATGTGTGTTTCTATTAACACTTTACTGTCTAGTATATGTAGTTACTTCATTGGCATTTAAACTATGGCATTTTACTCTGAGTTAGCAGTATTTTTGTCACCCAGATCAATTGGACCCAACCCACTTATGCCCTATTCACAATGTGATGTATGTGCAGACGCAGATGTAAGCGCACAACACTTTGCACCCATGTTATTTAATGTAAGCATTCACATACACGCCATGCAATGTAAGGGTTACCAGACTCCAAACTTTATCTTTGTGTTGCGTAGGTAGAGAATGAATTCTGCTTGCCTTCCTCTATGTACAACAGCAGACGACCGCAATGCGAGATTTTATAGCGCCTACTGCACATATGTACATTGATCTTCTATTTGGCATACCGCGCCATTTCTCTTTTCCCTCAAGAGGGTATGGCAGTCTCCTTGCAACTCCTACTGATTTAATGGATATACTCACCATCTGTGTCTGAAATTTGACTTTCATAAATTGTAACGTGCTAAAGATATAACGCACATTTCATTAAATGTGCAATTTTATTACTTTCTGCAGTTTCCATGCTTGGTTTCATTTTTGGCCGAATAATTATTTTGACGTCATGAGCGTTAGCGATGTATGTGTAATTTTTATAAGTTATTTATTCATTTATAAACGTTTCGTGAATTTTCTTATATAATATTGGTGGTTATGATAGTCAATTTGAACTTTGCAGGCGCTTGGAAGATATCTACATGTAATATACAGATCTAGAAGGCCGTGCCAACCTCTTTCCTTGCACTTGCGCTTGCATCTTATTGTGAATGTGCCTTTAATCTCGTTGCGTATTGTTGGCATTTGTTTTTGTAAGCAACTGTTGAATTCTAGGGCTATCTTCCTTGGAAGCCAAAACAAATATTCCATAAAGGGAAAGCTTTGCTTTCGAAATAGTTGCAAAGAAGTGCAAACCAAAACTACCCAGTGATTTAAAATACCATCTCCAAAAATATAACCCGAAGAGTCCATAACGGATAATTTTGGAATCTACACCATTCAAATTGAAATGAAATCGACATAAACCCTGCAATAATGACAAAAAGAACTGCAAAAGTAAATGCCCCTACAAGTGCTAAAACCATCACTCCTTTCTGTTTGTGCAAACATAACAAAAAATCTGATGTTCCATTCACATGACTTTCTTTACCCCTTCTAAAATAAACTAGTTTTACAAAAGAGATTCTGTTATTTACGTTGTGCTAATCGAGATAAGCGTTAACAGAAATGGTCTTACTACTTCATTTCTTGTAAGCAGCAGGGAAATTGGTTAAAGAGTTAGTCGCATCTTTTAAAAGCTGGTCGATATGTGAACAATTGATGTTCAGTTCTCTTTACAAGGCCAGCAATAAACAAAAGCGAGTTGAAAGGAAAGGTAACACCGTTTGAGAAAAGTTACATAGTTTAAACTTGAAATATCTTGGAAACGGTCAACTCTACAACAAAAATTGCATTTGACATAAATGATGTGTTTTTAGCGAGATTTACATTTTTGTGTAGTAAGTTTTTGTTTATTTCTTAGGGTTTTCTAGTTAGGCAAATTTCAATAAATTCGTTCCAACTGAACAGGTCTTTAGAAGCTATTCTCAGAAAATTCAAGATATACATTTTATTTGTTATATAAATATCTATAATATACGGTATTTTATTCAAAATTGCTAGTATTATTTTTGAGAAAAACACAACTCTCAAAAAATTGTTAATGTAAAGGGTAGTTTGGGGTGGGGATATCTTCTTTAAAACCTTCGTGTTCGCATGCTTGGAAGATAAAACTAAATACAAAGTTTGGTATTTAATGGTCTTTTAGTTTTTGAGTTTGCTGTCCACAGACACATACACGTACCTTTGTCTATTTTTTTTTTTTTTTTTTGTACTCAGGGAACTTCAAAACATGTTTTCGATGAAATCTCGGAATCGACATTTTGGGTGGAATACAATACATGGACTATAGACTATGGATACCAATAGTACCTACATATAGAGAAAGTACTTATTTACGATTGTTGCTTAGTCGGGGAAAACATGAAAGAGGTAAGAACTGATTCTGAGTAAGAGAGCACAGGTTGTATAATATATTTCACCTGTACACTGGGTACAGGTTGTATAATATATTTCATTGCATTTCTTTACACGTTTTATTAATATAAATTATAATGTATGATGTATTCGCGTTACATTTAACATGGTATTTTTATATAGTAAATAGTAATAAAACGATATATACACATATATAGTTTTGTTAAAGAATGTACATTTAACCTAAGTAAGCCTAGAAATAAAATAAATGCAGACAGTTAAAAATAAAAATCTGAGGTGTTACACTCACATGATTTTCTCTGGCTACTCTACAAACAAACTTCTTACAAAAGATCATTCTTCTTCCAACCCCAGGCTAAAAGAGATAAACATTAGCAGAATGTTATTACTTATTTCCTTATAAGTAGATTGGACTAAGGGAATGCACTAGGCTAAAGTGACAGTCAAATGTTTTAAAAGCTGTCTTATGCGATTGTCATTGCAAATCGCTTCTTTCCATGGCCAGGTGTAGAACAAAGAAAAACGGAAACTTCCGTCTGAGAAAAGTATAGGTACTTCACAATTGAAATTAATAACAAGGAATACCTAAAAAACGGTAAGCTCCACGAAAAAAAGTATATGACATAATTTGTATAGTTTAACTAGATCTACATTTTTTATATAGTAAGCTTTTGTCTATCTCTTACGGTACACAAGTTATGCCAAATTAAGCGAAATTCACCCAGAATAAACAGGTCTTTAGAAGCTATTCCCAAAAAATATACATGTTATTTTGGATATAAATAGCTTTCATATACAGGATTTTACTCAAAATCATTAGAGCCATTTCTAATAAAATCAAAATTTTTAAAGTTTTTTCCATGTAAAAGGTAGTTTGTGGCGGTTTTTTTTTTTTTTTAAATCTTCGTGTCGCATCCTTGGAAGATACTAAACCTAAATAGGTACCACGTTTGGTATTTAACGGTCTTTTCGTTTTGGGGCTATGCTACCCACAGACACACACACACACACACACACACACACACACACCCACGGACCATTTTTTAAAAAATGATTTTTTCGGACTCAGGGGACCCCAAAACATATATTTCCGGTGAAATCTCGACATCGATTTTTTGGGTGCATTACAATACTTCTCTATCCCTATGTACCTTGTACATATGGTGCTAGAGAAAGTAAAAATATAGCGCAAGTCCACTAGCCCCATGCGACCAACCGTGTTCTAACAAAGCGCGCGCTTAACCCAAAGTTAAAATGTACCTTTACTTTGTGGCATAAGACATTTCCGAGATAGTTGTTAATATTCAAATTATTTAACACTGCTGTTATTATTTTAAAGTTCATTTTCATTGACTCCTATTGTTGCATGGTAAAAATATGGAATTTTAAAAATAGCATACCTAAAGCGCTCAGCTCTGAAACATTTGACTGTCGTAAATCCTTTTTTATCTTTAAGAGAATAATGTATAAGGCAGCTATTTCTGGATTTTTTATAAGATTAAAATGAAGTAAATGAATTATATGCTCTCTAAAGATATTTTCGTCATCTCTCTCTCTCTCTCTCTCTCTCTCTCTCTCTCTCTCCTCTCTCTCAATTCTATTCTATCTGCAACAATTACATAGGTACCTTAATTGTTACTTTCCCTAGCTAGAGAAGGTATTGTATTCTAACCATAATTTAAATATGAGATTTCACTAGAAGCATATGTTTTGAGGTCCCCTAACCCGATAAAAGCATTTTTACACTCTCTACTTAGCACATGGGTAGTGAAGGTATTGTACTCCAACCAAAAATTCGATAACGAGATTTCGCAGGAAATGCACGTTTTGGCATCCCGGTATAAAAAATCAAGCATTTTTAGAAAAAGGCCTGTGTGTAAATGTGTATCTATGTGTGTGTTTGTGGGGTCACAACAACCCAAAAAGTTGGTACATTACCAAACTTGGTATTTAAGTTTAGTATCTTCCAGCGATGCGACACGAAGATTTTGAGAAAAATCCCCTAACCCAAACTACCCTTTACATGGAAAAAATTTCGAAAATTTTGTTTTTCTTAATAATGGCTCTAACAATTTTGTTAAAATACAGTATATTAAAGATACATGAAAAATAAAATGTATATATTGAATTTTCTGGAAATATCCTCTGAACAGCTCTTAATTCTTTATGAATTTTGCTGAATTTTGCATAACTGGTAAACCGTAACAGATAAAACTTACTACACAAAAGAATTAGATCTCATTAAAACCCACGCTTAATTTCATATATACTTTTTTGAGGAATTGACCATTTCTCAGTTTTAAAATGTTTAAAACTTTTCTCGTACAGAAATTTGTCAACTCTTGGTATTGCAAATAAATGGATTTCAATCACATAGCGACCATCTTTTAAAAGAGTTGATTATCGTCTTAGCCTACTGTGTTCCCTTATTTTCCTTCTACTTACAAGGAGGCAAGTAATAAAACCATTTTTTCCATCTTCATTAGCTTGAAGTAGAAAGAAGAATAAGCTTTTCAACAGCAATTTGTTTCAGAGATGTAGAGAAAGGCATGATAATGGACACATCAGATTTTTAGAAAAAGGTCTGTCTGTGTGAGACAGATATGTACCAAACTTGAAAATTATTGTGTAGTATCTTCCAAGGATGGGACGCGAAGAGCGAACCTCAATCGACCAGTTCTTGAAACATTAGACTATCGATTTAGCCTAGCCTTTCCCCTCATTATCCATTGAAGGAAGCATGTAATGAGAGAATTTAGGCTAATGTTAAATATGGTGTAGTTAGAGAGTCATCATCTGTAAGAATCGTTTGTTTACAGAATTGGTAGAGAAAGCCGTGTGAATGGAGCACATCAGATGCTTTATAGGTAGAGAGTATTATTTAGAATAATCTATATGCTTGTCATAGCATAATTTCTTAGAACCAATGTGGTTAAAACATTATGAATACAAGATTCAATTTTATAAGCCGCTTGAAGTACACATAAATCGATGAAATTAAGGTAACACTAGAGCACATTCATTTAGTCCAACTATAATTCCCTTTTCCGCTCTATTTTTTGTGACTAAATTGCTTATCATCGCATTTACAGCATGCTCTATTGACAAAGAGATAATTTGCTGATGGACTCCGCTTGCTGTTTCTGAGCACGTGATATAATTATACGAAGAAACAAGCAACAAGTTTTTACGAAGGGCTCAAATAAAAAGGGTAAGCGATTTAATTGGATCTGCTGAGGGTTGATATATCTAACTTCTTGTGGGAAACATATAAATAGCGATAATTTGAAGGTACCTTATAAATAAAGTGCTTTAGTCAATCATTACATCCTTTTCTTTGCATTATATCGTGAGCATTGCTAATGCCTTAATAGTTCGTTTTGA
The DNA here is from genome assembly GCA_030762935.1 of Hymenopus coronatus. NCBI lineage: Eukaryota > Metazoa > Arthropoda > Insecta > Mantodea > Hymenopodidae > Hymenopus > Hymenopus coronatus. Next base: position 10,290,169 of record CM060886.1, on the reverse strand, counting down.
TTGTGTATAAATTACATTTTATGATACAAAAAGTACAGCCAAAGAAAAAAAAAAGTGTCAACATTTTAAAAGAATACTGCAAAAGAGTGAAGCATACCTAGGCTTAAAATGTTTTTTAAGCAAACCCTGTTTTAGTATTAACTGCTTGTTTACCCCCTTCCACAAGTAGTGCCCAAATAGGGTTAAATAAAATGTAAATGGAAGCTCTTTAACTGCTGGGTTCTCAGCGTCCCATTCTAAATTGGGCGGAAAGACTCAGAGGCCTCTCTATCAGGCTTGAGGTTCTTTTAAATCTACGACATGGGACCAACGGCTTTACTTCCTTTCCGAAGAAAGCCTAGCTAAGGATTTTTACACCCGAAAAAATCCATCGTCCTCCGCCGTGTTGGAACCCGCGACCTTGGGTATATGCATGGTAACCATTACATCAAGGAGGAAGACCCAATCTCCACTGATGGGATAAAGCAAACCTTCTCAGCATATTCATAATGATTTCTGCAATGAGATTCAGCTATAGCCTGATAGATAAGGTTGGAACTGCTATTTCCTTCCGCTCTTCGGCGAGGCAACGGGGAAAATCGCCGAGGAACACATCGTCTTTAAGAGCACAGCGAAGTTACACTGCGTAGCCGCCAAGGTTAGCTTGGGCAAAATAGTGGGGTTGAATATGTTATGGCAAGTCTAAATTATCATTATTTAAAAAAAAAAAAAAAACCCATTTTGCTAATCGGCACACTGAGGCGTTTCTTTGAACGCAAGGTTAAGTTTTTAAATTGGTAATTCAATACCTATATATATAACAAATGTAAAATTATTCTAAGTAAAATGCTTACTTATTCTAAGTAATAGGTATTAGTAATGCTTTTAATAGCTACCTAGATTTTATGTTAATACATTGTGCAATTGTTCCAGTATTTCTTTGCAGTTTCCTTGAATATTTCTTCCTAGGGCTTTGATAAGCTTTATTTTTTTTCAAATAATGATTCCACAGTGAATCATGAACCATAATTTGCTGGGATTTGAACCACGGTACTCCTTGTCTCCATCCAGTTGTTCTAACCACTGAGCTACCACGGCAACATGCCGATACAACATTAAATTCCTCAACTTACTCACGTTTCCAGATAAACCACACAAGTGGATCTCAATGAAAGGGCTAACATCCCTTATTAACTTTATTTACTTAACTAAACCATTAAAAGAAAACATTTAAACCTAAATAAAAGTTCTGATGTGTTCCATTCACATGACTTTCTCTATATCTCTGCAACAAATTATTGTTAAAATGCTTAGACTTCTATTTACTTCAAGCTAATCGAGAAAAAAATAGCAGAACTAGTTTTATTACTTGCTTCCTTGTAAGTAGAAGCAAAATAAGGGAGTACCAAAGGTTAAAGTAATAGTCAAAAGCTGGTTGCTATGTTACTGTAGTTCCTTTGTTTGTATGGACACGAGTTCACAAATTCCTGTATGAGAAAAGTATGTATGTTAAAGGTGAAATCAAAAACAAAGGAATAACTAAAAAACAATCAACTCCACGAAAAATGTATGCAACATAAATTGTGTGTTTTAACGTGCTCTACATTTTATGTGCGACAAGTTTTTGTCCATTTCTTACGGTTTAGCAGTTATGCAAAATTCCGTAAAATTGATCCAGAATGAAGTAGTCTTCAGAGGCTATTACCAGAAAATTCAAAATATACATTTCATTTGTCAGGCAAATATCTTTAATATACGATATTTTAATCAAAATCGTTAGAGCCATTTTTTAGAAAATCAAAATTTTCGAAAAATTTCTATGCAAAGGGTAGTTGGGGGTGGGGGGATTTTTCTCAAAATCTTCATGTCGCATCCCTGGAAGATACTAAACTTAAATATCAAGTTTGGTATTTTACCGTCTTTTCGTTTTTGAGTTATCGTGTTCACAGGCACACGGACACTTTGACACACGGACCTTTTTCTGAAAATACTTTCTTTTGGATACAGGGGACCCTAAAACATATATTTCCGGTGAAATCTCGGTATCAAATTTTTTGGTGAAGTGCAATAACTTCTCTATACACTATGTACATAATACGTATAGAGAAAGTAAAAAATAAATAATTTAAAGATAAAGGTAAGAATTTCCTTCATGCTATGATATACCTACCTCAGTGGCAACTTACGATGTCATTAATTGCTTTTAAGATTCCGGGCTTCATGTTTTCAATCAACTATTAAGTCAATCACTGTGAAGTAATACCTTTCCAACCCGTGTCGTATATTACATTGCTCATGTGCAAGAAACACACACACTCTCTCTCTCTCTCTCTCTCTCTCTCTCTCTCTCTCTCTCTCAGACCTTTCCCTAAAAATGTTTGTTTTGTACTCAGAGGGCCCCAAACGATTCAATACCATGATTTTACCAGAACTATAGGTTTTGAAAACCTCTGGCTAAAAAAGAAAAGCATTTTCAGATAAATGTCCTTGTGTATGTGTGTGTGTGTGTGTGTGTGTGTGTGTGTGTCTGTAATAGCGATGCGATAAAGATTTTTAGGAAAATTCCCCCACCCCCAACTACCCTTAAATAGAACATTTCTCGAAAAGTTTAATTTTTTAAATTGATTGGAAGGGTTTGAATTAAAATAACCTATGTTTGAGAAAATGTTATGACAGATGAATTGTAAAGATGTCTTGAATTTTTTGCAAATACCATCTGAAGCTATTCATTCTGCACGACTTTTGTGCAACTGTTAAAAAGTATACGGGATAGAAAAAACCTCACTACACGAAAATGAGGATCTCGTTAAAACACACATTTTTTCAAGTAAACCATTAAGATATTCTTTATTATTGATTTGAATTTTAAAATACTTAAACGTTTTCGCAACCGGAAAGTCGTCATTTGTTTCATCTCTCTTTCTTTTTACTCCTGACCATGTAAAGAGAACGGAATTTTAGTTGTATCACATAGCGACCAGCTTTAAAACAGTTTATTTAGTCTGGTTTATTCCCTTATTCCCCTTCTACTTACAAGGACGTAAGTAATAAGAGAATTTCTGCAAATGTTTATCTCGATTAGCATGATGTAAATAAAAGAAAATATTTTGCAGGCATAGTTTGTTGGTCGAAAAGGTTGAGAAACTCATGTGAATTAGAACACATCAGATTATGTCTTTCACACTAACACATTTTTTTCTCTTACATTACATTTCCGTGTTACTGAAGGATAGTCGTGTACACAAAAGAAGAGGAAAGAAATCACAAATTATTTTTGGAAGTGTTAACACGGATGACAAACTTCATTTAATTAAAGAGACAAAGGATGAAGGGACATCGTAGCAACTGTATCACGACTGTGCAAGACATCACACTTGCCATATTTCAACAAACAAACACTTCTGGTAGAACAACACGATTTCTCAAGTACAATAGTACAAAGTGGTTTATGCACTGTCCTCGTCAAACTGTAAGAGCCAGGCGACAGAGTGGTGTAAAGCACTCACTCAAAACCAAGGGACCAGCGAAACTATCTAGCAGACCATTCCAATAATAGAATGTCTTATTACTTTTTCTACACGCACTATGTACATAGAGTATAGAGAAGGTATTGCACTCCACCCAAATTTCGATACCGAGATTTCACCAGAAAAATATGTTTTAGGGTCTCCTGTATCCAAAAAAAAAAAAAAAAAGCATATTCAGAAAAAGGTCCACGTGTGGTGTGTGTGTGAACACGATAACTCAAAAACGAAAAGTCGGTAAAATACCAAACTTGGTATTTAAGTTCAGCATCTTCCAGTGATGCGACACGAAGATTTACAGAAACGTCCTCCCACCTCAAACTAACTGGAACTTTTTTCGAAAATTTTGAAATTCCCAAAATTGGCTCTAACGATTTGGATTAAAATATCGTATAATAAAGATATTATACCTGACAAATAAAATGTATATCTTGAATTATCTGGGAATAGCCTCTGAAGGTACTTTATTCTGGATCAATTTTACGGAATTTCGTATAACTGCTAAACCGTAACAGATAGACAAAAGCTTACCACAAAAAAATTGTAGAGCGCATTTAAACACACAATTTATGTTATATACATTTTTTTCGTGGAGTTGATCGCTTATGAAATATCGCTTGTTTTTTGGTTTCAGCTTTAAAAAACGTATACTTTTCTCATACAGGAATTGGTCAACTCCTACCTATGCAAACAAAGGAACTTCAGTCACATAAAAACCAGCTTTTGACTGTCATTTTAATCTATAGTACTCACTTATTTCGCTTCTACTTACAAGGAAGCAAGTAATAAGACTATTTCTGCTGGGTTTTTTTTCTCGATTAGAATGAAGTAAATAGAAGCTTAAGCTTATTAACAATGATATGTTGCAGAGATGTAGAGAAAGGCATGTGAATGGAACACATCAATTTTTTTTCATAGTAACATGTTGAAAAACTAGTCAAATATACCAGTGAGTATATTTGTAGAAAGAAGGAGAATTACAGCCGAGAAAGATGTACTCAATATGCCAATGTAAATGTGCTATTTGGATTAATACATCTTTCAGGTGTTTTGGAAGTCCTACAGAAGTTTAAATCAAGGATAGCATAGGAGCGGGTTTTTTCTCAGCAGCACCGCAACATAGAAGAATTAGACTCTTTTGACAGTAGTTCATCTTGATCCATCTCGAACAGAAACGAGAGAAATCACCCGCATAGACTGGCCCTCATAAGAGAGTCCTCCAACATATACCTGTAAGAATAACTACTCTATCGGTGAACCTGACACCATTGAGAAATGCTTGAGTCCTTTAGAGTCGCTGCAGCTTTCGTGTGCTTATGAAATCGAACCCAGTGAAGTGTGGATAAAGAGATTTGTCCTGTTGATGCTATAGTATATTGCATACTAAGAACTGTAGGTTATACTTATCGGGTCAAGAATGCACATTGGGAATACGAGACCCTCAGGGCCGAGTTTTCCCAAGCATTCGAGATCTGATAAGTAACTTATAGTTCGCGGTCAGACAGTTACATTTTGAAATACTTGAAAAAAGAACTGTAAAGAAAAACAGTAAAATATCAAAATTGTTTTTCAATATTTTATTGAACATTAATAAAATATGAATTATGGATTGAACAAATGAAAGGCTACATCTAAATTATATGGACAGAGCCTTCTTATACACTTTGTTTGTAGATTCTTTACTTGAAGTCTTACATGTCTTGAGTGTTACGTCATTTCCTAATTGTACTGTAAGTATTAATGGCCCCCCAAACTCTTACTATAACTGTTGGCATGGCAATTAACAAATGAATTGTAAATTTAGCTTTCTTTACCAAATATGTGTTCAGAATAATTAAACATACATATCAAGTATTTCAAAAGGACTACTTTATGCCTCAAAAACGAGGTGCGTTATGTATATAAAAGAGCACTCTTCATCAAATAGTTCAACCGTTAGTAAGCTTGTATGACTTGGGTTTAAGAGAATTTTTTGATACCCAAAACTTGATAAATTTTGATAAATTTAAGAGAACTAACTTATTGTATCTTGTGTATCAGATTTTAGATTTTTGTTTATCTCAATTTTAAAAGACTTAAATATAATTATTCTCAAGAAATCACAAAGATAATTACAAGTATTGATAATAAGACTATTAAATTACTGTGTAAAACAGATGGAAACATTACAACTGACAATTGACTCACCTCAGTACCGCTAGCAACACAATCAGTCACTGTTCTTTCCACACTCAGGAAAAAACAGAAAGCAAATTCCAGTGGTTTTCACCGAAGGCAAAAATCATAGAGAATGCAGGAGTATGTTTTGTTAATATGAAACTGTAGTCATGCGTATTTTCCTGACACCATAGATGAATCTTCTGAAGAACAAAAAATGCTAGAGATGCTCACTTCCCCTAACCTTACTAAGGGAGGTATTGATACAGGGGGTGAGATGAAAATAGCATATTCCTGATCAAGGAAGACGATTAGTTGATAGGTTATCAGTTATACTATTTTCCAGGCTAATACACAATGCCCAGAAGACAATTGTTAAGATTTAGGCAAACCAAGTTTGTCTAGATCAATGAAGGCCAGATTAGTGTGCAAAATGTTCCCCACGACCGCAAGAGCCAACATTTCCGCGTTTCACACGAATACATCAAGAGCCACTAAACCAATTTCAGAATCTGAGTGATGTTCCTTTTGCATTAGAAAGACGAAATAGTCATGAAATATATGTAAGTTTTTGTGTGGCGTACACGCACACAGAAACAAACAAACAACGACAACTTACTATGCTGAAGAAATGAGAATATGAGAAACTATGTATTTGTCTAATATGTCTACTAAAGAATGATTTGGTTATTTACGGGTATATTTATTAACAACTATATAATTGTATATGCCTTACCACTTTAATATGGCTACTATGCGTTTTCTGCATTTTATATTTTAATGTTATATTTCTTCCTGTTTACATGCATTAATGCCACTTTATACTGACATATAATATAAAAATTGAAATGTAAAACAAAACTAGTAACACTGGATTCTGAAAGTATAAGAAATAAATGTAAACGTCTGATGTGGAGCATAATTCACACATGACAAAGTGAATTATAAAAATGTAGGGGTTCTTTTCTAAAAGTCTTTTTTAACCATTGCCCATACAAATATCCCCACAATGAGGAGCTAAAGATTGTTATTAGGTGCTAAATATTGCTACGAAGAACTGAAACCCAAAATTCATTTTGTCCCAGAAGTTTCCTTGAAATCTTTAGGTCCATGTAAGTTTTCGGTTAACTAGAACTAAGGAAAACCAAATCTCATTTATGATGTTCCTTTCCATGTTGAAAAAGCTGCTATATCATCAATGGCGTGAGATTAATAGTCGCAATTATAGGTTCGTGACGATGATTCTAGTCCCCTTTTTTGCAAAGCCAAGCTAGCAGCAGTGTAATCTCATCTTTTTTTCAACCACAGTGTACACAGTTCAGGTTTCTTTAAAAGCAATTCACAGGAAATTCTAGGATAGAAGTGTTTGTAATCATATTAGAGGTTTATACTTTCCAATTTCGCAACTTCCAAACAAAGTTCTGCCCCAGAAAGGATTATTTCGCCAAGTAGTTCTACCTCTTCCTATCAATTTTAAAAGTAACCGCTAAAAACGTTTGGGAAGGCAACAAGGTGAATTAAATCCAAACACCTGAAAGTATTACGCTCTTACATGTTATAATATCTTCGTAATAAGCTGCCAAGGCCTTTCTATTATGCTTTTTGTAATAAAGTAACAATATAATATTTAGGTTGCTGAAGTAGAAAGGCTGTCATAAATCCTGAAAAATTTTAACGTCCCTTTGACTGGTAGGTCATATCGGAGAATAAATCCAATATGTGAAATTATGCTCAAATAAACCCGGATCCTTATATAACTTGAAGATGGTGCATAGGGTTACTTGACATTCGATTAGTCAAGATAAGCGCAAACTCCTGAGAGAGAGAGAGGGGGGGAGAGAGGGGGGAGAGAGAGAGACAAACTTTATCTAAGTGAGATTCGAACTTGGGACCTGAAATGTTTTTTAGGTTATTGGTCAAAGTGTCCATGTACATTACGAAAACATATCTACATATTTTAAAATATATCAAGCGAGACGGCAGTAAAGTGTAGGCTCGCATTCGGGAGATCAATTTGGTTCCTGTGGATCGTCCACTCCAGGCTAGTGACTTCTGCGCGTCTCTATTGTGCAGGTTCTACAGATCATAGCTTTCCTCCTGGGTGCGGAGGGCACTTATATCTCAGTAGTACTGTTGTCTAATCTAATCTAAGTTAATCTGCTCTGAAATAATGTGTAGAAACACCAATAAATCTCACCCTCTGATCCTACTCAGAATGTAGACTGAATCAGGAATATCGAAGACATCTCTTGACACTAGCTTAGGATAGGATAGCTTGGTGCTTTTGAAGTAGGAGAGAGGGCCTGCTGATGTTACCCATTAGAGTGGAACAAAATGGTAGAAAACCCGAGTTTCATATCTAAGGAAATCTAGGAGTTTAATCAATAATGAGTCATTCAACCACACCTGTTAAGAATAACCAGATCGTTTTATGCCTTACTTTTTACTTTCTCTATATGTACATAGTGTATAGAGAAGGTATTGTAACGCACCCAAAAATTCGATACCAAGATTTCACCGCAAATACACGTTTTGAGGCACCTTGAATCCAAAAACAAGCAATTTTAGAAAAATGTCCATGTGTGTCTGTTTGTCTGTGTGTGTGTGTGTGTGTGTGTGTGTGTGTGTGTGTGTCTGTGTCTGTGGATAGCATAGCTCTAAAACGATAAGAGCGTTAAATACCAAACTTTGTATTTAACTTTGGTATCATGCAAGGTTGCCACATGAAGATTTTCAAGAAACTCCCCTCACCCCCAGCTACATGCAACTTTTTGAAAATTTTGATTTTCTCAAAAATGGCTCTAACGATTTTGATTAAAATGTCATATATTAAAGATATTTACCTGACAAATAATATGAATATCTTGAATTTTCTGGAAAGAGCCTCTGAGGACATATTTATTCTGGATGAATTTCACGGAATTTTGCATAACTGCTAAACCGTAAGATAGACAAAAACTTATCACACAAAAAATGTAGAGCACATTAAAATACGCAGTTTATTATATCGCTTTTTTTCGTAGAGTTGATCGTTTTTGAGACGTTTCTCTTTTTGGCTTCAGCTTTAAAAAACTTTGCTTTTCTTATACAGGAATTTGTCAACTCGTGTCCAAACATACAAAGGAACTTCAGCCGCATAGCACCAGCTTTTGACTATCACTTTAACCTATGATACTCCCTTATTTCGCTTCTAATTATAAGGAAGCAAGTAATAGGACTATTTCTGCTAATTGTTTCTTGATTAGTATGAAGTAAATACAAGAATATCCTTTTTAACATAATTTGTTACAGAGATGTAGAGAAAGTCATGTGAATGGATCACATCAGTTTATTTATTTATGTCTCCCCTGCCACAGTGGAAAAGGGCAGTGCATCACAAGAACATATTTTTTCTTCAAGTCAGTGTTATAGGCAGTAGCGGCCGCTATATAAGAGGACAAGAACACGGAAATGCTCACTTTTGACATCTGGGATACTTTTCTCTGAATGTTATTAAACGTAAGGCATAGACGTTAATTTAATTTTTCCGCAGTACCGTTTGATCAAGATCGGTGGCACATCACCCTGATGCTCTACGCCTGCGAAGAGTGGGGCATGGCAGCAGACTCCTGGCTTCTCTGGTTACAGCGGGTACAGAATAGAGGACTCCGGTCCATATCTGTATGTCGACGTTTGCCTTTGAGGCTACTGTTTCCCTGTGAAGCTTCGGCCCTCCCACATGTGGAAGATGTTATTAGGCGCCGGACTCAGACATTTTACACCAGATTGGGCGAACATGAGAACGCACTTGTCAGATCGCTGGGTGAGTACTTACCCACTGAACACCGAAAGAGGCAGTTTCGGGTTCCCTGCATGGCTTGCGGGCACCCCCGGTAACAACGGCTTCAAACCAGAGAAATAGCTGAACCAAGTACTCCCCCGCTCCCATTGGGAGCGGTCTATCAAAATTAAACAAACATAAACAATTTTCAAAATTAAACACCAACGGAGCAGAGGAAAGGATTGCTACTCCTGAAAAATGCTACCGCTCGAGGAGCCTATTTATCGCTACCTCCTTAACACCATCACTCGAAACCTCAAAAATAAGACCTTAACCTTCATCTCATTCCTGAGGTTAAAGCCTTACCAGGGTAGGTACACAGCAACAACACCTAGGCTCACCATGAGCCTACCAGACTCGCACGCACGCACGGTAGCACATCTTGACTTGTGCTCCTTGCAAGGAGTTTTAACGCATGCGCGAATGACGTAATTGCCTTATGGGTCTTGGTCGCTCGGCACCACAACACTGTACACCCTGATATCTAGTGGCCTCAATGCTAAGGTTTCGTTCTGTCTAAAGCTCCTAGGACATGTTACGTTTAAAAATTCTGCTTGTTCCGGTAACTTGGATAACGTACTCACTAGCGCTGAAGGCCTCAAATAAAGAAATCTTCTTTGGTTGACAACACTGCAGCGTGAGTGATCTCAACCTTGCCTCGCTACTAGTGAAGGGACAAACATAACACAACTATTTGAAACTGTTTCACCACTAAAACTGTTTCATAAAACACTTCTGGAAATTGCGTGTTGTGTTGTTCTTTCATGTGTCGGTTTCCAGCAACAGATTCATGCAACAATAACAGCCTGGATAGTTGTTTCACTTATCGCAACAGTTACTCTGAGCGGTTGTTGTGTTGTTCTTTCATGTGTCGGCTTCCAGCAACAGATTCATGCAACAATAACAGCCTGGATAGTTGTTTCACTTGTGCAACAGTTACTATGTGCAGTTGTTGTGTTGTTCTTTCATGTGTCGGTTTCCAGCAACAGATTCATGCAACAATAACAGCCTGGATAGTTGTTTCACTTATCGCAACAGTCACTATGTGCGGTTGTTGTGTTGTTCTTTCATATGTCGGTTTCCAGCAACAGATTCATGCAACAATAACAGCCTGGATAGTTGTTTCACTTATCGCAACAGTTACTCTGTGCGGTTGTTGTGTTGTTCTTTCATGTGTCGGTTTCCAGCAACAGATTCATGCAACAATAACAGCCTGGATAGTTGTTTCATTATTGCAACAGTTACTATGTGCGGTTGTTGTGTTGTTCTTTCATGTATCGGTTTCCAGCAACATATTCTTGCAACAATAACAGCCTGGATAGTTGTTTCACTTTTGCAACAGTTACTCTGTGCGGTTGTTGTGTTGTTCTTTCATGTATCGGTTTCCAGCAACAGATTCTTGCAACAATAACAGCCTGGATAGTTGTTTCACTTATCGCAACAGTTACTCTGTGCGGTTGTTGTGTTGTTCTTTCATGTATCGGTTTCCAGCAACAGATTCTTGCAACAATAACAGCCTGGATAGTTGTTTCACTTATCGCAACAGTTACTCTGTGCGGTTGTTGTGTTGTTCTTTCATGTATCGGTTTCCAGCAACAGATTCTTGCAACAATAACAGCCTGGATAGTTGTTTCACTTTTGCAACAGTTACTCTGTGCGGTTGTTGTGTTGTTCTTTCATGTATCGGTTTCCAGCAACAGATTCTTGCAACAATAACAGCCTGGATAGTTGTTTCACTTATCGCAACAGTTACTCTGTGCGGTTGTTGTGTTGTACTTTCATGTATCGGTTTCCAGCAACAGATTCATGCAACAGTAACAGCCTGGATATCGCAACAGTTACTATGTGCGGTTGTTGTGTTGTTCTTTCATGTATCGGTTTCCAGCAACAGATTCATGCAACAATAACAGCCTGGATATCGCAACAGTTACTATGTGCGGTTGTTGTGTTGTTCTTTCATGTATCGGTTTCCAGCAACAGATTCTTGCAACAATAACAGCCTGGATAGTTGTTTCACTTATCGCAACAGTTACTCTGTGCAGTTGTTGTGTTGTTCTTTCATGTATCGGTTTCCAGCAACAGATTCATGCAACAATAACAGCCTGGATATCGCAACAGTTACTATGTGCGGTTGTTGTGTTCCACTGCGTAAATATGTTGTCATTGCTTACCGCCTTTGTAGCCTGTACCGCGCGGCCTGATATTAGCCGCGAAATTCAAATGTAAGGCACCTTTGTAGCCTGTAGCGCGCGGCCTGATATTAGCCGCGAAATTCAAATGTAGTAATCAAACTCATTCCCTATCGTTAACGCGCAACAATGCTTTGCCTCCGTATTTTGACACTTTCCTCTTCAGTGTACCAAGTGAATGAATGCATTTGGCGCATTGTGATTTTATCGTTGGTCTGTATTTATCTTTATAGTATTTGGTAGTACACAACACGTCTGCAACAGTTTAGAGAATTTCTGTTGCGGGAAACTGTTGTTTCGAAAGTATTTCGTGGTTGCAACAGAAACAGATTTGACTGCTTCGCAAAAAGAACAACTTTTCCCACCACTACTCGCTACTAGCATCCAAGGAAAGTTGACAGTTTAGCACATCAGAATTGTGCACAGTTGAAACCATCTCATACGCTGTTTAAACAGGAGCATCTGGCAACCTTGCTTCTTAAGCGTTAATCCTGCCATCTAGTAACCTTGGCAGTAAATAACATACATGAGAGAGGAATCATATGTTTCATATGGTATATTCTTAACTACAATTTAGTTTACTTCGCTCTTACCTTAAACCCTGTAATTAATAATGTATATCTTGTACACAATATCAGAGCTAGGAAGTTCGTACCGTTCCTTACATTGTTTGCGACCGACCACCTCGCCTCATCAGAACAAGTCATTGATAAGAATGGAGGGGGGAGACTGAAAAAACCTTTTATCAATTAAAAAGTACTTTCTCTAGAGAACAAAAATGACTTATGAGATATTCATATAGGCACACCTGTTTACATAATTAATTATGTAAAACATACAAATTATTACATGTATAAGGGTGAGTCTAACTGAGTTCTATATGTGTACATTATGAAAACACCCTAGCAATCATAATACACATTGAAATATTTACTGATCGAATATTAAATAATATCCAAATAATAAAATTAATTTCTTAAATATCTTCAAATTCTTACTAGGTAAACGAAAGCAGGAATTAAACTAACTCTTGACTCATCTGTGGCTGTATTACTAAAAGCTATAAAACTGTATTACTTCTGAAGCCTTTCAAATGAAAACCTCATTCAACGTTCCGACAAACAAAATTTATAATGCGTAAACATTGATTCCACTTCGCATGATGTGATCGGTGCATATTTGAAATATTTTATCAATTTTGTATCACTATCACCAAGCAAATAGCATTTGTTGGGATCTAAAAGTGCAGCTTGTATGCGATACATCACACTGAACCCTGCATGCATTTCAATTACACTTTTCAGTTTCATCTTTATTTCAGGTAGAATGGTCGTGGAGTAGAAGATCTGTTTCGGCTGTTCTTCCAGATTCAGTTCAACCCCATACCTCTGAACTGTAATAGTGTGATAGTTGTGGGTGACTTTCTGAACAAATTTGCAATCAATAATATGTTTCTGTGAAGCTGTTCTTTTGCTAGACGTTTGACAGTTTGTTTTGTAGAAGTGCCATCAGTTTCTAAATAAGTACATGAATAAGTACACTGCTGTAAAACTTACTATGGTTGTAAGATAAATTAATTTTGCTCACATTTGAGCAGTACAAGATATTTTTCGAACGTCTTCCTACTAACGTAGTTCTGTATTGTACAGTGATATCTGTTTTGCAGTTATGGGTTGCACTCTACGTTGACCTTTGTCGGTAAAATACCAAACTTGGTATTTAAGTTAAGTATCTTCTAAAGATGTGACACGAAGATTTTGATAAAAGTTCCCGCACCCCCAACTACCCTTTACATGGAACTTTTTCAAAAATTTTGATTTTCTCAAAAGTGGCTCTAACGATTTTGATTAAAATATCGTATTATATATACACACATAATGTGTGTATGTATGTATGTATGTATGTATGTATGTATGTATGTATGTATGTATGTATGTATGTATGTATGTATGTATGTATGTATGTGTGTATATATAATATATAATATGTATATATGTATATGTATATATAATACGATATTTTAATCAAAATCGTTAGAGCCACTTTTGAGAAAATCAAAATTTTTGAAAAATATATATATATATGTATATACATATGTATATACATGACAAATGAATTTTCTGGGAATAGCCTCTGAAGACTACTTTATTCTCGATGAATCTTACGGAATTTTGCATAGCTGGTAAACCATAAGAGATAGACAAAAGCTGACAACAGAAAATGTAGAGCGCACTAAAACCCACAATTTATGTTATACACGTTTTTTCCGCGGAGTTGATCGTTTCTTAGATGTTCCTTGTTATTTGTTTTAGCTTTAAAATACTTATGGATTCTTTTCTCACACAGGAATTTGTCAACTCCTGTCCATACAAACAAAGGAAATTCAGTCACATTGCAACCAGCTTTTGACTATCACTTTAACCTAAGGTACTCCCTTATTTCTCTCCTACTTACAAGGAAGCGGGTAATTAGACAGTTGCTGAATATTTTTTCTCAATTAACATGAAGTAAATAGAAGCACAAGCTTTTTAATAATAATTCGTGGCAGATACGTAGAGAAAGTCAAGTGAATGGAACACATAAGATATTTTCTTTAGGCTAAGAAGCATTATTCATCCTTTTACTTGCAAGTGTTGTTTTCGCCAAATGTAAAATTTAAAAAAGAAAATAAAGAATAGTTGACAACCTCTGTTTTATCTACCCTTAATCATTAGGGTGTTGACTGTACCTAGCAAATACCCTCGCTTTTCTCGTTAGTGTTTTGTTTGTGACCAATAAACTCAGATGGAATAGCAACAAGTCATATTTGCGAGGAAATGTATGCTGCTTTGTCATGTCGGTGCAGTTCTCTTATTTATTACGTTTCGGTCTTATCTCTAAATCTGAGGATCAAGAAGTAAATGTAAGCTTTTAACCACACTTGTTTGACCTTGTTCCAAGATGTGTGCTGCTCCAACACACACGCTTTCATTATTATTTGAACATTTCAAAGCATTTCATACCAAATATGTTCTGATTCCATATTTTATGTTAATGAGCGGGTCAATAAAACCTTTGACGCTATGATTGCAACAATGAAAATGCTATTTTCTTGTTTTCAATCAACTTGGAGACTGCCTTCGTGGTCAAATGGTCAGCCAGAGTACTTCTCACCCGGAGGTCCCGGGCTATATTTCCGGCAGGGGCGGGGAATTTTTCTTTATTCCAGAAATATTCCCTATCCCCACTGAGTCTGGCAATGTGATTTGGGGAACGAAGGCGCATGTGCTAAAGATATACAGTTTTGAACCTTAAGTTAATAACCTACAGGTAATATAATTTTATGATTATTAATAAGTGCATTAGATCTCATTTTTACTTTCTCTACACGTACTGTGTACATAGTGTATACAGAAGCTATTGCAATGCACCCAAAAATTCGATACCGAGATTTCACCGGAAATATATGTTTTTACGGTGCCCTGTATCAAAAAAAAAAAAAAAAGCATTTTCAGAAAAAGTTCCGTGTGTGTGTGTCCATGTGTCCGTGTGTCAGTGAATATATAAGTAAAAAAAGAAAAGTCGGTAAAATACCAATGGCTTTAACGATTTTGATTAAAATATCGTATATTAAAGATCTTTTTACCTGACAAATAATTACTATATCTTGAATGTTCTGGGAAAAGCCTCTGAAGACTACTTTATTCTGGATGAATTTTACAGAATTATGCTTAACTGCTAAAACGTAAGAGATGGAGGAAAAAAAAAACCAAAAAATACCCTTACAACACAAAAAAGTTAGAGCACGTTAAAACACACAATTTATGTTATATACATTGTTTTCGTGTAGTTGATCGTTTTTGAGATATTCCTTGTTTTTGGTTTCAGCTTTAAAAAATATACATTTCTCATACAGGAATTTGTCAACGCCTGGCATACAAACAAAGGAACTTCAGTCACAGAGCAACCAACTTTTGATTATCACTTTAACCTATGGTACTCCCTTATTTCGCTTCTAATTATAAGAAAGCAAGTAATAAAACAATTCCTGCTAATCGTTTTTCACAATTAGCATGAAGTAAATAGAAGCATAAGCTTTTTAACAATAACTTGTTTCAGAGATGTAGAGAAAGTCATGTCTTAATTGTAAATAAGTTATATAGTTGTAGTAAAACTTACTGCACGAAAATGTAGATATCTTTAGGTACACATATATTGCCGGCTTAACTATTTAACTTAATATATTGTCGACTTAACCATTTAGTATAATATATTGTCGATTTAATCATTTAATATAATATATAGATGAGTTAAAAATTTAACTCAATATACTGTCGAGTTAACTGTTTAATATAATATACGGTCGAGTTAACTATTTAATATAATATACTGTCGAGTTAACTATTTAATATAATATATTGTCGAATTAACTATTTAATATAATATACTGTCGAATTAACTATTTAATATAATATATTGTCGAGTTAACTATTTAATATAATATACTGTCGACTTAACTGTTTAATATAATATATTGTCGAGTTAACTATTTAATATAATATATTGTCGAGTTAAATATTTAATATAATTTATTGTCGAGTTAACTATTTAATATAATATATTGTCGAGTTATATATTTAATATAATATATTGTCGAGTTAACTATTTAATATAATATATTGTCGAGTTAAATATTTAATATAATTTATTGTCGAGTTAACTATTTAATATAATATACTGTCCAGTTAAATATTTAATATAATATATTGTCCAGTTAAATATTTAATATAATTTATTGTCGAGTTAACTATTTAATATAATATATTGTCGAGTTAACTATTTAATATAATATATTGTCCAGTTAAATATTTAATATAATTTATTGTCGAGTTAACTATTTAATATAATATACTGTCCAGTTAACTATTTAATATAATATACTGTCCAGTTAACTATTTAATATAATATATTGTCGAGTTAACTGTTTAATATAATATACTGTCCAGTTAACTATTTAATATAATATATTGTCGAGTTAACTGTTTAATATAATATACTGTCCAGTTAACTATTTAATATAATATATTGTCGAGTTAACTGTTTAATATAATATACTGTCCAGTTAACTATTTAATATAATATATTGTCGAGTTAACTGTTTAATATAATATACTGTCCAGTTAACTATTTAATATAATATATTGTCGAGTTAACTGTTTAATATAATATACTGTCCAGTTAACTATTTAATATAATATACTGTCCAGTTAACTATTTAATATAATATACTGTCCAGTTAACTATTTAATATAATATACTGTCCAGTTAACTATTTAATATAATATATTGTCGAGTTAACTGTTTAATATAATATATTGTCCAGTTAACTATTTAATATAATATACTGTCGAGTTAACTGTTTAATATAACATGTTGTCGAGTTAACTATTTAATATAATATACTGTCGAGTTAACTATTTAATATAATATACTGTCGAGTTAACTATTTAATATAATATACTGTCGAGTTAACTGTTTAATATAATATACGGTCAAGTTAACTATTTAATATAATATACTGTCGAGTTAACTATTTAATATAATATACTGTCGAGTTAACTATTTAATATAATATAGGGTTGAGTTCACTGTTTAATATAATATACTGTCGAGTTAACTATTTAATATAATATACTGTCGAGTTAACTGTTTAATATAATATACTGTCCAGTTAACTATTTAATATAATATACTGTCGAGTTAACTATTTAATATAATATACTGTCCAGTTAACTATTTAATATAATATACTGTCGAGTTAACTATTTAATATAATATATTGTCCAGTTAACTATTTAATCTAATATACTGTCGAGTTAACTATTTAATATAATATACTGTCCAGTTAACTATTTAATATTATATACTGTCGAGTTAACTATTTAATATAATATACTGTCGAGTTAACTGTTTAATATAATATAGGGTTGAGTTCATTGTTTAATATAATATATTGTCGAGTTAACTATTTAATATAATATACTATCGAGTTAACTGTTTAATATAATATATTGTCGAGTTAACTATTTAGTATAATATATTCTAGATTTAACTATTTAATAGAATATACTGTCGAGTTAACTATTTAATATAATATATTGTCGAGTTAACTATTTAATAGAATATATTGTCGAGTTAACTATTTAATATAATATACTGTGGTGTTAACTATTTAATATAATATACTGTCGAGTTAACTATTTAGTATAATATACTGTCGAGTTAACTATTTAATATAATATATTGTCGAGTTAACTATTTAATATAATATTCTGTCGAGTTAACTACTTAATATAATATACTGTGGAGTTAACTTTTTAATATAATATATTGTCGAGTTAAATATTTAATATAATATATTGTCGAGTTAACTATTTAATATAATATTCTGTCGAGTTAGCTATTTTCGAGATGTTTCCTTTTGTTGGTTTTAATTTTAAAATACTTACATTTTTCTCAGTAAACCGATATTTGTTTTTATTCCTCGTAGTCATGCGTAGAGCACGACTTTCAACGCCCTGACACAGCAATAGTCGGTCACAAAATGTGTAAATGTGAATTATCTGTAGTAACAAGAAGTTTCTTTTCTTAATCGGTTCATCTTCCCCATATTTAGGACTTACACCGGCCCCCTAAGACTTACACACGAAACCTAGGGGTAGAAGCCTGTCGGGAATCCAACCACAGAATGGAGAACCTGTTACAAGGGGTCGGCCCGTAAATGCAAGCGGAATGGAGTCGATCCCAAGCGACCGCATGTGAGATTTGTGGTGGACAAAACGGCGCTGGGGCGGGTTTTCTCCGGGTACTCCGGTTTCCCCCGCCATCGCATTCCACCGGTGCTCCATCGTCATTCATGTATCATCAGTGTCACCGCCTGCGGTGCCATTAGTAGTTAAAGCGGGCGTTAAACACTACCAAAAAAAAAAAAAAAAATGTTCGGAAAGGTGATGATGGAATGAGTGGCGGGGGAGCCAGAGAGAAAGCCCGCCCAGACTCGCTTCGTCCACCACAGAGTCCACGCACAGGCGCTTGGAAACGAACCCAGGCCCGGTCTAACCACTCGGCCACCGTTACAAGGAGTAAGTAGAATAATAAGCGTTTGTAGAAGAGTGAATAGCAAGTTATGTGAATGCTATGCATCACATTTGTTGGTTTAAATATCAGTAAAAAGACTTCCAACCCAAATTTCATAAGATCTAAATCTAAACTCTATTGTGTAGAATATTTTGAACGGTTATATAGGGGAGAAAGGACTTTTTAAAAATGAAATTTAAAAAGGAATGTAATTCTAATTGCAAGTGTTTAAAATGCGTGTATGAATGATTAAATCAGTGTAATGACGTCAGAAGCCATGTGAGGTATGGAACAGGAAGGACCCTGCCTGAGTCATCTGTCACGGAGAGCGATGCTCGACTGTTTGTGCGAAGGGGATGCTAACTTTAATTCAATTCGTGGAGCAGACTCCGTACACTCTGTGATTGCAGTTTGGAAGGGGATGATGCATGGTTCTATAAGCAATGACAAATAGCGCTTGTCCCACACAGAAATAAACGATGTCATTTTAAAACGCGCACTGCATCATCGGTGTTCCAGTGCACGCGTACCCATAACTCAGAGAGGATAGCTGCGTCAGCGGGTTCTGCACTGGGATTGGTTACATCTGTAATGTTGGTAACGCAATCACTCGGACCATCGCCATTATTAATGGAATATGGCGAAATAGTTCATGGAGGGTGACGCACAACAGCCACGTAAATGAACCCACTCTAAAATATTTATTAAAATGGTTCACGCTGGTGCAGCTTGGAGCTATGCTCATCTCTTCTGCATTAAAATAAATGTAAAAAGAGAAAGGAATGAAAAGTAAGAAAATAGTGATGTACTAAGATAAAACAGCATCACTATTTTACAGTAAAAACAGCATATGAATAATGAGCATATTTAAAAATCTAATATCGTCAAAAGAAAATCTAGCCCAAAATATCTAATGTTGGTTCAAATCTAATACGAAAGCAAAAAGATAATAAAGATAACTAAAATAGAACTTTCGACACAAATTCCTCTTCAATATTAGCAAAAGCAACAATGAAAAAATGTATGTAGATGGAACGCAGAGAGAGAGAGAGAGAGAGAGAGAGAGAGCGAGAGAGAGGGAGAGAGTAATGTATGGGTGGATGCATTAAAAAAACTCCTTATTCAATACTATGTACTATTTCATTGCTATAATTCAAGTATCCTCTTCATTACATATTTACAAATTTCATAGTAGGTATAGCAAAATATAGTAGGCTAATACGATGGTTATACTTTTTTAAAAAATCTGTTGTGTTCCATTCACATGAATTTCTCTACATCTCTGTAACAAATTTTTGGGAAAAAGCTTATGCTTCTTTTCACTTCTTGTTAATTGAGAAAAATTAGCAGAAATAGTCTTATTACTTGCTTCCTTGTAAGTAGAAGCGAAATAAGGGAGTACCAGAGGTTAAAGTGATAATCAAAACCTGGTTGCTATGTGACAGAAGTTCCTTTGCTTGTATGGACAGGAGGTGACAAATTCCTGTATGAGAAAAGTACGTTTTTCAGAGCTGAAACTAAAAAAGAATATCAAAATTTTCAAAATTTTATCCATGTATACAGTAGTTTGAGGTGGGGGTATTTTCTTGTAAATCTTCGTGTCGCATCCTTGGAAGATAGCAAACTTAAATACCAAGTTTGGGCTTTAACGGTCTTTTCGTTTATGATCTATACTGCCCACAGGCACACAGACACACACACATACACACAGACAGACAGACACTCACACACACGGACATGTTTCCAAAAAAAAATGTTTTTTCATTCAGGGAGTTCCAAAACATATATTTCCGATGAAATCTCGATATCGAATTTTTGGGTACAATGCAATCAATACCTTCTCTATACACTATGTACATAGTTCGTATAGAGAAAGTAAAAACCTAATATTGTCAAAAGAAAATCTAGCACAAAAGATGTAATGTTGGCTCAAATCTAACATGAAACAAATGTATAATAAAGATAATATAAATATATAAATTTCGAAACAATAACAAAATGTATGCAGATTGAGCCAGAGAGAGAGAGAGAGAGAGAGAGAGAGGGGAGAGAGAGTTTTTTTTACACGTACTATGTACATAGTGTATAGAAAATGTGTTGTAATGCACCAACAATTCGATACCGAGATTTCACCGGGAATACATGTTTTGGGTCCCCCTGAATCCAAAAAAAAGCATTTTTAGAAACAGTTTCTTGTGTGTGTGCGTGTGTGTATGTGTGTGTGTCTGTGTCTGTATGTCTGGTTATCTGTGGACAGCATAGCTCAAAAACGAAAAGACCGTTGAATATCAAACTTGGTATTTAAGTTTAGTATCTTCCAAGGATGCGACACGAAGATTTTAAAGAAAATCCCCCCAATCCCAACTACCCTTTACATGGGACATTTTTTGAAAATTTTGATTTTTTTAAAAACGGCTCTAACAATTTTGATTAAAATATCGTATATTAAAGATATTTACCTGACAAATAAAATGTATATCTTGAATTTTCTGGGAATAGCCGCTGAAGACTACTTTATTCTTGAGGAATGTTGCATAACTGCTAAACCCTAAGAGATAGACAAAAACTTACCACACAAAAAATGTAAAGCACATTACAGCACACAGTTTATGTTAAATACATTTTTTTCGTGTAGTTGATCGTTTTTGAGATATTGCTTGTTTTTGTTTTCAGCCTTGAAAAACTTATACCTTTCTCATACGGGAATTTGTCAACTCCTGTCCATACAAACAAAGGGACACCAGTCACATAGCAACCAGCTTTAGACTACCACTTTAACCTATGGTGCTCCCTTATTTCGCTTCTACTTACAAGGAAGCAAGTAATTGCTGCTAAGTTTTTCTCGATTAGAATGAAGTGAACAAAGAATAAGCTTTTTAACAATAATTTGTTGTAGAGATGCAAAGGAAGTCATATGAATGGAACACATAAGATTTTTTAAAAAATGGATAATTAATTGATGGCCTAATAATTCGACACGGGAGGCAAAAATATAGAAATAAAATAATAGTGATTTACCATTTGAAAACTCCAGCCAATAATAAAAATATCTTCAAAAACAAAGCGTTTCTTATAAATTATGTGATTTAACAAGATCTATCTATATCTTTGATGTAATACGAAACTATTTTGTGGTTTACCGGTCAACAAGGATAATCAGAATGAAAAGGACTTCACGGACTATGCTCAAAAAATGCAAACCTATATGCATTTAATTTATTATGACAATATCTTAAACATGTGTTAGGCATTTTGTACAAAACATTAGAATCATTTGAGAGAGAATAAAAAATAACATATTTTCCATATGAAGGATATCTTCGTGTTGCATTCTTGGGTAATGCTAACTTAAAATACAAAGTTTGGTATCTTCCCGACGTTTCGTTTTTTAATTATGTCATGCCTAGGCGCGTGCCTGCCTGCGTGCACCACAAGGACGGATCTTTTCCTAAAGGTACTTTTATTTAGGACTCCTCAAACCTTGTATTTCCCACTTGCAATAGGAAGAGGTAGAGAAAGTAAAGTATTCTTAGAATGGCCACTTTTCCGTGCTTTCCGTTGCCTAAATCATTGATCAAAACATATTTGCATCTATAAGAAAAATGTGTTCCAAAATGAAGAAATATGCCGATAAAAGTGCAGAAGTAGTGAAAAGTACAAATCAACAGTTCTACCTTAGAACGAGGTGTGGAGCTGGTAAACGGAGGGGAAGTGTGATGTCTACCCACTCCACTTGGAGTTGTTATTAAGACTGTGCTCGGTATGTAAAGCCAGCAATGGTGGGACTAGCCACTTTTAGAGGTGAGTGTAACAAAATATGTCTTGTAATTTTTCTTCCTCAAATGAGGCTCTACAAACCTTTTTTCGGCGTATAGCAGAACGCTGACATTTTTCTTGATCCAAATTCATCAATGTCAGCCTTAATGATACACACAGAGAAGCGCAGTATTGATAGAAGGATATTTTCATTTAAATTGGAGCAACGTCACTCTTAGAACAGTTGTAAACATACCTGAAAGTTTAGCTTTTCTATACTGATTAGCCTGGCCAAAATTAAAATATCTTGAGATTATATAGTTTTTCACTTAGCAAAACTAAGAACACATTAAAATTCAGCCTTTTTACCATTCTGAATACAGAATTCAGCGTTTTTCATTCTATGTGAAATTTTCACCTAGTATTCTTTGTGCATCCTCAATCTGTTGTTATTCGTCATGTACACGGTAAGAAATGGGTCAAGAAGGGGTGGCAATGTTTGCGCACAAATATGAGCAAGTTCCCAAGGTTTGAGCTAGAGCATGAGCAAGTGATTCGAGCAAATGCTGATTACAGGAAAATTCTGTGTAGCTAATATAGTTTCCTGAACTCAAACGATTTCTATCGTTTCATTCAGCCCGAAAACGTTATAGCACAACATCTGTTTGGATGTTTTACTTACATTTAAAGCATTTACCACTTACTCCTTGGTAAGCTTGCAATTATGAAAGCTATATTTTTTCATACCTATGTCTAAAATAACTCAAATATGTTCTCGACTAAAGAATAAGCAAAAATTGTTGAAAGAAATTCATTCAAATCACAACGAAGGTTAAGCGTACCTATTTGAGTCAACAGGTATGACATCATTTCATTTTATTTTGAGAGCTATGCAGCACACATTGGCACCCGGATCTTTTCACTAACCGCTCTACTAAACTCATGAATATCCCAGTTACGTCATATGAAATTACACACGTTTTCCAACATTTGCATGAACGCACCTTTTTTCATATGTCACTGAGCCATAACGGACTGCGCCCAACTGGAAAAAGTTATCAGTAAGTAGTAAGCGTAATAATAACAGGAAATAATTCTTTTTGAGATAACTGCAGCCGCAGTTCCCAAAAATTGCTTTTTGAGGGTAAACCGAAGCCGATGTATGATGATGTATAATATTCATTCCTATTCGTATCCTTTATTTTCCTTCCTATGCTACTAGTACTGAAAAGAATCTCTTATGCTCACTTTCTGTTAATCATATCTTAGTATTTGTCGAAAGTGATCCGTTAGAGATCAGAAGTGTGAAAAAACACGCAATTATTAAGACAATAGTAGTATTCTAGCATCTTAGGTGTGATGAATTTATAGAAATGGAGAAAATTTCAGAAGTGTTTAACACCATAAACATTTTATCAGCATCGTCAGCACCAGCACAAACTTCACGGTTTGGACCTTCACAGCCGTTCCAGAGTTATAGCTGACTCTCCATCGCATTTTGGGTCTTCCTACACTTCTTCAGCCAGTTGGACGGTAATTTAATACCTGGAGAGGACTACCGTGTGAGCCCATTCTATATAGGTGCATAGATTTTGTTTTCCATCGTTTCTATTATATTTGTAATTCCTAATGCTTTACTTATATCTTTATTCCCTCGATGATCCAGCACAGTATGTTGCACACAGCAATTTCATCTCCGATGCGCAATCTTTTGTTTATATGTAGGTGTTTGTGAGTGTCGACACTTCTGCTCCATATAGCAGGCCTGGGACCGCTACAACTCTGTAACATCTGTTTCATTACGCATTATTGCTTATTGGTCGATTATACTTAAGAAGCTTATAATTAATGTCATTTCTGCTATTTTGCCATTTCATTCAATATTTGCTCTCGGATGTGATTTACCTCAAAATGACATTGCCATCGTTTTTTCTGATGATATTTATAAATTATGTATTTTCGTATTTTAAGTAATAAATAAAGTTATTTCAGTGTGCGCGAATACTATCTCGTCATCAGCAAACAGGAGAGTATTTAAAAGCATTTCACCTACAGTACCTCACCATTTAAAATATCTTGTCATTATTTTACAGTGTCATCAATATAAATCAATAAATTGAGATTGAATTATTGAATTATTCTCTCTCTCATTCTCTCCCACGCATGAAATCATATCCTAAAAGTGCTACTTTTCACTCAAGTGAATTATAAGTATCAACTTTCTTGCAATATTTCTTTATCTTTGGAAGCCAAGCGATAGAAAAAGGAAAACTTTGACTGGTAACGAATATAGCTAAATGCCTCTACTATTGAAATCACCGCCTTTCCTGACTGCGGTTTTGCCAGGTTTTCTTCATCGCCATAACTGTCAACACATAACTACCCTAAAATTAGGCCTGAAACGTTTCCCAAACTTGCTTTACAAAAATAATTTCTTTGCATACATCACCAGTGCTCACCGTCTGTGGTGCCATATGTAGGAAGAACGGGCGTAAGAAACACTTTGAAAGTTTAAATAAATTAATTTAATTTGCAGTTCATAAAATACCTATGAGCTCATTGAACAGTAAACTTGAGAAGTTTCAGATTTCTGTATTATTTGGAACAAGTGATAACCAGAACGCGGTTATCTCATTCCAGCAAGTGATAACTGGACTCATTTCTGAGGGGGAGGTGCATAGCGGGGGGCTTTCGAACATCGCTCTAGCAACTATTTTTAAATTAGCTGCATTCTTATAAAGAAAAAGTATTTTATGAGTTTATTAGCTTTAGAAATTTACAGATGTCAGTCAGAATCGGAGAAAACATTCAAAATTATCTGTAAAAATCGAATGTATTCCATTCACATGTTTCTCTATCTTCTTCAAACGAACTATTCTTATAAAGGATTATTTTTTTATCTAGACGTAGTAATCGACATAAACATTACCTCAAATTGTCTTCTTATTTCCTTCTTTATCAGTAGAAGGGAATACTATGCCAAAGCGTAATCACATTTTTAAAAGTTGTCGCTATGCGATTGGCATTGAAATTCGGTTCTCTTTCAATGGGCACGAGTAAAACGAAATAGATATGAAACGTATGAGGACTTTCCGTTTGAGAAAAGCTGAAGTATTTCAAATTTGAAACCAATAACAAGGAATATCTCCAAATCGGCTGTCTGCATAAAACATCCTGAATGTGACATAATTGTGTGTGCTTTTAACGAAATTTACATTTTTCTTGTAGTAAGTTTTCCGTCTATTTCTTACGGTTTACTAGTTATGTTAAAGTTATTCAGAATGATGACGCCAGGGGCTACTCCTAGGAAATTCAGGATATCTGTATATTTATTTGCAATATAAACATTTTCAATATACGGCGCTTTAATTAAAACGTTAGAGATAGTTTTGAGAAAATAGAACATGTTTAAAATTGTTCCATGTAAAGAGCAGTATGGGGTGCAGGATTTTCTTAAAAATCTTCGTATCGCATTCTTGTAAGGTAATGGCTTTAAATACCAAGTTTGATATTTCACCGAATTTTTGTTTTGGAGTTATGCTGTCCACAGAGACACCAACACGAGCGCGCGCGGACCTTTTTCTAAAAAAATATTTTTTATACAGGATCCTCAAAACATGTATTTCTGAGAAATCTTTTTATGAATTTTTGGGTGCAAATAAATACTATGTACATTATACATACCCACTATATCAACTAAAATTGAACATTTTTGTACCTGCTGTATACCTGGCGTGTGGGTGCATCCACAAGTGGGCATTGGTTTCAGCCAAGAATGCACAGTAAGATAATTTTAGGTACAGTAAACCGCTATCAGGACGATTTCCAGAACTCTCATAAAAATTGAAACGAACATTAAGAAATGAAGGGCCATAAGATGTAGAAAAATTATGAATACTTTTGAATATCAGAATAACATAATGAATGTTTCGTTTGTTCTTCAAGCGGAATCGGTGTCAAAGAATACGTCAAGAGAGAATTTGTGTTTTATAAAGGTTCTCATTCGCTGCACTCTGTCTCACGGCGCAGACTGCAGAATACCGATTGCCTAGGCGCATCGTTCACATTGGCATTCTCTCTTTCTTTCCTACTCAACGCGCTAGCTCCGCCTGTCTTCCACTTTGCTCATTTACCTCCTAATTTATCGCACTGCAAATTGAGCCGAACTGAGTTGTATCGTGCACCTGAGTTTTCACCGGTGCGAGTTTAGGCATATGGTCAGGCCGCTAGGTAGCAACAAATCGCATGCACACACATGATTTTCTATCCATTCAAACCTAGAGAGTCAGAATGAAAAATGCCATAGCCAAGACTTGAACCACGCATTCTAGTCTATGTGCAGTTGCTCTAATCACTGAACTACCATGGCAACATGACGACACAATAAATTCCACAACTGACTGGAGATTTTCTCGGTAAACCTTAAGGAAATCTCCAGTTATTTTGAGAAGGCATTGACTTACAAAGTCGTTAAGTACTTTATGTCCCAGGATTTATACTTTTAACAAACTCTTTCAGTCCTATCCAACTCCTGTCGTACACACGACTTGTGTGAAAAAACAATTAATCCAAAGCCAATTGACCATAACAGTTGGCTATACTATGAACCCTGGGACTTAAGTTCTTACAATACTGTAAGTCGCCATTGGGGTTGTCATCGCAAAATAATTTGAGATCACTTTGTGGTTTACCGGGAAACATGCGAGTCAGCTGAGAAATTCAATGCTATGCCGGCATGTTGCCAGTGATAGAGCAACCGGCTAGAGATGGTGAGATCCGTGGTTCAAATCCCGGCTAGGGCATTAAGTTTTTTGTCTGACTCTACCTATCCAACTCCTGTCCTACACACGACTTGTGTGAAAAAACTATTAAACCAATTTAACTATCTTTTGATTCTATTTTCTACCTAAGCCGTGTTAGGAGTAGTGTCAGAATGGATGTTCACTCTTTCAAATACCTGTTTCAGGCGATTGCATGAAAAGAGTGTGAGCTAAAGCGTTATGAAAATGCCACGTGAAAACCTAAGGTAGTATAAGAAAGATTTTATTACAACGTTTTGTGAAACTACATCATGCGAAAGTATATTTTGTGAAATGCATTAAAAGAAGTAATACGTAAAATGCTGACAAACCATATATATCACATAAAGAAATCATTAGAAAATATAAAGAAATATAAAGAAATATTTGGAACTGTAAAAGTAAACCAAACGTTGATATGTTGACATGACGTGACCTACAACTCCATGAAATAATATAAACTGTAAGTCATTTACACATTAAGAATTTAATATTTAAATTACGATTGTGTATTGTAAAATTGAAAAACAAATTTAATACCTTACATTGCATTATAAGTAAAAAGCAAATTATGTAATCCTATGTTCATGTTAGCATGAAAATAACGCAACTGTCATAGCAACCGGAGAAGAAAATAGGTCAAAACATCGAAATGCAGATGATAATGAAATTCATACACAGAACAGCATCCGGTTAAAACTTAGAGTCATAAAAACGATTCTGAGGATTGTAAAATTGCACTCATCCTTAACCTAGCACGTGTGTTGTAAGTAACTACTATAGCGTGTAACAGGACTTACACCTTTGTAAGTAGGAATTTGATTATTAGTTGTGTTGTATGTAACTACTATAGCGTGTAACAGGACTTACACCTTTGTAAGTAGGAATTTGATTATTACTTGTGTTGTAAGTAACCACTATAGCGTGTAAGAGGACTTACACCTTTGTAAGTAGGAATTTGATTATTAGTTGTGTTGTAAGTAACTACTATAGCGTGTAAGAGGACTTAAACCTTTGTAAGTAGGAATTTGATTATTAGTTGTGTTGTAAGTAACCACTATAGCGTGTAAGAGGACTTACACCTTTGTAAGTAGGAATTTGATTATTAGTTGTGTTGTAAGTAACTACTATAGCGTGTGACAGGACTTACACCTTTGTAAGTAGGAATTTGATTACTAGTTGTGTTGTAAGTAACCACTATAGCGTGTAAGAGGACTTACACCTTTGTAAGAAGGAATTTGATTATTAGTTGTGTTGTAAGTAACCACTATAGCGTGTAAGAGGACTTACACCTTTGTAAGTAGGAATTTGATTATTAGTTGTGTTGTAAGTAACCACTATAGCGTGTAACAGGACTTACACATTTGTAAGTAGGAATTTGATTATTAGTTGTGTTGTAAGTAACTACTATAGCGTGTGACAGGACTTACACCTTTGTAAGTAGGAATTTGATTATTAGTTGTGTTGTAAGTAACCACTATAGCGTGTAACAGGACTTACACATTTGGAAGTAGGAATTTGATTATTAGTTGTGTTGTAAGTAACCACTATAGCGTGTAACAGGACTTACACATTTGGAAGTAGGAATTTGATCATTAGTTGTGTTGTAAGTAACCACTATAGCGTGTGACAGGACTTACACATTTGTAAGTAGGAATTTGATTATTAGTTGTGTTGTAAGTAACTACTATAGCGTGTAAGAGGACTTACACCTTTGTAAGTAGGAATTTGATTATTACTTGTGATGTAAGTAACTACTATAGCGTGTAACAGGACTTACACCTTTGTAAGTAGGAATTTGATTATTAGTTGTGTTGTAAGTAACCACTATAGCGTGTAAGAGGACTTACACCTTTGTAAGTAGGAATTTGATTATTACTTGTGATGTAAGTAACTACTATAGCGTGTAAGAGGACTTACACACCTTTGTAAGTAGGAATTTGATTATTACTTGTGTTGTAAGTAACTACTATAGCGTGTAAGAGGACTTACACCTTTGTAAGTAGGGATTTGATTATTACTTGTGATGTAAGTAACTACTATAGCGTGTAAGAGGACTTACACCTTTGTAAGTAGGAATTTGATTATTACTTGTGTTGTAAGTAACTACTATAGCGTGTAACAGGACTTACACCTTTGTAAGTAGGAATTTGATTATTACTTGTGATGTAAGTAACTACTATAGCGTGTAACAGGACTTACACCTTTGTAAGTAGGAATTTGATTATTAGTTGTGTTGTAAGTAACCACTATAGCGTGTAAGAGGACTTACACCTTTGTAAGTAGGAATTTGATTATTACTTGTGATGTAAGTAACTACTATAGCGTGTAAGAGGACTTACACACCTTTGTAAGTAGGAATTTGATTATTACTTGTGTTTGTAAGTAACTACTATAGCGTGTAAGAGGACTTACACACCTTTGTAAGTAGGAATTTGATTATTACTTGTGTTGTAAGTAACTACTATAGCGTGTAAGAGGACTTACACCTTTGTAAGTAGGGATTTGATTATTACTTGTGATGTAAGTAACTACTATAGCGTGTAAGAGGACTTACACCTTTGTAAGTAGGAATTTGATTATTACTTGTGTTGTAAGTAACTACTATAGCGTGTAACAGGACTTACACCTTTGTAAGTAGGAATTTGGTTATTACTTGTGATGTAAGTAACTACTATAGCGTGTAACAGGACTTACACCTTTGTAAGTAGGAATTTGATTATTAGTTGTGTTGTAAGTAACCACTATAGCGTGTAAGAGGACTTACACCTTTGTAAGTAGGAATTTGATTATTACTTGTGATGTAAGTAACTACTATAGCGTGTAAGAGGACTTACACACCTTTGTAAGTAGGAATTTGATTATTACTTGTGTTTGTAAGTAACTACTATAGCGTGTAAGAGGACTTACACCTTTGTAAGTAGGAATTTGATTATTACTTGTGATGTAAGTAACTACTATAGCGTGTAAGAGGACTTACACACCTTTGTAAGTAGGAATTTGATTATTACTTGTGTTTGTAAGTAACTACTATAGCGTGTAAGAGGACTTACACACCTTTGTAAGTAGGAATTTGATTATTACTTGTGTTGTAAGTAACTACTATAGCGTGTAAGAGGACTTACACACCTTTGTAAGTAGGAATTTGATTATTAGTTGTGTTTAAAGAGATATTACATAACATTTCTAGACAGAGAAACAGCGAAACATTTCAGTTGAAATCTTTCTTATAATTTATAAAATACCTAGTTCTGTGAAAAACACATGCTAAGATTAAGATTTTCTTACTCAGCAAACTGAGATTAGCTGCTAGATCCATCAAGGTATACACATTTATAATTCCATATCAACACATCACACGCAGCTAAAAGCAGAGCTGAACACAACAGTTAGGTACTTCAGAACGCCGGAGATGCAGTATAGCCAACAGTGTTTTTGGTGACAGAAAACTAACAGATTCATTTTAAAATGCCAACTCAACGTTTCTAGAGATATCATCTGACGGGTATCAAAGGAGGGATCATCTGGTGGACCAGAAGAATCAGGGCAGCCAAGTACATTACACGCCCACGACAGAACAATCAGGCTTCACAACGTAGGAGCGAATCTATCAACCCGCATCAACAGCATACCTCATAAAATTCCGAAGTGTTCCATTTACAGCACTCCATCTATCTGTTCCGCAAACAAACTTTTTTCAAAAGAATATAATTTTGTTCTAATCCAAGCTAGTCGGGAACTAAGGGAATACGCTACGCTAAAGCGATATTCAAATGTTTTAAAAGTTGTCGTCATGTGATTGCCTTTGTAATTCTCTTCTTTGCATGGCTCGGAGTAAAACAAAAGAAACGCAGGCGACTTACTGTTTAATGAAAAGTATTAGATTTGAAAATTGAAACCAATAACAAGGAATATCTCGAAAACGATTAGCTCCACAGCAAAAATGTAAAGGACACAAATTGTTTGTTTTGACGAAATCTACATGTTTAGGTCTTGTCTTATGGTTCACCGTTGTGCAGACGTCATTCAGAACGAAGAGGACTTCAGAGGCTACTCCCAGGAAGTTCAAGATATAACTTTTATTCTTCATGTAAATTTTTTTTAAATAAATATCGTTAGAGCCATTTTTAAAATTTTCGAAAATGTTTCCATATAACGGGTACTTTGGGGTTGGAGATTTTCTGAAGCTCTTTGTGTTGCATCTTTGGGAGATATCTACTGAACTTAAATACTGAGATTGGTATTTAAAATTTTTTTTTGTTTTTGAATTACGTTGTCTAAACACCCAACGCACACACACGCT
Organism: Hymenopus coronatus; assembly: GCA_030762935.1. Classification (NCBI taxonomy): domain Eukaryota; kingdom Metazoa; phylum Arthropoda; class Insecta; order Mantodea; family Hymenopodidae; genus Hymenopus; species Hymenopus coronatus. The sequence continues at coordinate 10,258,526 of CM060886.1, read as the reverse complement.
GAATTTTTGTTTCTAAAAGTGTTATTTTTATATTTAGGAAGTCCCAAAACTTATATTTCCCGGAAATCTCGGTATCGAATTTTTAGGTGGAGTACAATAATTTCTATATCTACTATGTAGATTTTGTACATATGCACTAAAGACAGTAAAAGTTCAGATACCAGGATTGATAATGAAGTTAGGAATTTTCCAAGCACACGACACAACATTTCCAAGAAAATCCCCCATCCTAAATGCCCAATATATGGAACGCTTACGATGTTTTGATTTTCTCAGAAAGGCGCAACAAACTTGATTATATATTTTTATGCCAGACGAAATGTTAATCTTGAATTTTCTGATTATAGCCTCTGAGGTCGTGTTAATTCTGGGTGACTGGTAAACCATGAGAGATAGAAAATCTTGCTGCACAAAACATGGAAATCTCCTTAAAACACTTTAGATCAAACACACTGTTTGTGGAGTTCCTAGTTATTGGTTCAATTTATAACCGCTTATATATTTCTAAAATGAAAATCGTTAATCTTTTTACTTTCTCTAGCCCCATATGTACCTTGTACATAGGGATAGAGAAGTATTGTATTCCACCCAAAAATTCGATACCGAGATTTTATCGGAAATACATGTTTTAGGACCCCTGTATCCGTGTGTCCGTGTGCCTGTGAACACGATAACTCAAAAACGAAAGTAGCTAAAATACCAAACTTGGTATTTAAGTTTAGTATCTTCCAGGGATGCGACACGAAGATTTTGAGAAAAATCCCCCCACCCCAAACTACCCTTTTCATGGAACTTTTTTCGAAAGTTTTGATTTTCTTAAAAATAGCCCTAACGATTTTGATTAAAATATCATATATTAAAGATATTTACATAAAAAATAAAATGTATATTTTGAATTTTCCGGGAATAGCTTCTGAAGTCCTGTTTATTCTGGATGAATTTTGCTTAATTTGGCATAACTAGTAAACCGTAAGAGATAGACAAAAACTTACTATGCAAATAATTTAGGTCTTGTTAAAATACACACGTTATGTCATATACATTTTTCTCGTGGAGCTTACCGTTTTCGAGGTATTCTTTGTTATTAGTTTCAGATGTGAAGTACTTATATTTTTCTCAGACGGGACTGTCCGTATTCCTTTCATTCTACTCCTGGCCAAGAAAAGAAGCGACTTGTAATGACAATCGCATAACGACAACTTTTAAAACATTTGACTATCGGTTTAGCCTAGTGTATTCCCTTATTTTCTTCCTACTTATACGGAACTAAATAATAAGAGCATTGTACTAATGAGTACCACGATTAGCAAGGTGCAGAAAGAAGAATCTTATACATGAAGTTTGTAGAACAGCTAGAGAAAGTCATGAGAGTGTAACACATCAGATTTTCACTTTCTCTACACGTACCATGTACATAGTATATAGAGAAGGTATTGCATTCCACCCAAAAATTCGATACCGAGATTTCACTGGAAATACGTGTTTTGAGTCCCCCTGAATCCAAAAAAAGCATTTTCAGAAAAAGGTCCGTGTGTGTGTGTGTCTGTGGACAGCATAGCTCAAAAACGAAAAGACCGTTAAATTTCAAACTTGGTATTTAATTTTGGCATCTTCAAAGGATGTGACACGAAGATATTCAAGAAAATCCCCCCACCCCCAATTACCCTTCACATGGAACTTTTTTCCAAAATTTTGATTTTCTTAAAAATGGTTCTAACGACTTTGATTAAAATATCGCACATTAAAGATATTTACCTGACAAATAAAATGTATATCTTGAATTTTCTGGGAGTGGCCTCTGAAGGCTACTGTATTCTGGATGAATTTTACGGAATGTTGCATAACTGCTAAACCGTAAGAGATGGACAAAAACTTACCACACAAACCACTTTAAAACACACAATTTATGATATATAGATTATTTTTGTGGAGTTGATGTTTTATTTTTAGATATTCCTTGTTTTTGGTTTCAGCTTGGAAAAACTTATACTTTTCTCTTACAGGAATTTGTCAACTCGTGTCCATACAAACAAACGAGCTTCAGTCCCATAGCAACCAGCTTTTGACTATCACCGTAACCTATGGTACTCCCTTATTCCGTTTCTAATTACAAGGAAGCAAGTAATAAGACTATTTCTGCTAATTTTTTCTCGATTAGCATGAAGTAAATAGAAGCATAAGCTTTTTAACAATAATTTGTTGCAAAGCTGTAGAGAAAGTCATGTGAATGGAGCGCATCAGATTTTTCTTTCTCTTAATCAAACAGAAAGAATGTCAATGAATAGAGCGTAACCAGCTTTTGAACGATTTGAAATAACTCTAGCTTACTGGAGTGTTGCCTTATTTCCGAGTATCTACAGGGAATAATACAATGCAGGTAATTCCGCAAATGTTTAATCGATATTCATGAAGTAGACAGAAAAAAAAAGTTTTCCATTCACATGACTTTCTCTACATCTCTGAAACAAATTATTGTTAAAAAGCTTATGCTTCTATTTACTTCATGCTAATCGAGAAAAAATTAGCAGAAATAGTCTTATTATGCTTCCTTGTAAATAGAAACGAAATAAGGCAGTAACATAGGTTAAAGTGATAAACAAAAGCTGGTTGTTATGTGACTAAGTTCCTTTGTATGTATGGACAGGAGTGACAAATTCCTGTATGAGCAAAGTATAAGTTTTCCAAGCTGAAACCAAAAACAAGGAATATCTCAAAACGATCAACTCCACGAAAAAATGTATATAGCACATACTGTGTGTTTTATGTGCTCTACATTTTTTTTGGTAAGTTTTTGTCCATCTCTTACGGTTTAGCAGTTATGCAAAATTCCTTAAAATTCATCCAGAATAAAGTAGTCTTCAGAGGCCATTCCCAGAAAATTCAAGGTACACATTTTATTAGTCAGATAAATATCTTTAATATACGATGTTTTAATCAAAATCGTTAGAACCAATTTTGAGAAAATAAATTTTTCGATATAAATTCCACGTAAAGGGTAGTTGGGGATGGGGGGATTTTCTTGAAAATCTTCGTGTCGCATCCTTGGAAGATACCAAACCTGTATACCAAGTTTGGGTTTTAACGGACTTTTCGTTTTTGAGCTATGCTATCCACAGACACATACACACACGGACCTTTTTCTATAAATGCTTTTTTTGGATTCAGGGTGTCTCAAAACACATATTTCCGGTGAAATCTCGGTATCGAATTTTTGTGCATTACAATATCTTCTCTATACACTATGTACATAGCACGTATAGAGAAAGTAAAAAGCCTTTGTAAGAATAGCTTGTTGCAGAACAGGTAGAGAAAGTCATGTGAATGTAACACATTAGGGGTTTTAATTATCCAATATAGAATTTAGTATATTATCTATGTAATATGTGAAAAATATATTCTTTGTTGCAAAATGGATTTTTAAAAGGAGTGTAAAATAAGTGCTGGCAACATATGCAATGTACGTAAGCGAGTTGGTTTGCATAAACATAAGCATTGCCGCATAGCTTGGTTCAATTGCTCTAAGCCACATCTACTTTTTGTAAAACCCTTAATGCTTGTAGTGCCCCTAGCAGTGCCCACGTCATCTGTTTTGTAAAGTGGAATATTATGCATTTATGCTAGTCTTTTTAGCACATATATCCTGGAGAGTTGATTCATTTGCTTACGTTTAATATCATCCAAGTATGAACATCATGAAGCAACACTCTCATTGTTCAGAAGCCGAAAAAAAACCGTAGATTCTTTGTTGATAGGTCATATCAAACGATGAAGCAAACGGCAGAAATAATGCTCAAATGAACCCGGGGTTCATAGAGGTTAGAGTTACTTATCATTCGTCTTCTCAGGATAAGGGAACACCGCGGAAAAAAAAACCCTTATCCGATAATTTTCCTAATACAGATTCCAACTCGGGACCTCTTGAATGTGAGGTAGATACGCTACTAACACACCACAGAGACGGGGACCTAAATGTTGCAAAAGACTATGCCAACTGCACACACACACACGCACACACACACACACACACACGCACACACATGCGCAGCGCTGAGAAGTACATAGAAATATTTTAAGATTTCGATTTTCTGTTCCGAAGTGGACGGGTTTTCTCGGGGACCTCCGCCATTCATTCCACTAAGTGCTCTATCATCACCTTTCCATCCATTTTGCTTACACTTCATATCATCTACTTCCTAGCGTTCAATAAATATTTGTCCCTATAGAGGGCTATAAAATAAATATTTTGCTATCGACGCTTTCAATTGGCATGGACACATCGGCGCCGTCCATTTACTCCTGCAGGACTTCTTTCACATGCCGGTAAACATGCTGAGCAATCTAGATCGACTATATCTGGGGTGTAGAAATCTCATCAAGTATTTTATCCAGCATTCTTTTACAGCTGCCTGATTTTACGTTGATAACTCAGACTTCAATTACATTCTTCACAGTCAGTCAAACGTCCTAATTCCAAAAAATCTGTATTTACGTGAAACATAGAAATGAAATTTTGGGTGGAATGTAATACTTCCTCTGAAGATATAGCAAGGGGGGTGATGTTGCAGATAATAATAATAATAATAATAATAATAATAATAATAATAATATAACTTAACAGTCTATGTTTAAAAATGCTTCTGATAGATTTACTATGGAATATTAAAAAAAAAAAAGAAAAAAAATCCTATGTAGCTGATTTTCCAAAGCTTCACTGTACATAGAGAAGGTATTGTATTCCACCCAAAAATTCGATACTAAAATGTCACCGGACATGCACTTTTAGACCTGCTGAATTCTGTCTGTCTGTGTGTATGTGTGTATATGTCTGTGGACAGCATAACTCAAAAACGAAAACTTAATTATATACCAAAATTGGTATTTAAATTTAGAATTTGACACTTATTTCAACAAAATCCCCAAACCCCAATTACCCTTTGTATGGATTTTTTTTTTAAATTTTGCTTTTCTCAAAGATGGCTCCAACGATTTTAATTTAAATAATATGTATTAAAGATATTTACATATGAAATGAAATGTATATATTGCATTTTCTGAGGATAATCTCTACGACCTATTCATTCAGGATGAATTTTGCATATTTGTAAACTCTAAGAAATAAACAAGGCTTGCTACACATAAAATGTAAATCCCATTAAAGCACACAATTTATGTAATATACATCTTTTGTGAAGTTAAACGTTTCCGAGTTATTCCTTGTTCTTGGTTTCAATTTTCAAATACTTCGTTTCTCAAACGGCAAGTCATGTTTCACTTCGCCTGTTTTGTTTCGCAAAGAGAACCGAAATTTAATTATTCACGTACCGGGCAGCTTCTAAAAAATGTTGATTGTCGCTTTAGCCTTATGCATTCCTTATTTCCCTTCTGCTTAGAAGGAAGCAACTAACAAGACAATTTCTATTAATGTTTATCTCGATTAGCATGAGATAGATAGAAGCAGTAGTTTACAGAACAGATAGAAAAAGTCATGTGAATGGAACACATTAGATTTTTTGAGAAACAATTTTACTAAGATAGTACACAGTATTAGAACTCGAGTCATTATTCGTAATTAATTTCATTGCGGCTGTAGATATAACACTTTTAATTTTTTTTTGGATGGCACGAGTTAATTCTTTGATTTACATGCAACTAGAAAGGAATGGCTGCACGTACAGCAGGTATATCACCTGGCGTTCCCGTAGCAACCGTGCGGCAACAGTGGACATGTTTTATAAACGTTACGTCGGCTGATAGCACAAAGCCACCAGCACAAACATTCCGCTAAATTATTGAGGATATAAAGAACCGCCTCCTGTGTGCTTTATGTGGTCTTTACAAACACAAGATCCCTCAGAAACACGATATTTATTCTTTACATGCAGCACTTTGCTTTAGCATGAAAATGCAAGTTAATTAAATGGGATGTAATTGCTGGTCATTCAGGTCAGCGCCCACGTCTGTGTGCTCTAGAAATGAGAGAGCAAAACTATTCCCGGTCTCCTGGTCTCGTTCCGAGTCCAAATGGCATTTTCCTAACTTTTTTTTTCTGGTTTCATGTTTTAACTGTACATGAATATTTCAAACCTTTTTGGTATAACTTTCATAGAGCTACACCAATTGTAAATACTTTAAAAATATTGTTGAAAATAACATTGCGTAGTAACATTCTAATACACTGGGTAAAACATCGATACATTTGTAAATATTAGTGTTAGAGAAGGGATCTTTTTTTATTTTGATCGGAAATGTTTACTTTAGCTATTCGTAGTATTGGTATCCTTCTGACATTTATCTCATGTGAGCGTTTCCCAAAACTGCGAAGCTTTTTTGAAAAGTTAGATTACATTTTTTTTTTTGTTTTGTTATGTTTGAAAGCAATTTCTGAAGAAGTAAAACAAATTCAGAAACTAATTGATACTAAGGTTCGAAAATGTTACCACCAACTTAAATCTAAATAGGCTTTATTTTAACGAAAAAGTTTTTAATGTGTAAGCATTTGTTATGTTTTTTAAAATTAAAAATTATGGTTTTCAATGAAATGTTAAGCGCTTTATTAAAAAAAGATCACACTTTTCCTTCTGTGCAATAGAAGTATACTATTTTTCATCAATAAACAGCAAAGGTAATGCTAAATATTCCCTGAAAAATTCAGCTCATTGTCATAAATAGTTAATGAGATAATGGGTCAAGCTTTAACATTGCCAAGATACAGTATTTCGACTCCTCTTAATTAAAGCTTCTGCTTGGACTATTTTTGCTTTTCAGGGGCATTTCTGCTGACTATAAGTTATTTTTGGCTCTTGTTTTTTTGATCCAGAATTTACTGCCTTAAATTAGCAGGGTAAGCTATTGTTTTATGTAAGAAACTTTATTGCATTATATTAATTTACACTTCACTATTACCTACTCTTATGACAACCCCCAGAACTTGCATGTCCAGCGCCAGATGCTTATTAAAGATCAGAGGACTCTGAATCACAGAGTGTAGCCAGGATAAATGATCAACCTGAGTCCTGTATGACAGTAAGGAACAAGATGATATTATAGGATTCCCAGTGCGGGTAGTTTTCACCCCTACACTGCGCAAACTGGAGGTAAAGCTGATTTCGCGCATGCGAGAAGGAAGCAGGCAGCTTCAGGATTTAAGGTGTTAGAGCGTGAACTTTATAAAGATTAGGAGCCATAAATAAATACGAAGTGTGCAAGGAGATACAGGCATTTTAATGTTAAGAAGATGTATGTACATAATTAATGGCTAGGGGATGAGGAAACTTAAGGGTTATACAAACTCCATTCTGCACTCACCTGTACATGATGAATCTTGTAGTTTACACTTTAAAATAAAAACTATGTCGTCGGTTGGTACATCTCATGTCAGCAGCTCTGATGAAAGAGACTAAACAAGGCTGGACAAAGTCTCTTCCGACCTAGTTACTGAATCTTTTATAATAAAATCCAGGCGTATGCCACCATTACGTTAGGACGACTCAGCTATATCAGCATTACGTTAGGAGGACTCAGTTATGTCAGCATTACGTTAGAAGGACTCAGCTATGTCAGCATTACGTTACGAGGACTCAGCTATGTCAGCATTACGTTAGGAGGACTCATCTATGTCAGCATTACGTTAGGAGGACTCAGCTATGCCAGCATTACGTTAGGAGGACTCAGCTATGCCAGCATTACGTTAGGAGGACTCAGTTATGTCAGCATTACGTTAGGAGGACTCAGTTATGCCAGCATTACGTTAGAAGGACTCATCTATGCCAGCATTACGTTAGGAGGACTCAGTAATGTCAGCATTACGTTAGAAGCACTCAGCTATGTCAACATTACGTTAGGAGGACTCAGATATGTCTGCATAACGTTAGGAGGACTCGGTTATGCCAGCATTACGTTAGGAGGACTCAGCTATGCCAGCATTACGTTAGGAGGACTCAGTTATGTCAGCATTACGTCAGAAGGACTTAGCTATGCCAGCATTACGTTAGGAGGACTCAGTTATGCCAGCATTACGTTAGGAGGACACAGCTATGCCAGCATTAGTTAGGAGGACTCAGCTATGTCAGCATTACGTTAGGAGGACTCATATATGCCAGCATTACGTTAGGAGGACTCAGCTATGTCAGCATTACGTTAGGAGGACCTAGCTATGTCAGCATTACGTTAGGAGGACTCAGCTATGTCAGCATTACGTTAGGAGGCCTCAGCTATGTCAGCATTACGTTAGGAGGACTCAGTTATGTCAGCATTACGTTAGGAGGACTCACCTATGTAAGCATTACGTTAGGAGGACTCAGCTATGTCAGCATTACGTTAGGAGGACTCAGCTATGTCAGCATTACGTTAGGAGGACTCAGTTATGCCAGCATTACGCTAGGAGGACTCAGCTATGTCAGCATTACGCTAGCAGGACTCAGCTATGTCAGCATTACGTTAGGAGGACTCAGCTATGCCAGCATTACGTTAGGAGGACTCAGCTATGTCAGCATTACGTTAGGAGGACTCAGCTATGTCAGCATTGAGTTAGGAGGACTCAGTTATGTCAGCATTACGTTAGGAGGACTCAGTTATGCCAGCATTACATTAGGAGGACTCAGCTATATCAGCATTACGCTAGGAGGACTCAGCTATGTCAGCATTACGTTAGGAGGACTCAACTATGCCAGCATTACGTTAGGAGGGCTCAGCTATGTCAGCATTACGTTAGGAGGACTCAGCTATGTCAGCATTACGTTAGGAGGACTCAGCTATGCCAGCATTACGTTAGGAGGACTCAGCTATGTCAGCATTACTTTAGGAGGACCCAGCTATGCCAGTATTACGTTACTAGGACTCAGCTACGTCAGCATTACGTTAGGAGGACTCAGCTATGCCAGCATTACGTTAGGAGGACTCAGCTATGTGAGCATTACGTTAGGAGGACTCAGCTATGTCAGCATTACGTTAGGAGGACTCAGCTATGCCAGCATTACGTTAGGAGGACTCAGCTATGTCAGCCTTACGTTAGGAGGACTCAGCTATGACAGCATTACGTTAGGAGGACTCAGCTATGCCAGCATTACGTTAGGAGGACTCAGGTATGTCAGCATTACGTTAGGAGGACTCAGCTATGTCAGCATTACGTTTGGAGAACTCAGCTTTGCCAGTATTACGTTAGGAGGACTCAGCTATGTCAGCATTACGTTAGGAGGACTCAGTTATGTCAGCATTACGTTAGGAGGACTCAGTTATGTCTGCATTACGTTAGGAGGACTCAGTTATGCCAGCATTACGTTAGGAGGACTCAGCTATGTCAGCATTACGTTAGGAGGACTCAGTTATGCCAGCATTTCGTTAGGAGGACTTAGTTATGCCAGCATTACGTTAGGAGGACTCAGCTATGTCAGCATTACGTTAGGAGGACTCAGCTATGTCAGCATTACGTTAGGAGGACTCAGCTATGTCAGCATTACGTTAGGAGGACTCACCTTTGCCAGTATTACGTTAGGAGGACTCAGCTATGCCAGCATTACGTATGGAGGACTCAGCTATGTCAGCATTACGTTAGGAGGACTCAGCTATGTCAGCATTACGTTAGGAGGACTCAGCTATGCCAGCATTACGTTAGGAGGACTCAGCTATGCCAGCATTACGTTAGGAGGACTCAGCTATGCCAGCATTACGTTAGGAGGACTCAGCTATGTCAGCATTACGTTAGGAGGACTCAGCTATGCCAGCATTACGTTAGGAGGACTCAGCTATGCCATCATTACGTTAGGAGGACTCAGCTATGCCAGCATTACGTTAGGAGGACTCAGCTATGTCAGCATTACGTTAGGAGGACTCAGGTATGTCAGAATTACGTTAGGAGGACTCAGCCAAACCAGCATTACGTTAGGAGGACTCAGCTTATCCAGCATTATGTTGGGAGGACTCAGTTATGCCAGCATTACGTTAGGAGGACTCAGCTATGTCAGCATTACGTTAGGAGGACTCAGGTATGTCAGAATTACGTTAGGAGGACTCAGCTATGCCAGCATTACGTTGGGAGGACTCAGCTATGTCAGCATTACGTTAGGAGGACTCAGCTATGCCAGCATTATGTTGGGAGGACTCAGTTATGCCAGCATTACGTTAGGAGGACTCAGCTATGTCAGCATTGCGCTAGGAGGACTCAGTTATGCCAGCATTACGTTAGGAGGACTCAGATATGCCAGCATTACGTTAGGAGGACTCAGCTATGTCAGCATTACGTTAGGAGGACTCAACTATGTCAGCATTACGTTAGGAGGACTCAGCTATGTCAGCATTACGTTAGGAGAACTCAGCTATGCCAGAATTACGTTAGGAGGACTCAGCTATGTCAGCATTACGTTAGGAGGACTCAGTTATGTCAGCATTACGTTAGGAGGACTCAGTTATGTCTGCATTACGTTAGGAGGACTCAGTTATGCCAGCATTACGTTAGGAGGACTCAGATATGTCAGCATTACGTTAGGAGGACTCAGTTATACCAGCATTTCGTTAGGAGGACTTAGTTATGCCAGCATTACGTTAGGAGTACTCAGCTATGTCAGCATTACGTTAGGAGGACTCAGCTATGTCAGCATTACGTTAGGAGGACTCAGCTTTGCCAGCATTACGTTAGGAGGACTCAGCTATGCCAGCATTACGTTTGGAGGACTCAGCTATGTCAGCATTACTTTAGGAGGACTCATTTATGTCAGCATTACGTTAGGAGGACTCAGCTATGCCAGCATTACGTTAGGAGGACTCAGCTATGTCAGCATTACGTTAGGATGACTCAGCTATGCCAGCATTACGTTAGTAGGACTCAGCTATGCCAGCATTACGTTAGGAGGACTCAGCTATGCCAGCATTACGTTAGGAGGACTCAGCTTAGGAGGACTCAGCTATGTCAGCATTACGTTAGGAGGACTCAGCTATGCCAGCATTACGTTAGGAGGACTCAGCTATGCCAGCATTACGTTAGGAGGACTCAGCTATGCCAGCATTACGTTAGGAGGACTCAGCTATGTCAGCATTACGTTAGGAGGACTCAGTTATGTCAGCATTACGTTAGGAGGACTCAGCTATGCCAGCATTACGTTAGGAGGACTCAGCTATGTCAGCATTACGTTAGGAGGACTCAGCTATGCCAGCATTATGTTGGGAGGACTCAGTTATGCCAGCATTACGTTAGGAGGACTCAGCTATGTCAGCATTACGCTAGGAGGACTCAGTTATGCCAGCATTACGTTAGGAGGACTCAGATATGCCAGCATTACGTTAGGAGGACTCAGCTATGTCAGCATTACGTTAGAAGGACTCAGCTATGTCAGCATTACGTTAGGAGGACTCAGCTATGTCAGCATTACGTTAGGAGAACTCAGCTATGCCAGTATTACGTTAGGAGGACTCAGCTATGTCAGCATTACGTTAAGAGGACTCAGTTATGTCAGCATTACGTTAGGAGGACTCAGTTATGTCTGCATTACGTTAGGAGGACTCAGTTATGCCAGCATTACGTTAGGAGGACTCAGCTATGTCAGCATTACGTTAGGAGGACTCAGTTATGCCAGCATTTCGTTAGGAGGACTCAGTTATGCCAGCATTACGTTAGGAGGACTCAGCTATGCCAGCATTACGTTAGGAGGACTCAGTTATGCCAGCATTACGTTAGGAGGACTCAGCTATGCCAGCATTACGTTAGGAGGACTCAGTTATGCCAGCATTACGTTAGGAGGACTCAGCTATGTCAGCATTACGTTAGGAGGACTCAGCTATGTCAGCATTACGTTTGGAGGACTCAGCTATGTCAGCATTACGTTAGGAGGACTCAGCTTTGCCAGCATTACGTTAGGAGGACTCAGCTATGCCAGCATTACGTTTGCAGGACTCAGCTATGTCAGCATTACGTTAGGAGGACTCAGTTATGTCAGCATTACGTTAGGAGGACTCAGCTATGCCAGCATTACGTTAGGAGGACTCAGCTATGTCAGCATTACGTTAGGAGGACTCAGCTATGCCAGCATTACGTTAGGAGGACTCAGCTATGCCAGCATTACGTTAGGAGGACTCAGCTATGCCAGCATTACGTTAGGAGGACTCAGCTATGCCAGCATTACGTTAGGAGGACTCAGCTATGTCAACATTACGTTAGGAGGACTCAGCTATGTCAGCATTTCGACATCTTGCCACTAATATAGTTTACTAAATGAAATATTATTTACTCAAAATGACTACATCAGGTACCCTGCAATATGAAATGATAAGGAAAAGTGATTACGGAGCACGTGGTGAAATGAATGGCGGGAGAAACCAAACCAGACGCCGCTTTATCCAACAGAAATTCCACATATGGTCCTCTGGGATCGAACCTGGACCGCTTTGGTGAGAGACGAGTGGTATGACCACTCGCTCAGACAGCGGTTTATTAAATTATACACTATATGTATTAAAATTAACAAAACATAGAAACATGTTCGATGTTTACTAAACAATGCATGATGCAAGTATACGCAGACTTGGGCGTGCACAAACCCCACAGGCAAGTTCTGCTTTCAAGTTAAAAGGTGCAATAACAGCATACGTAAATCAATAGTTAAGTTCAACACAAGGTTGATCGTTCAGATTTTGAAATCAAGAGAAAACACTAAGTTCCCAGTTTCTTCGCATAATAACAAATATCTGGTGTTACATTTACATGGCTTTCTCTACCTGTTCTGCAAACAAACTATTCCTTTATCAATATCATCTTCATCGAGATAAACGTCAGCAGAAATGGTCTTATTATTTGTTTCCTTTTAAGAAGAAGGGAAATAAGGATAAAGCGATACTCAAATCTTTAAAAACATGGTCGCTATGGGACGGAAATTCAATTAGCTTTACATGGTTAGGATTAAAACAAAAGAGAAAAGAAATGAATCAAACTTAGTGCTTGAGAAAACCTTAGGAATTTTAAAATTGAAACACCAACAAAACTAATTTTATTCTACAAAAACAACGTGTTTGAAAAAGAGTGTGTATTAATGAGAACTATATTTTTTGGTGCAGTCAAGTTTTCGTCTTTCTCTTACTGTTTACCAGCTGTACAAAAGTCATCCAGCGTGAAAAAGTCTGCAGAGATTATTCCCGAAAAATCATGATATACATTTCACTAGTAATAAAATATTATTCACCGCATTTTAATGAAAATCGTTAGAACCATTTTTGAGAAAATCAAAATTTTTTTAAGAACTTGGAGAACTTTCTTGAAAATCATCATATCACATCTTCGGAAAATACTGAACTTAAATTGAAGTAAGATATTTAACCGACTTTTCGTTTTCGAGCTATGCTGCTGGCACACTCACAATGCTTTAGAGTCAAGGGTCCTCAAAACATGTATTTCCGGCGAAATCTCGTTATATTATTATTGGGTGGAATACAACACTTTCCTTACCTACTATGTACCTTGCACATACGTGCTAGAGAATATGAACATATTCACATCTTACTCTTTGCTAATGTATTCTTTTCCCAGTTACTGTTTTTTGACGGTGCAGGGTTTTCTTTTATCTTTTGTTGAATATAAATTATATAAAGTGTCAATAGCTGCATAAAATGATATGTTATGGGCGTTCCAATATATTTTCTCTCGCCTTTATGTAATATTTTGCAAAATGCTCTTCTCATCACTTCCGAAGACAACGTCGTGTATCACTGCGTGAAATTATATTGCTCTCTGAAACATTCACATTTCAGCAATTCATGTTTCTGCTGTTCACAATCTCCAAAATGTTCACCCTTTTTATTTTCTCTACACGCACTATGTATAGAGAAGGTATTGTAATGCACCAAAAAATTCGATACCGAGATTTCAGGGAAAGATATGTTTTAGGACCCCCTGAAACCAAAAAAGTAATCTAATGTGTTCCATTCACTTTCTCTACATCTCTGCAACAAATTATTGCTTAGGCTTCTATTTACTTCATGCTCATCAGTAAAATTAACAGAAACAGTCTTATTACTTGCTTCCTTGTAAGTAGAAGCGAAAAAAGAGAGTATCATAGGTTAAAGTGATAGTCAAAAGCTGGTTGCTATGTGACTGAGTTTCCTTTGTTTGTATGGACACGAGTCGACAACTTCCTATATGAGAAAAGTAAGTATTTTACAGCTGAAACCACAAACAAAGAATATCTCAAAAACGATCAACACAACGAAAAAAAAAAATTATATAACATAAAGTGTGTTTTAATGTGCTCTACATTTTGTGTGGTAAGTTTTTGGGTATATCTTACGGTTTAGCAGTTATGCAAAAATCCGTAAAATTCATCCAGAATAAAATAGTCTTCAGAGGATATTCCTAGAAAATTCATGTTATACATATTATTGATCAGGTAAAAAATATCTTTAATATAGGAAATGTTAATTGAAATCGTCAGTCATTTTTGAGAAAATACACATTTTCGGAAAAAGTTCCATGTAAAGGATACTTGGGGGCGGGGCGATTTTCTTGAAAATTTTCGTGTGGAACCCTTGGGAGAAACTAAACTTAAATGCCAAAGGGTATTTAACGGTCTTTTCGTTTTTGAGCTATGCTGTCCACAGACACACACAGACACACACACACGGACCTGTTTGTAAAAATTCCTTTCTTGGATTCAGGAGGACCCAAAACATGTATTTCCGGTGAAATCTCCGTATCGAATTTTTGGGTGGAATGCAATACCTTCTCTATATACTATGTACATTGTATGTATAGAGAAAGTAAAAAAGCATTTTGTAAAGCATTATACTCTCGCAGCAATAATATCGCCCCTTTCTAGCGAGAATTTACGCCCATCGCTAGTTTTTCTGCATCTGAAGCCCAAACCTTTTAGTATTAATGTCATTGAAATAGAGGAAACCCATTTAATGTATTTTTTCCTCAGAATATGAACCAGCATTTTAATAGTGGGGTATTCGCCATTGTCATAGATTTCATATATTGTGCGGCGAAGTACGTTTCTTTTAGAAAATCATCCAAATTGGAAACACTTTTTTGCTTTCTGGCATGCTTTCCTGCAGATTTAAACAAAGGTTCGCCAATTTCTGTATTAGATGCTTTGCTCTCTTTCACAACGCGCGACACGGTGTGTACACGCTTTAGCTGTGAGTTCCTGGCTTTACCCACTCACACAGCGCGCGACACGGTGTGTACAAGCTTTAGCCGTGAGTTCCTGGCTATACCCTCTTAAACATCACGCGACACGGTGTGTACACGCATTAGCCGTGAGTTCCTGGCTTTACCCTCTTTCACAGCGCGCCACACGGCGTGTACACGCTTTAGCTGTGAGTTCCTGGCTTTACCCTCTTTCACAGCGCGCGACACGGCGTGTACACGCTTTAGCCGTGAGTTCCTGGCTTTAGCTCCTTTCACATCATGCGACACATTGTGTACACGCTTTAGCCGTGAGTTCCTGGCTTTAGCTCCTTTCACAACACGCGACATATTGTGTACACGCTTTAGCCGTGAGTTCCTGGCTTTACCCTCTTTCACAACACGCGACATGGTGAGTACAAGCTTTAGCTGTGAGTTCCTGGCTTTACCTCTTTCACAACGCGCGACGCGGCGTGTACACGCTTTAGCTGTGAGTTCCTGGCTTTACCCTCTTTGACAACGCGCGACATGGTGTGTACAAGCTTTAGCTGTGAGGTCCTGGCTTTACCGCTTTAGCTGTGTGGTCCTGGCTTTACCCTCTTTCACAAAGCGCGACACGGTGTGTACAAGCTTTAGCTGTGAGGTCCTGGCTTTACCCTCTTTCACAAAGCGCGACACGGTGTGTACAAGCTTTGGCTGTGAGTTCCTGGCTTTACCCTCTTTCACAACACGCGACACAGTGTGTACACGCTTTAGCTGTGAGTTCCTGGCTTTACCCTCTTTGACAACGCGCGACATGGTGTGTACAAGCTTTAGCTGTGTGTTCCTGGCTTTACCCTCTTTCACAACACGCGACACAGTGTGTACACGCTTTAGCTGTGAGTTCCTGGCTTTACCCTCTTTGACAACGCGCGACATGGTGTGTACAAGCTTTAGCTGAGAGGTCCTGGCTTTACCGCTTTAGCTGTGTGGTCCTGGCTTTACCCTCTCTCACAACACGACACGGGGTGTACTCGCTTTAGCTGTGAGTTCCTGGCTTTACCGCTTTAGCTGTGAGTTCCTGGCTTTACCCTCTCTGACAACGCGACACGGTGTGTACACGCTTTAGCTGTGAGTTCCTGGTTTTACCCTCTCTGACAACGCGACACGGTGTGTACACGCTTTAGCTGTGAGCTCCTGGCTTTACCTTCTTTGACAACGCGCGACATGGTGTGTACACGCTTTAGCAGTGAGTTTCTGGCTTTACCCTCTTTGACAACGCGCGACATGGTGTGTACAAGCTTTAGCTGAGAGGTCCTGGCTTTACCCTATTTCACAACGCGCAACATGGTGTGTACAAGCTTTAGCTGAGAGGTCCTGGCTTTACCCTATTTCACAACGCGCAACATGGTGTGTACAAGCTTTAACTGTGTGGTCCTGGCTTTACCCTCTTTCACAACGCGTGACATGGTGTGTACAAGCTTTAGCTGTGTGGTCCTGCCTTTACCCTCTCTCACAACACGCCACATGGTGTGTACAAGCTTTAGCTGTGTTTTCCTGGCTTTACCCTCTTTCACAATGCGTGACATGGTGTGTACAAGCTTTAGCTGTGTGGTCCTGCCTTTACCCTCTCTCACAACACGCGACACGGTGTGTAAAAACTTTAACTGTGAGTTCCTGGCTTTACCCTCTTTCACAACACGCGACACGATGTGTACACGCTTTAGCTGTGAGTTCCTGGCTTTAGTCTCTTTGACAACGCGCGACATGGTGTGTACAAGCTTTAGCTGTGTGTTCCTGGCTTTACCCTCTTTGACAACGCGCGACATGGTGTGTACAAGCTTTAGCTTTGAGTTCCTTGCTTTACTCTCTTTCACAACACGCCACATGGTGTGTACAAGCTTTAGCTGTGTTTTCCTGGCTTTACCCTCTTTCACAACACGCGACACGGTGTGTACACACTTTAGCTGTGAGTTCCTGGCTTTAGGTTTTGGCTGGGTGCTCCTGGTTTTACCCTATTTCACAACATGCGACACGGTGTGTACAAGCTTTGGCTGTGTGTTCCTGCGTTTACCCTCTTTCACAACACGCGACACAGTGTGTACACGCTTTAGCTGTGAGTTCCTAGCTTTGCGCTCTCTCACAACACGCGACACAGTGTGTACACGCTTTAGCTGTGAGTTTCTGGCTTTACCCTCTTTGACAACGCGCGACACGGTGTGTACACGCTTTAGCTGTGAGTTTCTGGTTTTACCCTCTTTGACAACGCGCGACACGGTGTGTACACGCTTTAGCTGTGAGTTTCTGGTTTTACCCTCTTTGACAACGCGCGACACGGTGTGTACACGCTTTAGCTGTGAGTTTCTGGTTTTACCCTCTTTGACAACGCGCGACACGGTGTGTACAAGCTTTAGCTGTGTGTTCCTGGCTTTACCCTCTTTGACAACGCGCGACACAGTGTGTACACGCTTTAGCTGTGTGTTCTTGGCTTTACCCTCTTTGACAACCCGCGACACAGTGTGTACACGCTTTAGCTGTGAGTTTCAGGCTTTACCCTCTTTGACAACGCGCGACATGGTGTGTACAAGCTTTAGCTGTGTGTTCCTGGCTTTACCCTCTTTGACAACGCGCGACATGGTGTGTACAAGCTTTAGCTGTGTGTTCCTGGCTTTACCCTCTTTGACAACCCGCGACACGGTGTGTACACGCTTTAGCTGTGTGTTCCTGGCTTTACCCTCTTTGACAACACGCGACATGGTGTGTACACGCTTTAGCTGTGTGTTCCTGGCTTTACCCTCTTTGACAACGCGCGACATGGTGTGTACAAGCTTTAGCTGTGTGTTCCTGGCTTTACCCTCTTTGACAACACGCGACACAGTGTGTACACGCTTTAGCTGTGAGTTTCTGGCTTTACCCTCTTTGACAACGCGCGACACGTTGTGTACAAGCTTTAGCTGTGTGTTCCTGGCTTTACCCTCTTTGACAACACGAGACACAGTGTGTACACGCTTTAGCTGTGTGTTCCTGGCTTTACCCTCTTTGACAACACGCGACATGGTGTGTACAAGCTTTAGCTGTGTGTTCCTGGCTTTACCCTCTTT
This sequence comes from Hymenopus coronatus, assembly GCA_030762935.1. Lineage (NCBI taxonomy): Eukaryota > Metazoa > Arthropoda > Insecta > Mantodea > Hymenopodidae > Hymenopus > Hymenopus coronatus. The sequence goes on along the minus strand of CM060886.1, from coordinate 10,240,340 downwards.
GATAACACGCGACACAGTGTGTACACGCTTTAGCTGTGTGTTCCTGGCTTTACCCTCTTTGACAACACGAGACACAGTGTGTACACGCTTTAGCTGTGTGTTCCTGGCTTTACCCTCTTTCACAACACGCGACATGGTGTGTACAAGCTTTAGCTGTGTGTTCCTGGCTTTACCCTCTTTCACAACACGCGACATGGTGTGTACAAGCTTTAGCTGTGTGTTCCTGGCTTTACCCTCTTTCACAACACGCGACATGGTGTGTACAAGCTTTAGCTGTGTGTTCCTGGCTTTACCCTCTTTCACAACACGCGACACTGTGTGTACACGCTTTAGCTGTGAGTTTCTGGCTTTACCCTCTTTGACAACGCGCGACACGGTGTGTACACGCTTTAGCTGTGAGTTTCTGGCTTTATCCTCTTTGACAACGCGCGACATGGTGTGTACAAGCTTTAGCTGTGTGTTCCTGGCTTTACCCTCTTTCACAACACGCGACATGGTGTGTACAAGCTTTAGCTGTGAGTTCCTGGCTTTGATCAAACACTTCCTCAGATGACAATTCCTTACAGAAAGAGTTCACTTTAAAAGTAATACTTCTGGCCTGGGAATGCAGTACTTTGCCCTTAGTGCCTGCAGTGCTGAAAGTGAAAACTTCTCTAAACAGAGCATGTAAAAATAAACTCTTTATGCTTATTGACACAGTAACACAAAGCACTTAATTTGCCTTAATCTGTCTCTTCTGTTTACTAGTTATGCAAAATTCATCAAAGTTCATTCAGAATAAACAGATTTCCAGAGCTGTACTGGAAAAAGTTTATTTGTTTTGCAAATACTCTTAATATTATAATCAAACCCGTTAGAGCCATTTTTGAGAAATTCAAAATTTTCAAAAAATGTTGCCATGTAAAGGGTAGTTGGGCTGCGGGATTTTTCTGAAGGTCTTTCTGTCATATTCTTGTAAGATACTAAATTTAAATACCAAGTTTCGTATTTTTTTGACTTTTCGTTTGTGAGTTAAGGTGTTCACAGGCACACGGACACAACGCGCACACACATGACATTTTTCTAAAATGTTGTTTTTGATACAAGGGACCCTAAAACAAACATTTCAGGTGAAATCTCCGTATCAAATTTGTTGTTGGAGTGCAACTTACGAATCACGTACTTTGTAGAGAAAATAAATGAGCGAATGACGAGAAGGCAAGATTTTCAGAGAAAAGCCAGACTCTGTGCAAAGACCTTCTTTCCTCCAATCTGAGAACAGCACATCATTAAAATGGCTGAAGAATGGTTGAGAAGGTTGCATGGCAGTGAGGAAAGTGAGCTGAAGTTGGATCGATGAATTAACAGATAGTACTGATAATGAGAAACGCTGTGGGGTGCATCCCATGTTTGCTAATCGTAGTTCAGAGGGTGCCTATGAAGTTTTGCTTAGGCGGCACCTGAACGACAATGACACTAAGGTGAAACTGGAATATTTTTGAAGAACAGCTTAATATTCCAGGCCCAGCAATTATACCAGAAACTGACCTAGTACAACAGCAAGTCATTCTACACAGTCACTGCATGGTAACAAATATGCTATATATAGTTACAGACAGCCTCTGTTTCTTCTCTACATTTCTATACTCGACACGCTGTGTTGTATAAAAGTTCCTGATGACGAACGAAGTCAATTGTTCTCTCTTCCCCAATTTGTGAAAACTTCCGTTTTCCACTTATTATGTACAAACATTTAAACCAAATTACAAACAAATACCGCAACTATATCCTCACTTATGCTATCTCGTCGTCCAAAGCTCAATTGAACTGAACTAAAAAATCAGACGTGTTCCATTCACTTGACTTTCTCTACATCTCTGCAATAAATTATTGTTAAAAAACTTATTTTTCTGTTTACTTCATTATATCGAGTAAACATTAGCAGAAATAGTCTTATTTCTTGCCTCCTTGTAAGAAGAAGCGAAATAAGGGAGTAACATGGGTTAAAGTGAAAGCCAAAAGCTGGTTGCTATGTGACTAAAGTTCCTTTGTTTGTATGGACAGGAGTTGACAAATTCCTGTATGAGAAAAGTACAAGTTTTTCAAAGCTGAAACCAAAATCAAGCAATAGGTATTTAAAAAACGATCAACTCCAGGAAAAAAATGTATATTAGATAATTTTTGTGTTTTAACGTGCCCTATATTTTTTGTGTGATAAGTTTTTGTCTATCTCTTGGTTTAGCAGTTATGGAAAATTCCGTTAACTTCATCCATAATAAAGTAGTCTTAAGAGGCTATTCCTAGAGAATTCGAGATATACATTTTATTTGTCAGGTAAATATCTTCAATATACGATGTTTTAATCAAAATCGTAAAGCCATTTTTAACAAAATCAAAAATTTCTAATTTTTTTCCATGTAAAGGGTAGTTAGGGGAGGGGAATTTTCTCAAAATCTTCGTGTCGTATCCCTGGAAGATACTAAACTTAAATACAAGTTTGGTATTTTACCGACTTTTCGTTTTTGAGTTATCGTGTTTACAGACACACACACACACACACACACACACACACACATACACACGGACCTTTTTGTGAAAAGGTTTTTTTTTTATATAAGGGACCCTAAACATATATTTCCGGTTAAATCTCGGTATCGAATTTTTGGGTGGAGTGCAATACCTTCTCTATACACTATGCACATAGTGCGTGTAGAGAACGTAAAAAAGACTTTCACCGCAAATTTTCGCCGCCTAGATTTCTAGTGTAAAACTTAAAAAATATCTAGTGACAAACAAGAAAGAACAGATTCAGTTGTCAGTTCAGTTTCGTTAAGTTTTTGGTGGAGAAAAGCACTTCCATAATAAACAATGGCACAGTTCGTGATCACGTGATCCGAACTAAAAATATTAAGTTCAGTTTTCAGTTCAGTTGAGTTTTCAGAATGGAGGAAAGCGAGCCTTAAAGACGGCAGGTAACACCTCTCTAACTGCATCACATGGTAACCTCACAGTAGGCTAACAATGTTACCCCATAAAACTCAAGCTTATGGTGAGCAGATTCACATGGTAACCTCACAGTAGGCTAACAATGCTGCCCCATAAAACTCAAGCTTATAGTGAGCAACATCACATGGTAACCTCACAGTAGGCTAACAATGCTGCCCCATAAAACTCAAGCTTATGGTGAGCAGATTCACATGGTAACCTCACAGTAGGCTAACAATGCTGCCCTATAAAACTGAAGCTTATGGTGAGCAACATCACATGGTAACCTCACAGTAGGCTAACAATGTTGCCCCATAAAACTCAAGCTTATGGTGACCCACATTACATGGTATAACCTCACAGTAGGCTAACAATGCTGCCCCATAAAACTCAACCTTATGGTGAGCAACATCACATGGTAACCTCACAGTAGGCTAACAATGCTGCCCCATAAAACTGAAGCTTATGGTGACCCGCATCACATGGTATAACCTCACAGTAGGCTAACAATGCTGCCCCATAAAACTCAAGCTTATGGTGAGCAGATTCACATGGTAACGTCACAGTAGGCTAACAATGCTGGCTCATAAAACTGAAGCTTATAGTGAGAAACATCACATGGTAACCTCACAGTAGGCTAACAATGCTGCCCTATAAAACTGAAGCTTATGGTGAGCAACATCACATGGTAACCCCACAGTAGGCTAACAATGCTGGCCCATAAAACTGAAGCTTATGGTGAGTATTATCACATGGTAACCACATAGTAGGCTAACAATGCTGCCCTATAAAACTCAAGCTTATGGTGAGCAGCATCACAAGGTGACCTCACAGTAGGCTAACAATACTGCCCCATAAAACTCAAGCTTATGGTGAGCAGCATCACAAGGTGACCTCACAGTAGGCTAACAATGCTGCCCTATAAAACTCAAGCTTATGGTGAGCAACATCACAAGGTGACCTCACAGTAGGCTAACAATGCTGCCCTATAAAACTCAAGCTTATGGTGAGCAACATCACAAGGTGACCTCACAGTAGGCTAACAATGCTGCCCTATAAAACTCAAGCTTATGGTGAGCAACATCACAAGGTGACCTCACAGTAGGCTAACAATGCTGCCCCATAAAACTCAAGCTTATGGTGAGCAGCATCACAAGGTGACCTCACAGTAGGCTAACAATGCTGCCCTATAAAACTCAAGCTTATGGTGAGCAACATCACAAGGTGACCTCACAGTAGGCTAACAATGCTGCCCCATAAAACTCAAGCTTATGGTGAGCAGATTCACATGGTAACGTCACAGTAGGCTAACAATGCTGCCCCATAAAACTCAAGCTTATGGTGAGCAACATCACATGGTATAACCTCACAGTAGGCTAACAATGCTGCCCCATAAAACTCAAGCTTATGGTGAGCAGCATCACAAGGTGACCTCACAGTAGGCTAACAATACTGCCCCATAAAACTCAAGCTTATAGTGAGCAACATCACAAGGTAACCTCACAGTAGGCTAACAATGCTGCCCTATAAAACTCAAGCTTATGGTGAGCAACATCACAAGGTGACCTCACAGTAGGCTAACAATGCTGCCCTATAAAACTCAAGCTTATGGTGAGCAACATCACATGGTAACCCCACAGTAGGCTAACAATGCTGGCCCATAAAACTGAAGCTTATGGTGAGTATTATCACATGGTAACCACATAGTAGGCTAACAATGCTGCCCTATAAAACTCAAGCTTATGGTGAGCAGCATCACAAGGTGACCTCACAGTAGGCTAACAATACTGCCCCATAAAACTCAAGCTTATGGTGAGCAACATCACATGGTATAACCTCACAGTAGGCTAACAATGCAGCCCCATAAAACTCAAGCTTATGGTGAGCAGCATCACAAGGTGACCTCACAGTAGGCTAACAATACTGCCCCATAAAACTCAAGCTTATGGTGAGCAGCATCACAAGGTGACCTCACAGTAGGCTAACAATGCTGCCCCATAAAACTCAAGCTTATAGTGAGCAACATCACAAGGTAACCTCACAGTAGGCTAACAATGCTGCCCCATAAAACTCAAGCTTATAGTGAGCAACATCACATGGTAACCTCACAGTAGGCTAACAATGCTGGCCCATAAAACTGAAGCTTATGGTGAGTATCATCACATGGTAACCACACAGTAGGCTAACAATGCTGCCCTATAAAACTCAAGCTTATGGTGAGCAGCATCACAAGGTGACCTCACAGTAGGCTAACAATGCTGCCCCATAAAACTCAAGCTTATGGTGAGCAGCATCACATGGTAACCTCACAGTAGGCTAACAATGCTGCCCCATAAAACTCAAGCTTATGGTGAGCAGCATCACAAGGTGACCTCACAGTAGGCTAACAATGCTGCCCCATAAAACTCAAGCTTATGGTGAGCAGCATCACAAGGTGACCTCACAGTAGGCTAACAATACTGCCCCATAAAACTCAAGCTTATGGTGAGCAGCATCACAAGGTGACCTCACAGTAGGCTAACAATGCTGCCCCATAAAACTCAAGCTTATGGTGAGCAGCATCACAAGGTGACCTCACAGTAGGCTAACAATACTGCCCCATAAAACTCAAGCTTATGGTGAGCAGCATCACAAGGTGACCTCACAGTAGGCTAACAATGCTGCCCCATAAAACTCAAGCTTATGGTGAGCAGCATCAAAGCGCGTCCCGCAGTCTGATGAAGGGGCGGAGCTCTCGCATTCCTACTGAATTAAAAACACCTTCCCAGTCGGAACACCTGTGCTCTTTTGCTTTTTCCCCATTTCGATTTGTTTTACGACAAGCCATTAGTGTCCTGACATTGTCTGTAAGTGTTTTTGCTCGGCTGCATGCGACCGCGACCAGACCGAGCGGCGGCGGCTGCTGCTAAAGGTATGAGGGCTCAACATTAAAATCTAATGTGCTCCACTCACATCACTTTCTCTACATCTCTGTATTGTATGCCTAACCTCTGAATTGGGTACTGCCCGGTGGCAGAGTTAAATGTACAAAATTCACTTACAATAATAATCTTAAGTTAAATACAATAGTAATACAACTAACAATTTACATTTACTTTTTTTTTAAATGCCTAACTACTTATTATTCAGTATAGCAGTACTTATGTCAATTACCAGCATGTTTATAAACAGTTATTATGAAGCCTCAACATAAATACTATATATTACTAATATATACATTAATAATAATATACACTAATACTATTTTTTAAATTCTTAATTTCTTCACAATATTTACTCAAATTAACCAACATTTATTCCCTTTAAATTATTCCTAAACTTCTTTAAGGTCTGAGGGCAGCCCTGAAAGGCTGCTACAGGCAGTTCATTCCATTGTTCAATGGTTCTATTAACAAAAGAAAATTGTCCTACGTCGGTTCTGTATCTTCTGCCCTTAATTTTATAGAAATGATCGTTTTCAGCCGTAGTATGTTGGGTTTTCTAGCCTCTTTCTAATGTCTACCCATGCATTTAAACCAGTATAAGCTTTAAATAGTGCGACTAACCTATGTGTTTTACGCCACTTTTAGCGGCTCGCATTTATTCTCTTCGCCTTTCGTAAGTCCAAAATCTTTAGCTCTCTTTATGAATTTAACTGTCGCCCGTCTCTGTATCTTTTCCAGCGAATCAGTTTGATTAGCCCTCAATGGGTCCCGGCCGCAATTTCCCTGGACTTTGCGCTCCCCTCATTCTGCTATCTACTACATGCTAATCAAGATAACTTTAGTAGAAATGACCTTATTACTCGCCTCTGTGTAAATACGATAGTCAAGTGTTTTAAAAGCTGGTTGCTATGTTATTAAAATTCGTTGCTTTGCATGGTAGAAGTTGAAAAGAAATATTTTATACCTGCAACCAATAACAAGGGATATCTGGGAAATGATCAACTTCATGAAAAATCGATTACATAAATTATGTGTTTTAACGAGATTTACATTTGTTGTGAGTACGTGATTGTCCATCTCCTGTGGTTTACCAGTAATGCAAAAGCCGTTCAGAATGAAGAGGTCTTCAGAGGCTATTCCCAGATAACTCAACATATACACATTATTTGCCATGTTAATATGTTTAATGCACTGCGTTTTAATCAAAATCGTTAGAGCCATTTTTTAGAAAATCAAAATTTTCGAAATTTTGTCCATGTAAAGGATAGTTTGTGGTACTGGGATTTTCCTGAAAGTCTCCGTGTTGCATCCCTGGAAAACACTAAACTGAAATATCAAGTTTGGTAGTTTACCGACTTTTCTTTTTTATTTCTCTATACGTAATATGTACATAGTGTATAGAGAAGGTATTGCACTCCACCCAAAACTTCGATACCGAGATTTCACCGGAAATATGTGTTTTAGGGTCACCTGTATCCAAAAAAAACATTTTCATAAAAACGTTGGTGTGTGTGTATGTGTCCGTGTGTGCGTGTGTCCGTGTGTCTGTGAATACGATAATTCAAAAACGAAAAGTCGGTACAATACCGAACTTCTAGGAATGTGACACGAAGATTTTGAGAAAAATCCCCCTCCCCAAACTATCCTTTACATGAAACTTTTTTCGAAAATTTTGATTTTCTCATAAATGATGATTTTGATTAAAATATTATATATGTAAGATATTTACCTGACAAATAAAATGTACATCTTGAATTTGAAAACCACTTTATTCTGGATGCATTTTACACAACTGCTAAACCGTAAGAGATGGACAAAAACTTAATGTAGATCACATTAAGACACACAATGTATGGTATAAGCGTTTTTTTCCGGAGTTGAGCGTTTTTTATATATTCCTTGTTTTTGGTTTCAGCTTTAAAAAACGTATACTTTTCTCACACAGGACTTTGTGAACTCGTGTCCATACAAACAAAGGGACTTCAATCACATAGCAACCGGATTTTGACTATCACTTTAACCTGTGGTATTCCCTTATTTCGCTTCTACTTACAAGGAAGCAAGTAATAAGACTATTCCTGCTATTTTGTTCTCGATTAGCATGAAGTAGAAGCATATGCTTTTTAACAATAATTAGTTGCAGAGATGTAGAGAAAGTCATGTGATTGGAGCACATCAGATTTTTTATACAAGACACCCTACAACGGTTGTTTCCGGTAATATGTTGGTATTAACTTTATGGTAGAGTGCAATTACTTCTCTGCCTATATGCTATGTTGTACGTGCTAGAAAAAGTACAACTGCTTCTCGTTAATACCGTCACATTAAAACATAGTGTTTTTAAAAACGATATCAAACCTAACAACTTAGCAGTCTTGCACTACACTGCTACTCTTATTTGCTCCATTTATATGCAACCTAACATGTGAGGCATATTTCGGCTTTGTTGGAGCTTTTGCTCATGGCAATGATGCCATTCGTTTACTATTTGTATATGTGGGTTATTATGTATATTTAAGTTTACACACTCATTCATATTCCGAGACTCTTGGCAAGAGAAAGACTCCCAGCCCCAGTCGGGAACCGAACTCTGGATCTCTCGCACAGAAGGCAGGTGTGCTTTACCGACGGGGTTACGGGGTCAAACCATTTAATATGGTTTTAAAGGATAAGTTGTAGTAATTTCCGTTTATTTTATTAATAGTGGACACTTATGTAGAGACATAGAGGGAGAGAGAGAGATATGGATATGAATATAGTTTAACGCCCACATTTACTACATATGGCACCGCAGGCGACGACACTGATGATACATGCAATGAAGATGGACCACTGATGGTATGTGATGGCAAGGAAAACCGGAGAACCCAGAGAAAAATCTCCCTGGGCCGTTTTGTCCACCACATGCCATTGCTTGGGATCGAACCCAGGTCGTCTGGTTGAGAGGTGAGTGGTGTGAATACGGCCAGAGAGAGAGAGAGAGAGAGAGAGAGAGAGAGAGAGAGAGACAATGAGCTGTGATATAGATTTAGTAAAGCATCTCCTTATGGCTCTAGCAAGATGACGGATGTGTACCAGAGGGTAGTTGCCAAGGGTGTGTTAGATTGGTGAGAAACATAGAGTAATCAATTCACACGGGCGCGGCTCGCAAACTACTTCGTCCACGGATCACAATATACTCATTCATCCTATGAAAGCAGATTGTTATACAATAGTGACATTAATTCTGAACACTTTTTTTTTTTAAATTTAACATTCAAATTTGAATATTTCATTCAACTCTTATTTGATAAATTATAGCCAGAAAGTATTTCCATAATATAGCATTATACCTTTTACCATAAACTGGAGCTAGTTCTACTAAAACTACCAGATATCTCCAAATTTAGAGCTCCTCTATTAGAAATATAGGAGCAATAATTCCAATTTTCACATTGAACACAGTATAAAATAAAACATATATAGTATGTTTATTAAGTAATATATTTTCCAAAGTTGGGTCAAAGTAACCAATTAAGTAATCAAACTAGCTCCAGTTTATGGTATAAGGGTCAATATTCTATTGTGAAAACACTTCCTGCTTCTATAATTTATCAGATAAAGTTATCTTGGACAAGAGCTCAATAGGAAATTCAAATTTAAATGCTAATTTAAACAACAAAGTGTCCAGAATCAATGTCGCTACTTCTATAATTTATCAGATAAAGTTATCTTGGACAAGAGCTCAATAGGAAATTCAAATTCAAATGCTAATTTAAACAACAAAGTGTTCAGAATCAATGTCGCTACTGTAGTTAGCAATGAAACATTTACTGAATTAAAGAGGGCGGGAGATTACAACCTTCTCAGCGGCCATAGTGCGGACGCTGCGGATCCTAGGACCCGTGGCACCTTGATATGATCAGAAGTACTTCGAGCCGGACGTCTTGAGTCCCTTCCGGAGAGGAGTTGTTGGAATTGGGTTGGTCTCGGTAGGGTAGTGTTTCCGAACCCCGGGATGATACGTCTGGGCCTACGTCGGATTAAGAGAGTCCGGAAATAACCTGGATAACTAATAGACGGTATATTAAACTGCTGCGGGCCCGACCGAGGTTTTTTGATAGTCTGTTCTTCGGGTTGACGCGACAAGTGGCGTAATCACTTCCATCCTGGAACGTCGGAGGAGAGTTTTAGTAACCAGGTATTGCCCTCATGGAAAGAGTCACGGGGGGGGGGGTAACCTCCCCGGTACTAGAGAGAGCTTCGGCTCCGCATAGATGTACCGCACATTATGAAGAGGACTTTACAGAAAATTCGTTTATTCGTCTGGCGAATATCGTATGCATAAGTCATTTTCATCTAACTTTCCTTTTCAAGAAATAACAGAATATCTATTGTTAATTGTTTAGTCTAGAGTTTACTTGTATCCTTAAGGATGTCTAGCTTAAATACAGGATATAGTATTCCTCTGTATTTTTAATTTTTCTTATGATGTTTTCTCTCTCTCGCCTCTCTCTTTCTCTGTCTCTCTCACACACAGAGTCGCATACAAACATCGTAAGGATTTGTTTCCGAAAATAATTTTGTTGATGCAGAGGCATTCAAGACGTTCGTTTCTAAATAAACAGCGATACGACTTTTTTGGGGCCCTGCCTGGCTTACGTAAGCAGAGAAACAAAATAAATAAATAAACTAACATACAGTTTCACAGAGAGAATAAACAGTCTCAGAGTTCCTTATACCAAAACGGCGAACTAACAATATCGAACTACATCTGTGTATTTATTGGTAGAGTTATTAATGGTGAAATTTTGAACTTAAATTTTAATGAAATGTATTACAATTATATTAAATAATTATTAAATTGAGTAACATATCCAAAATATATTTATAAAACTCGTTTTACTTCTGAGAATCCATTTGGCAGATAAGAGTTGCAACTTTGAACTCTATAATTTACTCTCAAGTTAACTTTCATGTGAAGCAGTCTCGAGAAAGTGCAAAGGAAATATTTGTTTCAAGTAATATCATAGGCCAAGGTATTCGTAGCTAAAACACCGGTACTTAGAGGCTGTGCCCAAATTACATGCATTTCGAAGCAGCTCCTCCAAATTACGCAGGATATTTTAGACTGAGCCTGCAGCTCGCCAAATTATAACTTCGTTCTGTAGGTCGAAGGTCCAACCCCACGCTGCCCATCTGACTTTGTGCCCGGAGGGGAAATCCACTTTCTAAGCTATACGTGTGTTGATTTTGTGCTCACTCTTTCAGGGCTTAATTGTAGAACCATTTCTTAGGTTGTTTTCGGTTGTTCACAATTAATTACCCAGTTGTACATGACAGTTCTCCTGTCATCTCTTTACAGAGCGATCAGTAATCTTTTCCCTGATGGTCTAGATTGCTTGCGGATATATTTATGCTGCCCTCTAGACTCCGTACGCATAGCAAAACTGCAACTATTGGCGCCTCTATCGGCCAATGTCGGCAACTTATATGTGAATAGAATTCGCGCACTCGCAGGCAGGTTGAACGGTAATATGTCATCACTAGAGAATCACTTAGGCTTGAAGAAACTGATGTGGGAGACATCACCTTCCAGGGCTTCTATATTATCTCATTCAAAGTTATCATTTTATACTTCAGGTGAAAGAGAAGCTAAGGGGAGAAACATTTGTATTGAGCAACAAGTGTTAGTCTACCGCTCTATGCAGTTCAGTTTAATGCAGGAATACATTATAATATATAATATGAATTACAGTAATTTGTGTTTACGGGGACTGGAACTTTAATATCGGCAACTAATTATTTACAACTGATACACAAGAGATACGTGTTACAAGGTTTTAATGCTCTTCAAAGTAGTCATCAACATTAAGTACAAGCCGTTACCAGAGATACCCTTGCCAGCGCCTGTGGCGTTGATAGTTCGAATCGAGCGGTGTACTCCTTCCGGAATCTGTGGAACAGTTCTGAAGGGGAAGTCACGAAGTGGTTCCTTCGTCTTCGGAATCAAGTCGAAGTAACAAGCGCCAAGTCCGAGGAGTGTGGTGGATGGTAGCACTTCCCAACCCAGACAACTTGCGCTGTATGCGGCGGGACATTGTCGTGGAATAATGGTTGGGTTCGGTAGAAAGTATCGTCGAAGATCAGAAAGTTCGAAAGTCGAAGATCGAAAGATCGTCAGAACTCCAGCAATTAGAAAGTTATGATGCTTTTCGTGTGATGTTAGCCTAAAGAATTACGTTCCTCTAGCAGACTTATTGTAATATTGCTGTTCATTTTTGGAACACTAATGTGACCAGCTTTGAGAAACAAGCAGTGACACTGGACTTATGTCCTTGTGACTTTTGACTTAATTCCGAAGATGAAGGAACTGCTTGGTGACTTTCGCATCACAAAGCTATTCCAGAGGTTCGTCAGACAGAGGCCGCCCCATACAGACGCTACTAAAAGTGTCCACATCGCTGACATTAGTTGTACTAGGGACTTTCATCAAATCCTTTGAAAATCCTAGAAATTACACTTGCAACATCCAAAAAACTTTGTATTTAGTCACTGTCGTGTCTTACTAGCTGGCAGTTAAAGTTTCAGCTATATCCATCACATGATGCGTTTGAAACAGGCGATTAAATCAACAATCTTATGCCTCTTTAAAAAGATGGAAAAAACAAGTTTCGTGTGATGAATAAACCTTTCTAATTAAAAGGCTTAACACAAAAGAGATAAAAGCCGAGTTGGATGAAGTTTATTGCGCATCTGCTACTGCGTTTACAACAATTTACAACTGGATAAATGAATTTAAACGTGGCCTCACATAAAAAATGATGAACATTGTTGCGGGCATCCAGTAGAAGTGACTTCCTCCAAAATGATTGATTAAATCCAGGATATGGATTTGAGTGATCGACCAATCAATAGTACAGGCTACAGGCACATCGTTAGGTACAATGTTCTCAAGTTTGCTCCAAAAATTAGGCCTCACAAAGATCTCAGCAAGATGGATGTCGCGTTTGCTCTCAATGGGGAGTAAACGCAATTGTGTGATCGATTCGTAAGCTGGTTTATCCCTTTTCAATCGCAATTCTAGTTTCTGCTTCGATACATAACTATGGATGAAACATGGATACACTGCTACACTTCAGAGACAAATTTACAGTAGAAATAGGGGCTTTAAAGGCGAGACAAAGAAGGCAAATGTGGAGAAATCTCCAGACAAGGTGACGCACGGTTTTTTGGGATGCACGCGGAATCACCTACATTGATTACTTGTAGAAAGGAAGAACGATAAATGGAGAGTATTATACATCGTGAGGTCGTCTCCTTAGCGCGGTGGTAGCGCACCTGCTTACCAAGCGGGAGACCTGGGTTCGATCCCCAGTACCGGCGTGGGGATTTTTCCCCCGCTGGGAGACCTGGCCGGGAGTACACTCAGCCTCGTAAGGTCCCTGGGGGGCCAATTGAGGAGCTACTTGATGGAGAAGTAGCGGCTCCAGGTCATGAGGACCGCATTAACCGGCCGGGGGGACTCGAGGCGCTGACCACGTCTCACCCTCCAATACTGCACCCCATCCATGACGTCTGTAGTGGACCGAGATGGGGGACGCAGCGGCCGGGCGGTAGGCCAAGGTTCCCCGTGAGCTGTCGCGCCATGGAGTTATGGAGTTATGCATCGTGATTGCCTCGGTTGAAGGATAACTTAAGAGAAAACACCTTTATCTCTCAAAGAGAAGATTCTCTTCCATCAAGACAATGCACGAAAATTGTAGTATAAAGGTTCGAATTACTACAACATCCAAGGCATTCATCAGATTTGGCCGCCGTGATTTTTTTTATTTCCAAACTTTAAAAAGTGGCTCGGCAGAAAAGTCTCCACGCCTAACGAAGCGGTCATTCCCCAAACAGATGCCTATTATGAGGATATCTGAAATCCTACTTTTTGGAAGGCTTAAAACAGTTGGAGAAACGCTGGGAAAAGTGTATCGTGCTAAAAGGAGATTGTGTTGACAAAATAAACCAAAAATAATTTGTTTTTCAATATTTTCTAAGGAATTATTGAACGCCCGCTGCACACAATGCTGGTGAAGGGCAGCTACACTTGTTATTGTACTTTTTGTACCAGTCGTAACTAAATGTTTGCCAGTATTAAAACTCCAAGCGTCGGACATTTTCTATTAGGTGCGATGAGGTTTATTTCAAAATAATGTTATATGCTTCATTTGCTCTATTACCTTTCTACAGATCTACTGTAACATTCTGCTGAGTGCAATCCAAAGCATACTCTTCAGAACTTAGTGCTGCGTTATGCACTTATATTTATACTGAAATATATTTTTTCAAGACTTCTTTTCTACTAGGAAATTCGGTTTGTTACAGAACAGCAGCCGTGACTTTGGTCAGCCCAGATGCAGAACTTCTCTCTTTGTTGCTGCTCACTCGAAAATTTGGTTCCATATGCTGTAATTGGGAATACCAGGATCCCTTGTGTGTATTTTGCACATAAAGTGTTCACTAAAAACACGTGAATTTTTGGTACAATTCCAAGGTTTGCCCAGTACTATCGCGTTTTATTGCCTTGTTCCAAATTATATAGTCTACTGTTCAGAATCACGGAAAACTTAGTGTCAGCAGAACGGTTTCGAAAAAAAAAAAAAAAATAGCGTGTTATTTATGGACGCTCTTTAACTACTGTGGTTCTCAGCGTCCCATTCTAAATTGGGCGTGAAAGACCGATTAATTTTGTTCAGAGGCTTGTCTATCAGGCTTGAGGTTCTTTCACGTATCGCAAATCTGCGTTACGGGACCAACGGCTTTACTTCCCTTCCGAAGAAAACAATGCTAAGAATTTTTACACCCGAAAAAATCCATCTTCCTCCGCCGGGTTTGAATGGTAACCATTACACCACGGAGGGCAACTCAGTTACGATATATGTTGGTACATTCAACCACAAGAGAGTTTGTTCTAGTCATTCCATAAATTTCGTTTATTATGATAAAAGCCTCTTCCCTACAATGACAAACTCACGACAAAGCATGGAACAGCGCCAGGCGCGTCTTTAAGCGAGTGCCTACTAGATCGCATGCGCACAGTCCCTATAGAGGACGCAGAATGTGAAAGGTTACAATAATTAAAAAGCTGATACCTTATTTTAGGGCAGTTAAGCTTCTAACTTGAGTCACTAAGGTAATATAATCAAAGAAATCACTAGACATAAGTTTACATAAGAACTACTATTTATAATATGAGCCATTTTCATTTCAGGTAATTATTATATTGACCATCAGGTTTGACCATCACTTTCCTTCTTCGCCATAAAAGCTGATTAACTAAGTTTATGGAATATTTTGATTGGTAATATTTTCATTATTTAGAAGGAAGAATACTAAATTGAAGCAATCCTGGATACTTCTTAATATTAAATCAAGCTATAGACATAATTTATGTAACAAGCCTATATTATAACACGTTGCAAATTCCTACACGTATACATTGTAAGGAACAACTTATTATAGCGTTTTAATATAATTTTAGTGTACATACTCAGCTAATCCAAACAAGTAACTTGTTTCTCAGTAGATGTTCCACCTCTAATATAAAAATCATACACAAATAGAGAACGCTTACAAGAAAAATCGTAAAAACAATTTGAATTTATATTACACCGTAAAGATAAAAAGTAATAATCAATAATAACATAATAAAAATACAAATTAATAATGTTTCAATAATAAAACACTGATATAACTAGCCTAATTAATATAACCATACTAAGATTATCATAATATATATATCGTAATTTAATAATAATAATAATGATATGGTTAATATTACAAGCAGTGTGTCAATTAGCACTAAACCGTGCTGAATGCAAATTTTAAATACTTTCAGGGCGACAACGTAAGAGATATAAGTAACTTTCCCATATCATGAAACAGGTGCCTATTTTCGCCGGCCCTAATTGAAATTGTAATATCATCAGATTCTACTGACTTATCTCATAATGGTCGAAATATATTAACGAACACTGGGAATGAACTTTTAAGTAAATATGAAATAATTTTTAATTATTAATTATACAATATAAAATATTCTATGAACCTGATTTATTTTGGACAAACATGTTACACGACTTACCATGGGCTAGTTTTTAAGCCTACCTTTTCTTTTGCATGTGTGTGTCTTTTTTACTTTCTCTAGCCCCGTATGTACAGTACAATGTACTAGGGATAGAGAAGTACTGCATTCCACCCAAAAATCCGATGTCAAGATTTCACCGGAAATACATGTTTGGGGTCCCCTGAGTCTGAAATAAGCATTTTTAGAAAAAGGTCCATGTGTGTGTGTCTATATATGTCTATAGACAACACAGCTTAAAAACGAAATGACCATTAAATACAAAACTTGGTATTTAGCTTTAGTATCTTCCAAGGATACGACACGAAGATTTTCAAGAAAATTCCACCACCACAAAATACCTTTTACATGGAAAAATTTTCAAAATTTTGGATTTTCTTAAAAATGGCTCTAACGATTTTGATTAACATCCCTATATTAAAGCTATTTACATTCCAAATAAAATGTATATCATGATTTTGTTTAGCATAGTCTCTGAGGACCTCTTTATTCTGGATGAATTTTCCGAATGTTGCTTAAATGCTAAACCGTAAGATATAGACAGAAACTTATACAGAAAAAATTGTAGATCTCGTCAAGACACACAGTTTATGTCGTTTACGTTTTTGTTGTGGAAGTAACCGTTTCCAAGACATTCCTTGTTATTGGTTTCAATTGTGAAGTACTTACACTTTTGTCAGACATGAAGCGTCCGTTTTTCTTTTGTTCTGCTCGTGGCCAAGCAAAGAAACGACAATCGCATAACGATAGCTTTTAAAACATTTGACTATCACTTTAACCTAGTGCATTTCCTTAATTCCCTTCTAATTATAAGGAACTAAGTAAGAAGAACATTCTACTAATGTTTATTGCGATTAGCATTGTGTAGAAGGAAGAGGTTTGTAGAGCAGCTAGAGAAAGTCATGTGAGTGTAACACGTCAGATTTTTATCTCAGTTTTGCATTTTTGCAATGAAGCTATTAAGTTTTTCTCTGATTTTTATAATAATTAGCATGCATAATCTCGAGCAAGGTGTTTAAAGATTTAAGTATGCATCTTATGTTTGGTTTATTCATTAGCTCAAAATGAATTAATTTATACTGAAAAAAGGAACATTTTGATACAAACAACTTCATAAAAATTAAATTATATTTTACCATGTAAAGGGTAGTTTGGGTTTGGGGGATTTTTTTGAAATCTTCGTGTCGCATCGTTGGAAGATACCAAACTTAAATACCAAGCTTGATCTTTAACGGTCCTTTCCTGTGGGGCCCACAGACACACACACATTTACACAGACACACACACATACACACAGACACACACACACACATATACACATATATTACTCAGACAGACAGAGGAACAGACACACGGACAATTTTCTAAAAATGATTTTTTTGCATTCAGGGGGTCTCTAAACATATACATCCGGTGAACTTTCGGTATCGAATTTTTGGGTACATTACAATTCCTTCTCTATATACTATGGCATAGTACGTGTAGAGAAAGTAAAAATACAAGCAAATTAATCCAATTCTTCTATTGGATATAATATTATATTTGCTTCCTAAATGTTTAATTCTGCAATGTATGTGATGCTGGAAAAAGTTAAATTAATGACTGTAATGAATTGCTGATTACAAATATGAAATTCTACCATGCTAAGTCATTTTAATTAGTTCAAAATAATACATAAATAAATACATTTCCATATGGCCCATTTTAACGCTCAGTGTGTGAAACTCAAGGCCAGATTAGGATACGTTCGAATGTGTGCAGGAGAGTAGAAGAATGTGATGTGACCAGTCGCATTGCTTGGAACATGTTTCATCACAAATAACGAGGATGAAGCTGCTCAATTAGAGTCTAACCGTCACCACGTGTCAGCAGGAAAAGGAATATCAGAGGTCCAAATAAACTGTTACCGCAAAATATGGAACTTAAAATAAAACAAAGAAACAATTATACTTTAAACACTTTTAATATCCAGGATTCGAACTTAATGAAATGTCAACGCCTCAAGATGAACGAAGATGCTTTCAATTTAGTTTGCATTTTTGTTTCACTTTTGTCATTTGAATTTATTTAGTGGTCATCTTTTAGAAAATGTTCATTTTTACTTTCTCTATATGTACTATGTACATAGTGTATAGAGAAGGTATTGCACTCCACCCAAAAATTCGATACCGAGATTTCATCGGAAATGTTTTTTTAGGGTCCCTGTATTAAAAAGAAACATTTTCAGAAAACGGTGTGTGTGTACAGTGTGCGTGTGTGTCCGTGTGTCTGTGAACACGATAACTTAAAAACGAAAAGTCGGTAAAATACAAAACTTGATATTTAGGTTTAGTACTTTCCAGGGGTGCGACACGAAGATTTTGAGAAGAATTCCCCCACCCTAAACTACCGTTTACATACTACATTTTTCGAAAATTTTGATTTTCTAAGAAACGAATCTTAACGATTTTGATTAAAATATCGTATATTAAAGATATTTACCTGACAAATAAAATGCATATCTTGAATTCTCTGGAAATAGCCCCTGAAGATTACTTTATTCTGGATGAGTTTTACGGAATTTTATATGACTGCTAAACCGTAAGAGATGGACGAAACCTTACCATACAAAAATGTAGAGCACTTTAAAACACAATTTATGTGATATTTAGGTTTAGTATTTTCCAGGGATGTGACACGAAGATTTTGAGAAAATTTCCCCCACCCTAAACTACCCTTTACGTAGTACATTTTTCGAACATTTTGATTTTCTAAAAAATGGCTCTAATAATTTTGATTAAAATATCATATATTAAAGATATTACCTGACAAATAAAATGTATATCTTGAATTCTCTGGAAATAGCCTCTGAAGACTACTTTATTCTGGATGAGTTTTACGGAATTTTATATGACTGCTTAACTTAAGAGATGGGCAAAACTTTACCACACAAAAATGTAGAGCACTTTTTGAGTTATTCCTTGTTTTAGATTTCACCTTTAAAAAACTTATACTTCTCTCATACAGGAATTTGTCAGCTCATGTCCATACAAACAAAGGAACTTCAGTCACATAGCAACCAGCTTTTGACTATCACTTTAATCTATAATACTCCCTTATTTCTCTTCTACTTCCAAGGAAACAAGTAGTAAGACCAATTCGTCTAATGTTTCTCGATTATCATGAAGTAAATAGAAGCATAAGCTTTTTAACAGTATTTTCTTGCATAGATGTAGAGAAAGTTATAAGAATGGAACACATCAGATTTTTCTTGCATTTTTTTTTTCTGTTTCGTCGTCACAGTAGACGTTGTCGACACTGCAGACAAAGCGATCTCGCAATTCCTTAACTTTAGTTCATGTTATCTTCTCTTTACCAATCATTGCGACCTGTTCTGATGTACTCAAATGAGCATTGACGGGAAAAGTGCTGCAGTAATAGCAATTTGTAAGGACCTGCTGATTGATTTTCACAAGCAAAGATTGGATGAATTAGAAATAACTTTTCTATTCTAACAATATTTCTACCGTTTCTAGAAAGATAGGTGAGAGATGCACACAGTTCTTGAGAACATACAAAGGGGCGAACAGCATTTGGATACTATACAGGAAAAATCTAATCTGTTCCCTTCACATGACTTTCTCTACATCCCTGAAAAAAATATGATTAAAAAGCTTATGCTTCTATTTACTCCATGATAATCGAATAGTCTTATTATTTGCTTCCTTGTATGTAAAAGCGAAATAATGGAGTATCACAGTGATATTCAAAGGCTGGTTGCTATGTAATTGAAGTTCCTTTGTTTGTATAAACAGGATTTGATAAATTCCTGTATGAGAAAAGTATGTTTTTCAAAGCTGAAACCAAAAACAAGGAATATCTAAAACGATCAACTCCACGAAAAAAAATGCATACAACATAACTTGTGTGTTTTAATGTGCTCTACATTTTTTGTGTGGTAAGTTTTTGTCTATCTAGTTTAGCACTTATGCAAAACTCCGTAAAATTCTTTGAGAATAAAGCAGTCTTTAGAGGTTATTCCCAGAAAATTCAACATATGCAGTTTATTTGTCAGATAAATGTCTTTAATACACGAAATTTTAATCAAAATCGTTATAGCGATTTATGAGAAAATTAAAATTTTCGAAAACATTTCCATGTAAAGGGTAGTTTGGGATGGGGGGATTTTTGTCAAAATCTCTGTGTCACACCTCTGGAAGATACTAAACTTAAATACCAAGTTTGGTATTTTACCTACTCTTCGTTTTTGAGCTATCGTGTTCACAGACACGTAGACACACGGACCTTTATCTGTAAATGCCTTTTTTGAATACAGAGGACCCTAAAACTTATATTTCCAGTGAAATCTCTGTATCGAATTTTTGGGTGCATTACAATACCTTCTGTATACAGTATGTACCTATATAGTACGTATAGAGAAAGTAAAAGGTGGTCAATATTGATAGTGGTAGGAAATGAAGATTTTGCTGTAAAAGGACGTTACTTACCAAAGTGCAGGCGGCCCGGGTTCGATCCCAGGAATTGAGGGTTTTGTGGTGGGCGAAGCAGAGAAGGGGCGGATTTTCTCCTCTTTCCCCGCTATCGTATTTCACTGGTGCTCCATCTTCAGTGTCATACGTAGTAAAAGTGGGGCTAAATACTATTAAAAAGACTTTGATTCACTTACATTGCGTATTTCAGCTATGTACCCAGGACCAGTTGGAGAGGAAACAAGTAGTTCAATGTACATTAATCTTTTTAGGACAAGGCTTGATCCTTCAAGTTCGGTTACTATGGACGTCTAGGGATCTTTACTGCAACGCTGAATAAAATATGTCTGCATTTTTACTTGCTCTATACGTACTATATACATAGCATATAGAGAAAGTATTGCACTCCACCCAAAAATTCGATACCGACATTTCACCGGAAATATATGTTTTAGCGTTCCCTTTATCTAAAAAAAGCATTTTCAGGAAAAGGTCCGTGTGTGTGTGTGTGTGTGTGTGTGTGTGTGTGTGTGTGTGTGTGTGTGTTCGTGTATCTGTGAACACGATAACTCAAAAACGAAAAGTAGGTGAAATACCAAACTTGGTATTTAAGTTTAGTATCTTCCAGGGATGCGACAGGAAGATTTTGAGAAAAATCTCCCCCATACCTAAATTACCCTTTACATGGAACTTTTTCGAAAATTTTATTTTCTCAAAAATGCTAACGATTTTGATTAAAATTTCGTATATTAAAGATATTTACCAGATAAATAAAATATATATCTTGAATTCTCTGGGAATAGCTTCTGAAGAGTAGTTTATTCTGGATGCATTTTACTGAATTTTGAATAACTGCTAAACCGTAAGAGATGGGAAAAAAGTTACTACACAAAAAAAAAAAGAGCACGTTAAAACACTCAATTTATGTTATATACATTTTTTTGGTGGAGTTCGTCGCTTTGAGACATTCCTTATTTTTTGTTTCTGCAATGTAAAACGTATACCTTTCTCATACAGGAATTTGTCAACTCGTGTCCATACAAACAAAGGAACTTCAGTGACATAGCAACCAGCATTTGATTATCACTTTAACCTATGGTACTCCCTTATTTCTCTTCTACTTACAAGGAAGCAGGTAATATGGCTATCTCTGCTAATTTTTTTCTGATTAGCATGAAGTAAATAGTAGTATAAGCTTTTTAAGAATAATTTGTTGCAGAGATGTAGAGAAAGTCATGTGAGCGGTACATATCAGAATTTTCATATGTCGCATTTTCATAAATTTAAGCTATATACAAGTAATTTTTACTTTCTCTATACGTATACTATGTACATAGTGTATAGAGAAGGTATTGTATTGCACCCAAAAATTCGATACCGAGATTTCACCGGAAATATATGTTTTAGGGTCCCCTGTATCCAAAAAAAGCATTTTCAGAAAAAGGTCCGTGCGTGTGTTCGTGTGTCTGTGATCACGATAACTCAGAAACGAAAAGTCGGTACAGTACCAAACTTGATATTTAAGTTTAGTATCTTCCAGGGATGCGACAAGAAGATTTTGTGGAAAATCCCCCACACCAAACTACCCTTTACGTGGAACTTTTTTCGAAAATTTTTGCTCTCTCAAAAATGGCCTTGACGATTTTGTTTAAAATATCGTACATTAAAGATATTTAACTGACAAACAAAATGTATCTTCAATTTTCTTGGAATAACCTTTGAAGCTTACTTTATTCTGGATGAAATTTACGGAACTTTTCATAATTGTTAAACCGTAAGTGATAGATAAAAACTTACCACAGCAAAAATGTAGAGCACATTAAAACACACAATATGTTATATACATTTTTTTTTCGTGGAGTTGATCGTTTTTTTAGATATTGCTTGATTTTTGTTTCAGCTTTAAAAACTTATACTTTTCTCAAATAGGAATTGATTAACTCCTATCCGCACAAAGTAACTTCAGTTACATAGCAACCAGCTTTTGACTACCTATGGTACTCCCTTGTTTCGTTTCTAGGAAGTAAGTAGTAAAACTATTTCTGCTAATTTTTTCTCGATTAGCATGACGTAAATGGAAGCTAAAGCTTTCTAACAATAATTTGTTGCAGATATGTAGAGAAAGTCATGTGAATGTAACACATAACATTTTTCATTAATTTTAGGGCAAATCTGGACTAATTGAAGGTCATTTTTCGTTATTTTTGGGCCACCAACTTCCGATCCCTACTTATAATAGGCATTGCACACTAAATGCAATTTTGTAACTTATAAAATGTTCTTTTTCGCCAAATGTGCTTCATTTGGTCCTAACAGTAATTACTAAATGAAGTTTAAATGCAGAACGCGCCTAAAGAGTCAGTAGGGTGATGTATGTCTTCTTTTCCAGGCAGTTAAAAAATGTATCACTCACGGCAGAAATAAAAGGCAAGGGGCGATGGAGTGTCCCATTGTTTGGCCGGACAATAGCGCGAGGAAAAACATGGGAACAATTTCTACAGCTAGAGCAAGCAAACAACAGAACCCGAAAGAGCCATATTGCCCTAAAAGGCTGGCTACCACGTCAAACAATGACAGTCAATTTTGTTGCCATTTTCATACCCTTCACAACTTTAATTCCAGTTCGCCATTATTTCCCGCCTATAAATACGATTTTGTGAGCCACAACTGCCACTTTAATAGAGTTCATAAAGCGAATAAAATCCATTTCGTTTGCCCATTCAATTTATTGCCAGAAATAAAGCAATATCATTTTCCTTTGGGGATTTTATTGTTACCTTTAGTTTTCCATTTTGGCAACGAGGAGCTACCATATTAAACGCATATATGAACTTACATCAAGAGAACTGGAATGGTCATAGAATAAATAAACAATTAAATAAATATATTTATTCAAGTACAAATGGTTTTCTTGAGAAAAAATCTGATGTGTTCCATTCACATGTCTTTCTCTACATCTCTGCAACAAATTATTGTTAAAAGCTAATTCCTCTATTTACTACATGCTAATCAAGAAAAAAATTAGCAGAAATAGTCTTATTACTTGCTTCCTTGTAAGTAGAAGCGTAATAAGGGAGTACCATAGGTTAAAGTGATACTCAAAAGCTGGTTGCTATGTGACTGAAGTTCCTTTGTTTGTATGGACAAGAGTTGGCAAATTCCTGTATGAGAAAAGTATAAGTTTTTCAAAGCTGAAACTAAAAACAAGGAATAACTTAAAAACGAACAACTCCACGAAAAAGATGGATATAACATAAATTGTGTGTTTTAATGCGCTCTATATTCTCTGTGAGGTAAGTTTTTGGCCATCTCTTACGGTTTAGCAGTTATACAAAAGTCCATAAAATTCGTCCAGAATAAAGTAGTGTTCAGAGGCCATTCCCAGAAAGTCCAGGATATACATTTTATTTGTCAAGTAAATATCTTAAATATACGAGATTTTAATCAAAATCGTTAGAGCCATTTTTAAGAAAATAAAAAATGTCGAATTGCTTTCCATGTAAAGGGTAGTTTGTGGTGGAGGAGTTTTCTTGAAAATCTTCCTATTTTTCAGGCAATATTATTTGGTAAGGTGGAATTGACATTGTACTTTTAGAGAAGTATGAAACAATTCCGGATTTTTGCTTTGAATTAAAATGCTTTTCTTTATTATAAATAGATGATGGACTGTGGGTTCACTGAATTATATAAAACATAGCTGCATAAAGAAACATTAACTATTAATTACACAAAGCATTACAATAGCCCAGCATTGGAAATAAGTTAATCAAAATGCTACAATTGATTTATTTGCTAGCAATTGTTACATACATGGTGAAAAGAAAATTGGATTCTAGTTCCTGATGGGACCTGAGGATTCCAACCAAGTAAGTAGCGGAAAAAAGGTATAGGCTATTTATTAATAAAGAAACAAATTGGAAGTAAAGAAAATGATAATATGGAATAAAATGTATTTTAAACTATACACATTCTTAAATATACAAATTTAGACGATAACTATAACACTCAATATAACTGTAAATTAAACATACATATTTCCTTATAATGATATTAAGTGTGTTTTTTAATTTAAATCTGCTATAGTGCAGCAGATTTGGATATTTTAATCAATTGTATAACTTGGACAAAAATGGCTACTGTGGTTAGAAATTTGGCTTCAAACACATTGAGTCATATCGTTTAGCTTTGTAATTATGGCAATACAAAGGCATTCTTTGTGTATATATTTAAGCAAACGTTATAACTTTTAGGAATATTGAGTGCGTTGAGAAGAAAAGTTCTGTTGTGTAATCGATAGCTTTTCTCAGACTATTTTTAATTAATCTTCTCTATACATATTTTAAAGGCATAAGGGTAGTGATACAGGAACTGCCAACTCCTATAATGCCACATTGTAGAACGGATAAATATACTAAACGCAAAGATTGTTACACAGGAAGTGTATTAATAGCGGAATTACAAATCACTTATTTACAGACATGGGTTAACTAATATTAAGCTTCTATAAAAAATACTGCATTTGCAATAGTATTTCAATGATAATGCAATTAAACACAAAGGCTGCAGAGATAAACAAACGAAACATGCTTTCATAATATCAACAACTCCAGAAACAGAAACTGCACAAACAGAAATATGCCTCCGTGTAAATTATAAATAACACCTGATATTACAAAACCATTAACCTGAGAATAGCTATATCTCGTCGGAAGGTAAACTTGTTAAAAATGCCTGAAAGTCATGCTACAGATAAAGGTAGATTTGTATAGTATGCCGAGTCATGCACTTGAATAAGAAGTGTAAACTTGACTGCCAAAGAAAGAAAACAAAACAAAACAGCTGGTCACTAGATCTAGGGATTTTAGGCATAAAATATTAATCAATAAGATGGCAAGAGGTATCATAATTTAGTTGGAAAATGTGCTAGCTTAAATGCACATACCTATTCATTACAAAAATTAGCAAGACAAGGCAATTCCATTAAAACAGAATCCTTTTAAGTAGAAGCAAAATAAGGGAGTGCCATAGGTTATAGTGATAGATAAAAGTTGGTTGCTATGTCACTGAAGTTCCATTGTTTATATGGACAGGAGTTGAGAAATTCCTGTATGAGAAAAGTATCAGTATTTTAAAGTGAAATTAGAAACAAGGAATATCTTAAAAGAGATCAACTCCACGAAAAATGTATATGACATAAATTGTGTGTTTTATCGTGATCTACATTTTCTGTGTAGTAAGTTTTTGTCTATCTCTTACGGTTTGCCAGTTATGCAAATTTCAGTAAAAATCATCCAGAAAAAAGTAGCATTCAGAGATTATTCCCAGAAAATTCAATATATACATTTTATTTGTCAGGTAAATATCTTTAATATACGATATTTTAATCAAAATCGTTAGAGCTAAAATTTTCGAAAAAAAGTTTTATGTAAAGGGCAGTTGGGGATGGGGAATTTTCTTGAAAATCTTCGTGTCGTATCCTTGTATCCTAAATACCAAGTTTGGTTTTTAACGGACTTCGTTTTTGTACTGTGCTATACACAGACACACATACACACAGACAGACCCACACGGACATTTTTCTAAAAATGCTTTTTTTGGATTCAGGTGGTCTCAAAACATGTATTTCCGCTGAAATCTCGGTATCGAATTTTTGGGTGCATTACAATACCTTCTCTATACACCATATACATAGTACGTGTAGAGAAAGTAATTATGACCTAAGATTCACTCATGTATCACAATGTAAGTCTGGATTGTCCAAGGCTCAGGGCTATCACCGCCGCTGACACGGAAAGCTTGTTAAAACTGAAGCATTGGATATTTAATTACTTTGAATAAGGCTGCAGTTCTGAACACTTCATATGTAGAAAAAGAAGATAGCGTGTCCACATTACAAACAGCTCATGTCGTGTACCCAGATCCTTGTGTGTTGCACCAAGCGAGAAATTCCCTGATAAAGTGTGAGACTAAGAAGCTCAATGCCAACGAACCGCTATGCCTCATAACTTCATGACTATTTGCAGTTAGTGTCCGGGTGATACTAACAAGGTTATGATAATATTGGGAAACTTTATTGTCATATTGTAATGCTGTTGCATTAGCGTCCTACAAGGATTGTTATATTGTTAGAACCGACTGAAAAATTCTTGTCACGGCCGGTATTTGAACACGGCATTCTCGCTCTCCGTGCGGTTGCTTTAACCCTGACTAGGTAAAAACACGAAACAGTTGAAGGATTGACATGTTGTCACGTAGCTCAATAGAACAACCGCGCTCAAATCCTGGTTCTAACAGTAAACTTGGTAGGGCGCTATTATAATGTCATCACCAATATACAATATAATAACAACTAAATATGTTTGTTATATCAGGAATTTTGGCTAAGCTCTTTTCCAGCACTCGCTTTCATTCACATGAATTTAAACATATATGTTTACTTTACGTTGAAAAAAATTGAAAGAAGCAAAATTCTGGAGTGGAGTGTCCAGTACTTTTCACAACCTCAACATTTTGTTGCAAGAAACATTAAATTAATATCAAGATATTTTTCGAAAGCATGTTCTCTTAGAGCTCCAATAGCTTTTTTTTTTTTTTTTTTTTTTTCAAATTAAGGTTTCTGTAATTCCTTTTTAGCCTTTTAGAAATTTATAAAATGAAATTATAAAGTGTTATAGACCCAACTGCAATTGCAATTTCAATGGCGAAAGAATTGTCAAAATCGATTGAATGATTTTCGAAATTACCCTACACACAAACGCGCATAAAAGCACACACAAAAATTGTCCTTTATAATATTGGTATAGATAGATATGGATTCTTTTATTTCAAATGTGATATTGTAGTTACAAGAAATTTTAAATGCATGCAATCTCAGAAATAAAATAAAAAAAAAAAAGAATCTTATGTGTTATATTCACATGAGTTCTCTACCCATTCTGTAACCAAACTATTCATACGGAAGCCCATTTTCTATCTACTTCGCGTAAATCGATATAAATATGTGCAGAAATACATTTCTTACACATTTCTTTGTAGGAATAGATAAATACACTAGGCCAAAGCGATAGTCAAATCATTCAAGAGTTGATTGCTACTTGGTGATTGACATTTCGTCTCTCTGCTTGATCAGGAGAAAGAAAAAAGAATAAGAGTTTTCAGTTTGAAAATGTGTAGGTATTTTATAATTGAAACAAATAAATGGAATATCTTGAAAATAGCTAACTTGGCAAAAGAAATATTTTACTTAAACTGTGTGTCTTAACGAGATGTACACTTTTAGTGCAGTAAGATTTTGGTTTACCAGTTATGCAAATTCATCCAGGGTAAATAGGACTTCAGAGGCTATTCCCAGAAAATTCAGTACAAGAGTTATTTTTGCATCAGAATATCTTAAGTATATGATATTTAATAAAAATCGTTAGAGCTATTTTTGAGAAAATGAAAATTTTAGAAACATTTTTCATGTAAAGAGTAGTTTAGGGAGGGGAGAATTTCTTTTCAATTCGTGTCTCATCCTTAGAAAATGCTGAACGTAAATATCAAGTATGGTACTTAAGCCACTTTTCGTTTTGAGCTTTATTTTTCACACACACACACTGACACACAGACATACACACACAAAGACACATACAGACACACAGACTCACAAACGACACCCACAGAAACACACTGATACACACAGACAGACACACACTGACACACAGACACACACAAACATACACAAACACACACAGACACACACAGACACACGCAGACACATAAAGACACATACAGACACACGCAGACTCACAAACGACACTCACAGAAACACACTGATACACGCAGACACACACAGGCACACACAGACACACACAGACACACGCAGACACATACAGACACACGCAGACTCACAAACGACACTCACAGAAACACACTGATACACGCAGACACACACAGGCACACACAGACACACACAGACATACACAGACACACACAGACACATACTGACACAGACAGACACACACACAGGCACACACAGACACATACAGGCTCACACAGACACACACAAACACATACTGACACAGACAGTCACACACGGGCACACACAGACACATACTGCACAGACAGACACACAAACTCACACAGGCACACACAGACATACAGACACACACAGGCACACACAGACACACAGACTCAAACAGACATACAGGCACACACACAGACATACATACACAGACGCAGTCAGACACACAGGCACACACAGACACGTACAGGCACACACAAACACACACAGGCACACACAGACACACACAGACATACAGACACACACAGACACATACAGACAGACACACACAGGCACACACAGACACACAGTCACACATAGAGATACAGACACACACAGACACCACAAACACACTCAGACATACAGACCACACACACACACACACACACACACACAGACACACACAGACATACAGACACACACAGACACATACAGACAGACACACACAGGCACACACAGACACACAGTCACACATAGAGATACAGACACACACAGACACACACAGACACACACAGACACACAGTCACACATAGAGATACAGACACACACAGGCACACACAGACACACAGTCACACATAGAGATACAGACACACACAGGCACACACAGACACACAGTCACACATAGAGATACAGACACACACAGGCACACACAGACACACAGTCACACATAGAGATACAGACACACACAGGCACACACAGACACACAGTCACACATAGAGATACAGACACACACAGGCACACACAGACACACAGTCACACATAGAGATACAGACACACACAGGCACACACAGACACACAGTCACACATAGAGATACAGACACACACAGGCACACACAGACACACAGTCACACATAGAGATACAGACACACACAGGCACACACAGACACACAGTCACACATAGAGATACAGACACACACAGGCACACACAGACACACAGTCACACATAGAGATACAGACACACACAGACACCACAAACACACTCAGACATACAGACCACACACACACACACACACAGACACACACAGACATACAGACACACACAGACACATACAGACAGACACACACAGGCACACACAGACACACAGTCACACATAGAGATACAGACACACACAGACACCACAAACACACTCAGACATACAGACCACACACACACACACACACACACACAGACACACACAGACATACAGACACACACAGACACATACAGACAGACACACACAGGCACACACAGACACACAGTCACACATAGAGATACAGACACACACAGACACACACAGACACACAGTCACACATAGAGATACAGACACACACAGACACACACAGACACACAGTCACACATAGAGATACAGACACACACAGACACACAGTCACACATAGAGATACAGACACACACAGACACCACAAACACACTCAGACATACAGACCACACACACACACACACACACACACACACACACACACACACACACCAGGGCCGCGACGTGGTCGAATGGTTACACCACTCGCCCCTCACTAAGTTTTTTTTTTTTTCTTATTATTCAATTTTTTCTTATTATTATTTAAAATACAGTTCCGGAGGCTTGTCAAGACTCCGGCGCTGTATTCCTTTTTTCTCTTTAATTTTTCCAGTTTCCTACATTTTCTTAGTTGACCTTATAATTCTTAACGTTTTCCTTTTTATATATACATACACATTTACAAACACAAAAACATCCATGCCCAAGGCGGGACTCGAACCCACCATCCTGTGCGTCACGAAGAACCAAAGCGCTTCGATCCAAGGCGACCGTATGTGGGATTTAAGGTGAACAAAGCACGCAGGGGCGGATTTTCTCCGAGTTCTCCGGTTTCCCCCGCCATTGCATTCTACCGATGCTCCATCTTCATTCCATGTATCATCAAAGTCATCGCCTGTGGTGCCGTCTGTAGTAAAAGCAAGCGTTAAACACTATCTAAGACGCGAGCGCGCGCGGACCTCAAAAAAACGTATTTCCCCTGAAATCTCGGTGTTTTGAGTGGAATAAATACCTTCTCTGCCTACAATACACATTGTAATTTTGGATGTAAACCAAAATGGAAGACAAGGCACCTGCTATGTGAGACATTGCCCAAAGTGTTGGGAAGCGAGTGTACATGACGTCAGAGGGAGGGAGAACAGCGCGCGCAGTCTATTACCAGAAACATAAAGAGTGCATTAGACGGGCTCCAGCGAGTAGCTCCCCGGTGTTAGACACGATCCCCTAATGCTAAATAAATTTGTTGTGATGTAGGAATCATCAGCGCCTCATAGTAAATAATTGTTTTCTCATTACACTTTCAACACTTCCTCGGGTTCTATTGCACCGGAATAAAAAAAACTAGGAAAATATCCGTGTGTGCGTCCGGGGCAGCACAGCTCAGAAACGGAAACTTACTTAAAAACCAAACCTGGTATTTAAGTATATTTCCCAAAGATGCAACATGAGAATTTCCAGGAAAATCCCCCACTCACAACTATCCTTTATATAAAACATGTTTCGAAATGTTTGATTTTCTCAAAAATAGCTCTAACAAGTTTTATTAAAATACGTGACATTTTTATAACAAACGAAATGTAGGTATATCCTGAATTTTCTTGGAATAGCCTCTAAAGACCTCTTCATTCTGGATGACTTTTGTATAACTTCTATGCAACTGGTAGACCGTAAGACAGTCACAGAGAGAGAGAGAGAGAGAGAGAGAGAGAGAGAGAGAGAGAGAGAGAATGTAGATGGCGTGCTATTTATGAACGCTCTTTAACTACTGTGGTTCTCAGCGTCCCATTCTAAATCGGCGTGAAAGACCGTATAATTTTGCTCAGAGGCCTCTCTATCAGGCTTGAAGTTCTTTTACGTGCCGTAAATCTACGACCAAGGGCTTCACTTCCTTTCCGAAGGAAGCCATGCTAAGAATTTTTACGCCCGAGAGAGAGAGAGAGAGAGAGAGAGAGAGAGATAACTTACTCCACAAAAGACATAGATCTTGTTAGAATACAGAATTTATGGCATATACATTTTTTGTACGGTTAACCGTTTCCGTGTTATTAGTTTCAGTTTTTTAACTAGTTAAAATTTTCTCAAACGCTTGGCCATACTTCTTCAGTCTGCCTTTTGTTTACTCCTGGCAAGCAAAGAGAACAGGATTTATACTGTTTCTTATAAATTGGCTTTTTAGTTATTTGACTATCGCTTTAACCTGTGCATTCCCTCATTTCCCTTATACTTAAAAAGAAGCAATTAATGAGACCAGCTCTGCTAATCATTACATGATACAGATAAAAGAATAATCTTTTGTAAGAAAAGTTTTGTTTTTTTACGGAATAGCGAAAGTCATGTGAATGGGAACACATAAGATATGTTTAACAAGTAATATTATCTCTCCTATAACTACTATAGCCTGTCTCAATCTTAAAGCACTACACAGTGAATGCTGACAAGGAAAATGTCACTAGAATCTCGTTTGGATATTGATAATAGTTAATGATAAAGAAAAACCTCTTTAGAAAACAAGTCCCGAGCGCGGGCGTGTTTGTAAACAGTGAATATTCGGTGAAATATCATACTTGGTTCAGAATTTTTCAAACATACGAAACGAAGATATTCAGGAAAATCCCCTTGTCTTGAACTACGCTTTACATGGAACATTTTTCAAAAAGTTTGATTTTCTCAAAGATGGTTTAAATAATTTTGCAAAGAATTAAGTGAAACGGAGTGTGGGAATATAATCCGAAAAATAAAAAATCGGGAGTATCATAGGTTAAAGTGACGGTCAAAAGCTGGTTGCTATGTGACTAAAGTTCCTTTGTTTGTATGGACAGGAGTTGACAAATTCCGTATGAAAAAAATATAAGTTTTTCAAAGCTGAAACCAAAAACAACGAATATCTAAAAACGATCAACTCCACGAAAAAAACGTATATGACATAAATTGTATGTTTTAATGTGCTCTACATTTTTTGTGTGTTAAGTTTTTGTCCATTTCTTACGGTTTAGCAATTATGCAAAATTGCGTAAAATTCTTCCAAAATAGTCTTCATAGGCTATTCCCAGAAAATTCAAGATATATATTTTATTTGTCAAGTAAATATCTTTAATATTTCACATTTTAATCAAAATTGTAGGAGCAATTTTTAAGAAATTCAAAATTTTCGAAAAATGTTCCATGTAAAGGGTAGTTGGGGGTGGGGGGATTTTCTTGAAAATCTTCGTGTCGCATCCTCAGACGAAACCAAACTTAAATACCAAGTTTCGTATTTAACGGTCTTTTCATTTTTGAGCTATGCTGTCCACAGACACACACACACGTACACACACACACACACGCGGACCTTTTTGTGAAAATGCTTTTTTTAGATTCAGGGGGACCCAAAACGTTTATTTCCTGTGGAATCGCGGTATCGAATTTTTGGGTGCAATACAAAACCTTCTCTATACTATGTACATAGTACGTGTAGAGAAAGTAAAAACAATGGCTTTCAAGGGTTTTCATCCTGTTCGGTAAAGATAGGTACTATTAAGAAATAAACCAATAGAATAAATCAGAAAATGTAATTTTCTAATCTGCGAAATATCGTATACAATAAACTAAATAGGTTCAATTATATAACAGGAATACTAAATGAAATTATATAAGACGATGGCCGTTGCTACAGCAACATGAACTATAACGATACAACATTCGGATAGACTACAAGCTGCAGAAATGAGATTCGTCAGAAAAGAAAAATCTCATGTGTACCATTCACATGACTTTCATTACATCTCTGCAACAAATTATTGTTGAAAAAAGTATACTTCTATCTACATCATGCTAATCGAGATAAACATTAGCAGCAACAGTCTTATTACTTGCTTCCTTGTAAGTGCCATAGGTTAAAGTGATAGTCAAAAGGTGGTTGCTATGTGACTGAAGTTTGCCTGTTTGTAAGGACAGGAGTTGAAATTCCCGTATGAGAAAACTATAATTTTTTTTTTAAAGCTGAAACCAATGACAAGGAATATCTCAAAATCGATCAACTCCACGAAAAAATGTATATGACATAAGTTGTGTGTTTTATCATGATCTACATTTTTTGTGCAGTAAGTTTTTGCCTATCTCTTACGGTTTACCAGTAAAACAAAATTCAATAAAAATCCTGGTAGAATAAAGTGGTCTTTTGTGGATATTCCCAGGAAATTGAAGATATGCATTTTATTTGTCAGGTAAACATCTTTAATATTCGATATTTTTATCAAAATCGTTAGAGACATTTTTGAGAATATTCATTTTTTTTAAAAATGTTCCATGTAAAGGGTAGTAAGGGGTGGGGGGATTTTATTTAAAATCTTTGTGTCGCATCATTGGAAGATACCAAACTTAAATACCAAGGTTGGTATTTAACGGTCTTTTCGTTTTTGAGCTATACTGCCCACAGACACATACACACACACCAACACACACACACACATACAGGCAGACACACACGGACATTTTTCTAATTTTTTTGTTCAGGGAGTCTCAAAACATGTGTTTCCGTTGAAATCTCGATATCGAATTTTTGCGTGCAATACAATACCTTCTCTATACACTATGTACATAGTACGTATAGAGAAAGTAAATACACAATACAGAAATCTGGAACAATTAAACGTAAATGTAAATGGGGATTTATTTATGGACTCTCTTTAACTGCTGTGGTTCTCAGCGTCCCATTCTATATTGGGCCTGAAATAACGCTTAATTTTGCTCAGAGGCCTCTTAATCAGGCTTGAGGTTCTTTTACGTGCCTTAAGTCTGCGACACGGGACCAACGGCGATACTTCCCTTCCGAAAAAATCCATCGTCCTCCGCCGGGTTTGATGCTGGCATGGTAACTAATATCTACATCATAGACGGCCATACAGTTAAACGTAGAGGAACTAAATACAGCAATACTGAAGTATAAGAAGGAACTAGAAACAATTTCTAATAAGGATGACCGAAAACAGAATTTCAAAGGCAGCATATAAACTATTCATCACGAGGAAGAAGAAACCTAGGAAGACCTAGGAAAAGATGGAACCAGCAGCAATTTGAAGCCGAAACTGACCAATAAGGTCAAAACCGTGATGAAGAATGATTTCGATTAAAATATATATTTAAGATGTTAAATGCGAAATCAAATGTATTTGAATTTAATTTTCTGGGAATAGTCTCTGAAGTGTTGTTAATTTTGAATGGGGTTTGACAAGTAAGAGATAGAGAAAATCTTACAAAATATATGTAGGTCTCGTTAAGACACAATTTATATAAATCAGCATTTTTTGAGGAATTAACCATTTTCGAGACATTCCTAGTTACTGGTTACAATTTTAATATTATTTTACATTTCTCAAATGGAAAACTGGTCTTTGTGTTTCTTTGTCGTGGTCCAGCAAAGAGCGCTATGCGTGTTCCCTTATTGCCGCGTATCCACAAGCTTCTTGTTATTTATATATTTATTCTTATAGAAATTCGATGCTGAGTTTTCACCGGAAATACATGTTTTGAGACCCCCTGAATCCAATTTGTATTACAAAATGTCCGTTTGTGTGTCTGTGTGTATGTGTATGAGTGTCTGTGGACAACATTAGCTCAAAATCTAAAAGTCCGTTAAACCCAAACGTGGTATTTAGGTTTGGTATCTTCCAAAGGTGCGACACGAAGATTTTCAAGAAAATCCTCACCCCCAACTATCCTTTACATAGAGCTTTTTTTCGAAAATGTTGATTTTCTCAAAAATAGCCCTAACGATTTTGTACAAAATATCGTAGATTGAAGATATTTAAGTGACAAATTAAATGTATATCTTGAATGTTCTTGGAATAGCCTCTGAAGACTACTTTATTCTGGGTGAATTTTACGGAATTTTGCATAACTGCTAAACCGTAAGAGATAGACAAAAGCTTATAACACAAAAAATATAGAGCAGCTTAAAACACATCTTTTTTGTGGAGTTAACCTTTTTTGAGATATCCCTTGTTTTTGGCTTCAGCTTTGAAAAAACTATTGCTTTTCTCATACAGGAATTTGGCAACTCCCGTGTAACAAAGGAACTTCAGTCACATAGCAACCAGCTTTTGACTATCACTTTAACCTAAGGTACTCCCTTATTTCGCTTCTACTTACAAGGAAGCAAGTAATAAGGCTATTATCTGCTAATGTTTTCTCAATTAGCATGGAGTAAATAGAAGCCTAAGCTTTTAAGAATAATTTGTTGAAGAAATATTGAGAAAGTCATGTGAATGGAACGCATGAGAATGTTTTTCTTTGTCCCGGTCTGGAGTAAGCAAAAAAAGGAATGTTGATAGGTGTGCAGTTTATTTCGAGATGCAATAAATGTTTTATATTAGCACCATTATTGTAATGCCTTGCAATAAAAAAACATGATCCCCCACTAATGATTTCATTATTGTGGCACTCCCCCAGCCCCTGCCCCGAAATCTGTATCACCCTGCGACACATGTTGTGGGCCGCCACAATGAACTTCGTTAGCTCGCTTTCTGTCATCATAGTCAAGTTGGGGTGTCCCCAATATGCTACGCTCATGTAAATATACTTGGGCCCTAATGCAACACCCCCGCTCCTCAATTTACCCCCCGCCGTGTGGGCGAACAACAAATGACCCCAGCGGTTTTTCTTTTTACCCCGCCCGCCCGCCCGCCCGGGGCACTGGACTGTGACGGCGTTACGGTCGCTTTTAAAAAGAATGAGGGAGGGAGAACCATATTGTGCTTCATCTTGCACGGTCCAGCAGTCCCCAGCATCCACTCCTTCCATGTAGAGACATCTGCTGCCATTGCATTGTGTTGCCTGTTTGTTGAGGTCTTAACACTTCTCGGCATTTGTTTACCTTAACAATTGCATTCAACTCTTCCTAGCTTTTCTGAGGTTAATTAAAAATCTGATGTGTTCCATTCGCGTGACTTTCTCTACACCTCTGCAACAAATTATTGTTAAAAAGTTTATGCTTCTATTTACTACTTGCTAATCGATAAAAATAGTCTTATTACTTGCTTCCTCGTAAGTAGAAGCGAAATAAAGGAGTACCATTGGTTAAAGTGATAGTCAAAAGCTGGTTGCTATGTGACTGAAGGTCCATTGTTTGTATGGACAGGAATTGACAAATTCCTGCATGAGAAAAGTTTTTCAAAGCTGAAATCAAAAACAAGGAATATATCAAAAACGGTCAACTCCACGAAAAAAAAATTATATGATATAAATTGTGTGTTTTATCGTTATCTACGCTTTTTGTATAATGAGTTTTTGTCTATCTTTTACGGTTTACCAGTTAAGCAACATTTCACAGAATTCACTCAGAATAAACATGTCTTCAGAGACATACATCTTATTTGTGATGTATATATTTTAAATATAAGAGATTTTAATCAAAATCGTTACAGACATTTTTGTGAATATCAAAATTTCGAAACTTTTTCATGTAAAGGGTAGTTGGGGTGGGGAGATTTTCTTGAATATCTTCATGTCGCATCCTTGGAAGATACCAAACTTAAATACCAAGTTTGGTATTTAACGGTCCTTTCGTTTTTGAGCTAGGCTGTCCAGACACACACACACATATACACACGAACTATTTTCTGAAAATTCTTTTTTTGGATTCAGGGGGACCCAAAACATGTATTTCCGGTGATATATCGGTATCGCATTTTTGTGTGGAATGCAATAGAGAAAGTAAAAATTGAAGTAATTCCTTCATTCAGAGTAGAGGCCACAATGAAACATTACTATTCCTAAGTTTAAAACCAATTCTTTAGCAGAATAAACAAAATACATAATGTGCTACACTCACATGATTTTCTCTAAATGTGCTACAGCAAACTCTTGTATTTATTTCTCGCATATCAAAATAAACATTAGTAGACATAGCTTTATTTATTTGTACAAGGGAATACAGTAAATATAAGCGATATTCTTTTCTAAAACGAATAACGTTTTTTCCTTTGGAAAATCATAATTATGAAGAAATTGAAAGAAATAAGCGTGTTTAACTGATGATCTACCACTTGTTGTCTACCTGTAGCGGTTTACCAGTTATAGATGCAAATCACAATGAAAAAGAAATATTCAAGGTATACATTTCATTTGCCATAAAAACATCTTAAACATACGGTATCTTAATAAACGTTAACACTCATAAAATCAAAATTTTGAAAAATGTTCTACATAAAGAGTGTTTTGGACTTTCCTTTAAATTTTCGTCTCGCATCCTCCTTTAAATGTTCGTCTCGCATCCTTGGAAGTACTAAACCTAAATATCAAGTTTGGTACCAAACGAGGTTTCGCTTTTGAGTTATATTGTTTACACACAAACACACACACACACAAACACTGGCAGGAAATCTTTTTTTAAGAATTTGTTGTTTTTTAAAATGAGGTGATCTCAAAACATGTATTTCCGGTAATATCGAGTGTTAGGTAGAATGTAATACTTTCTCTACTTACTAAGCACATTGTACATACGTAGCAGAGATATGTTGCACTCATATGACTACCTCTACTCACTCCTCTGTTAACTATTCTTGC
Organism: Hymenopus coronatus; assembly: GCA_030762935.1. Lineage (NCBI taxonomy): Eukaryota > Metazoa > Arthropoda > Insecta > Mantodea > Hymenopodidae > Hymenopus > Hymenopus coronatus. The sequence continues at coordinate 10,202,274 of CM060886.1, read as the reverse complement.
AAAGTGTATTAATTAACTATATTTTGTTAATTTAATTATTACTTCACAGTTACACATATCGTTGTAGGTTATAGTAGGCAAATTGATAGTCAGATGATTCAACACATTGTTAATTCAAACTAATAATGTATTTGCAATGGTTAAATTAAAAAAAAAATCTGATGTTTTGCATTCACATGACTTTCTCTAAGTCTCTGTAACAAATTATTGTTAATAAGCTTATTCTTCTATCTACATAATTTATGATAATCGAGATAAACATTAGCAGAAATTGTCTTATTACTTGCTTCCTTATAAGTAGAAGGGAAATAAGGCAATATGCTGGCTAAAACGTTAATCAAATTTTTATAAGCTGGTTGCCATGTGCTTGAACTCACTTTCTATGCATGCCAAAAGTTTACAAATTTCAGTGTGAGAAAAGTTTTAAGTATTTTAAATCTGAAACTAACAACAAGGAATATCTCAAAAATGGTCCATACCGCCAAAAAAACGTTTATGACATAAATTGTGTGCTTTAACCAGATCTACAATTTTGTGCAGCACATTTTTGTCTATCTCTTATGGTTTACTATTTACTCAATATTCAGCAAAATTCATTCATAATAAAGAGGAATTTAGACGCTATTTCCAGAAAATTCAAGATATACATTTTATTTGTTAGGTATATATCACTAATATAGAGTATTTTAATCAAAATCCTTAGAGCCATTTTTGAGAAAATCAAAATTTTCCAAATTTTTTCCACGTAAATGGTAACCTGGAGTGGGTAGATTTTTCTCAAAATCTTTGGATTACATCCCTGGAAGATATTAAACTTGAAATACCAAGTTTGGTATTTACCTGACTTTTCGTTTTTGAGTTATCGTCTTCTCTAGTTGATCGAGAAGTATGGTATTCAACCTAAAAATTCGATGTCGAGATTTCACAAGAAATATATGCTTTGGGGTCCCCCTGAGTCCGAAAAAAGCATTTTTAGAAAAAGGTCCGAATGTCTGTCTATCTGTGTCTGTGGACAGCATAGCTCAAAAACGAAAAGACCATTAAATACCAAACTTGGTATTTAGATTTGATATCTTGTAAGGATGCGGCACGAAGATTTTCAAGAAAATCTCCCACCATATAATACCCTGGAACTAACCTAACATGGAAACATTTTCGAAAATTTTGATGTTCTCAAAAATTGTCTCTAACGATTTTAATTAAAATCCCGTACCTATATTAAAGATATTTTCATCTCAAATGAAATGTATATCTTGAAATTTCTGGGAACAGGCCCTGAAGACCTCTTTATTCTGGATGAATTTGGCCGAATTTTGCTTAGGTGCTAAACCGCAGGTGATAGATAAAAGCTTATTGTACAAAATATAAATCTCGTCAAAACACACAATTTATGTCGTTTACGTTTTTGTTGTGGAAGTAACCGTTTCCGAGATATTCCTTGTTATTAGTTTTAATTGTAAAGTACTTATACTTTTCTCAGACAGGGTGTGTCCGTTTTTCTTTTGTTCTACTCCTGCCCAAGCAAAGAAAGGATTTGCAATGACAATTGCACAACGACAGCTTTCAAAACATTTCACTACCACTTTAGCACAACGCATTCCTTTCGTTCCCTGTCGCACTCCGTGGTGTAATGGTTACCATGCTTCTTCATATACCCAGGGTCGCTGCTTCAAACCAGCTGAGGACGATGGATTTTTTCGGGCTTAGAAAGCCTTAGCATGGCTTCCTTCGGAAGGGAAATAAAGCCGTTGGTCCCGTATCGTAGATTTACGGCACGTAACCTCAAGCCTGATAGAGAGGCCTCTGAGCAAAATTAAGCCGTCTTTCACGCCCAAGGGACACTGAGAATCACAGCAGTCAAAGAGTGTCCATAAATAAAACTTCATTTCATTTAGTTCCCTTCTAATTATAAGGAACTAAGTAATAAGGACATTCTATTGTTTATCTCGATTAGCATTGTTTAGAAAGTAAAATAATCTTTTGTAAGAAGTTGTTTGTGGAGAAAGTCATGTGAGTGTAACACATGAGATGTTTTTGGATGCAGGGCATCTTAGAACTTGTATTTCCGGTGTAATTTCGGTATCTAATATTTGAGTGGAATGCTATACCTTCTCTATTCACTACAGGTAGTACGTGTAGAGAAAGTAACAAACAATAAAACAAAAGCGCATACAATACAAATGTTCTACTTTAACGGGATTTAATTTTGTATGCGTGTGACAAAACATCTTTACGGCTTACTAATTAAACAAAAGAAATAGATAGAGAAGAGAACTCCAGAGAAATCTGCCAGAAAATTAAAGATTCCAAATAACCTGCATATTTGGTGGTTTAGTTAAAACCGTTAGAGCGATCCTTAATGAAATAAAGAGTAACGGGTGACGATTTGGAGACGGGCGTCCTTGTGTCGTATTCTTTTGAGGTGTTGAATTTAAAAACAAAGAATAGTGCAAGGGGCGTTCAATAAATCAGAAAAAGATAGAAAAACGAATTATTTTTTGTAGATTTTTTTTCAACATAATTTTCTTTTAGCTAGAAACTGTTTTCTCAGCGTTTCTCCAAATGTTTTAAGCCTTCCAAAAAGTAGAATTTCGGTACGCCTCAAAATAGGCATCTGTTTTTTGAGATGACCTCTTCGATAGACGTGAATCGTTTACCACCGAGCCACTTTTTCGAGTTTGGAAATAATAAAAAATTCACTGGTAGCCAAATCTGGTGAATAAGGTGGATGCTGTTGTAATTAGATCCTTAATTCTACAATTTCTGCCATCGAAACTGCGCCGATGGAAGAGATTTTTTTTCTCCGTTCAACCAGTTTAATAACGATACTTTATGTTCTTCGTTTCTGCAAGTAATCAATGTAAATGTTTCCGCGTGCATCCCAGAAAAACGATGGCCTTATGTATCGACGAAGAAACTCGTCAGGATTACGACGGAAAAGTGCCAAGCCAGCTTCCAAATCGATTACACGATGGCATTTATTTTCCTTGATAGCAAACGCGGCACCCATTTTGCCGAGACCTAATTTTTGGTGCAGAATTGTGAACACTGTAGCTTGTGATACGTCTACTATTTCGTGAACTTTGATTCTTCGATCCTCAAAACCATACCCTGGGGTTTGACAATCATTTTTGGAGGAAGACACTTCTGCTGGACGTGCGGTACGATGTTCATCCTTTTTTAATGTAAGGTCACGTTTAAATTCATTTCTCCGATTGCAAATTGTTGCAAACGCAGCAGCAGATGTGCCATGAACTTCATCCGACTCGGCTTTTATCTCTTTCGGTGTTAAGTCTTTTAAATAGAAGTGTTTAATCACTCACTTTATGTTTGTAAATAAGCACAAAGTTGTTGATTCAATCGACTGTTTCAACGAAGTCACAATGTATGCATGTAGTTGAAATGTGAGCTGCCATCTGGTAAGACACGACGGTTACTAAATACGTACAAATTTTTTTCGATGCTACGTTTGCTTGTATTTAACCAAATTTCCATTTATGCGTTTTGCAGTTCACAGGTAAACACACACATACACACATGAGATATCTTCACATAGCTTTTTTTAAAAGTGATCTTTTTTCCTAGTATTAAAGTATAAAATGCAAATGAAACACTCAACATTTATTAAAAATAATAATGATACTAAACTAATAAATTCTAATTAAATATTGTCCTGCTTTTATAAAGCGTAAAGGGGTTACAAAAATTAAGTACGAAATATATCTTAACATTGTAATAGACCAAATGAATAAAAATAGTCATTTCCAAAAGTTGAAATTATTGATACCAAAATTGATACACGAGGCCACAGTTTAAAACAGCAGATTGGGCAGATGTTTTGAAACATCTCTACACTTATCAAAGGGTTAAAAAAATGTGTTTCATTAAACTTTAATAACGATGAGACATTTAAAACCAATATATTTGACTTTATAAAAGTACTATTACCTATGAGGTGATTCTTTTTATCATACTTTTTCTGACCTTAAGGAGAATACGAATTTTCCATTGTAGCAGGATATTGCCATTTACTTTAACTGAGGTATAAAAGGTAATTATTGCCTTTCCTGCTATCCGCACAAGAAGGCTGACTAAATGGAGAACTCTTTGCGCGACGGCATGGTTGTTGTGCGATGCGAAGTGGCACAACGGAATTCTTTAGTCTAAAAACAGATATTTTCCCTACTCTACTATCCCAATACCGAAACGATATCCTTACTTAATAATTTAATAATTATTGCTTTCCTTGACCCATCGTTTGAGAATAAATGAGAAAAATCATAAGGCTTTCCTTTGTCTCCTATTTTTCAATCACTATCAATTTAATATGTAAAACTCTCGGTTTTATTTTCAAAAACTAATTTTATCAATAAAACTTTCCATCCTTTGATAAATCGTGAAACTAGTTTAAATATTTCTTATTGCATTCTATTTACATTTCAGTTCTATTTTATCTGATATATTTAGCATTTTAGAACCTATCCTAAAATATATCTCTGTCTCTTTCTCTCTCTCTCTCTCTCTCTCTCTCTCACTGTATCTCCCTATTACAGCTTTAACTTATTTCAAATTTCGTTTCTGTTGCTATGCATTTACAAACCTGCAACTTATTGTTTCTCTGTTTAATGGAATACTACTCGTTGCAGTAGTCAGTAATGGAACATTTTAGGCGTTGTTTTGTTTCGTTTTTATTTCAAAGTCCATTTTATGTTGTCACAAATTTCTGCTGTATTCTATTAAATTGAGGTATGATACCTTAGCAAATGAAAGTTCTTTTGGTTCTTCTATTTCCTATAAATTTGTTTAACAATCAAGAAACGTAAAGGTATTTGTTAGGCTAGAGACAACACAACTTGCAATAATAACATGAAATAATTTTCCTAACACTTGACATACAGCACATAAAGGTAACACAGGAACATTGCATTCTATGTAGATAATGACGATGATGTTAATGAAAATAGAGCTATTTCTAAGATGCCTTGACAAATGTGTTAATTTAGACTTAGTTTTGATTTCAGATTACTTTTTATTTTATTACACGTACTATGTACATAGTGTATAGAGAAGGTATTGCACTCCACCCAAAAATTCGATACCGATATTTCACCGGAAATATATATTTTAAGGTCCCCTGTATCCAAAAAAAAAGCATTTCCAGAATAATTTGTTTGGAAAGTTTTTGTCCTTAGTTGAGGCAAAAATCACTCGCCAAGACACAAATATGAGGCAGTCCATACCAGAAAATCAAAGGTAGCGTTTTTATATTTTGTTGAGAAAAGGAGGTTAGGTACAAATGGATCCAATAAAATACACTTTCAGGGGTTATAAATACCTGAGTCATTATTTCATCAATCTCTGCCGCACAAAAACTGCATGCATTTCAACCATTACTCAACCACTACAACTCCATTATTTAGGAGAAAGTCTACAAGATACAGCAAAGTTTCACACAAACAATATGTTGGCAGTTAGGAAGACCAAGCGCTAGCTGTCATCTTATTACGTCATTACCACCAAGTCGCCCATTGGCTGATTTTATCGTTTGGAACAAAAATTAGAAACCGCTGCATCCTGTTGTAGCAAGCTGGAATTGAACCAAAACATAGGAGGGAAATTGTATACAATGAAATTATCCGATGTCCCACGAACCAATCTGTAGTTTGAAGAGTATTGGATCAAAATATTTGACCTGCAATGAAATAAATGTTGGTGTAATGTTGTTCATCATCTGTTCTTATTTTCAATACAAACATCTGCACTTAAGTCCCTACAGCTTACATAAATAATAACAGAAAAAGAAAAACATGCTTGTACTTACACATTTTTATCGTAACGAGATATAAAATGTAAAGTTAAATAAGGTAATGGAAGAAAACTTAAAGCTGTTTTTGTAATTAGTTTTCGAGGAAAATTCCAAAATTTAAAAAGTGAAATACTGGAGACATAAGTAGTATTGTACTCCATTAATTGCCTTGAAAATGTCTTCTTGCAGCATATGTCTTACTATGTGCTTCCATCTTGTATCTGTGTTCTCAAAACTTCACAGCACAAGGAAAGTTTTCTCAGTAAAAGTGCTGGTTTTATAATCCCCCGAATGTACTTGGGTCAAGAGAGAGAAACGATTTCTGGACAATCTATAGCTGGATTGTTTTTAAAAGCACCGTAGAAGCCATTGTGTAGAGTGTCAATACTACAATCAACTGAATCTATAGCAGCTCTGGGGAAAAGGTTACACTACGTGAACCCACTCGGAGAGTGGGATACTGCTCTTTTAGGGAAAGGGCAAACCTCCTTCACCAACCTGCCGATCCCCATGGCCATGCTCGCTAAAGCGTCTCGCTTTGGTGCTTCGTGGGCAGGGGATCGTGGGTTCGAGTCCCGCCTTGGGCATGGATGTTATGTGTTTGTGCAATGTGTATATGTGTGTAAAAGAAACAGTAAAAAAACCAGTAATCAGTAAAACCTACGGGGGGAAGTGTGAATAGGGATACAGTACCGGAGTCCTGATCAGAATCGGTTACTGTTTAAAAAAAAAAAGAAAAAAAAAAAAACACCCCGTTGCAACTCTTTATCAACTCCATGAATCAACGAGGTTGCAGTTCACTTCTATTCCAGCTGTTGGGCTCATGTTAGAGGAACTCTTCAAATATCGTTTGTGCAGACAATTTCAACTAAAATATATTTACAAAACAAATTAAATGAGTCACTTCTCATATTAAAATAATTTTTAAGATATTAACTATCTCAACTTTTCAAACACTTTTATACATATTTTCAGGAACTGCTGTTGTAAGTTTTGGTCGGATTTCAACTATGTGTCAATAATAGAGTATCTGCGGCATAAATGTTTGCATAGTTTCTGACACATAATTGAACTCAATTATAAATATATACTTTTTATTCTGCATAAATTATAAATTACTTCTGTATTTTTACTTTCTCTTTACGTACTATGTACATAGTGTTTAGAGAAGGTATTCCACTCCACCCAAAAATTCGATACCGAGATTTCACCGAAAATATGTGTTTTAGGGTCCCCTGTATAAAAAAAAAAAAAGCATTTTCAGAAAAAGATCCGCGTGTGTGTGTGTCCGTGTATCTATGAACACGATAACTCAAAAACGAAAAGACCTTAAATACCAAACTTGGTATAAAAGTTTGGTATCTTCCAAGGATGCGACACGAAGATTTTCAAGAAAATCCCCCCAACCTCAATTACCTTCAAAAAGATTTTCTCAAAAATGGCTCTAATGATTTTGATTAAGATGTCAAATATTAAACATATTTACCTGACAAATAAAATATATATTTTGAATTTTCTGGGAATAGCCTCTGAAGACTACTTTATTCTGGATAAATTTTACGGAATTTTGCATAACTGCTAAACCGTAAGAAATGGACAAAAACTTAAAACACAAAAAATTGAAACACACAATTTATGTCATATTTTTTTGTGGATTTAATCGTTTTTGACATATTCCCAGTTTTTGGTTTCAGTTTTGAAAAAATTATACTTTTCCCATACAGGAATTTGTCAACTCCTGTCCATACAAACAAAGGAACAACATATCAACCAGCTTTTGATTATCAGTTTAGCCTATAGTACTCCCTTATTTCCCTTAAAAGGAAGCAAGTAATAAGACTATTTCTGCTATTTTTTTTCTCGGTTAAAATGAAGTAAATAGAAGCATAAGTTTTTAACAATAATTTGTTACAGAGATGTAGAGAAAGTCATGTGAATGGAACAAATCAGATTTTTTTAATATGACTCTGTCAGCTACCAGGATCATATCAGTGCCCCGGTGTGCAGAATTTTGTTCCAGGAGTATTTTAAAATGCCAGTAAGCCTATTGCCACGGGTTTGTCGCTTTTAAGCATACCTAAAAACTGCCTGTTGCAGTTTGTGGTATTATAATCGTGTCATTCCCCACTAGAATTATAATTAGCGTGCTATACCTATAAACACTCGGTGAAACTTCCATTCAAATGACTTTCTCCACTTCCCTGTAACAAATTATTGTTATAAACTGATTCTTCTATTTCATGCTAATCCAGCCAGATAAACATTAAAAGAAATGGGCTTGTAATAGCAAGGAAATAATGGGATACACACAGTTTAAGTCAAATATATGTTTTTTGTGAAGATAAATAATTTCTAGATATGTCTTGTTTTTGGTTTCAATTCGGTATATCTTTAACTTTTTTGGGAATAGCCTCTTAAGTCCTGTTCATTCTAGATAAATTTTACATAAAGGCAAACCGTAGGAGATGGATATAAATATATCCAAAAATATGTAACCTTCGTCAAAAACATATAATTTATGAAAAACACGATTTTTGTGGATCCGTTTTCGAGATATCTTTAGTTATTGGTTTCAATTTCAAAAACAAGATTTTTGTAAGAATAGTTTATTGCAAGAATATTTAGGAAAAGTTATGTGAATGTCAGATTGTTTCATCTTCTCATCAACTCATAGCTGCAGACAGTAAGATCGCATTCTGTGGTTTCTGCACTAAAAAATAAAGTGCTTCGGTCACCTTGGTCCCTTCAGCTCAGTATAAGGTCACAAAATTTCGGTTTGGCCTCCATAGGACATTTCGAAAAACCGCAGCTTGCCACTGGGAGATGAGGTATTGTCCTTCAGCCGACCTTTGTCTTCAGGAAGGACAAATTCCAGGAAGACCCCGTTACTCTTAGGGTAATAATATTTAAAACAGCGTTAACCATTAAAGAAAAAGGTGGAACTGCGTGCCCCAAACCACAAAGCTCGCGTTTTATGATCTTCCTTGCCATTCGGGCTAGATGGGTTTCTTTTGTGTGGCGGATCCATCACCTGAGAACGAAACTTAAACAAATCACTGTGAAATAGCCGTTGCGTGTTCTAGGTTCATTGTATGCTTTTTTCTTGAGAAGATATTGCATTTCACCCAAAAATTCCATACCGAGATTTCATCGGAAATACGTGTTTTGGGTCCCCCTGAATCCAAAAAAAGCATTTTCAGAAAAAGGTCTGTGTGTACCTGTGTGTGTGTGTGCCTGTGTGTGTGTGTGTCTGTGTGTGTGAGTCTATGTGTCCGTGTGTCTCTGTGTCCGTGGACAGCATAGCTCAAAATCCAAAAGTCCGTTGAATACCAAACTTGGTATTTAAGTTTGGTATCTTCCAAGAATGCGACATGAAGATTATCAAGAAAATCCCCCCACCCAAACTACCCTTTACATGGAACTTTTTTGGAAAATTTTGATTTTCTTAAAAACGACTGTAACGATTTTGATTAAAATATCGTATACTAAAAATATTTACCTGACAAATAATATGTATATCTTGAATTTTCTAGGAATAGCCTCCGAAGACTTCTTTATTATGGATGAATTTTACGGAATTTTAAACTATGGTACTCCCTTATTCCATGTAAAGAGTAGTTGAGGGTGGGGTGATTTTCTCGAAAATCTTCGTGTTGCATCCTTGGAAGATACCGAACTTATATACCAAGTGTGTATTTTTGTAAGAATAATGGTCTTTTAGTTTTTGAGCTATGCTGCCCACAGACTCACACATACATACACAAACATACAGGCACACACATAGACATTTTTCTAAAAATGCTTTTTTTTTTTTTTTTTTTTTTTTTTGATTCAGGTGGTCTCAAAACATGTGCATCCGGTGAAATCTCTGTATCGAATTTTTGGGTGCATTACAATACCTTTTCTATACACTATGGACATAGTACGTGTAGAGAAAGCAAAACTACCTCCAAGATGGGGAAAAGCATTGCTATCCTAGCACCGGGAAACAAAACTGTGCATCCTCGATATCGTAAAAACGTTGGAAAAAGTCGCTCTGTGTTGCTATTGTCATGTTTCCTATGAGGATAAAATGGAAAAAAAATAATAGCACATTTTCCAAAAACTAACATACGGAACTATAAGCAGAAGTCGATAAAGACGAAAAACCCCGACCAATGCATGTGGCTATAACAAATATGGCATCATTAGCTTTATGCTGGAATTTATGAGCGGATAACTTCTAGTGTCACAGCAAAAATAAAGCTGCTCGATTTCGGTAAAATGCCAGTTAAATGAAGCTTTAGTTATGGACGCTCTGTTGTTCTGATTCGGAGTGTGCTTTGTTGTTGGTTGCTCAGAGACCTCTATCGGGCTTGCGGTTCTTTAACGCCCAGAAATATGGACACGGCACCAACTTCTGATTCGGAGAAAGCGAAGCTAAGAATTTTAGGCCCGAAAAAATCCATTCCATCCGCTAGGTTTGAACCCGTGACCTCGGGAACCAGAGGCTAGCATATTAAGAGGAACAACATTCCATATTACATTTAAGAAAATAAAACTAGCCAATGTTAGAATGGCAATAGCATTTTGTGTAAACTTATAGATTCCTTAACCAAACCGTTTAATTTTTAATATTAGGAAGAGAAACTTTAAGATACGATATAGGGTAATTCAAAGTGTTTGGTATAAAAGGCACATGTAAATATAACACGAAAAAAAAATCTGATGTGTACCATTCACATGCCTTTCTTTACATCTCTGCAACAAACCATTCCTAAAAAGCTATTACTTCTATTTACTTCATGATAATCAAAATAAAATTAGCAGAAATAGTTTTATTACTTGCTTCCTTGTAAGTAGAAAGGAAATAAGGGAGTACCATACGTTAAAGTGATAGTCAAAAGCTGGCTGCTTAGTGGCTGATGCTCCTTTGTTTGTATCGACACGGGTTGACAAATTGCTGAGTGGGAAAAGCATACTTTTTTAAAGGTGAAATAAAAAAGGAATAACTCAAAAACGACCTACTCCACGAGAAAAATGCATATAATATAAATTGTGTGTTTTAACGTGCTCTACACTTTTTGTGTGGTAAGTTTTGGTCTATCTCTTACGGTTTACCAGTTATGCAAAATTCCGTAAAATTCACCCAGAATAAAGTAGTCTTCAGAGGCTATTCTCAGAAAATTCAAGATATACATTTTATTTGTCAGGTAAACATTTTTAATATACGATATTAGCCACTTTTTTTAGAAAATCAAAATTTTCGATAAAAGTTCCATGTAAAGGGTATTTTGGGGGGGTGTCTCAAAATCTTCGTGTCGCATCCCTGGTAGATAACTAAACTTAAATACCGCGTTTGGTATTTTACCGACTTTTCGTTTTTGAGTTATCGTGTTCACAGACACACGGACACACATACACATACACACACAAGGACCTTTTTCTGAAAATACTTTTTATGAATACAGGGGACCACAAAACATATATTTCTAGTGAAAACTCGGTATTGAATTTGTGGGTGGAGTACAATACCTTCTCTTTACACTATGAACATAGTGCGTATAGAGAAAGTAAAAATCTGATGTGTTTCATTCTCATGGCTTTCTCTACATCTCCGCAAGAAATTATTGTTGAAAAGCTTAGGCTTCTATTTACTTCATTCCAATTGAGAAAACATTAGCAGAAATAGTCTTATTACTTGCTTCCTTGTAAGTAGAAGCGAAATAAGGGAATACCATAGGTTAAAGTGATAGTCAAACCTGGTTGCTATGTGACTGAAGTTCCTTTATTTGTATGGACAGGAGTTGACGAATTTCTATATGAGAAAATTATGTTTTTGAAAGCTGAAAGCAAAAACAATGAATATCTACGAAATGATCATCTCCACGAAATAAATGTATATAACATAAATTGTGTGTTTCAAGGTGCTCTGCATTTTTTGTAGGTCACGTTTTTTTCCATCTCTTACCGTTTAGCAGTTATTCAAAATTCCGTAAAGGTCATCCAAAATAAAGTTGTCTTCAGACGCTATTCCCAGAAAATTCAAGATATGCATTTTATTTGTCAGGTAAATATCTCTAATATAGGATATTTTAATCAAAATCGTTAGAGACATTTTTGAGCAAATAAAAATTTTGGAAAAAAGTTCCATGTAAAGAGTAGTTGGGGATGGGGGGATTATTCTCAAAATCTTCATGTCGTATCCCTGGTAAATACTAAACTTGAATACCAAGTTTGGTGTAGTACCGATTTTTCGTTTTTAAGTTATCGTGTTCACAGACACACAGACACACAAACTCACGTACACACACACACACACACACACACACACACACACAAACATCTTTTTCTGAAAATGCTTTTTTTGGATAAAGGGGATCCTAAAACATATTTTCGGTGCAATCTCGGTATCGAATTTTTGGGATGAATGCAATACCTTCTCTATACACTATGTACGTAGTATGTGTAGAGAAAGTAAAAATCTGATGTGTACCAGTCACATGACTTTCTCTATATCCCTGCAACAAATTATTCTTAAAAAACTTATACTTCTATTAACTTCATGCTAATCAGTAAAACATTAGCAGCAATGGTCATATTACTTGCTTCCTTGTAAGTAGAAGTGAAATAAGGGAGTAACATAGGTTTAAGTGATAATCAAAAGCTGGTTGCTATGTCACTGAAGTTTGTTTGTATGGACAGCAGTTGACAAATTCCTGTATGAGAAATGTATAAGTTTTTCATAACAGAAACCAAACATAAGGAATGTCTCAAAAACGATGAACACCACGAAAAAAATGTATATAACATAAACTGTGTGTTTTAACGTGCTCTGCATTTTTTGTGTAGTAAGTTTTTGTTCATCTCTTACGGTTTAGCAGTTATTCAAAATTCAGTAAAATTCATCCAGAATAAACTACTCTTCAGAGGCTATTCCCAGAAAATTCAATATATACATTTTATTTGTCAGGTAAATATGTTTAATATAGGAAATTTTAATCAAAATCGTTAGAGCCATTTTTGAGAAAATCAAAATTTTCGAAAATAGTTCCATGTAACGGGTAATTGGGGGTGGGGGGATTTTTATCAAAAATCTTCGTGTCGCATCCCTTAAATACCAAGTTTCATATTTTACCTATTTTTCGTTTTTGAGTTATCGTGTTCACAGACACACGGACACACGGACAGACACACACACACACGGACCTTTTTCCAAAAATGCTTTTTTTAGATAAAGGGGACCTTAAAACATATATTTCCGGTGAAATCTCGGTATCGAACTTTTTGGTGGAGTGCAATACATTCTCTATACACTATGTACATAGTGCCTACAGAGAAAGTAAAAATAAGGCAGGAAACAAATAAGCAGCGGTAAGTTTCCATAAACTTGATTGTTGATTGCCCCATATCCGCAGAATATTGGTGGCTGTGAGTGAGTGATTAGTCAAGAAATGGAATACTGCTTAGGCATCTGTCGTGCCAAAACTGGAACCCACATAAGTAAACCTATGGTAGCTCGGAGGGTAATCCATACAGGAAGCAAAAGAATTCCACCCCTTTTCAAACAATTTGTCTCAGCAATATTCGATATAATAAACACACCTGTAAAAAAAATGTGTTCCATTCACATAGTTTTCTTTACCCTGTTCTGCTAACAAACTATATTTACAAAAAATTATTCTTATATCTGCTTCATGCTAATCGATATAAACATTGACATATATTGGCTTATTGTCTTGTAAGTGGAGAGGGAATAAGGGAATACATTAGGTTAAAGCGATAGTAACTTTTTTTAAAAGCTGTCTCTATGAGATAGACATTAAAATGCCATTCTCTTTCCATAGCCAGGAGTAAAACAAAAGAAATATAAAACGCAGGAAGAATTTCCGTTTGAAAAAAGTTTTAGTAATTTAAAATTAAAACAAACAACAAGGAAAATCTCGGAAATTGCTAATTCTACAAAATATATATATGACATAAATTCTGTGTTTTAATATGTACAGTTTTCCTGTCGTAAGTTTTTGTCTGTCTCTCACGGTTCAGGAATTATGGAAAGGTGAAGAGAATACTGATGTTAGTTGCTAAATAAATGTGTTTAATATACCGTATTTTAATCAAATTGTGAGTCATTTGTATGCAATACCTTCTCTAAATATGTTCTATGCACGAAGTAGAGAAAGTAAGAAACTAAAGTAAATAAGGTAGGTTATAAAGCACGGAAAAAAATTAAACGGAAATAAACACAAAAAGAGTATTTTGAGTTAAAATATTCCCAGTCTTTCTAACGTTGTTCAACAATGATTTAAAATTGATAAAGTTATCCAAGGTGCAGGAAGCTTGTTCGCTGGAGATGAATGGCGTGAGAAAAATTACCATAGCGGATGTTAATACAGTCCGAAACGTGCATTAAAAACTCTGCCGTGATCTTCCCTTGTAAAGGTGGAAAAATATTTTCCTTGTAATAATACATCATACTGCCAGACTCATTTCAGACGACTTTGCATAAACGCTTACCTAATTCTGCCGGCGGCGCTACACACTTTGTTTTGCTAACCGCAGCATATTTGCAGAGTAAAGACTAATAAAAACCGTTAACTTCAGCGCTAAATATCACATTTATATTTCTGCCAAAAACCAAACAAACAAACAAACATAATGTACTAACAGTGATAAGGCATATTCATGTCTAAAGAGAGACATGAGTTAATCACAAAAATGTCTCAGAGGACTTTGTGATTCTTTCAGAACTGAAAATCCCCATCCTTTCTTATAGGTAAAATCTGTGAAACAAATTGTCATTCAATTCCTAACCTACTAAAACACTGTAAACACTTTGTACTTTGTACTATGAATGTAAACATATAATAATATATATAATAGACAAGGTATTGTATTGTACCCAAAAATTCCATACGGAGATTTCACCTGAAATATATGTTTTAGGGTGCCCTGTATCCAGAAAAAGCATTTTTAGAAAAAGGTCCGTGTGAGTGCGTGTGTGTGTGTGTGTGTGTCAATGAGTCCGTGTGTCTGAAAACACCATAACTCAAAAACAAACAGTCAATAAAATACCAAACTTGGTATTTAAGTTAGCATCTTCCAGGGATGCAACACGAAGATTTTGAGAAAAATCCCCAAACCTCAAGCTACCCTTAACATGGAACTGGTACCGAAAATTTTGATTTTCTCGAAAATGGCTCTAACGATTTTGATTAAAACATCGTATATTGAAAATATTTACCTGACAAATAAAACGTATAATCTGAATTTTCTGGGAATAGCCTCTGAAGAGTACTTTATTCTGGATGAATTTTACGGAATTTTTTATAACTGCTAGACTGTAAGACATCGACAAAACTTACCACACAAAAACTTTAGAGCACGTTAAACTACACAATTTACGTTATATAATTACTTTCTCTATATGTACTATGTACATAGTGTATAGAGAAGGTACTGTATTGTACCAAAAAATCGATACCGAGATTTCACCGGATATATATGTTTTGAGACTCCTTGAATCCAAAAAAAACATTTTTAGAAAAATGTGCGCGTGAGCGTCTGTCTATCTGTGTGTGTGTGTGTGTGTGTGTGTGTGGCTGTGGGCAGCATAGCACATGAAAAACCAAACTTAGTATTTAAGTTTGGTATCCTCAAGGATGCGACACGAACATTTTCAAGAAAATCCCCCCACCACAAATATATTTTTGATTTTCTTAAAAATGGCTGTAACGATATTAATTAAAATCTCTTATATTTAAGATATTTACTTGCCAAATAAAATGTATATCTTGAATTTTCTGGGAATAGCCTCTGAAGACTACTTTATTTGGATGAAATTTAAGGAATTTTGCATAACTGCTAAACCAAAAGAGATCGATAAAAACTTACCACACACTTTTTGTGTGTTAAGTTTTTGTCAATCTCTTACGGTTTAGCAGTAATGCAAAATTCCGTAAAATTGATCCAGTATAAAGTGGTCTTCACAGGTTATCCCCAGAAAATTCAAGATATACATTTTATTTGGGGTGCAAATAGCTTTAATATTCGTGATTTTAATCAAAATCGTTAGCGTTATTTTTAAGAAAATCAAAATGTTCGATAATTTTTCCATGTAAAGAGTAGTTTGTAGTGGAGGGAAAATCTTCGTGTGGCATCCTTTGAAGATACTATACCTAAATACCAAATGTGATATTTAACAATATTTTCGTTTTTGAGCTGTGCTGCCCAAGGGCACACACACAGACACACATGCGGACATTTTTCTAAAAATGTTTTTTTTTTTGGATTCAGGGGGTCCCAAAACATGTATATCTCGTGAAATCTCGGTATCGAATTTTTGGGTTCGTTACAATACCTTCTCTATACACTACGTACATAGTACGTGCAGAGAAAGTAAAAAACAACGTAAAATAACTAAGGAATAATAGTAAATTCATTATATTTAATAGACAGTAAAATCTATACAGAATGGGTATCATTGCTAATATTCATCTCCTTATGTGAATAGTTTAGGAGTTGAGTGCAGCAAACTTTTGTATAGATAGGAGGTCCTCCGTCACCTTAACGCTATACACCAAAGTTTGCAACCACTGTTCGTGTAAATGGGATACAAATTTTGAAACACTCAGTAAAATACCGTGAAGTTTTGGAAAACTCCCTTAAAAGGTGACGGGTTATCATGAAGTGGGCCATCGCTACATCGGTTCATTTAAAATGTGCCATTTCGAGGATGTATTTGCTTGCGAAAGGTGTCATGCACGCTTGGAGCAAACAAGATGGAGGTGTTAGGTGCTGCTGTATGGTGACACTCAACACTCTTAATTGCTAAACACAATGCTTACACGACTCTACACTCCGGGTATTGTGAAAACGCAAAGCGCAAACTCATGTCGGCCCCTCCTCTCTTTCTCTCCCCACAGGGTCAGAGGGTGCCGGTTCGACGCTCGTGTGCCTACACTTCCTGTTGTACGAGAAACCTTCTTGTTTACGGTTCACTTAAAACACGCAATCGGCACAGAAACATCTTCCTCCTTCGAATAAAGTACACCAAGCTACTCAAAAGCAATGCATAATAATACAGTGTTTAAAATGTATGCGTATATTCAAGGAATTTGAGACAAAATACAAATTAAACGCAAAATTGCTGAGCAAAATAATGCAGTTCTAATGTAGTAAAATCCAACAAAAATGAACGCGATAGCTCTGATATCTTTACTTTCTCTATATGTACTATATACATAGTGTGTAGAGAAGGTATGGTAATGAAATATATGTTTTGAGACCCCCTGAATCCAAAAAAGCATTTTTAGCAAAATGTCCGCTTGTGTGTCTGTCTGTGTGTCTGTCTGTATGTGTATGTGTGTGTGTGTGTGTGAGTGTGTGAGTGTGTCTGTGGGCAGCATAGCTCAAAAAAGAAGAGTCCGTTAAAAACCAAACTTGGTATTTAGGTTTGGTATCTTATAAGAATACCACACAAAGATTTTCAAGAAAATCCCCCACCTACCCTTTACTTGGAAACATTTTCGAAAATTTTGTTTTTCTTAAAAATGCCTCTAACGATTTTGATTAAAATATCATATATTAAAGATGTTTACCTGATAAATAAAATGTATATCTTGAAATTTCTGGGAATAGCCTCTGAAGATTACTTTATTCTGGATGAATTTTAAGGAATTTTGCATAACTGCTAAACCGTAAGAGATGGACAAAAATTTACTTAACAGAAAGCGTATAGAGAAGCTATTGTATTGCACACAAAATTTCAACGGAAATACATATTTTGAGACTCCCTGAATCCAAAAAAAAGCATTTTTAGAAAAATGTCCATGTGTGTATCTGTCTGTCTGTCCGTCTGTCTGTCTGTTCATCTGTCTGTGTGTCTGTGAGTGTATGTCTATGGGCAGCATAGCTCAAAAACGAAAAGACCGTTGAATATCAAACTTGGTATTTAAGTTTAAGTATCTTCCAAGGATACTACCCTTTACATGGAAAAAATTTCGGAAATTTTTATTTTCTTAAACATGGGTCAAACGATTTTGATTAAAATTTCGTATATTTAAGATATTTACTTGAAAAATAAAATATATATCTTAAATTTTCTGGGAATAGCCTGTGAGAACTACCTTATCCTGGATGAATTTTACGAATTTTTGCATTACTGCTAAATTGTAAGACATGGACAGAAATGTACCATACAGAAAATGTAGAGTTGATCGTTTTTAAGATACTCACTTTTTTTAGTTTCAGCTTTGAAAAAGTTATACTTTTCTCATACAGGAATTTGTCAACTATTGTTCATACAAACAAAGGAACTTCAGTCACATAGCAACCAGCTTTTAACTATCATTTTAACCTATGGTACTTGCTTATTTCGGTTCTACTTACAAGGAAACAACTAATAAGAATATTTCTGCTAATGTTTTCTCAATTAGCATGAAGTAAATAGAAGCCTAAGCTTTGTAATAATAATTTGTTGCAGAGATGTAGAGAAAGTCATGTGAATGGAACACGTCAGATTTTTTTCGTGGCGTACATCGTTTTTGAGATATTCGTTGTTATTGGTTCCAGCTATAAAAACGTATACTTTTCTCATATGGGAATTTGTCAACTCCTGTCCATAAAAACAAAAGAACTTCAGTCACATAGCAACCAGTTCTTGATTATCACTTTACCTATGGTACTCCCTTTCGCTTCTACTTACGAGAAAGCAAGTAATAAGACTATTTCTGCTACTTTTGTTTTCAAATAGCATAAAGTATGCAGAAGAAAACCCTTTTTAACAATAATTTGTCCCAGAGATGTAGAGAAAGTCGTGTGAATGGAACAATCAGATTTTTTCATTTACTTGCCTGAACGTTTCTTCCTCTCTTGGTGTTTTTATTGCTCCGTTTCCGTCGGTTTTTCCTTTGTCTCCTTCTTTGTGTTAACTCCTTGGAAAAAGCAGCTAATGGACCGTGGTAGCCTAGCGTGACACAGCTCTAATGAAGTGCTCTGTATAATTGTAGTGCAGGGGCAATTACATTCATTCACCAGAATTAGGAACAGGATTTAATTACCCTCCTAGTGGAAGAAAAAAGCAAAGGCGGAAATGGACGTTCCACCGGAAGAGAATTTTCCACAAAAATAAGACATGCGAACCTTAGAAGTAATATATGCAAAGTATAATGTTAGGCAGGATAGGAAGGCCCTTAACACAGGGGGAGGATAGGCCATAAGTTAGCCCCAACATTGACGGTTAATTTTCAAAAGCAGGGAAATGCCTAAAATAACCTCTGCAGTTGATTTATTGCATAAATGCTTATTGTTTCCAAAAGCTAAGCTAAGAACCCTGAATTTCAGTCACTACCACAGAACACTTATTTAAATTAAAAAGAGAAAAGTCTTGTGTGTTACATTCACATGAATTTTCCTACATCTTTGCAACAAATTATTATTAAAAACCTTATGCTTCTATTTACTTCATGCTGATCGAGAAAAAAATAGCAGAAATAGTCTTATTACTTTTTTCCTTGTAAGTGGAAGCGAAATAAGAGTACCATAGGTTAAAGTGATAGTCAAAAGCTGGTTGCTATGTGACTGAAGTTCCTTTGTTTGTATGGACAGGAGCTGACAAATTCCTGTATGACAAAAGTATAAGGTTTTTAAAGCTGAAACCAAAAACATTGAATATCTCAAAAACCTTCAACTCCACAAAAAAATGGTATATTACATAAATTGTGTGTTTTAACGTGCTTTATATTTTTTGTCTGGTAAGTATTTGTCCGTCTCTTACGGTTTAGCTGTTAATAGAAATTCTGTAAAATTCGTACATATGCTATTCCCAGAAAATTCAAGATTCACATTTTATTTTTCGTGTAAATATGTTTAATATATGATATTTTAAACAAAATTGTTAGAGCCATTTTTGAGAAAATAAGAATGTTCGAAAAAAGTTCCATGTGAAGGATAGTTTTCTGTGGAGTGATTTTCTTGAAAACCTTGTATCGCATCCTTGGAAGATACCAAACCTAAATACCAAGTTTGGTTTTTAACGGTCTTTTCGTTTTTGAGCTATGCTGCCCACAGACACACACACATACACAGATACAGACAGACAGACACACACGGACATTTTTCTAAAAATGCTTTTTTTATTCAGGGGGTTTCAAAACATGGATTTCCGATGAAATCTCGGTATCAAATTTTTGGGTTCATTACAATACCTTCTCTTTACACTACGTACACAGTACGTGTAGAGAAAGTAAAAAAGTCTGACGTGTTTCATTCACATACCCCTGCTACAACATATATATATATATATATATATATATATATATATATATATATATATAGTGTTTAACGCCCGTTTTAACTACTTGTGGCACCACAGGCGATGCAACAGATAACTCTAATTCCCTATCTAATTCACAGTCATCGAGATAAACATTAGCAGAAATGATTTTATTACATATTATTTGTACAAAAGGACTAAGGAATCACAATAAGCTACAGTGAAATCTTTTAACAGCCAGTAGCTAAGTGATGGCGTTGACGAGGTAAAAGAAACACGAGTAACGAGCTTCCATTCTAGACACGTTTAAGATGATACATCTGTGAAATTTGTAAAATCCACAATACATAAGAAATGTATACCGGTCATTATACACAATAATTATGTTCTATTTGCTATGTATCAATATTCTAGCTTACACGGTTATTTCATACTTTTTGCTCTTCAAATTCATTGTTATAAAAAATTAGCATAATTTAGAGAAAGTATACGAGCATTTTATTTAATTTCCTTTTGAGAAGCAGTAATAATTTTCAAATCAATTAGTGAACATTTTCATCGTATGAATATTTTGAGCATGAAAATGTTGGAAAAGGGTTGCATGGCAATAAGGTTTAAAGTTGGGATTGCTTATTAATAAGGTTGCCCCTCTACATTTACAGTAACTGTAGTTAAAGGTCGCCTTGTGGGCAAACTATATAATTTCTTAAATGTTAAAATTCATATAATTTACTATGAAATAATAATAATAATAATAATAATAAATATAATATTTCACAATATTTGGTCAAATTTCACAGCTGCATCGCCTTTAAGTATTCCTAAATAGCTAAGCTCTAACATAATAGCTGAACATAGCAGGTGACATAAGTTTAGTTATCTGCATTTCTGTGTAACAAGCCTACAAAAGGCACCCGGAGTGAGGCTGTATCCAGACAATGCAAGCTAGAAATGTTATTCGTGCTGAGAGTTTCTTAAACCCATGGCATTTAAATCAAATACGTGAGAGCCATTTCTGTGTAACAAGCCTACAAAAGGCACCCGGAGTGAGGCTGTATCCAGACAATGCAAGCTAGAAATGTTATTCGTGCTGAGAGTTTCTTAAACCCATGGCATTTAAATCAAATACGTGAGAGCCATTTCTGTGTAACAAGCCTACAAAAGGCACCCGGAGTGAGGCTGTATCCAGACAATGCAAGCTAGAAATGTTATTCGTGCTGAGAGTTTCTTAAACCCATGGCATTTAAATCAAATACGTGAGAGCCATTTCTGTGTAACAAGCCTACAAAAGGCACCCGGAGTGAGGCTGTATCCAGACAATGCAAGCTAGAAATGTTATTCGTGCTGAGAGTTTCTTAAACCCATGGCATTTAAATCAAATACGTGAGAGCCATTTCTGTGTAACAAGCCTACAAAAGGCACCCGGAGTGAGGCTGTATCCAGACAATGCAAGCTAGAAATGTTATTCGTGCTGAGAGTTTCTTAAACCCATGGCATTTAAATCAAATACGTGAGAGCCATTTCTGTGTAACAAGCCTACAAAAGGCATCCGGAGTGAGGCTGTATCCAGACAATGCAAGCTAGAAATGTTATTCGTGCTGAGAGTTTCTTAAACCCATGGCATTTAAATCAAATACGTGAGAGCCATTTCTGTGTAACAAGCCTACAAAAGGCACCCGGAGTGAGGCTGTATCCAGACAATGCAAGCTAGAAATGTTATTCGTGCTGAGAGTTTCTTAAACCCATGGCATTTAAATCAAATACGTGAGAGCCATTTCTGTGTAACAAGCCTACAAAAGGCACCCGGAGTGAGGCTGTATCCAGACAATGCAAGCTAGAAATGTTATTCGTGCTGAGAGTTTCTTAAACCCATGGCATTTAAATCAAATACGTGAGAGCCATTTTTGAAAAGTTCAAACTTTTCTAAAACGTCCCTTGTAAAGGGTAGTTTGGGTAAAGGGGGATTTTCTGAAAATGTTTGTGTTACATTCTTGAAAGATACTGAGCTTAAATACCAAATTTGGTGTTTTACGTACTTCTCATTTCTGAATTACGCTATTCACAATACGCGGGGACCATTTTCTAACAATGTTTTTTTAATGTAGGGGACCTCAAAACATATTTTCAGTGAAATCTCCAGGTCGAAATTTCGGGCAATACAATAGTTTTCCATTTATATATCAATTCGTTAACGAATATTTAAAATATAAAGGCGATGCATCTGTGAAAATCCAAAAATTGGTTTTCTTCTTTTTATCTTACACTGCAAATATAAAACTAGTGAAACATTTTTAATAAGTTTTGTCTCACAATTTTTAACTGATTCATTAATTTATTAATAATGTTTTGTAATCATAATGTTTAATGTTTCTTGTGCCCTATGGTTTATCATATTGTTTCCACATGTTTAACTTGAATATAAATTAATTTTTGCGAACATATTTCTGAATATTAGTTATTTTAAAGTAAAAATAATATGCACGTTGCTTGATGTTTTACCATGTTTAATTTTCCTTAGGCAGAGTACTTTATTTCAGCTGGGCTATTTAATATTTTAATTACCTCGCAAACATTTTTAAATCTATATTTTTGAAATTATCCTGGAGCGCTCAAGCTAAGAGATTATAATATATGTCCAAGCAATGTTTACAGATGAATTGAGGAAAATGTAGTATAAATTTCAAGGCCTTGCTTTATTAAAGTAATATAGGGCCCAGTAAATAACGATTTGTGGATTTAAAATTGTTGATTTTAAAAGTGGAACTCTATGAAATGAGCTATAAATATAACAATAATTGTAAAATATAAGACCATTCTATTTTTACCCAATTTTACAGACAAATAGGCTGAGCTGCCTAATATATTTGTTTTCTTGTGTCCTGCCCACGTTTAGAATAAAAAATAAATTTTAGAATGAAGAATTTTTCGGTCTTTTTCTTTTGTGTAAAATACATGTACTATGTACATCCATGGAAAAAAATTAGCCATCCCCAAATTCCTCGTGTTGATCGAAGAGCTTCGTGTATCTTCATAAAAGCTGTGTTCACAACGCACACGAAAGAACTGCACAATAGTCTGTGAGTTTGTTAATCTTATGACTTGATATGCAGAATACCATATTGCAATAATATAGCTTTGGCATTTAAGTTGTGGGCTTATTTAAGCACACAAAATTATAAGTCTACTAACACTTGTGTTAAATAAGTAAAAAAATATATGTGTAAATAAAGTATTATTTCTTAAACTAAAACACAAGAAATAAACATAATTAATATCGGATGTATGAACCCTCATCCCATATAACTACTCACAACCTTTGGGGCATAGAGAAAGTAAAATTCCTGGAATAATATGAACGGGAAGCTAGAATATCTTGGATTTGTGTCCAAAAGCCATTTTTTATGCGTCTAAAGGTAAATTGCAGCACAGCCCCCTTTTCACCTCAGCCCACACCTTCAAATCTAGTGAATATGGAGGCCAGTCTACCATTCTGATATCCTGAAAACCAATTTGAAGCCTTTCGAGGTGTGGACAGGATGATTAACCTGTACAAGTTCAACAATTCCATCAGGATATCTCATCCTCACAGAGGGAATCAAAATAGTATCGAGTATTACCCTGTACTGTACAGCGTCCAGTGTAGACCTTGATATCCAGCCCCAACACGATACAGATATGCGACATGATGGAATTGTGAAGCCACGTATTTTACATGTATCGGGACCGCTTTGGACGATAGGCAAGCATCTTTCCTTTAAGTGCGGAAGAAAATGTCACCTAGTCTGATTATACCACATTATTCCAGTTGTGGTTGGTATTTTCTGTTAATTCGGTTTGTGAAGGGTGTGTTGAGTATTTTCAGAAAATTGAAATTCCTAAAAAGTTTTAAAACATTGATTTTCTTAACAGCATTTTTAGTACTTTTTCATATTATACAGATTCCATTTTGTTTGGTTTTTGCTCTTTTATAATTTCATTGAGAGAGGACTGTTCGTGCCTGATGGTTTTTGCACCATTCTGCTCACCACACATACTTTCGTGTGCAGTATATTACTGTGGGTAGAATAAACCCTTAAAGAAGCATCATAATAGCTATCATATTACTAACTGTACCAAATGTAATATATAAAATAAGTGTGTGTAAAACAAATAGCGCTATGTGTTGATTCAATGCCTTTAAGAGAAGGGGGAAATGTTTGCTACATGCGACCCTACCGGAGGAGTAACCTACGTTTTGCCACAAGCGCTACAGTGAACACACAGGTTGAGGAGTATTGCCCTACAGTACAAACTGTATCATATTAATATTTTAATAGTATTGATAGTTTGTTGATGGAGAAGCTTAAGTATGTACTCAGTTATGATTATTGTGCATGTAGGTTAGTAATATTAAGGTTTGGACTTGTGACAACTTGTTGCTGCCGCTACACAACTGTATCGCGGCTGGTGTATACCAGGCGCTGAGCCAAGTAGGACTTGGCGTTACAGACATTACTCTTTTTTTTTTTGTCCACGGGTGTACAAAGTTTATAGAGGAGGTATTATATTCCACCCAAAAATTCGATACATATATTTCATCGGAAATACATGTTTTGAGACACCCTCTGTCCAAATAAAGCATTTTTAGAAAACAGTCAGTGTTTGTGTGTTTTTGTGTGTGCGTGCGTGTGTGTGTTAGTCTGTGGACAGCATAGCTCAAAAGCGAAAAGTCTGTTATATACCAAACTTGTTATTTAAATTTAGTATCTTCCAAGGATGGACACGAAAATTTGCAAGAAAATTCCCCCATCCCAAATTGCTCTTGGAAGGCGGTCAACTTTATATTCAAGTTTGGTACTTAACCGACTTTTCGTTTTTGAGTTATGCTGTTCACAGACAAACACTCACAGCCTGAAATACAAACACACGCCTTTTTCTAAAAGTGTCTTTTTTTTGTTTCAAGGGTCCTTAAAACATATGTATCAGATATCTGTATAAAATTTTGGGTGAAATACAATACCTTCTCTATATACACACGTGCTAAAGAAAGTAAACATTTAAAATGATGATTTATCCACCAGTTCGTGGCTTCTTCGGTTGTATTGCTCGACTGAGTCATGTTTTAGTTTTCGTTAAGTCTGTTTTGAAGGCGATCTTGACGCCATGTCCTCGACGAGAACACGGATATTGTGTTTCTAAATCTCTTACCAAATCCCCACGAAGCTGGAAAAGAACTATAATCATAATTCCATTAAGAAGAGCTGCTTTCTGATTGAACTCGTGATTTGTAACCTAAATGGAGAAACCGCCGTTAATGGCGTTATGTGTACGACATGCTCGAGTCAAAGGTTCATCTTTTATACCTATATTTCAGATGGGTTCCGTCAAGGCTAGGGTTATGAGTTCCTAAAAGGGGCAACCTGGCATTTGGGAACAATTCCAGGAATTGTCTCTCAGCAGCAACAACCAAAACAACCTGAAAATGTTTCTGAGCGCTGATAATGACCAGACTGGTGATAACATACACTTCTTCGTAGTCCAGGGTTTTAATATTATGACAACACGACATGTTTTATTTCCTCTATAACGTGCATAGCAGGTAGAGAAAGTAATTTATTCCACCCAAAAATTTGATGTAGAGATTTCGCCGGAAATCTATGTTTTCAGGACCCCTGAATTAAAAAGCAGCAATTTATAAAAAAAAAAAAAAAAAAAAAAAAAAAAAAAAAAAAAAAAAAAAAAAAAAAGGTCCGTGTGGGTGACAGAGAGGGAGAGACTCTGCACAGCATAATTTAAAAACAAAATCCATTAAACTACAAAATTAGTATTTAATTTCAGAACTTTTTCAAGGATGCGACTTAAATTTTTTTAAGAAACTTTTTCACCATCAAGGTACGAAAATGTTTATTTTATCAAAAATGGCAAACGACTTTGATTAAAATGCCAAATGTTTAAGAAATAATTGTATGCTAAATGAAATTCTCTTGGATTTTGTGGCAAGAGCCTCTGAGGTCCTCTTCATTCTGAATGACTTTTGCAAACCTGGAGACCGTAAGAAACGTATTTCACAGAAAATAAAATGTTCTCAAAACACACAATTTATGTCCTACATCCTCAAAGAGGAAGTCCTCCTCCTGACATACAAAGAGAACCGAATTTCAATATCAATAGCTGAATGATCAGTTTTAAAAGATTTAATTATCGCCTTGGCCCAGTGTATTTCCTTATTTGCCTTGTACCTGCAAGGAACTAAATAATAAAGATTTGCTGTTAATGTTTATCTCGATTAACATGAAATATATAGAAGAAAACGCTTTTGTAAAAATAGTTTGTTTGCAGAGCTGGTAGAGAAAGCCATGTGAATGGAACATTAAAAAATTTTCTTTCTCGTTCTGGTGAAGTAAAGAAAACGTTATATTAATGTATCACTTAACGACCATCTAAAGATTTGCCTATCGCTTTATCTAAAGTGTCTCTTTATTACATCTTATCAACAAGGAATTACGTAATAAAAGTATTGTGTAAAATTTTATATGGTTATGCGTGAAGTAGATTAAAACAAAGTTTTATAAGCATATTTTGTTGTTGAGAAATGCATGTAGAAGAAGCATCAATTTCTTTAATCATGCACTCAAATCGCTCGCTGTGGCAGCTAACACACTTGCTAATGGTATAGTGCGCGCAAGACTTCTGGAACGGTGACCCTGTCCGCCAACCCAGCCGCCGAGCCGAGCTTACTTGGAGTTTGCGATATGCTTACTTTGTTTACTCACAATCACAGCGAGCAAAACATTGAGCTGTTTATCTGTTAACAACATATACAACTCGCTTTCTAGCTTTCATTAAGATTTTCACACCGTTGCGCCCGTTATAGTAACTAGCGTCATAACTTGAGACGGAGAACTAATACGGGCCTTGCCGCACATGCAACCATCAAAACACATGAGTGGAGCGTATAATATAAAATGCTGGAGCGCGGTCAAATTCGTTCGAAGAGATATGTATGAAGCGATATTTGTTGACTAGAATGGATGACCTTGCTTGATGTTTTGACGTTCCAACCAAAGTAGTTCATACAAATCTGAGTAAATCCTTGTTTACAATATATACGAGGGGCTTCAGTAAGTCCTTAGAAAAAGGAAAACAAATTATTTTTGGTAGATTTTTTTATTTTTCAACATAATCTCCTTTTAGCTCAAAACAATTTTCCCAGCGTTTCTCTAACTATTTTAAGCCTTCCAAAGATTAGGATTTCGGAAGATCCTGGAAATAGGTATCTGTTTGGCAGATGACGTCTTCGTTAGACGGAATCATTTTCTGCCCTGCCACTTTATAAAGTTTAGAAATAAAAAAAAAAAAAAAAAAAAGTCACTGGCGGCCGAATCTGGTGAATACGATGGATATTGTAGTAATTCGAACCTTAATTCTACAACTGTGTGCATCTTGCATTGAATTGATGGAAGAGAAACTTTTCTTTGCTAGATGAGGGCGCTTTTTCTTGATTTCTCCGTTCAACCGATGCAATAAGGATACACAATGTTCTCCGTTTATCGTTCTTCCTTTCTGAAAGTAATCAATGCAGATGATACCGCGTGTATCCCAAAAAACCGAGCCAGCACCTGGTCTGCAAATTTCACCACTTTTGCCTTCTTTGGAGTAGGTTTGTCTTTAAAAAGCCACTGTTTTGACTGTACTTTTGGCTCCGGAATGAAGTAGTGTATACTTGTTTTATCCACAGCTATGTAGCGACGCAGAAGCTCGTCAGTTTTGCGACGAAAAAATGCCAAACCAGCTTCATAATCGATCCCACGATTGCACTTATTTTGCATTGTGAGCAAACGCGGCACCTTAAACTCCCTTCAGAAAAATAAAGACCTAATTACATAAGACCTAATTTTTGGTGTAAAATTGAGAACATTGTACCTTGAGACACGCCTGTGGCCTCTAATATTTCGCGAACTTTGATTTGTCGATCACTCAGAATCATATCCTAGACTTTGTCAATAATTTCGGAGGAAGTCACTTCTACTGGACGTCCGAAATGATGTTCATCATTTGTGGATGTACGACCACATTTAAATTCATTTATCCAATTGTAAATTGTTGTAAACGCAGGAGCAGATGTGCCACGAACTTCATCCCCTCGGTTTTTCTCTCTTTTGGTGTTAAGTATTTTAAATAGAAACCTTTAATCGATACTCGTTCCTCCCTCCCTCCTACATATTTCTGAAGAAGCACATTATTGTCGATTCAATCACCTATGGCAAAGAAACCACGTGACGATATAGCTGAAACTTCAACTGTCATCTAGACGACGGTTACTAAATACAATTTGTTTCAATACTACGAGTGTACTTTTTTTTATTTTCTAAGGACTTGTTTTACGCCCCTAGTAGCAAAGTTAGCGTATAAGGATGTGTACGACTTTTTTACGTACATAACATTATGATAGTTATTAATTTGTAATTCTTTCGTATTTGGAGGTAGCGTCTAGTTACTTCCTGGATATAAGAATACTGAGCAAGGAGAACGCTTTTCTTTTTTATTAATTTCGAGGTGTTTATTTTTGTTTAAGGTTAGAACGACTTGATAATTTGAATCTAAATGTATTTCAGGGTTCATAACCAGCAGTTAGTTTTCATAAACGTAATTTCGTTACTTATGCGTTTTGTTTATGCAACGTGCATCTTTGACATGTTCAGTGTGCAATGGATCGCTTATAAACATAAGAACATATAATTTCTATTTTTTCCCTACACAGAAACATAAGGTTCGTTAGGCATCAAAATTGTGCGTAGCAACTCGTGAGATTGGTTACCCATTTCTCCGAAAGCCGTACAGATCTTCTACCTTGACTGAGTTATCATGTAAAGGAGGAGAGAGCATATTCATTAAACTGGGTGCAAAGTCGAACGAACGTAGCTTGACTCGCTCTAAAAAGCAAACTTCGCTAGCAGCGATACTGGACAAACATGATCCTAACACAGAGCGTACCACTAGAATGTGCTGGAAAACGGTTTTGGGTATGTAAAGTTACAGCAGGTAGAAAAAGAATAAGAGCACAATTAATTTAAAATCCCAATGTAAATACAGCTGTAATGAACTACAGCAATGGTAGTACATATATCTAACAAAGGAAGGAGAGCCTTGAGCAGGGTAAATATATTTTAAACGTAAGCAACGAACATGGCTACACGAACCAGTTCGAAGCTATTTCTGGTGGGTGGAACAATTTTTTGAGCAAGCTCATTAGAATAGCCGTGCGAGACACAATTATGAATACACCCGAACTTTATCCATAAGAATATCTGCTGCATATTATTACTGCAAGGCGCATGTATATTGCTTTGTAGCCTACATCGCAATGTAGGAAGCGACAACTGCAAGCCTGCGTGACGTGTGTACACTAGCACTGATGGTGCTTATTACTAGTACTGGGTTATTAACACTAACTTAATATTATTGCGCTCTTGGTACAGGTTTAAAATCCGCACAGCTTGTGTAGAAAAAAATCACTTGACTTCTAAACCTATTCTGCAATAAACTAATCTTACCAAAAGCTTATTTTTTACTTTCTCTACACGTACTATGTACACCGTGTATAGAGAAGGGTTTGTACTCCATCCAAAAATTCGATACCGAGATTTCACCGGAAATATATGTTTTAGGGTCCCCTATAACCAAAAAAAGGATTTTCACTAAAAGGTCCGCGCGCGCGCTCGTGTGTGTGTGTGACCGTGTGTCTATGAATACACTAACTCAAAAACGAAAAGTCGGTAAAATACCAAAGTTGGTATTTAACTTTAGTATCTTCCAGAGAAGCGACACGAAGATTTTGAGAAATATCCCCCCATCCCAAACTACACTTTACATGGAGCTTTTTTCGAAAATGTTGATTTTTTTTTAAAAATGCCTCCAACGATTTTCATTAAAATATCATGTATTACTGATATTTACCTGACAAATAAAATGTATATCTTGAATTTCCTGGGAATAGCTTCTAAAGACTACTTTATTCTGGATTAATTTTAGGGGATTTTTGCATAAATGCTAAACCGTAAGAGATGGACAAAAACTTACCTCACAAAAAATGTAGAGCACGTTAAAACACACAATTGATGTTATATACATATTTTTCGTGAAGTTGATCGTTTTTGAGATTTTGATTTCAGCTTTAAAAAAAGTATACTTTTCTCATACAGGAATTTGTCAACTCGTGTCCATACAAACAAATGAACTACAGTCACACAGCAACCAGCTTTTAACTATCACTTTAACCTATAGTACTCCGTAATTTCGCTTCTACTTACAAGAAAGCAAGTAATAAGACTATTTCTGCGAATATTTTCTCAATTAACATGAAGTAAATAGAAGCATAAACTTTTCAACAATAATTTAATTCAGAAATGTAGAGAAAGTCACGTGAATGGAACACATCAGGTTTTTCTACATACCTCACGTATATCGATTTAAACATTTGCAGAAATACCCATATTACATACTTCCTTGTGGACACGCAGAAATGAGGGAATACACTAGCCTAAAGCGATATTCCACTGTTTCAAGAGCTGAATAATTAATAATGTGTTTTAAGTATATCTACTTTTTTTTTTTAAAGTTAGTTTTTCTCTATCTCTTACGATTTATAAGATGTCTTCTGTCTCTCATAGTTTACAGGTATGCAATAGTTGTCCAGAATAAACATTTCTCAGAGGACAATCCAATAAAACTCAAGATATGCATTTCATTTAGTATAACAATATTTTAAGCGCCAGTATTTTAATCAAAACCGATGCACTGAGTTGAAAAGATCAAAATAAGGAAAGTTTGGGGTCGACAGAGTTCTCACTTGAAAAGCCTAATGTCGCATCCTTGGAAAAATTCTGTATGAGAAGGAGAAAAACGTTTGACGTGACATACGCACATGACATGTTCTAGCTTTTCATCAAACTATTCTTAAGAAATTGGATACATTGTTTTTTCACACAAGCCGTGTGTAGCACAGAAGATGGATAGGTAGAGTCAGACTGAAAAATTCAACGTCATTGCCGGGATTTGAACCCCGGATCTCCTGATCTCTAGCCGGTTGCTCCGCCCCTGAGCTACCATGGCACATGCCGGTATAGCATTGCATTTCTCAACTGACTCGCATATTTCCCGGTAAACCACAAGGTGATCTCAAATTATTTTGAGATGGCAACCCCAATGGTGACTTATAATCTTGTGATTACTTTAGACCCAGACAATTTATCCAATACTAATTGACCATAATATTTGGCTATATTATGACTCCTAGGTCTAAAGTACTTATAACATTGTAAGTCACCACTTGAGTTGCCATCTCAAAATAATTTGAGATCACCTTGTGGTTTACCGGGAAACGTGCGAGTCAGTTGAGAAATTCAATCTATAACGGCATGTTGCCATGGTAGCTCAGTGGCAGAGTAACTGGCTAGAGGTCGGGAGATCCGTGGTTCAAATCCCGGCCATAGCATTGAATTTGTCAGTCTGACTCTACCTAACCTATTCTTAAGAAACCTTACTCATCCATGTTCATGTTAAACTAAAGAAATCTATCTTTATTACATATTTCCTTGGCTTATCAGTAATACAGATTTCATCCGGCCGTCTTACGAGACTGCGCAGAAAGGCGGTACTGTCATCTATCACATAGTCTGAAATTTGTAATTTCATAAAGATATAACGATGTTTCCTAACAACATTTCAGAATATATGTTGAATCACCAAAGAACCTTAGGACAGAAAACAAGAAAAGTCTAATTGAGCCCTGTAGTGTGGAGTAGCGTTAGCACTCTTCCTATTGTCCAGTCGAACACGGCTATGGGAAACCACTTCAATTTTGTTACCTTTAAAAGGCCAATTATTTTAAAACTGTATTATATTCTATAATAAACTTCGATATTAGAGAAAGCAGACAGAATGAAGAAGATCGTGCGTGTGTGTGTGTGTGTGTGTGTGTGTGTGTGTGTGTGTGTGTGTGGACACGAAGGATCATCCGTCACTGTGTAGAGCTATTTTTGAGAAAATCAAAATTTTCGAAAATGTTTCCATGTAATGGGGGGAGTTTCTCTACATCTCTGCAACAAATTATTGTTAAAAAGTTTATGCTTCTATTTATTTCATGCTATCAAAAAAAAAAAAAAAAAAAAATAGCAGAAATAGTCTTAATTGCTTCCTTGTAAATAGAAGCGAAATAAGGGAGTACTATAGGTTAAAGTGATAGTCAAAAGCTGGTTGCTATGTGACTGAAGTTCCTTTGTTTGTATGGACACGAGTTGGCAAATTCCTGTATGAGAAGAATAAGTTTTTCAAGGCTGAAACCAACAACAAAGAATATCTAAAACACGATCAACTCCACGAAAAAAATGTATATGACATAAATTGTGTGTTTTAATGTGCTCCACAATTTTTGTGTAGTAATCTTTTGTCTATCTCTTACAGTTTACCACTTATACACAATTCCGTAACATTAATCCAGAATAAAGTAGTCTTCAGAGCCTATTCCCAGAAAATTCAAGATACACATATTATTTGTCAGGTATATATCTCTAATATACTGTATTTTAACCAAAATCGTTAGAGCCATTTTTTAGAAAATCAAAATTTTCGAAATTTTTTCCATGTGAAGGGTAGTTTGGGGTGGGGAGATTTTCTTGAAAATGTTCGTGTCGCATCCTTGGGAGATACCAAACTTAAATACCAAGTTTGGTATTTAACGGTCTTTCCGTTTTTGAGCTATGCTGTCCACAGGCACACACACACACACACACACACACACAGACACACACAGGGACATTTTTCTAATTTTTTTTTTTTTTTTTGTATTGTGGGTATCTTAAAACATATATTTCTGGTGAAATCTCGGTATCGAATTTTTGGGTGCATTACAATACCTTCTCTATACACTATGTACATAGTACGTATAGAGAAAGTAAGAAGGCTATAAAATGGACACGCCACAGAAGGAAACATTGCATTTTCTTGTTTTTGTAATAACCAAGGGACAACTTGCGGCTCGTATATTACGCAAAATTTAGAAGGTTCAAACGACATGCTAGTTGCAAAGGTTTCTATTCTTTGCTGACCATGTGGTTTTATGAGAGCTAGTTTATCTGCAGATGTAACAAAGACGTCTGCACTCATGGCGCATGCTCCTTGAAAGTTTCCTATACTGATTCTTTTAGAGAACCGAAACATTCTCTGCACCTCTTCTAAATATTTGCGATAAATATATTACTGATAAAATGAACGTGTGGTAAGTTGTGAAATTGAACGCAAACCTAATGGGGAGTAAAATGGAATTGTCTTCATTCCCATTCTGTTTATGCAGGTAGGTTTAGTTGCTTCTATGCGAACGTGCTTAAAGACAAGAGAAAACAAATTCTCGCTGGAAGCAAGTTTCCACCGGAACTAAATGATATGGCTAATGCGACGACATTCCCGTAACAGGCTTCATGCGAATTTCATATCGCGGAAACAGAAACAAAAGAGCAGTTGATGACCCAGGGGAAGTAAGATCTTACCGCGCTACCACGCCTCCCGCGGCATTAAACACTCTCATACAGATGAGATGAATTACGATTCGCTCCATTGCTCCGAGCTGAGCCGGTCGTCGGCTTGACTCGCACACTGCATAGTTAAGTTGGCAGCTCTTGTCATTGTTATTATTTCAGACTAGAGATTAACAAGCAAGAGAAGTTGCGATCTCCGTGGAAACAGGAGCCGTTTCCTTGTGTGATTTGTGAACCTGCTTTCAAATCAAGCAACATGACCTTACGTCACATTAAATAACGAATGTTACATTAGTAAGACTATTATCAATTAAAACGTAAGAATATCAATCATTGAGGAGTGTTTTCCTTATAGCAGCAGCAGCAGTACCACCCGCGTTAAATATACCGTTCATTCGTTGGGAAGAACACCGTCACATCTAAAAAAAATGATGTGTTCCATTCACATGACTTTCTGTACATCTCTGCAACAAATTATTGTTAAAAAGCTTATGCTTCTATTTACTTCATGCTAAGTGAGAAAAAATTAGCTGAAATGGTCTTATTACTTACGTCCTTGTAAGTAGAAGCGAAATAAGGTTAAAGTGATAGTCAGAAGTTGGTTGCTATGTGACTGGAAGTTCCTTTGTTTGTATGGACAGGTGCTGACCAGCTCCTGTATAAGAAAAGTATAAGTTTTTCAAAGTTGAAACCAAAAAACAAGGAATACCTAAAACAGCTATCAACTCCACGAAAAAAATGTATATAACATAAATGGTGTGTTTTAATGTGCTCTATATTTTTGAGTGCTAAGTTTCTGTCCATCTCATACCATTTAGCAGTTATGCAAAATTCTGTAAAATTCATCCAGTATAAAGTAGTCTTCAGAGGCTATTACCAGAAAATTCAAAATATATATTTTATTTGTCAGTTAAATATCTTTAATATACGATATTTTAATCAATATCGTTAGAGCCATTTTTAAGAAAATCAAAATGTTCTAAAAAGTTCCATGTAAAGGGTAGTTGGGGGTGGGTGCATTTTCTTGAAAATCTTCGTGTCGCATCCTTGGAAGATACCAAACTTAAATACCGAGATTGGTATTTAACGTCTTTTCGTTTTTGAGCTATGTTGCCCACAGACACAACACACAGACATACATATAGACATTTTTCTAAAAATGCTTTTTTTTTTGGATTCAGGGGGATCCAAAAACATGTATTTCCGGTGAAATCTCGGTATCGAATTTTTGGGTGCAGTACAACACCTTCTCTATACTCTTAGGACATAGTATACGTGTAGAGAAAGTAATAAAAACAATACAATGGTGGGCTCAATAGTACAGTATATAGAGGTACTAACAACGGAATGTATTTTTACTTTCTCTACACTACTATGTACACGGTGTATAGAGAAATTATTGCAATGCACCCAAAGATTCTATACCGAAATTTCACCGAAAATACATGTTTTGGGTCCCACTGAATCCAAAAAATGAAGCATTTTTAGAAAAATGCCCGAGTTTGTGTGTCTGTGTGCTGTGCCTTTGGGCAGCATAGATAAAAAACGAAAAGTCCGTTAAATACTAAACTTCGTATTTAGGTTCGGTATCTTCCAAGGATGCAACACGAAGATTTTCAAGAAAATCCCCCCACCCCAGCTACCCTTTACATGGACTTTTTTTTTTAATTTTGATTTTCTCAAAAATGGCTCTAATTAATTTAAATATCGTATACTAAAGATATTTACCTGACAAATAAAATGTATATTTTGAATTTTCTGGGAATAGCCTCTGAAGACTACTTTATACTGGATGAATTTTACGGAATTTTGCATAACTGCTAAACCGTAAGAAATGGACAAAAAATTACCACACAGAAAATGTAGAGCACGTTAAAACACACAATTTATGTTATATACATTTTTTTTCGTGGAGTTTATCTTTTTTTTATGATAGTCTTTGCTTTTAGCTTCACCTTTGAAAAACATACTTTTCTCATTCAGGATTTGTCAAGTTTTATCGATACAAACAAAGGAACTCATGTCATATAGAAACCAGCTTTTGACTATCACTTTAACCTATGGTACTCCCTTATTTCGCTTCTACTTTCAAGGAAGCAAGCAATAAAACTATTTCTGCTATTTTTTTCTCGATTGGAATGAAGTTAATAGAAGCATAAGCTTTGTAACAATAACTTGTTCCAGATATATAGAGAAAGTCATGTGAATGGAACACCATCAGATTTTTTCTGAAAGTATGTATGAACTTACAGTTTAATTTATTGACACGCGGTTCCAGTTAGTGAAGTGCCGAAAAAGAACGAGCTTCAACCTAAGGGCACCTGTCTCTTGATAGCAATCCGAGGCCAAGGTTATTTCTGTGCACTATGAACGAAAGACACGCGGTTCCAGTTAGTGAAGTGCCGAAAAAGAACGAGCTTCAACCTAAGGGCACCTGTCTCTTGATAGCAATCCGAGGCCAAGGTTATTTCTGTGCACTATGAACGAAACCTCTAAGTAAGACAGAGTTACCTGTATTGCACGTATAAAAAAAATTAGGACGTAAAACGTGCATGCGAACATTTTAATTTTCTTAAGACCAGCAGTACACGGAACCTCGAAATATTTGCTCTACTGTAACACGAGAAATTGAAATTATTTGAGTCCAATACGATCCGCTTCAATACGATCCGCGTTTCGCATTCAATACTTTGATTTGAATATGTAAGCTTGTAGAATAAATTCATTCATCCATTTATGTTGGTGAACGTGGAATTACATAGGCGAGCCTGTTAAACAGATCTGTGTATCTTAAGCAGGTTTTAAAGGTAAATAATTATATTCGAGATACACTACAAACTATAGAAGCAATAAAAATGGTTCTGTTACAGTTTACTACAGAGCAGTAAACAAAAATTATTAGGATATGACTACCGCGTGCAGCGGTGCAGTAGAGGAAGAGTTTTTTTACCATATTCAAAACGATTTGAATACAGAACCGATCTCATTCCGATCCCACTTTTTAAGAGGATCGGCTCCAAGATGCAATACGATATGAATCCCGTTTCCATGCAATATCCAATACTCATACATATTTCGATTCCCCATGTAAATTTAAAAACATTATATCTTAAGAGGAAATAACATCTATTCTGTAAACAAGCTATTCTTAAAATAGATAATTCTTTTACCTACATCATGCAAATTAAGATAAACATTAGCAGAAATGTTCATTTTACTTTCTTCCCTTTAAGTAGAAGGAAACTAATGAAATACACTGGACTATAGCGATAGTCAAATCTTTTAAAAGCTGTCGCTATGTGATTGATATTGAAATTCTGTTTTCTCTCCATACAAAAGAGGTGTGAAATGGAGGACTTCCTGTTTGAGAAAAGTTTACAATTATTTAAAAATGAAACCAATAACAGGGAATATCTCGGGAATCGTTAATTGTACAAAAAATAAATGTAAGAAATTGTGTTTTAGCAAGATCTACAATTTTAAGTAGTAACTTTTTCTCCATATCTTGCAGCGTACATTTGTGCAAGAGTCATTCGGAATGAAGAGAAATTTATAAAAAAAATTCAAGATATGCGTTTTATTTGTCATGTTTTGTCTTTAATATGCGATAATCATTAGTGCCATTTTTCAGAAATTCAAAATTTGGAACCATGTAAAGAATATTGGATTCTAGGGATTTCTTGAAAATGCTCTCATCGTATTCGGAAGATACTGAACTTAAATATCAAATTTCGGAATTTAAACGGTTTTTCATTTCCGAGTTATGGTATTCACAGACAAACTGAAACACGGACACATACATGCACCTTTTTCTAAAATAGCTTTTTGGATCAGGGGCCCTCAAAACACAGATCTGATTAAAATCTCGGTATAGAATTTTTGGGTGAAATACAAAACCTTCTCATCTACCAGGTACATTGTACGTACCTACCAGAGAAAGTCACAAATGTTATTAGGAGGATCATAAAGTAAGGAGCACTGATGGTGACATTTTAAATTTCTATATTTCTCTATATATATTTTTTAAAAGTTTCACTTTGATTGTATTATTATTACCAAATTCATTCTATTCATTCTATTTGGATAACTATTTTAGAAGATATAAGTTGTTTCATAGATTGTATAATGAAGGCACGTTGCATAATGAAAAAGTTCCACGCGCTTCAAAGTTTGAGAAAATTGTTTGGAATTTTCTGAATTGAAGCCTTGAACCTCATACAACATTTTAAAACAGGGTTATATAGCTAACTTTGATTGCTGAATTAATATAATCTGTTTTAAAAGTTAGAAATTTTTGTCTCTAATTAACAGTTTTTCTAGAAATTTATTTTTTGAAGAATTAATATTTGTATTAGATGTTTTGCTATTTTTAATATATCAATAGATATAAGCCGACCAATATGGTCCTGCATCACAGAGCGCCACCTGTTCGCGTAACAGTCTCCCTTTCCCTCTGTGCAATACAGTTAGGAAAATGCAAGCGATTGGAACGTTGAATACAGGATGAAAATTATTTAAACCGACAAACTCTGGGAGGTTGTAGGGGACACCAAAACAAATATTTTTCCTTTATGTAATTTTTTCCTATGAGGATTATTTAAACCGGTAGAGGGCGAATTACGCCCTTCAGTTGTCATGAATGCAATTGCTGTCGATGGTAGGAATTGTTTTATCCACTAGTGTAGTGTGCATACTGTACAGTATCTGTTTACTAATGGAGCGATACACCTAGAGTGAGTACACGATATGGTTGGTGCGTACTACGTAGCGCACCACAATGGACGAGCTGCACAGCGGCTGTATCAACAACAATATCCTAATCGCTGTACCCCGCATCATACGACGTTTACTGCTGTGTACCAACGTCTGCGCGAGACCGGGTCATTTAGCAGAGGACGCCGTCGCACAGTAAGAACGCTGCAATTTGAGGAGCATGTGGAGCGAGATCCTTCTATCAGCACTCGTGCAATTGCGCGTAACATGGGGACGAATCAGACGAATGTAAGAAACGTCCTTCATGAGCAATACTTACGTCCATTTCACCTACAGCGTGTCCACAACCTGGAACCAGTTGATTATGCACCCAGAGCACAGTTTTCGCAGTGGTACCTGGAACAGTGTCAAATGCATCCTACATTTTCATCTTCTGTGTTGTTTACAGATGAAGCAACGTTTGCGCGTGATGCAGTATTC
Source organism: Hymenopus coronatus (assembly GCA_030762935.1). NCBI lineage: Eukaryota > Metazoa > Arthropoda > Insecta > Mantodea > Hymenopodidae > Hymenopus > Hymenopus coronatus. The sequence goes on along the minus strand of CM060886.1, from coordinate 10,163,510 downwards.
AACCTGCACAATTCGCATGTTTGGAGTGGGGATAACCCACATGCCACAGTTTACTCACGCACATCAAGTGCGGTTCGTCGTTAATGTGTGGGCCGGTGTTGTTGGGGACTGTTTAATTGGGTCATATCTCCTACCTAGGCCATTAAATGGCAGGCACTATCACAATTTTCTCGCCAGAGCATTGCCAGAATTGCTGAAGGATGTCCCACTCCCTACAAGACAACACATGTGGTTCCAACATGACGGGGCGCCGGCACATTTCAGTCGTCCTGTGCGTCGATTCTTGAACCGACAGTTTGCAGAAAAGTGGATTGGCAGAGGTGGTCATGTACTATGGCCTGCTCGATTCCCAGATATGACCCCTATGGATTTTTTTGTGTGGGGAGAGATGCGCAACCTAGTTTACAGAATTCCTGTTGAATCAGAAGAGGATCTGGTTGCCCGGATAGTAGCAGCAGCAGGAGCAATTAACGACACTCCTGGAGTTTTTGCCCGTGTTAGAACATGATCCGTCGGTGTCAGCTTTGTTTAAATGTCAATGGAGGCATTTTTGAACCTCTACTGTAATTTAAGTAATTGCGTTGTGTTCATGTGTTGTCTCTGGTAATAAATAATGCAAAAGTTTTTTTTTTTTTTTTTTTTTTTTTTGATGTCAGAGAAATCTTCCTCTACCGGTTTAAATAATCCTCATAGGAAAAACTGACATTAAGGAAAAATATTTGCTTTGGTGTCCCCTACAACCTCCCAGAGTTTGTCGGTTTAAATAATTTTCACTCTGTATATATGTACACCAGCGCGAATTAGTATATCTATTCTATACCACTTTCCCCATAGTTTGGTGGGTGTGCGTGAGCCCGCGTCTTTGAGTGTATCCTAAGTTTATATATATATATATATATATATATATATATATATATATATATACAGGATTTTAATGAACTAGCCCGAAATATTTTCTCAGAATATGTAGATTACTTAAATAACTAAATTTGAGATACGAGACTTATGGCCTGTTTATTGAAATTTCGAAGTAACGGCTATAAGTTTCTGAAGTGCCAGTACGCCACGTGTGGCGCATTTCGTCTGGAATGAAATAATAATAATAATAATAATAATAATAGAAAACATTTATTCTATGACAGCAATCGAACTCATGACCTTTGGATATCAGCTTCCTGCGTTACGCATTAAGCCACCAGAGCAGTTGAAAAAATGACTTCGGAGTAGGCTGCATAACTCAAGAACCTAGTTAATGAATGCTCAGTGTCGCACTGTCAAGTGATTAGTTTGAGATTTTATAGATTTTTGCGACCTTAAGTCTTGAGAACGCTAGCAACGAGCTGCTAAAAATCGATATTGACAATGAATAACATTGAATATTGTAACACACTAATTTATTACGGTAGTATACAGGGCAATTTGGTCTTCACGGTGCAAAAGAATGACACACTACACATACAGTTGACATGACAAACCTGGTAGTCTCCTGCTACTGTCACCACACGCTGCCAACGATGTGGGAGGCGTTGAATACCAGCTGCAGCAGCATTTGCCGCACCAGGTGTGGATCGGGTCATCTGTTCGCGCACAGCATTAGCAATATCCTCTCGTGTTGCAAACCACCTACCACGTAGTGGTTCCTTAATGTTTCGAATGAGATCAAAGTCACAGGGCGAAATGCTGGGAGAGTACGGTGCGTGCTCCAATTCTTTCCATCCCCATTCCCAATTGCATTGTCGTGCAGGATTATTGCACTCTCCACAAGAGCTGGACGTTTCTCCGGAACGCCACGTCGTTCCTGTCGCACCAGGAAGTCTTTGTAGTACTGTGCGGTCACTGTTCTGCCATGTAGAACAAAGTGGCAAACAATGACACCCCTGATACGCGACGATCACCATCAATTTGACGGGAAGAATTCTGACGGAACTTCTGCCTCCTTGTCGATCCACCAGCACTTGGACACTCCGCGGACTGACGTTTTAGTTCTGGTTCGTATGCCCTGGCCCAAAATTCATCAAAGACAAAGATTGATTGCCCTCCTGTTGCCAGCATGCAAGGTGGTCGGAGCATACTGCATAGCGCACCCACCTTTGAACTTCCGCCAGTGCATGCTATACCCAACGCGATGCTATTTTGCGTAGTTGCAGCTCATTACCCAATATCCTGTGGACGGTGCGTTTCTCGATGCCACTTGCCCTCTCTAACTCTAGTAGCGTCCATCGTCTGTCTTCATCCAGGAGCTGCTCGATGACGGCACGTGCCACGTCGGTCCGCACCCTGACAAGTCGTCCCGAACGTTGCTCATCACTCGTCACAGGTCCTTGCTGAAACCTTCCTACTCACTGTGCTACTGTACGCTATGGTAGGGCATTATTCCCAAGGACATCCACTAATTCACTGTGACATTCCATTGCATTTCTCCCTCGGAGAATGTCTATTTTAATGTAAGCACGCTGCTCAACACTGGTTACTTGCATCTCGCACGACACTCACCAACTGACTGATTTCACAGCCCTCTCTGCGCTACTACCAGCTGTCACAGAGCCATTTGTTGTTCTGCATACACACTATGCGTGCAGAACTTCCACACGACATATATAAGGTACCTTTGTGATCCGTTCTCATATCTACAAGAAAAAAACTAGTTGTCATGACTTTTTCCCCAACTCTCGAGTATCTAGGTTGCATTATGTATAGCACTGGTTTATTTTCACCGCGTTCATTTTTTCTAAGATTTCTAAGAAACGATGCTCTCTGGGCTACTATGTCAGAACATTAGCTCGGTAAACTGCCATTATTTTTACACCTTTTAAATCGTTATCTAATATGTTTCACTATTTTGTACTCCTGTTAAATAAATCTTTCTTACAAAATGTTAATAATTTTCGCCGTGTCGGGTTTATTTTTACTTTTTCTGCCTCATAGCAGAGATAATACCGAGAGTTCACGGAAAATATATTTTTGAGGAACTCTGAGTGAATAGAAAAACATTTTCAGAAAAAGGTCCGCATGAGTGCCTATGTGTCTTGAAATATAACTCAAAATCGGAAAGTTCGTTAAATAACAAGCTTGATATTTACATTCAGCAACAAGAATATTTTCACGAAAATCTTCCCAACCCAAACTTATACTTTGTAACATTGTTTAGCCTCATAATACATCTGAAATTTTCTTCTAATAATGTACTTGTCCACATTATGCAATCTTACGTGGCGTTTTAGTTTTTCTTCCTAATATTCTTTCCTAATTTTAAATATCGTTCGCTGTCTTATTGAAGGCTGGAAATAACGGCCACCTTCAGTGGTATTCGTAATAGGTATCCTACGATGTTTAAATGACTGTAGAGCAAGGGAGAGCAGTTAAATAGTTATTTATGATACAAGAGTTAAAAGTGTAGTTTTATTTTGCGAGAAGGAAAGTTTGCGTAACGGGGCCGTAAGGCCGAGTAGCAATTCTAGGAGTAAAATAAAACTACACTTTTAACTTGAGTGTCATGCACTATTTTTTTAGACAGCACAATATTTCTAGATTTATCAATAAATTTATAATATAAGGTTCAACATACCTTTTGTTCAAAGGAATAGTACGTTTTCCTATCGCTTGGAGGCGTGTGTGTGTGAGTGTGTGTATGCGGGAATGGAATTCGTCTATCGATATACATTGATAATCGATGTAGTAATGTCAGTTCTTTCCTCTTTACCATAAATCTAATAAATTAACAATTCTATTCCTTCTGCTATTAAATGATAAACTAGAGTATGTTACAGTCAAATACCCAGCAAACACATTTTATATGTTTGGAATGGAAGAACCTCTTTGTCTAGTTGAGCATGTTTAGACACGAGAACGGACTAGTAAAGAAGGCGGTGGTACTATTGTTGATTTTTTTTTTTTTTTTCAGGAACATAACCTCATTTTGGCAACAACGCCAGTTTAACGCTCTTTGCTGCCTCCAAAATGATAGCGGGTTCTTCAAACTCGACAAACTCTATATTTGTAATGGCCACCATGACACAATGTTTGTGAAAACAGCGAAAGGTAGGAAGGAACGTTTTCGCTACTGCGCATGTACATTAAAAATAACGACATATCGATCGGACTCCACTAGCAACGTAGCTCTTTCAAAACCACAACTTGCTATATAACGGATAGTAACAAAACTTAAGTTTGTTGTTTTGTGTTAAAAAGCTTACTTTTAACAGTGTCAGTCAAAAAGTTGATTTTCTATAGTTTCCCAAAGCTTCCACACCTATTTATAATGAAAATGAAATGTTCGACTTTTTGACCGGTTGTAATTAAATTATTGTTTAATTAAAATTTCAGTGTCCCTTAAAAGTGGACAAAGGAGAAACTTAATATTATAAATTATCTTAATTGGGGATCATTGTTAGAGATCGTCGAACAGAAGGAGTTCTACCTCAGGTCATATTAATATAAAGAATTTATATAAAGTAAAAGAAATAAAAATAACTGTAAGAAAAACATATCAAAGGAGCGTCAATGATACAAAAATCTGATGTTTTACATCCGCAAGAGTTTTCTAGCCATTCTTTAACAAACTGTTCTGTCTAAAGCGTGTTGTTCTATCTACTTCCTGCTAATCAGATAAACATTATTAGAAATGGTCTTATTATGTATTTCCTATTAGACACAAAAGGAGGGAATATACTGGGCTAAAGCGATGGTCAATATTGAAGAGATATCGCTAGGTGATGAAATTTCATTCTCTGGAGGATTTGAGATTTGAAACCAATAACCAGGAATATCGCTTGTGGTAGCCACTTTCGAAATCCCAAGTTGTGAGTTGCCCCGCTGAACTACAGTCGTAAGCAAATTAACAATGTATGTCATTGTTACACCTGGCATGAACTAAATGGTAAATGGGAAGAAGGTATTGAAGTTGGAACTTGTCTTTGCTTCTTTCTCACTAGTCTGCCTTAAGCATTAAAGGAATACTTGTGGTGGTTCAAAATCGAAACCAAAATGTTGCTGCCCTTTTGTCACATGTTGTTCAGATCACCAACATTAATGTCGCTGAACAAAAGTTGCTCGGGTCTGGTCGTTCTATGATGAAATGTGACAAGATGCACATTTAAGGAGTTTTCGTTTTGGAGTTATGCGTTCACACACGCGTACGTTTTTATAAAATTATTTCATCAGGTGGCTTCAAAAGATGTATTTTCACTGAAATTTTGGTATCGAATTTTATGGTTGAATACAATAACTTCTCTGCCTAATTTGCGTACAGAGAAAGTAATAGAGAGATTAATTAAAAAACAGATATTGGCTAACCAGAGGGGACTATTAAATAAGCATTTAAATAATATATAACTATTAAAAGTAGATTAAAAAGATCATTAAGAAGGATTTAGGTTAAACAAATAACGATTAGTGCAGAGGCTAAGATGAATAATAACTTGTTTAAGAGACGGGAAACGAGTCGCGCTCTTGAGAGGGGTAAAATCATGGATCTCACTTGCTAATTTTAGCTTGAAATAGCCGCGTTGAGTTCTGCAACTCTTCGTGGCCTGCTTGATAGCTATAACAGGTTACAGTTACCGGATCACTGTTCCTAAGGATAAACAAATCTCTGGATATGAAATCCTCTCGTAGACACAACAATCTGAAACAGACTGGAAATTATGAACTGCTTCCTGTGCCTTTATTGGCACTTTCTCTACATCTCTGCAACAAATTATTGTTAAAAACTTATGCTTCTACTTACTTAATGCTAATCGAAAAAAAAAAACATTAGCAGAAATATCTTATTACTTGCTTCCTTGTAAGTAGAAGCGAAATAAGGGAGTACCATAAGTTCAAGTGATAGTCAAAAGTTGGTTGCTATGTGACTGAAGGTCCTTGGTTTGTATGGACAGGAGCTGATAAATTCCTGTATGAGAAAAGTATAAGTTTTTCAAAGCTGAAACCAAAACAATGAATATCTCAAAACAATCAGTTCCAGGAAAAAATGTATTTGACGTAAATTGTGTGTTTTAACGTGCTCTACATTTTTTGTGTGGTAAGGTTTTGTCCATCTCTTACGGTTTAGGAGTTATGCAATATTTCATAAAATTCATCCAAAATAAAGCAATCTTCAGAGACTATTCCCAGAAAATAAAAATATACATTTCATTTGTCAGGGAAATATCTTTAATATACGACATTTTAATGAAAACAGTTTGAGCCATTTTTGAGAAAATCAACATTTTCGAAAATAGTTCCATGTAAAGGGTAGTTGGAGGTGGGGGATTTTCTTGAAAATCTTTATGTCGCATCCTTGGAAGATACCAAACTTAAATGCCAAGTTTGGTATTTAACGGACTTTTGGACTTTTCGTTTTTGAGCTGTGCTGTCCATACACACATACACACACACGCACAGACGTGCCACATACAGACCTCTTTCCATTTTTTTTTTATTCAGGGGGACCCAAAACGCGTATTTCCGGTGAAATCTCGGTATCGAATTTTTGGGTGAAATACAATACCTTCTCTATACACTATGTACATAGTACGTGTAGAGAAAGTAAAAATGTCCACATGGAAAAAGCCAGAATCCAAATGAGAGCTACAATAAACTGGAAACGTTATCCAAAAACAACGTTCTCAACTGTTGTGTAGATTGGTGCATGTGATGTGTTTATTGTTTAACAGCGAACATATTGGCAGAAATAAAACAATTGACACACTAGGACTCCAACCAGGAGCTTTCATGTTTAGCACATTGCGGAGTAGTGATGAGCTTCGACTCCACAAGCTCGGAGAGCAGTTGAGAATTTGTAAACAGTGGCTAAACGGAAGAAGCAAATGAAGAGAAAACGGCAGCAAGAGCATGAGGAGGATGGCCAGCATTAACTTGTCGAGCTGAAGAAATGTCAAAATTTAAAATAAAGTAAATCTTCAGTGCTGTTTTCTATAAAATTGAATTTTTTCAAAAACAGTGTACTTTTTCTTTGAAACTACTTACCTCAAAACTGTAAAACTGGGTAGTATCTTCTAAAAGTGTAGGTATTTTGAAAATAATAGATAATATTTATGATTATAGACCAGTGATATTAAGGAATTTTTAGAGAGAAAAACTGGAAACATTATTTAAAAATGTTTATATAAATTAAAATTTTATTCCACAGAATTTATCATCACTATATAAGAAACTTGATCAAAAAGTTTTATTTCAATTTCTTATGGATTTTTAGAAAAGGTACATGAAAAATAACTAATTTGTTGTTTTTGCAATGGAGATCTTAATATTTAAGGAAATCGTTTCAAGCTTTCAAGATGTTGAAAATTTGTTTTGCAAACGTTGATTCCAGGTTTCATTTAATTATAAAATAACTTGAGAAGTTATTGTCAATTCTTCGTTATCGTGCATTCTCATGCATCCTCATGCATGCAGGTTCTAATTTTCTATCTTAGGTCCCAGCAAATATAAATTTCTCTTCGCTCACCATTATACATTCATCTGTTCTATCTAAAAAAGTGCATTATTTGTTTTAGGAATTCATTTCATACACCTTAATCCCTTCTCTATCCACGTTTCAAATTATTCCAATCGGTTTCCAATCACTTTAAACTTTACTCTCTGTCAGACTTCATATCTATACTTCGATAATCTCTTCCTTGATTCCTTTACAAGCGGGTAGAGTAGATAAATGTTTATGTATTTGTTAAATCTCTTTGCTATTGCTATTCTGTGTTAACTTGTTGACAACAACTCTGTGTGTGTGCGTGTTTCCGTGTGCCTGGGAACACGATAACTCAAGAACGAAAAGTCGGTAAACTACCAAACTTGGTATTTAGGTTTAATATCTTCCAGGGATGCGACACGAAGATGTTGAGAAAAATCCCTCAACCCCAAACTACCCTTTACATGGTACTTTTTTCGAACATTTTGATTTTCTCTAAAATGGATTAAAATATCGTATATTAAAGATACTTACCTAAAAATAAAATGTATATCTTGAATTTTCTGGGAATAGTCTCTGAAGATACTTTATTCTGGATGAATTTAAGGAATTTTGCATAACTGCTAAACCGTAAGAGAGGGACAGAAACTTGACACACAAAAATGTAGAGCACGTTAAAACTTATAATTTATGTTATATACATATTTTTCGTGGAGTTGATTGTTTTTGAGATATTCCTTCTTTTTGATTTCAGCTTTAAAAACTTATACTTTTCTCGTGCAGAAATTTGTCAACTCCGGTCTATATAAACAAAGGGACTTCGTTGACATAGCAACCAGCTTTTGACTATCACTTTAACCTATGATACTCTCTTACTTTGCTTCTACTTACGAGGAAACAAGTAATAAGACTATTTCTGCTAAATTTTTCTCGATTAGGGTGAAGTAAATAGAAGCATAAGCTTTTCAACAATAATTTGTTGCAGAGATGTTGAGAAAGTCATGTGAATTGAACACATCAAAAGTTTTATTTTGGTTTATGTCGTAGCTATATATGCTTTTTAAATGCTGCTATGGTTATTGCTCTATGTTGTTAACTTGTTGACAATGTTGTAATACAATATTTTAAAATGGAGGCAAAGAAGCTTTGAGGTTGGAGTTGTTCTGTACTACAGGATTATAAAGCTGTTGCCGCGACTCGAAGAGGTCGAAGGGGAAGATGTGTTAGTGAGCAGGTATCACATCCAGGGTCCTAGCGTTTCAGAATTGAAGACGGAAATATTAAAGATTTACAACGTTCTGAAAGATCCAAATTATGGTATATTAAGAACATGTACATGCAAAATATTGGACTCGTATATCCAAAGACAAACTTGGAGGTTGTAAGAACTTGCTGTTTCAAAAATACTATTAAGGGACTTAAAAAACGTTCAGAAGCTGTAAATTTTATCACATGAGTTGACACTTGGTTAGGCTCAACTGAGAGTGTTAGCCTATCAGTGGCTTGGGAAGATATACTTCTCAGAAAAGTGGTCACATGTGATGAAAAGTGGGTGTATTACTGTAATCAGTGCCCGTCAACCTACTAAAATTATCATTAAAATCGGTCTGATCCCAAATAATGATATGCCTCAGACTAGGAATTTAGAAACGGAAGTGCAGTTAGTTGATGCGAATCTTTATTCCCAATAACTTCGTCATATTGTGAGATAGGTACCGGACGATAGTGAATAGAAAGAGGATTATCTTGCAACAGATAATGCGAGAGCTAATACTGCTCAAAGAGCAATGGACAAAATTCAGGAATTGAACTGCTCCTACCAGCATCTTGTGCAATCAGATGACCATCTTTTTAGATTTATTGTCCTTTCCGTGTGGAAGAAAAATGAAAACATTGAAATATTGGGATTTTTTTGCAAAAGAAAAAGCAACAACAGAAATTTGTCCCGTTGCAGGATAGCGAGCCTTGCCGAAAGATTGAAGATTAGAATAATTTCCTGTAATAGCACATTTCAAATAAAGTTTTATTTAACACCTGCGGTACTAATGAGGCAACATATATAACTGAATGTTAGATTACTTCTTTTTATGAATTTAATTTCTGAGTATTTAAAACCTTTTAGATTTTTAGCCACAACCTGAGATAAGTTGTTTTTTCGGAAGCAGTGGTGTTAAATTTATAAAAGAGAAACAGAACAATTATAAACAACTATAACATGAAGGAAAGAGCATTGAGAATGCCGTATAGGAAAGGCAAAGGAGCGTAAAGCAAAATTAATAATATGAATGTGGTAATCAAACAATGGTGCACCAAGAAGTTGAAGAAGCATCGCTCTCACGCTAAACGTAAAAGTAAAACTGTGAGAAATGAGACCGACTTAAATTCTTAGAAACGAACTTAGAGTAGTGTTCGGTATGTTTGTTCACCTAGATGAACGTTAAGGAGGAAATGAGATGTGCTGGTATATTCAGTATCTTTACAGGAATTTGCTGAATAACAGAAACATTTTAGCACCCTCAAGGGAAGAAAGATGTTCCTGTTTTAATGATGAAACCAAGCGGGAGAAGAAGCAAGGAAAAAAATAGTGAATGTGTTATAATCTTGCCAGAAGATAAAATATGTGTTCCATTGACATGACTTTCTCTGCATCTCTGTAACAAATTATTCATAAAAAGCTTACTCTTCTATCTACTTCATCCATTCGAGATATGCATTAGCATAAGTGGTCTTATTACTTGTTTCCCTATGATCAGAAGATAATAAGAGAATACACTAGACTAAAGCGATAGTCAAATCTTTTTACAGCGGTTGGTTTCTTTGCATGGTCAGGAGTCCACACGCTCCATTATGAGAAAAGTAGGTATTTTAAAACTAAAACCAACAACAGGGAATATCTCTAAAGTGATCAACTTCAATGTATATGACATAAATTGCGTGTTTTAACGAGAACGACATTTTTTGTGCAGTAAGCTTTTGTGTGTTCTTACGGTTTACCAGTTATACAAAACTTGGCAAAGGTCATCCAGAATGAACTGGTCTTCACAGTAAATCAAGATATACATTTTATCTATCTCATATCTTTAATATACAGTATTTTAATCAAAATCGGGAATCCATTTTTCCGAAAATCAACATTTGCGCACTTTTTTCCGTGTAAAGTGTAGTTGGGGTAGAGTATTATTTTGAAAATCTTCGTATCACATTCTTGGAACATAATGAACTTAAATACCAAGTTTGGTTTTTAACGAACTTTTGTTTTTGAGCTATGCTGTCCAGGGTTACAAACACGGACGGACAGTTTTCTAGAAAAAAATTTTCTTGGATTCATGGAGTCTCAAAACGTGTAATTTGATATCGAATTTTAGGTGGAATACAATACTTCCTCCATACACTATGTACATGGTACGTGTAGAGAAAGTAAACAACTGGAATAATGATGAGTTTCTAGATATCATCGTTGGAATGTCTTCCAATTTAGAAGGCATTCGTTCAAATTTGGTCAGATTTGTGATGTTAAAAAGTGAGTGGTCTCCCTCGAGACTTCGCACGCATACTCCTGGAGCGTTTTGTGCCTCATAAACTAGGCTTCAGTACCAAACCTTGGTACCGCTAAATGTCTTGTAGTAAATCCTGAGCTCGAGATTTCATCGCCTTTTGTCTTTTCTAAGTTCAAAGCAACATCAGGATGGCTTGGGTAGACACTGCAGAGTAGGTTGTATGGCTAACCCTTTAGTCGCTGCAGGGCCTTCAACTGTGAATTACGGGAAACTCAAAGATCACATTCAAAATAGGATCCGTCCTACTCTTAATACAATGCGAGCGACAATTCTTATTACCTTTTCCCGAATCATGAACAATACTGAAGGTGTTAAAATAGCACTTGCTGAGCGAATTCTGTACATAAGATGATTCCTATCCGAAGGTAGAGCACGATCTCTCTTGTAGCACCAAAGAAAATACTGTATCGGAGGAGAAATGTAGAAGTCGTGCTCTTTAACTGCTGTAGTTCTCAGCGTCCCATTCTAAACTGGGCGTGAAAGATCGCTTAATTTTGCTCAGAGATCTCCCTATCAGGCTTCTTTTACGTGCCGTAAATCTACGACATGGCTTTACTTCTCTTCCAAAGGAAGCCATGCTAAGAATTTTTACACCCGAAAAAATCCGTAGTCTTCCGGCGGGTTTGAAACCGCGACCTTGGGTATATGAAGTTAGCATGGTAACCAATTTCACCACGGAAGGCGACTGTATCGCAGGAAGATGGTTTTCAGGAGGCACTCTTGTAAAGTCCAATCCATCGGCCAGGGTATTTCCTAGCCATTATTCCCAGGGTCCATATTGCGGAGTGCACAATTGCTATCTTATAAAGAACATGTCTCGAAAAATATCGAGGCACATCCTCTGAAAAAGCACCTAAACGTTAGGTGTTGTATGTCTGTAAAGGTGTGTCCCGCTTGCCTGTCATTAAGTGAACACTTCACAAACCAACACTACATCACAATTCGTTGTTTCAAGGTCCTAGATAACACCAGTAATGAGAATAACAGTGAACTTGGTTGTTACCGGCCTCAGCATGGATCAGGAAGCTATGTGCTGCGGCTGCGCAGTAATACCCATACAGCCTGCACAAGGTTGTCATCCGAGCCACTAGTACACGAAAGTGATTAAGAATTAATAATGTATTAGGTTCATTGTCGTTTATTCTGGAAGAATTCACGAAGTTTTAGAGAACCATCGATAAAGTGCTGCATGATCCTATTCGCCCTCCTTAAGATCAAAGAGTTTGGTGAATAGGGTCAGTAGAAATATTAAAATATCATTCGACAACAGTTCATTTCCCACAGAACAATTTATTTTAACTCACTATACCAACATATCTCTCATAATATCATTATTTTCCCTTTCCTTGACACTAAATCCAGTCACCAAGTTTGTCCGATAAGGAATCACTGTATTTTATCTTGCAGAATTCACAAGATATAATTTTATCATCGCCTTGGCACTAAATCCAGTCACCAAGTTTGACCGATAAGGAATCACTGTATTTTATCTTGCAGAATTCACAAGATGTAATTTTATCATCGCCTTGACACTAAATTCAGTCACCAAGTTTGACTGATAAGGGATCACTGTATTTTATCTTGCAGAATTCACAAGATGTAATTTTACCATCGCATTGACACTAAATCCAGTCACAAAGTTTGACTGATATGGGATCACTGTATTTTATCTTGCAGAATTCACAAGATGTAATTTTACCATCGCATTGACACTAAATCCAGTCACCAAGTTTGACTGATATGTGATCACTGTATTTTATCGTGCAGAATTCACAAGATGTAATTTTATCATCGCCTTCATCGCTTCCCAATGATCCTGATGATGCTGTAGACCATTTACGCATTCACTTATTACTGATCTTGCTAATGTTCTGTTGTTGCGGAAACATTTTTCTTTTCTTATGTAGTCTATCTGTTGTCTCTAGAATCTTTTTGGAGAAATCAGAAGATATGTTATTTGCTTCCTATCAGAACGTTTTGGAGTTAATTTTGTTTGGAAATGGTAACAACTCATGTAATGAGAGCGAAAGGGTTGGAAATTAGCTCTCTTCCTGTCCTATATTTGCGGCAGCTACTCAGTTCAAGTTGTTTTTCAGACAGTGAATATCCATGGTACGACTTAGAACCAGAAGAAAAAAGTCATGTTTAGTCACTCATTTTCATTAACTGTATAGACGACTGTAGAACGAGATAGGCTTTCAGCATTCGCTACCTTCATTTGTACTACCTAGAAAATCTCCCAAGAAAAAGTTTGTTCTACTTTCTGGTTTTGTGTTGCGCACAAAGCTCATACATTCATTATCGTAGTTGGCTTCAAAATATCTAAAAATGACCTATCCAGCGTCTGCAAGTGATGTCGTATTGCTGTTTTATTCGCTTCAGAAAATCGGAGAGCTTGTAAACTTTTATCTGATATACGATCATCTAATAACTTAAATGCCGTGTCCAGGAGTAATCCAACTGAGTGTTAAAGTGTTTATGCCACTTCATAATTTCCTCTTCGTAATCCATCCGGAGTCCGACATTGAGACCAAAGACCTAGTAATTACATTCTGATTTCATCTTCTTTTCACTTGCATTTCCCCATAAATGATAAAAAAGAGAGAAAACATGATGAATCGACTTCAGAACTATTTCTCCTAATTTTGTCTCGATTGGATGAAGTAAATATAACATAAGCTTTTTAACATTAATATGTTGTAGAGAAAGTCATGTGAATGGAACACATCAGATTTTTTTTTTTTTTTTGGTTCAGGGAGACCAAAAACATATATTTCCAGTGAACTCTTAGTATCGAATTTTTGGTTGGAATACAATACCTTCTCTATACCCTATGTACATAGTAAGTGTAGAGAAAGTAAAAAGTGAGCGTCACTGTTTCTACCAGTTTCTTGCGCGATGTCCCAAATATAGTCAAAAGTGCTAAGAGCTCTGGATTCGCCTATGCTCAAGTTGCACAGCTATAAAAGGAGCACGATCGCTTGAAGAATAATAATGGAAGTATTGTTGGCTGCGGCTGGTGTATTGGAATTAATTTCACGGTAAGTGAGACTGCCGCAAGCTGCTCCTGTCAGTATATCTCGGCCACATCTGCTCTCATATCGTCTTATTATTAATTTATGTACTTATCTGTAGCATCTCCTGATGCACGGCACCTGAGAATATTAAACTGCCCAACAACAGAAGTAGAGGGGGAGGACTCGAGAATCCGAGCGAAGGGCTCTCCTGACCACTCTTGAGGGATAAACCAACTGCAAGCTTCGCAACCTGTTTTACCTTCTCTATTACATATCTACAATGTACACAGTACATAGAGAGAGTATTGTATTGCACAACAAAAAATTCGATACCAAGATTTCACCGGAAAGATATCTTTCGAAGACCCCTGAATCACAAAAAGCATTTTTAGAAGTGTCGTGCATCTGTGGACAGCACAGCTTAATAACCAGAAGTCGTTAAATACCAAACTCTTCCAAGATTACGAAGATTTTCAGGAAAATTCCCCTTCCCCAACTGCGCTTTACTTGGAACATATTTCGAAATGTTTGATCTTCTCAAAAATACCTCTTAACGATTTTGATTAAAATAGCATATGTTTACTTTTATTACAAACGAAACGTACATCTTGAATATTCTGGGAATAGCCTCTGAAGACTTCTTCAGTCAGGATGGCTTGTTTATAACTGGTAGACCGTGAGTGATAGATAAAATTACTACATACAAATGTAGATCTCGTTAAAACAGATATTTTAAGCTCTCATTTCTGTAGAGCTAACCGTTTTAGTTTTTATCTACTTAAAACTTTTCTCAAACGGAAACTTATCTTTCGTTACGTACCTCTTTTGTTTTACTCCTGGGCTTGGAAAGAAATCCGAATTTCAATGACAAATGCATAACAACAGCTTTTAAAAGAGTTGACTGTCGCTTTAGCCTAGTGTAGTCCCTTATTTTCTTCTACTTACAAGTAGTTGAGTAATAAGACCATTTCTGATAATGCTTATATTAATCAGCATTATCTAGATAAAAGAATAATCTTTTTTAAGAGCAGTTTGTTTGCAGAAATCAGAGAGAAGGTTGTGTTAATTGAACATATCAGATTCTTTTGCTGCAGATTATTGCAACTTGCAAAACATACGTTTTGACGAAAGTAAGTTGCCACGACAGCTAATACCACATTCAACAGGCTCCTTTAAAATCTGCCATTCCTACGCCATAGTTTACCTAGTTCCTAACTTGAAGGGGTAGGCGAACTTAGCAGAAGATTTAAAGGTTAATTTAAGGAAGGGTGCAAATCTGTTCGTGATGGTCTTGGCCTCCTAGAAATTAAGGATATTCATTTCCTCTTGCATTTAAGACCGAATCCTTGCTGTGTCTACATCCCCCTTTTTGATTGTAACATTTTCTTGTCCTATCCCAGCATCCAGATCATCCATTATTATTAGTTTTACTTCGTGATATTCGTCCCGAATTTCTACGATTGCTTCCCCCAAGTCTGCAAAAAGTCGTGGTCAGCATCCTGGGACGTAACAGACTGGCAATATACCGTTATAACAACAATATCAATATTAACTACATTACAGTATATATACGTTGCTCACTTGAGCTGAATCTGTATTTCCCTAATAGATTGTTGACAGCATTCTGGGATTTGATTCAAAACAGCCAAAACTTGCCAAGCCTGGGCACATACTTAATGCAAGTTCGTGCACTAAGAGATAAAATATTTGTGTAAATATTGTATAGACTTATTTGGTGTTTGAGTGATCTATATGTATGAATACGTGGTGTAGTTGTGAGTGTGTGTGTGTGTGTGTATGTATGTGTGTGTGTGATATCAGAGTGTTCTTTCTTTTATTGTTCTATGGTTCTATTGTCCTAGCACGCGAGCATATGTATGTGAGTTTGTGCTTGTGTGTGTATTTCTAATGTTGTTAAAATATATAAAATGCACGTGTAGCTAATATTCTAAATTCAAGTATTTTTAGACAGCATGTATGGTCACCCGACCCATGCGACTGTGTGACGCAAATATTGTGTCATTGTAAACTTGACAATAAAATACTACTACTGCTTAAAAAAAAAATGAAGGATATACAACTCCAGAAATGACCCAGCTACATCAATGGCTAGACATTCCAAAATCAAAATAAAATCTTAAAAGTAAACAAAAAAATCCGTTGTACTACAGTCCATGAAGTTCTCTGGCTGATCCTCAAACAAGCTTCTCACAAAAGATTGTTCTTCTTTGTTACACCGTCCTATCGAGATAAACATTAGCAGAATCTTATTAAGTGGAAGGGAACAAGCGACACACTAGGCTAAAGCGATAGTGAATGTTATAAAAGCTGTCGCTATGCGACTGTCATTGAAATTCGTCTCTTTGTTTGGTCAGGAGTGAAACAAAAAAAACACGAGCGACTTTCGTTCTGAGAAAAGTATAAGTATTTTAAAAGTGAAACCAATAAACGGTTAGCTCCACAACAAAAATTTGAACAGCATATATTGTATGCTTTAACGAGATCTACATTTTTTTATTTATTTATTTTTTTTTTTTTTTTGGCAGTAAGTTTTTGCCTATCTCTTATAGTTTATCAGTTATGCCAAAAGTCATTTAGAATGTACAGGACTTCAGAGGCTATTCCCAGACAATTCGAGATAAACATTTTATTTTATGCGGTTTTTAATCAAAAGGGTAATTTGGGGTGAGGGATTTTCTTGAAAATCTTCCTGGGAAATAATGAATTTAAATACCAAAACTTTAACGGACTTTTCGTTTTTGAGTTATGCAGTCACAGATATAGACAGACAGACGCATAGAAATGTTTCTAAAAATACGCGCTAGGAAATAACGTTGCACATATGTGTTAGAGAAATAAAAACCCTTGAGTAGTAAAGTATTTTTATCATTATTATTGTTCTTATTACTATATTATATCCTCAACATCACTCAAGAGTGGCTCGTGACCAAAGGTCCTAAGGCAGAAGTCTGGCAGCGGCTGGCGTACCGTGAGGTTGTCTGCTAGCTGAGTGTGTAACCGGCTTGTACCAGCGAGAGTTGTTTTATTTGTGTGCTGCTGCATATAGCTACAGTTCTAGTGTCGGCGCGTACACACCGGTTGAATTGGGTATCCCTTTCATACCTGTTTTCTGAGTCTTCTACGGTAATCATGGCAGTTTATAAACGTGTAAATACTATCAAAATTCAGTTTGATACAACGGTGAGTATACCCAGTGCATTAGAAATACACCAGTGGCTAGTAAACTTGTTGTGGCTGCAAGCAGATCAAGCGGATACTCTCCAGCTTCATACCAGAGAAAGAGCTATCTATGTGAAACTGATATCAGCGGTACTGTATGATAATCTTCTGGCTCGTTATAAGGATGAGCAGCAGTTTACGTATGCCTCCGGAGAAATAACCAACGTGAAAATTACACCTGTTGAGCAGCAAACAGTTAATGTCGGAGTGTTTAACTTGTCCTCCGAGGTGTCATCACAGGAATTCAGTAAACACGGTACAGTGTATGACATACGCCGAGAACAATGGTGTTCCCCGTATCCTCTACCGTCCAACAACGGCGTACATGCACTGGAGATGGGGTTAAAACGTAATATACCAGCTACTTTGATTCGTATTTGGTGGCCATCAGTTGTATCGGCCAACCAAAGCTTGTCACCTGTGTCATGACACTACACATTTGAAAGCAGCTTGTCCGCTTCGTGCAATGCGTCTTCCGATAAATCCCAGGAATCGACCGGCCACTTTCAGCGAGGTGGTGCGTGTTGTCACATCTTCTCCTGCTGGGGACCAAGAACCACCGTCCATTACCACCTCTGCCGTGGAACCGACTTCTGTGAATGTCCTACGCCACCGTCAATTACCGACAGTAACATTCCGACAGTGGAGGAGACACCGCTGGTTGCTGAGAAGCCCGAACATGTAAACGAGGATAGACACTCCGCACCCATTGATTAGCCACAGGAACTGTTGGAAACCCCTCCCGGAGCGTTATATCGGCCGATTCTCAGTACGAAGCCATGGAAGTTTGCAGTGATGAAGAGGTGGAGTTGTCGGCGAGTGAGATATCAAACTTGCGGCAGAAGAGTTGTTCTTCCCTGTCTAGCCGTAAGCCGTAGTACGAGGCCAGCACCGGCGATTGGAGAGCGAATTTATCTCGGCGCGACAACCATCTCAGGACGTACCACAATTGTTAAGTTCCACTCAGGCTCGTGGCAAAGTGAAACACCTAGAGTCTGGCAAGCGGCCGGCAGTGGATGATAGAGATCGTTTTAACGATCTCCAACGCTCCTCTAAACTTACTAAGGATGACGCGTACTTGGAAACTGATAACTGAGGTACTTTGGTTCTGTGGTGATTACTGGTACTTCTCATCTGGCGCCGTCTCCGATACAACTCCTCTCCATTTGGATGCCTCTAGGTCTAAAAATCTGGGCTTCGCTTAACGTTAACGGCTTGCGACAGGTGGTTAAACAACCTCTTTTACGGGCCTTCTTGATCAGTAATGACATAGATCTGTGCTTTTTACAAGAGGTGAATATTTGTAATCTGGACTTTTTGTATGGTTTCGATTACGAGACTAATCTTGGTAAAGAGAGCACTGATACAGCGATTGTTTACCGGCAAGGACTACATGTACACTGTTTTGAGTACCATCCTTCCGGTAGGGCTATTTCGGCCATATTTGATAACGTTACTTTCGTGAATAGACATGCCCTGCTGGTAACAATAAAAGGAAATAACGAGACGATTTTTTTCGGCAAGATCTCCTGCCGCATATACCATCCGGAGCACCCTTTCTGATTGTGGGTGATTTTAAGTGTACGCTGGCGGCTTAAGATCAACGAGGAGCTTTCAATGGGTGTATCACCTTGCAGCAATTGGTGGAGCAACTAAGCCTGAAGGACAGCTGGGAGCATCTGCATGGCGACGCAGTCCAGTTTATCTTCGTGAGAGGACCATTAGCTTCGAGGCGGGACCGTATATATGTTTCGGCTGAGCTGATACCACGCATTCATCGCACGGAAATTGTGCCTGTATACTTTGGTGATCACAGTGCACGCATTCATGCTGTTCAAGGCAGATTTACGAGCTGCAGTAGAGGCAGAGTTTACTGGAAGCTTAACTGCTCCTTGCTTACGGATGAGGAAGTGTTATCCGATTTCCAGGACTGTTGGTCCCGCCTGCGGGAGTCCTTTCTGTTACACCGAATAAAACCTCTTGGTGGGTGTGTAAAGCCAAACCTGTGTTACGATCCTTCTTTCGAGCTGCAGCTTGCCGTCGCGCTATTTCTAGAAGGGAAACCATGGATTTTTATCTCCAAGTCCTTCATGAGAGTCACTACACCAGCAGCAAGGTGAAGATGTACAAAAACTTGTGAAAGGCATCAAAGAACACATCATGGCTCGAAAAACACGCGAACTACAGGGGAATTTGGCTGGAGTGTATTCAGCGGAGATAGTGCAAGGGGAAAAGGCAAGCTTTTACCACCTGGCAAAGGAACGTCAACATGGTCGCCAGAAGATTATCACACAACTAAATGAGGGTGGTGCTAGAGTTTCCACCTCGCCAGAAATTCTTCAAGCAGCACAAGACTTCTACAGACAACGATTGTCAGGACCCACAGATAACTCCCACACCGCAGAGAGGTATATGTCCGATTTTGTTCCAGATGTGCCGGAGGAGCTGCAAAAGGATTCATTACCAATTGCGGCATCGGAGTTGTTGGAAGTGATTCAGGCATCCAAAATGCGTGCATCCTTTGGACCTGATGGCCTGCCATATGAATTTTACAAGTACTGCTGGCCTTATATTCGGAAGGAAGTGCTTCAAGTGTTCCAGGAAATATGGGATGCAGAGAGTGCGCCACCCACTTTTACGGATGGTATAATCGCGCAGATTCCGAAGAGTGCTCGCCGCAGACACCACAGGCTTTTAGACCAATCACATTATTGAACTGTGATTACAAGTTATTTGTGAAAATCATTAGTGCTCGTATGCAAAACATACTTCCACATATAATTAGTGAGTTCCAGGTTGCACTATATAAAGGAGCGATCATCCACCATACGTTGGCTGCTGTGAAAGACTGTATATTGTATTGTATGCAGGAAGAGAAATCTGCTATCATAAGCTTAGACCTTGAAAAAGCCTTCGACGGTGTTGTTCACGAGGGACTATGGAAACGCTTGGAGGTTTTGAAAGTGCCGAAAAGCTTGCAAACCTAGTATGGTGTTGCGTACTCCAAAGTACTCTGCAATGGATTTTTAACGGTGGCTATGCCATTTAAACGATCCGTGCGCCAAGATTGTCCCATGTCGATGATATTGTTCGCCCTGTATGTTGATCCGTTGCTTCGACGGCTGCAATCTACTCTTACTGGAATCGATGTGAATGGGCAGCGATTTGCGGTGCGAGCATATGCAGACGATGTTACTGTGATGGTTACCACACACCAGGATGCTCTTCATTTGAGGGATTGTTTACAGCACTATGAGAATAGTACTGGCATGATATTTAATTTGCGGAAGCCTGAGATATTAGCAGTTGGAATACGGCCTCCCGATACCTCAGCTTTAGGTATTCCTGTTGTGCAGCGAACAAAGATTTTGGGGATCTACTTCAGTGACGACGTGTCCGACATGGGGGAGTACAATTGGACATATCGTATTAACGTCTTACGTGCCGTAATGTACAATCAGAAAACACGGTTGTTGAATTTGGTTTCTTGCTCATGTTTTGCCTCCGACGAAACGTCATTGCCAAAGAATTGAACAGGTAATGGGTTATTTTATTTGGACTGTGAAGCTCTACCGCATTGCTCGTACCCAACTGCGTCTCCCTAAGGACCAGGGGTGGCTTGGGATTACTGGATGTGGCTCTACAGTCCCAGGCATTGATGATTAAACTGCTTCAGTTTGCCTTGGATGATAAAGGTGACCCTGTGAATGTCGTATAACAACAACAGTATGCATCGTTTTGGACTCAGGGAGAAGGTGACAATGTTCCCCAGCTGTTTCATGCAACGTACCATCTTTCAGTGCGTTACCACTGGAGAAGGTCGCTAGTGGTGATTTTCGTTCTGTGAAGAATGTTTATGCTTCTCTTCGGCGACCTGTTGCAGTTACCCCACATGTCCAAGTGAAATATCCACATTTATCTTGGAACGTATTTGGAGCTGTTTTAGCATTCCGCAAATTAATGTGGAATGGATAGCGGTAACATATGAAGTGGTCAATGAAATTTTCCTACGGCAGACAAATTATATCGTCACCGGATGACTATCTCCAGCAACTGCCCAATTTGCCATGCAGTGGATTCCCTTCCACATCGATGGCTCGATGATCCGGTAAAGCAGCCATATGGACTTGCGTTTTGGGAAAATGTCGCAATTGGATACCTGGCGGTTGGAAGCCAATCGACGTTTTACATCTCAATCTGCCGATGCTGAATCCCCCGTTACACAATTCTCTTATTTGGTTGTTATTGGGTACCTGCACATGGTTACAGACGTTGGACAACACCGCTGATTGTACTCTGACCAAACTACGGCAATTTTTATACACTGAGAGATGGAAACTGATCCAGAAACACCAGACCGCGCCTTTCCAACCATGGCTCCTAAAAATAATACACACTTGAAATGTTCCTGCGTCAACTCCTTTCTTACCTAAACATAAACACTAAAAAGGGGAGGAAATATACCTATATTTGTGATAAAAAAAAACAGACATTTCCCTAAAAATGTCAAGAAAAAATCTCACTGCTATTCATGTTTGTAACTTTTTTACTATCTCTACAAGTACTATGTGTATAGTGTATAGAGAAGGTATTGTAATGCATCCAAAATTTTGATTCAGAGATTTCACCGGAAATATCTGTTTTGAGACCCCTGAATCAAAAGGAATGTTAGAAACATGTCCCTGTGTGTGTGTGTCTGTCTGTCTGTCTGTCTGTCTCTCTCTCTCTCTCTTTCTTTCTGTCTGTCTGTGTGTTTCTGTGTGTGTCTGTGGGCCGCATAGCTCAAAAACGAAAAGACCGTTAAATACGAAACTTGGTATTTAAGTTTGGTATCTTCCAAGGATGCGACACGAAGATTTTCAAGCAAATCCCCCCACCCCCAACTACCCTTTACATGGAACTTTTTTTTCGCAAATTTTCATTTTTTCAAAATTGGCTCTAACGATTTTGATTAAAATTTCGTATGTTAAAACATTTACCTGACAAATAACATGTGTATCTTGAATTTTCTGGGAATAGCCTCTGAAGACTACTTTATTCTGGATGAGTTTTACGGAATTTTGCACAATTGCGAAACCATAAAGATAGACAAAACCTTGCCACACCAAAAATGTAGAGTACATTAAAATACACATTTGAGTTATATATTTTTTTTTTCGTGGAGTTTATCGTTTTTGAGATATTCCTTGTTTTTGATTTCAGCTTTAAAAAACTTATGCTTTTCTCATACAGGAATTTGGCGACTCCTGTCCATATAAACAAAAGAACTTCAGTCACATAGCAACCAGCTTTTGACTATCACTTTAACCCATAGTACTCCCTTATTTCGCTTTTACTTACAAGGAAGCAAGTAATACGACAAATTCTGTTAATTTTGTCTCGATTAGCATTAAGTAAGTAAAAGCATAAGCTTTTTAACAATAAGTTGTTGCAGAGATGTAGAGAAAGTCACGTGAATGGAACACATCAGATTTTTTTAAACCGTACCTCTGCTTACCTTCTCTATAACTACAAATACAATCTTACCTTTTTTGTATTCATAATTAGATACGAATTAGTGAAGACTTATTTTTAAACACTCCTGAAGTTTGTAGCAAGCTTTGCCTTGCCCAGAAATGAGAACTGTCATATTTCTCTCTCTGTCTAAGCTCAGTCATTTTGCAGATAGACGTGTGAGAGTGAGTGAGAGGTACATAAGCTGATTGTGATGACTGTGCGGTGTGTTGCAAATGTCCGAACATATTAATTTTGTTGATAACATTGCAAAACAAACTTCGATTTCAATATAAATTGACTTCATGTTGGCATTGCCGATTCTTAAACTCCTTGGTTCCTGTCGGTTTGGGTTAAGCTCTCAAGGTCGCGGGTTCAAACCCGGTCCAAAGTGCGTGCTTAAAAATGACAGCGCCTAGTCAGTAGATTTATTGCCATGTAAAAAAACTTGTGCATGACGAAATTCCGGCTCATCGACGCCGCTAATAGGATGCTGGAATTGACAGGGCTATTAACAAACAAATAATTTCTTTTAAATCCTTCTTCCCTTCTCTCTCTCCCGATCTTTATTTCTCCCTTACTTTTTTGTCGTTACTTTGGTACTGGAGAGCTCCCAATAGGTAATTTTTAAACCACCTCCTTCTCCTGCTTTTCCTCTTCTTTCTCTTTGTTTTTGTTTTCATTATTGTTATTATTATTAGCTATTATTCCCTTTTCTCGACAGTATTTCAACATCCCTTCTTCCAGATTTATGAACTAAACAACTCCCTCATTTAATTTTAGAAATACATTTTCACTTGTATCACTCAATTCCATGGTGAAATATCACAAGCCTTGGCTACTGCCTCAACAATCAACAAAAGGTGTTGATTCAAATCGATGAACTCAACATATAGGCGGTTATCGACTGTCTCCAGTGGCCAACAAGTCTGGCGAAAGACGTCCATTCCGCTTGTCTTGACTACACAAAATTGTTTTTCTTTTGCACTGGTAAATATGTCGAGTACGCTACTTATTCGACGAACTTCGCACAGACCCGAAAAACTCAGCTCGACATGTACATAACTGACCCATGTGAGGCAATTAGAATAAACAAAGGAATCGACAACACAGCTATTAACGAAAATCATATAATACACTTCATTGAAATATATCTATAAAAGACAAATACAGGGTTACTACAAAAGAAATAATAAAACAAAAACTATTAGAGATAGCAACCTAATTATTTTGGAGGTATGTTGAGAAACTCTCAAAGTTTAGTTTGTTACTATTGGTAACGCTGTAGTGTTTTGTTTGTTGTTGCAGAAGCTGAAATGCCGGAAAATCCTGTGGAAAAGGCATATTGCGTGTTGGAATTTGCTAGAACGCAACAGCAACTGTTGTCCAACGACATTTTAGAACACGATACCACAAAACGCCACCGACTAGACAGTCAATCTACGACTGGTATAGAAAATTCGAGACAACGGGATGTTTGTGTAAAGGGAAGAGCTCGGGAAGACCAAGAGTTTCGGAAGAAAACGTTGAACCTGTTCGTTCTGCCTACATAAGAAGCCCACAGAAATCGACATCTAGGGCAAGCATGCAATTACAAATTCCACAGCAAACTGTATGGAAAATCTTGCGGAAGCGACTGCAGATGATGCCTTACAGATTACAGATATTGCAGTTTCTGAGTGAAGAAGATAAGGTCATACGGCGTGACTTTTGCATCGACATGTTGCGACATGATGAAGACGATGCTGGTTTTTGTGAGCGCATCATATCATTTTTGTGGTAACGTGTTATGAAATGTCGTTGGACAACAGTTGCTGATTGCGTTCTAGCAAATTCCAACACGCAATATGCCTTTTCCACAGGAATTTCTGCCATTTCAGCTTCTTCAACAACAAACAAAACACTACAGTGCTACCAATAGTAACAAACGAAACTTTGAGAGTTTCTCAACATACCTCCAAAATAATTAGGTTACTATCTCTAATAGTTTTTGTTTTACAGGCAGTTGAAGTTGTCCATTTCTTTTGTAGTAACCCTGTATAACAAAGGAAATTGAAAATGTTGTGAGCTTGCAATATTGAAAATCACAAGAGAGAGAGAGAGAGAGAGAGAGAGAGAGAGAGAGACAGACAGACAGACAGACAGACAGAGAAACTGGTTAAGCCTAATCTCAGTTCAGCTGATAAAAATATGTTGCTCTGCAAATCATCTTCTGTTTTCCAAAAATGTCTTTACGAATAAATCAAATATCATATTTTAAATATATTTACATGAGAAATAAAATATATATCTAGAATTCTCTTGGAATAGAATATGAAAACCACTTCATTCGGAATGAATTTTGTAAAATCTTGTAGGTACAACTCGCAGGCTGAGCGATAGAAAAAAACGTGCTGCACAAAAAAGCGTATAGGTCTTTAAAACACACAATTTATTCCGAATGTCCTTACTGTGACTTAAGGCGTTTCCGAGATATCCCTTATTAATAGTTCCCATTATTCCCTATTTTGTCTGTGGATTTTCAGTTGTTTCTCGCTAAGGCATGTTAAGAGAATAGAATTATAAGGCCAACTTATAGCGTGCAGGTCTTAAACATTTGTCTCTCGCTATTTTTTGTAATTATAAGGCATGTGTAAAGCAGTTAGCTGTGTAAAAGTTTATTTTCGTTAAAATGAAGTAAATAAAAAATCTGGGGTGTTCATTGACATGAATTTCTCTGCATTAGTACTGTAATTATTGTTAAAAAGCGTATTTTTCTATTGACATCATGCTAATCGAGAAAAAATTAGCAGAAATAGTCTTATTACTTGCTTCCATGTCAGTAGAAAAGAAATAAGGGAGTACCATAGGTAAAGTGAGAGCCAAAATGTGATTGTTTTGTGACCGAAATTTCTTTGTTTGTATGGACAGGATTGACAAATTCTTGTGTGAGAAAAGTATAAGTTTTTCAACGCTGAAACCAATAACAAGGAATATCTCAAAAACGATCAACTCCACGAAAAAAATGTATATAACACAAATTGTGTGCTTTAACGTGCTCTACATTTTTGTGTGGTAAGTTTTTGTCCATATCTTAAGGCTTAGCAGTTATGCAAAATTCCGTAAAATTCATCCAGAATAAAATAGTCTTCAGAGGTTATTCCCAGAAAATTCAAAATATACATTTTATTTTTCAGGTAAGTATCTTTAAGATACGACGTTTTAACCAAAATCGTTAGACCCATTTTTGAGAAAATGAAAATACTCGAAAATGTTTCCATGTAAAGGGTAGTAGGTGTGGGGGAGATTTTTTTTAAAATTGCATCCTTGGAACTTAAATAGCAAGATTCGTATTCAACGATCTTTTCGTTTTGGAGCTATGCTGTCCACAGACACGTACACACGGACCTTTTTCTAAAAAAAAAATTATGATTCAGGGGAACCCCAAACATGTATTTCCCGTGAAATCTCGGTATCGAATTTTTGGTTGGAATGCAATACCTTCTCTATACACTATGTACATAGGTCGTGTAGAGAAAGTAAAAAATAAGTTTCCGAATGAATAGTTTGTATAGGTAGCCCCATAACGATAGAGGGCAGAGAAAGTCATGTGAATGAAATGAAGCTCCACTTTGTTTTCTTTTATTCTGGAAGATATTTCACTGAGTATACTGTTGCCATAAAAGCTGTCGATTGATTATCTACATTCATGTGATGCCATGTTAATAAACGTAACTTGTTTAGCCTTATTTGTTTTTGCTGTGGAGATGGTATGTATTCTAATGTATGTTTAGTGTTGAGTGTTGATTGTTGAGGTAGTGAAGACCCGGAGAATCAAACTGAGCCCTCACCTAACTTCTGCTAGGGCTTCGAGCAGGAAATAGCACGCCAACCCTTATGGACACCCAAGAAAATGTTTCGTACCACATCATTTACAAGTTGTGTATGTTTAGTGTTGAGTGTTGATTGTTGAGACCCATCAACAAAGCCAGAGAATCAAACTGAGCCCTCACCTAACTTCTGCTAGGGCTTCGAGCAGGAAATAGCACGCCAACCCTTATGGACACCCAAGAAAATGTTTCGTACCACATCATTTACAAGTTGTGTATGTTTAGTGTTGAGTGTTGATTGTTGAGACCCATCAACAAAGCCAGAGAATCAAACTGAGCCCTCACCTAACTTCTGCTAGGGCTTCGAGCAGGAAATAGCACGCCAACCCTTATGGACACCCAAGAAAATGTTTCGTACCACATCATTTACAAGTTGTGTATGTTTAGTGTTGAGTGTTGAGACCCATCAACAAAGCCAGAGAATCAAACTGAGCCCTCACCTAACTTCTGCTAGGGCTTCGAGCAAGAAATAGCACGCCAACCCTTATGGACACCCAAGAAAATGTTTCGTACCACATCATTTACAAGTTGTGTATGTTTAGTGTTGAGTGTTGAGACCCATCAACAAAGCCAGAGAATCAAACTGAGCCTCCACCTAACTTCTGCTAGGGCTTCGAGCAAGAAATAACACGACAGCGCTTATGGATACCCAAGAAAATGGACTTGAGAGCAGATCATAGCGGCGAGTTTCGGGCTGCTGGCGATCGCATAATATATTTACTGCTTCTGTTCTTGCTGCGTTATGAGAAGGACAAACCTCAAGTTGTGTGTAACAATGAAGAACGCACTTTCTTACATCAAGGTTTACCTATTCATATTTTGATTGTCACACCTTCATGACGCCTGTTTTGAGATGGTTACATTCTGAATCCGAATTTTGTCTGCTCGTGCTACTCTTGAACGAAGTGGGTCGTTTGCTATCTCCCGAGTTAGTTTTGTAAAAGACATACAGCAACTTTCACCTCTCCTAACACATTATGTGGTTGGATTAATTGTTTATTTTCACACAAGCCGTGTGTAGGACAAGAGCTGGATAGGTAGATGTAGACTGAAACATTCAATGCCATAGCCGGGATTAAAACCACGGTCTCTTGATCTCTAGCCGTTGCTCTGCCACTGAGCTACCATGGCAACATGCCGGCATAGCATTGAATTTCTCAGCTGACTCCCAACCGGCTAGAGATCGGGAGATCCGTGGTTCAAATCCCGGCTATGGCATTGAATTTTTCAGTCTGACTACCTATCCACATCATGTGGTTATTTCGCAAAAATGTTCTATCATGTGATTCCTTTGGTTTGATACGTTGTTTCTTTATTTTATATTTATTGGATGAAAACATTCTCTGAAACGCCTCCAAAAGCTTTCCGCAATTTGATTTCCCCTGAGAACAATTTCAGATTCCAGGCATGCACACTATCCATCTTATAAGTCTTGACACATTTACTTAGAAGTTGTAAAACATTTCGCTCAACAGACCGATGCCTGCGTAAACGCGCCTCTATTGTTATTAGCAGGTGCCCGATGGGTAGTGTGAGAATATTTTCTTGCCTGACCTTTGCAAACTTTAGAAAATATAGCTCATGTTCGAATTCAGAACGTATAATTGATTAATGTGAAAATTACACAATATTTCTGATTAATCTTACTTCTTCTTATTATTATTTTACCCATAAATTGGTGCGCTTGTTTTCTTTAAACCGTGACCATTGGAAACGCTTCACAGGTACCCAACTCACAAGTGCAAATGAATGGTACTTATCTTACTCATTCATATTTTTCCTTTATCTAATCAATTCATTGTTTTCACAACTGGGTATCACTTTACAGAACTTATATTTGTATATCTTTGGGTGATTTATTTAATGACCAACATGCATAGTCCTGCTCCTCAAGGATTACCTATCACAACCTAAAAGATATTTATTTACCTTTGTGCTCTACAGTTACTTGAATATATTGAGGCAGCACATTCTATTACAGGTTCCGTTTTTTGTTTTCAACTTGTTTTTTGTTTATTTTTTGTAGCTAAAGTATTTCACTGTCTACATGTAATTATTGGAACTACATTCTTTCATTTAACTTTAATTTCTGTATTATGTTACTATGAGACATTAAAATCAATTAACTGGAATTAGACATTTACATTTTACATTTTATAACTATTTTATATCCTATTTTATCCTTCTCCCAAAATTACAAAACTTTAGATATCCTTTTTCCTCACATATTCTCAAAAACAAATTTGCAGATAATTTTGTTTAGCTGATTGGCTTCAGTTTGTGGTCAGTTTTCTGACTCAGTAATGACTGCCTGCTCGTCGGTCATTAGAGGTATTCTTATCTTAAAATCTCATAGTAAAACACTCTCTATCACTGTCTAAATATTTCTTCTCTTATTAACTAACGAGAAAGGACCTTCTAGCCCTTTCTTTGTTCTTTACCAAGTGCACAATTGAAAATCTATAGATGTCCTCCCTGAATAGCTTTCACGGTGTTTTCTAATTTTTCTAGCCAATTATTAGAATCAAACATGTTAATGTTTCTCGCCTTGCGCACATGTGTGTAGTAATCAATTTTGCACATTTTGGTTTTTACGAGGACCGTGTTTTTTCAACCTCCGATAGGCTATAAATAAAAGACAAGTTCACAGAAAACAATTGTTTTATTACTAAAAGTTTTGTACTCTTATGGTTACTTTTCAACATAATCACCGAAAAGATTGAGACATTTATCGCACCTGTGCACAAGCTTTGCAACACCCGCTTCAAAACATGTTGCCGCCAATGATGCAGCCTGGAACCACTGTCAATGCAGCTGTTTATTGTGAAACTTTACGACGTTGCTGAGAGCCATTCAAAACAAACGAAGAGGAAAGCTGACTTCAGGAATTGGTTGATCCATGACAACGCTCGTCCACACACTGCTGGCACAACGCATCGGCTCTTTGAACAATTTCAATGGGACATTTTTGATCATCCGCCGTACCTAGCGACTTTCACCTTTTCCCTGAACTAAAGACGTGGCTAGGAGGGCAGCACTTTCAAACCAACGAAGATCTTCAAAACAACGTCAATGATCATTTGAAATCATTGGCGGCAACATTTTTTGAAGCGGGTATTGCAAAGCTTGAGTACAGGTACGATAAATGTCTGAATCTTTTCGGTGATTATGTTGAAAAGTAACCATAAGTGTACAAAACTTTTAGTAATAAAATAATTGTTTTCTATGAACTTGTGTTTTACTTATCGCGTATGTGCGGTAGAAAAAAAAACGGCCCTCGTATATTCGGCGACTCTGTTCATTAGTTCCCCCTCTGTTAGGTATCTGCATATGTTGCTGCACTTAAACTCCTAACGTAGTTATTGGGAATTGACTGTAATCAAACGCAATATCTGTCATTGAGAATATCGTGAGTTAAACCGAGTAATGGCAATCCTGGAGAAAGGAACGAGTGGCGAGTAAGTATCGGGGATTACAGGTTCAATTGCAATATTACTTATTATTATTCTAGTTACAATGACCTCCTAACCAAGGCTTTCAAATCACAGTTTTTCATTTGATGGGAATATCGTTTCTTAGAGATAAGAAAAAGAGCCATATTAGTCAAAACGCTATTTAGAAAGAAATAACTAACCAAGGCCAAAGTAATTCATTTCTCCGGTAATTCTTACTGCACACTCTCCCTTGTGACCTTTTTCTTGCAAATATGAAGCATAAAACTACATCCTGAATCCCTTAATCTACTTAATTATTGCATTCCACCCAAAACTTCGATACCGAGATTTCACTGGAAATACATGTTTTAGGGTCCCTATAATAGAAAACTAGTATTTTTATAAAAAGGTACATGTGAGTGTGTGTAAACAGTGTAGCTCAAAAACAAAACATAGTTAAACACCAAACTTTATATTTAAGTGTATCATCTTCAAAGGATGCGACATGCAGAATTTCAAGAAAATTTCCCCACCCAAAACTACCCTTTTATATGGAAAAATGTTAGACAATTTTTATTTCTTCAAAAATAGCTCAAATGATTTGATTAAAACATCATATATTAAAGCTATTTGCGTAACAAATAAAATGTAAATCCTGAATTTTGTGGGAATAACCTCAGAAGTTCTCTTCATTCTGAATGACTTTTTCATAACTGATAAACTGTCAGAGATAGACTATTACGACTACACAAAAAATGTGTATCTCGTGAAAACATAAAGTTTTTGTTATATACATCTTTTGTAAAGTTAGCGATTTCCGAGATACTCCTTGTTGGTTTCAATTTTCTCTAAAAGGAAGTTACCATCCGTTTTTCTTTTGTTTTACTGCTGGTCAAGCAAAAAGAACCGAATTTAATGTCAATCGCTTAACGACAGTTTTTAAAGGCTTCGATTATAGTTTTATCCTAGTGCATTTCCTTACTTCTTTCTACTTACATGGAATGAAGTAAAAATAGAACTTCTGTTAATGTTTGTTTCGTTTAAGATGAAATAGACAGAATAAGTCTTTTGTAAGAATAGTCGTTTGCAGAACAATAGAAAGAAATTATGTGAATGGAACACATCAGATGTTTAAGAACTGCAACGCTATTGACCTCTCGGCGTTCAGGACTGCCGGTTCCCAAAGTGTCTAGCTTGGTGTTCAGGGACGCAGAGGAGCTCCGCCCTAAGAATGGCTGCTTGTGTTCTTGTAGATGTGTATCTTTAAAACGAAAACCAATAGCCAAAAATAAAAATAAAAGTAGGGAAAACAGAAAAAAGGGTAATAGATAAAATAAAAAAATGATGTTTCTTTCACAAGACTTTCTCTATATCTCTGCAACAAATAATTGTTAATATGCTTATTCTTCTATTTACTTCATGCTAATCAATATGAAACGGTTTTAGTGCTTAGTTCCTTATAAGTAGAAGGAAAATAAGGGAGAATAGTCAAATGCTCTAAAATGTGGTTACTATGGTTTTGAAATCCGTTTCTTTGTGTGGCCAAGAGTTAAGTTCCCGTATGAGAAAGGTGTATTTTAAAACTGAAAACAATAACAAAGAATATCTCAAAAACGGTCAACTCCACGAAAAAAAATGTATATAACATAAATTGTGTGTTTTAATGAACTCTACATTTTCTGTTATGCAAGTTTTTGTGTATCCCTTACGGTTTACCAGTTCTACAAAATTCCACGAAATACATCCAGAATGAAGATGTCTTCAGAGGCTATTCCTAGAACATTCAAGATATATCTACAATTTGTTTGTCATGTAAATATCTTTAATATACGATATTTTAATCAAAATCGTTAGCGTCATTTTTGAAAAAATCAATAATTTCGAAAGCTTTTTCATGTAAAGGGGGGTTGAGGGATTTTCTTGAAAATCTTCGTGATGCATCCTTGAAAGAGGTAAACTTAAATACTAAGTTTTTCGTTTTTGAGCTATGCTTCCCACAGACACACAGAAACACATACACTCACACGGACATTTTTCTAAACATGCTTTTTTTTATTCAGGAGGTATCAAAACGCTATGCATGCTTCATCCCGAATGTTCACATTCAAAAAACAAGAGTATAAGGTGCGGTGCATTGTGATTTGATTGGGAAATATTCAAATCAGCGATAAAAGAAAGTAGCACCGGTTGTTGAAGCCGAGGTAAACAGCGACAGCAGTAACATCATTAAAGTAGTCTTCGTGAGCAATATGTAACAATTATACAGGGTTACTACAAAACAGCGACAGCAATAAGATCATTAAAGTAGTCTCCGTGAGCAATATGTAACAATTATACAGGGTTACTACAAAACAGCGACAGCAATAAGATCATTAAAGTAGTATTCGTGAGCAATATGTAACAATTATACAGGGTTACTACAAAACAGCGACAGCAGTAACATCATTAAAGTAGTCTTCGTGAGCAATATGTAACAATTATACAGGGTTACTACAAAACAGCGACAGCAATAAGATCATTAAAGTAGTCTCCGTGAGCAATATGTAACAATTATACAGGGTTACTACAAAACAGCGACAGCAATAAGATCATTAAAGTAGTCTTCGTGAGCAATATGTAACAATTATACAGGGTTACTACAAAACAGCGACAGCAATAAGATCATTAAAGTAGTCTTCGTGAGCAATATGTAACAATTATACAGGGTTACTACAAAACAGCGACAGCAATAAGATCATTAAAGTAGTCTTCGTGAGCAATATGTAACAATTATACAGGGTTACTACAAAACAGCGACAGCAGTAAGCTCATTAAAGTAGTCTTCGTGAGCAATATGTAACAATTATACAGGGTTACTACAAAACAGCGACAGCAGTAAGATCATTAAAGTAGTCTCCGTGAGCAATATGTAACAATTATACAGGGTTACTACAAAACAGCGACAGCAATAAGATCATTAAAGTAGTCTCCGTGAGCAATATGTAACAATTATACAGGGTTACTACAAAACAGCGACAGCAATAAGATCATTAAAGTAGTCTTCGTGAGCAATATGTAACAATTATACAGGGTTACTACAAAACAGCGACAGCAGTAAGCTCATTAAAGTAGTCTTCGTGAGCAATATGTAACAATTATACAGGGTTACTACAAAACAGCGACAGCAATAAGATCATTAAAGTAGTCTCCGTGAGCAATATGTAACAATTATACAGGGTTACTACAAAACAGCGACAGCAATAAGATCATTAAAGTAGTCTTCGTGAGCAATATGTAACAATTATACAGGGTTACTACAAAACAGCGACAGCAATAAGATCATTAAAGTAGTCTTCGTGAGCAATATGTAACAATTATACAGGGTTACTACAAAACAGCGACAGCAGTAAGCTCATTAAAGTAGTCTTCGTGAGCAATATGTAACAATTATACAGGGTTACTACAAAACAGCGACAGCAGTAAGCTCATTAAAGTAGTCTTCGTGAGCAATATGTAACAATTATACAGGGTTACTACAAAACAGCGACAGCAATAAGATCATTAAAGTAGTCTTCGTGAGCAATATGTAACAATTATACAGGGTTACTGCAAAACAGCGACAGCAATAAGATCATTAAAGTAGTCTTCGTGAGCAATATGTAACAATTATACAGGGTTACTACAAAACAGCGACAGCAATAAGATCATTAAAGTAGTCTTCGTGAGCAATATGTAACAATTATATTGAAAAAGAAATCTTCTTCTTCAGCTTGAGAGACTTCCGTCATCTAGGTCTGATTGTCATCTTCTTCTCAAATTGAGATTATATTTGTAGCATATGTTATAAGGTGTCTATCTATTTTCTCATGATCATGCCATTTTTATCTGTATTCATCATTTTGTCTAGCATATTAAAATATTCAGCTCATCTTCTAATGGCAGCCTTATCATCCTTTTGTACCTGGCAGTTCTGCGTAGAAATCACATTTCCACTGCGCAAATGTTTCTCTATCAGAGTTCAACATTCAGATTCATAAACCAGCATAGGTATGGGCATTGGTTTATCGAATTTTAAAATAGCTTCAACACTTGATTTCGTAAGTATTGCTCTTGTATTATCACATAACTCAATTAAAGTGATTAGAATGACAATTTCCATTAGCCATTATATACCCCAAGTACTTAAAACAGTTGATCTAATTTGTTTAACTGTAGAAGGGCCCAAACAGTCTTACATGTAAAAGTTATTTCCCTTCGTATGCCATTATTTTTCTCTTTTTACTTCACATTACCAGTTATATTTCTTCTTTGTCACAACTAATGACGAGTTTTTGCGGTTTGTCGATTGCTTGCGTGAGCATAGATATTACACAGCTATATGTCCAATGTCTGTATTAACTTCCTACGTAAACAAACCATGCGAAGAGTAATTATTTATCTGTTGTCTACCTTTGCTCGCTGTTGAGGCGTCGTATATTTGTACCGCGCACAAACCCCTGAGCTTTGGTTATAAGCTATGTATGAAACAAAATCTATAAACTATATGCTAAATTTGTTATCACGATTATTTGGTATATTCAATCGACGTACATGACAAACCTGAGCCTTAACGTCAGGCATTTTAGTAATATTTTTTGTAAAAATCAGATTTTCTCCACATGTCTGCAACAAATTATTTTAAAACGCTTATACTTCTATTTACTTCATGCTAATCGAGAAAAATATTAGCAGAAATAGTCTAATTACTTGCTTCCTTGTAAGTAGAAGCGAAATAAGAGAGTAGCATAGGTTAAAATGATAGTCAAAAGCTGGTTGCTATGTGACTGAAGTTCCTTTGTTTGTTTGAACAGGAGCTGACAAACTCCTGTATGAGAAAAGTATAAGTTTTTAAAGCTGAAACCAAAAACAAGGAATATCTAAAAAAAATCGACCAACTCCACGAAAAAAATGTATATGACATAAATTGTGTGTTTTATCATGATCTACATTTTTTGAGTAGTAAGTTTTCGTCTATCTCTTACGGTTTAGCAATTATGTAAAATTTCGTAAAATTCATCCAGAATAAGCATTCTTCAGAAGCTATTCCCAGAAAATTCAAGATATACACTTTATTTGTCAGGTAAATATCTATAATATTCGATATTTTAATCAAAATCGTTAGAGGCATTTTGGAGAAAATCAAAATCTTGGACAAAAAAACTCCATGTAAAGGGTAGTTTGGGGTGGGGAGATTTTCTTGAAAATCTTCGTGTCGCATCCTTGGAAGATACTAAACTTAAATACCAAGGCGTCACACTCAGATATTGCATGACTATTAAATGCTGGTATATAAAATTGTATTTTATTTAGATTTTATAATAAATAAAAGTGAATTATTCTTAATTTCCTGTTTAGTTGTTTTGGCTGGAATAACTAAAAATGCCCAAATGTTACAAATGTCAGCGCTATGGGCACACAAGCGAATTTTGTGCCAGCCATTCTCCTGTGATATCTGTGGAGCCGCATTGCACGACGGAACTTGTACTACCATACCATCCTGTGTGAATTACAGCGGGAACACCATCTAGTTTCCGAAATTACGCACGTTTTACAGAGGAGATACGGATGAGGGAGAAGTGTTATGTGCCTCCGAAAACCCACTATCCCGCGCTCTGGTTCCTATAGCTCATTTGTGGTTAAAACAGTATCGAGTCGGGAAATCGCGACTCCTACCTGCGATATAAACGGAGTCACCACTGCAGAGAAGATTCTCATTAGTAGGCCACAGACAAATGCTTTGACATCTATGTCGGCATCAACATCTGCGAAATCTGCCATTGTAAAGCGCACTCCAGGAGCAGTGTCACCCAAACCGTTGACCTTCGGCAATAACACCTTTACACCGGTAGAATATTCTCCACTAGCAAAGAAGACAAATTGTGTGAGAACTGACATCCTGAAGCAAAGCGTAAGGTCCTCTCCCAAAGTATCTAAGGCCACTCTTCAAGCCGATCTTCTTCTGAGAATCTTCTGAAAGGAGCAAGGACTGGCGGCCGCCATCTTCGCGAATCAGTACCTCTAATCGGTTCGAAGTTCTGGAACTGAAATCCCTTATTTGAAAGGGGCCTTGCCCCGAGTAGGACATGCAACAGGAGTATTCTGCCCTTGCTGTCAGATGGATAATGCGTAAGCGGTAGGATCCTCCTCTGACAATAGTTAGCCCCACGGCCAAAAAGAATAAATTAAACCGATCACCGCAACCGAATTTTTTGAAACGTCTATTAATTTAGAACTTATCCATAATATTGCCCACGGATATCATACAGTGAATATTTGCGGAATCCGACCACATCGATCAGAGCTTGAAATGTTGCTGCACCAGTATCTACATTTAGTTTGGTCCGACCACAAGACAACATTATATTCAGGCACTACTCTGCAATACGGTGTGGTTTAGCGCCGGTAGAGGATGTTCCTGCTCATGGTGACAGTATGAAGCTCATCAGAGATTACATTTATGCTGAATCCGTCTCCTTAGTCTGACATCCAGTTAGTCGCTGTAAATATTAAGCTGCCATCTGCCAGATTGACCATTTACAGTATACTATATCTGCCTTGTCTGATAATCTCTCGCGCACCGATTTCCAACATCTACTTTCCAAGATATCAATCCACTTTTGGAGTGGTAGGGGACGTGAATGCAAGCCACCCGGGCTTCTATGGGAGGTCTCTGTCTCTGCTGAACACGAGAGAGCCTACATTTCTTTTTGACGCCTTCAATTTTTTACACTTGGATATAGCAGTTTGTTCTTCACAGTTTGCTGTTTCCTTACAGTAGAATAACACCTCTGGTTCACATTCTAGTGACCGTTTTCCAGTTCTTATTAAACTCTTACCTAGATGGCATCTAGATCAAGCCATCTGGAATGTTTATTCCTCTTTGGTGTTCTTAGCTACACTCGGTGAATTCGTTAATCAATCACCTCACAGAGATCATTCTTTCAACTGCTGAGCAGTCCATCCCGTGGTCGATTTGCTAAACCTATCGATTTCTGGTACCTTGATGCATGGATGGGTCGGAATGCCATGTTTGCTCGCAGATGTACTCTCAGGGATTTCCAGCGTCGCCCAACCCTCATACACTATAAGAGGATGCATACCAAATTTATACAATTTAAGGATAGCAAAAAGCTATCAGGGAACAACTTTTCATTTGATTGACATACGCCTTCCTCTGTAGTGTGGGATAAGTTGAGGCGTGTGGCTGGGAAATCGACCCATATGCCAGTTGTCGGTATCCAAACACCTGCCGGAGAATAATATCTTTTGATACCTTTGACGTTGTTAAAAGTTTAGGACATGCTTTCGACCAGGTGTCAAGGTTAGAAAATTAGTCGCCTGAGTTTCTTACAGTTAAGACTCAGGTGGTATCTCAAGGGTTCTGCTTTCGTTCCGCAAATTTTGAAGATTATAATCGCCTTTTACCATGGCAAAGCTACACCATGCACTTTCCTCTTCGCAAACTCTGCACAAGGCTTTCCTGCTCAAAATCTATATCATGTATGGATTGACGGCACTTTTCCAGATAGGAAAAAGGCCCCCATTGTACCTCTTTTGAAACCGGGAAAGGACCGTCATTTTTCATCTATTCATCGTCCTATTTCTTCATCAGTTGCGATTGCAAGATGATGAAATGCGTGATCAATGGTCGGTTGGTGTGGTGGCTAGAAGCCCACAATTTAGTGAAAAACACCCTGTGCGGTTTTTGAAGACGGTTCATTGGCTTGTTTCGCTATTCACGCAGATCCTCAACGGCTTTCTTAAGAACTGTCAATCAGTTGGAATATTTTTTGACTTCGAGAAGGCTTATGATACATGTTAGCGGGCAGGTACCCTCCACAATTGTGGTATCCATGGTGCTGAAATTGTTCATTTTAGGAGTTTATGAGAGATCGCGTTTTCCTCGTAATAGTTGACTCGGTTTTTTCGCATATTTTATTCAAGAGAACAGGGTGCCGCAGGGATCTGTACTAAGCATGACACTGTTTACTATTATGATTAATTAAAAATCGCAGTGTGTTCCCCTGCCGTCTCGTCCTGTTTATTCATAGACTACTTTGCCATATTTTGTACTTCTTAGCGTACGGCATTTTTAACGCCTGCAGTAATATTTAGGTGATCTTTCTGATAGGAGTTATAAAATAGCTTTCGTTTTTCAACTACGATAACTTTTGGCGCCATAGGAGGTGATTGCCACCTTCTCTTCGACTCGGCCAGATTTATTTCCATTCGCACATGAAGCGAGATTCCTTGGGTTGGTATTCGATC
The DNA here is from genome assembly GCA_030762935.1 of Hymenopus coronatus. NCBI lineage: Eukaryota > Metazoa > Arthropoda > Insecta > Mantodea > Hymenopodidae > Hymenopus > Hymenopus coronatus. The sequence goes on along the minus strand of CM060886.1, from coordinate 10,125,209 downwards.
GGAAATTTTGTTGATCACCACATATAGCACAACTGAAGGCGCGATTTGAGAGTTCTCTCAATATTTTACGGATACTAAATGGCAAATCTTGGGGTACGGATCGGAGAGTGTTGCTGGGTCTATATGTGCACCGATCGGATCCAAGTTAGGCTATGGATTCATTGTCTATTCTTGGGCACGACCATCTATGCTGAGAAGATAAGACACTGTGCACAATCAGGGCACCCGTGTTGCTGTCGGAGCTTTTCCAACGAGTTCAGTTGTGAGCCTCTACGCTGAATCGATAGAACCCCTCTAATGTAATGTCCTGCTGGCAAATTATGACCGTGGGTTTAAGAGTATGCCTGCGTATCCAACGTTTACTCCCTTTTTCCAGACCGACCTGGACGAACGTGACCGCAACTCTCACTTTCCAAGGGTTGCAGGTTTTCGTTTCCGCAAGTTTCTTCGAAAACAATAAATCGAAAGGCCTCGCAAGTTTCGCAAGGGGGAGAGAGTACATTCGCCTTAGTTAAGATGGCTTTCGAGATGCTTGTAGTATTTGTTTTTTTAGAATTTTTATCCCATACAGTGACCGCATTTGTACATACATAAGTGCACCGACGGTGTTGGATGTGCCTTTGTTACTGGAACAGATGCCTATACTTTCTGTTCACATATTAGCATATTCGTTTATACTGAGTCATATACCGAGCTATTCAGTATGTTCGAAATTAGGTAACAGCTTTGTTCTGAGTGATTCAGGATGCTTGCTTCAGGCGTAAAGGTGGAGTGTCCTGGTTACGTTGGCTGAGGATGGACTGGTGAATTTGGCAACTAAGACAGCGACGACGGCACCCAGTTCTGCAATTACTTGTGTAACATCTTCAGAATCTAGGTTACTTGTGCGGAGGGTGATGATGCCATGAAGAGTGCTTAGGTCTCCGCAGAAACAAATTTCGCGGGGTGAAGGAGATCCCTGCAAATTGAGTGACGTCCTCTGGTATATTCGTCGGGAGGAGGTGATATTAGCGCGCTTTCGCATTCGTCTGTTTGTGTGTTTGTTCTTTTTTACACACAGCTCCTCTATCACGTTTACGAGCTAATTTGTGCCTGCCGACTAGCACTAAAGCGATAATGGTGATAACGCCGGAGAGGTATTTCGTTGCCTGTTAAGACTACCGTCTAGTTTTATTTTATTCTTTCTGGCTCAATCCTGGAGAGGTAGCTGCGGTTTTTAAATATTTAATAGATGTGTATCTTTTAGCAATGGAGATTTTGTTTTAGTTACACCTTACTAGCCCATTGTTTTTAGTTGTATTCACCTCTCTGCTGTTTCTGTTTATTTGACCATCATTTTAGCCTAGTATATTCCTTTATTTCTTTTTTACTTACAAGAAGCCATTTCAGCTATGCTTGTCTGGATTAGCATGAACTGCATAGAAGCATCAGTGTTTTAATAATAGTTTGTTACAGTGATGTTGACAACACTTACACATGTTTTTTTTTTTTTTTTTAATTATTTAACACGAGTTTTAGTACAATCATGTTTTTGTATGCATAAATAAGCTCACACCTTCAAATGACAAAGTTATATTAATGCAACATCATGTTCAACATATGCAGTCATAAAATTTGCAAACATAAAATAATGACAAGCAGCGCGGAATTTGAACTAGAAACTTTTGAGTGGAAGGGAGTTCTTTTTAACCTCTCGGATACCGTAGTGTACAAGTTAACCATTGCGCTGTCAGTCTGAGATAACTGTAGTTATATCACGTGCGTTGTCAACACAGTGTTTACCCGAAGCTCTTCGATCGACACATGGAATCTGGGAATGACTCATTTTTTGTGTCCATGGATGTACATAGTACGTGTAGAGAAAGTAACAATACGAATCAATTGGAAATGTACATAAATATTAGAAGAACAATACTAATTAATTGAAAATAAGAGACACTGATTAACACACAATAGAAGTAACACAAATACTAGAAGAAATATAAATAATTATTTGCAAATGTAAAGAAACTAAATCAATACTTAAAAATAATAAGTATCATAAATATCAATTTACACAACTAGACATGTATATGTAAAATAAAATTAGAATATTGCCTCTAAATTAAGAAATATTGTTATCCAAAACGTACAATCTAAGACAAGAAGTATACAACTTGTAGGCTTCACAATGATTAAAATATATAACCTGATGTAATTTATTAAATATAGACATAAATTTAGGGGAGCTATTTCCTTTAAACGGCTGAAGTGAACCAAACCCTAAAGTATAAAAGGTTTTACTTTAAAATATGTCCATAACATTTTAAGATTGTTTTCTTCAAATTTTGGAAACTTTTCTTTACCTATATATTAAAATCCTCCTGTGTAACATGTGGTACTAATGGGTAAGGAAGGCTAACAATAAATGGTGGTAGCTGCAAATGCGACTCAGATTGAGGCATGCCCTCGCCTCGCCTTCAGTGCGCATGTATAATCACAGACATAATTTAGAAATTAAGTGGTAAAATGGAGTACCGGGTGGAAAGTTGCTTAGCGACCCGAATTTAATTAATTCTCAGGCAATTGTAACGCCAAGCAGCTGGATGGAACAATAACTCATATAATTTGCTGTTTAACGAAATTATAGTAAAATTAAATTACCGCCATATCCGGTAGCACAGAGGTTAATTGATTCCTGCCCACGTGGTGATGGAGTCAAATGAAACCTGTTCTAATTTCGTATATACTGATACGAAACCGAATAAATTAAGAGCTGTGGGCAACTCTGTGCAATAGTCTGCAGAGGAAGGATGACAGTCTTTGATATATGGCTGGCTCGACAAGCATTTTACATTTTGAGGATACATTGGTATCCACTGCTCTGACAGTGCAAAATATTGTTAAATATGGTGATGAGAAAGCTGAGCTATTCATTTACATATAGCAACAAGACAATAACATGGTCATTTCGCTATAATAACCGTAAAATGTTTAGCTCTTAGAGTAAGGCATCTAATGAATATATAATTACCTACACTTGGTAATAAGTGGAGCAAAGGACATCGTTACGTTGTTTCGGTGATCGGACTTGGATTTCCAGTTCGTCAGTTCGCCGCTATGCACCATGGTGACTAGGATCAGCTCGTTAACCCACAGATGGCACTGTAGGACGAAATCACGACCTACGGACGCGAAATGGCGGAATTTTGCCCAGGATCCTTCTTCTTTCAAGGTATAGGGTTTTTGTACATGCAAAAAAAACATTATACGGGACCACCGACTTTACTTCCAAAGGAAGATATGCTGAGAATTTTTGCGTCCAAAAAAATCTATCACCCTCTACCAGGTTGAACCTGCTACCTTGAGTTTTAGAGGTTAACCACCACACCACGGAAGACGACTACAGTTTTAATCTGCTAGCTAGGTCATTTCAGACGATGGATGAATGGTATGAGTGAAATGCGCCCGGAGTCCATACAGCTTAAGGTTGCTCAAAATTCGTCTTCTCAGGAAAAAACAGGAAAAAAAAAAACAAAAACACCCTTGTAACTTGTGCTAACCGAGATTCGAATCCTGGACCTGTTTAATATAATTAATAATTACACTACCGCCACACCACTGAGTTGGCACTTAAGGTTTGCTAGTTGCTTTCTGACTCACAGAAGCAGAATACAGTTTAGCAAAAGGGAATATATACTAAATTATTGTTTTGGTATATGTGGCGCAGGGGTTAGAGTGGCGCATTATGGTTCCCGGCCGTGAATTCATCACAGATCCGCTAGTGACATTTGCGCTGAAGTAGAATTTAGTAACATTTCCGAAAAAACAATCTTGCTTGTTACAACCTCTCAAAATCCGCTCTCCGCCGAAGTAACTGGCAGTGAGGTAATTCACTGCCTACCTAATGGGATATCGAGAGTTAGGATTTTATCATCATCAACTCTTCATGGATTAGGAGAACTCTCCTCTCAAAATCCGCTCTCCGCCGAAGTAACTGGCAGTGAGGTAATTCACTGCCTACCTAATGGGATATCGAGAGTTAGGATTTTATCATCATCAACTCTTCATGGATTAGGAGAACTCTCCTCTCAAAATCCGCTCTCCGCCGAAGTAACTGGCAGTGAGGTAATTCACTGCCTACCTAATGGGATATCGAGAGTTAGGATTCTATCATCATCAACTCTTCATGGATTAGGAGAACTCTCCTGTTCCGGTCTCATATTGCTTCGCATCTTTTAGCTGGTCTTCCTATTGTTCTGTAGTTTATATTTGTATGACTAATGGAATGCGAGAGTTATCCATTCTTTGTAAATGACTTGTCCATTTTTCTCTATTTATTTGTATCCTTTCTTTTAAGCAAAAAATGTCTAATTCTTTCCTTATGTCTTCATTTCTAATATAATCTTGTTTAGTGCATCCTTTTACTGCACGGAGATATTTCATTTCTGCCGCTTGTATTTGGCTCCACTCTTTCTTTCTAAGTGTCCACGTTTCCAAGCCATGTAATAAAACCGGAAGAGCTATTGTCTTATAGAATTGTAGGTTTGTATCTTTTCGGGTTTTTCTTTTCAAGATACGAGCTATTACTCCACAAATATATTGGAACTAACTCACTTTATTATTTATTTCTTCATTGTTTGTTTTAAAGGTTACATTACAACCCAAGTAGTTAAATTTTCCCACCTGTTCTAACACTTTATTGTTTAACACTATCTTTGATCTTTTTATGTTTTCCTATAAATGCCATTACATTTGATTTTTATCCGACTATTGTTTTGAGGCTCTTCAGTATGTCAAATTTCACTCTGGCCGCGGTACGAACGCTGTGCAGAGCTAGTTCAGTGGTGGGGCTGCCACCTTTCTGCTCCTGAACTCGCAGATGCTTTTCGGGCATTTACCCTAGATGTGTTGTTTTCACCTCGACTTTCGAGTCACATCTACCCGCCGTGCCAGTTTTGGTCCACCCCGAGTATTTTATTTCCTCGGCACCACCTATATCTAGGAGGCATTCTCCGATCCGCCACCTGGAGAGGCGCCCGATGGGGGATTAGCACTGAACCCCTCACGGGAGTTAGGATTTTTATGTGTAAATTTCAGATGAAAAAGGAAAGGAAAGGAAATAAAGTAAAAAGAGGGACAAAAAGGTGCGGTTCATTCAATTAATTCAACGATTTCTCTTTCCTCTATTCTAGTTTATTGAATTACAAACAAGTACATCAAATTATTACTCATCAAAAGAGGGAAAAAAAATACCTGAAGCTGTTGTACTTAAGGACATTAAGCATCTCTACATTTTTAAAAGTAGGTCTGTTTCTATTAGGAGATAGAATGTATTAGAAGATGCTAAAGTTTCTTTCGACATCCACAGAAACCAGTGGGGCAAACCTTGTCTTCACTCGGAATGACAATTCTACAAATGTGGCGAATTCCTCAATGACCAGGGAGCCGAGAATCGTCATAAACTCGACTTACTTGAAATGATAAATTTTTGTGATATTCTTGTTCCTCACACTCCAAACTGCTCGAATATAGCTTTTGCAGCGAATTTGGAGCAACTTATGTTCTGAGTATATTTCGTGTATATTTCGTGTATATTTCGTTGTCTTTGGCAATGCTCCCATTGTTTTTCCTTTGCCAGACCTTGTTTTCTAATCGTTTAATAGCCGCAGATACTTGTAGCTATGGACACCATGTGGTTCTGTCTGCAAGTTATGTATTTTCTTCGGTAACAAAAGTGCCTTGGAAGTTACACCTGGATCCAAAGCACAAACTCTCAGATTTTGACCATATTTTCGCAGCCCACCTGATTCCAAGATCCCCAGCGAATAATGAGCGGGAAATTTGAAAGGTTTCCCTGTAGGCAACAATGACCCAGAGCTTTCAATAGAATCTTCTTCAGGGTAGATATGAATTGATTTGCGATGTCGTGTTCGTTCTTTATGGATTCACAAACTCTGTGAAGGGCATGAACCAAGCATGCCAGCTTCAACTTAGAAAATTAAGGTTACAATTAATAACAGTTGAAAACATGAATGGTGCCGTAACCACCAGAATAAGTCTTTCAAACTCGATACCAGTACACCAGAGTTTTTAGCAGAAGTCCATAATTGATTCCATTATTGTAATGGCATTGCTCATACATTTTTAACATGGGCTTAACTTTCTCCCCTGCTAAAGGAAAAACTAAAATATTCTAAGCATATCGCTCCATTGAGTTATGGTTTCATCCACAATGATTCCCACATCGAAATGATTCTCCTTGATTCTTGTATACTTTCTTGGTAAACAGGCTTCATGCAGTTTTTTCTTAAACTACTCTTATCGGGCAGTGACATCTTTATGTATTTTTCAAGAAATCTCTCGAAGGCTGTGGGGTTCACCTTATTGAGTGCAATTCCTGCTTGTGTAAGAGTTCAATGTTTAATTCCCTCAAATTTTGGCTTTTTGAAGAACTCTGTTGAAACGCATTTCTTAATAGAGGTTTGTTTGCTTGAAGAATTTTATTCATTTGATGCTTAGAGCTGAAAATGTGTTGTTTGATACGATCTCGCACGTGTTTTTCATCTTTAGCACTACACTCGTCTAGTAATGTAACAGTGAGTCAACTCTAGTTCACTTGCCAACTCAAAGCGACTGTCACACAACTCACTCGCTCACTTGCAGTTCACACTCTCTTATAACACCGTGACAGTTACCAGAATGTTCTCCTTCTTGCTGGAACTGCAGTCTAGTAGCTTCGAGGAGATCCCAGTCTCAATTCTCGTAACCTCGCGTGTGTGATTACTACCAGCCTCCGTCTACACGAACACATGACGTCACTCACAGTAACATACATTCACAGGCTACTGATTCTGGTGGGATAAAATCCCTCAATGACAATTGCAGGCTCTTTGTGGCGCTAGAGAGAGAGAGAGAGAGAGAGGGGGGGGAGAAAGAGTGAGAGCGAAAACGTTAATTGAAAGTTAAATATCTCATATTGATTAGAAATCTTATAGAATGAATTAAAATTAAACTTAAAGGTAAAATTCTGATGTGATCCATTCACATAACTTTCTCTGCATAGCCGTAACAAATTATTTAAATAAGCTTATTCTTCTATCGACTTCATGCTAATCGAGATAAACATTAGCAGAAACGGTCTTATTACTTGCTTCCTTATAGAAGAAGCGAAATAAAGGAATACACTAGGCTATATCGACAGTCAAATGTTTTGAAATGTGGTTGCTATGGGATCCAACTCGGGTTCTTTGCGTGGCCAAGCGTTAACAAGTTCCCGTGTGACAAAGGTTTAAGTATTTTAAAACTGAATTCAATAACAAGGAGTATCTTGAAACCCGCCAAGTATACGAAAAAAGGTGTATTGCATAAATTGTGTGTTTTATGGAGATCTATATTTTTTGTGTAGCAAGTTTTTGTGTAACTCATAGTTTACCAATTATGCAAAATTCAGAAAAATTATTCCGGAATAATGCGGTCTTCAGAGAAAATTCAAGATATACATTTTATTTGCTATGAAAATATCTTAAATATAAGACATTTTAATCAAAATGGTTACAGCCATTTTTGAGAAAACCAACATTTTCAAAATGTTTTTCATGTTAAGGGGGTGGGGGTTTTCTTGAAAATCTTCGTGTCGCATGCTAGGTAGATACTGAACCTAAATATCAAGTTTGGTATTTTTCTAAAAATGATTTTTTGGATTCAGAAATCTCAAAACATGAATTTCCGATGAAATCTCGGTATCGAATTTTTGGGTGCATTAGAATACCTTCTCTATTCACTAGGTGTAAGTACGTGCAGAGAAAGTAAAAGGGGGAAAAGGGGGAAAATGGGTATGGTTGGGGAAAAAAGAGATAAAGGTGCCAAACAAATGAAAAAGGTGCGTGAAAATATGTCCGTTTTCTCAACCAAAAATAAAATTCCACATAGTGATGACTTTCCGAATAGCTTTAATTTACCTTAAGAAAAATGGTGCGTACCTAAAAGTCCTAACCATGGTTACGACCATCCGCACATTGTTCTCTTGGCATACTTGTTAGCTGAAGGTTTTCAGAAAATTATGGAGATAACAAGATTTAGTAAAATAACAATTAACCATTTCCGAGATATTCTTTACTATTTATTTGGGCTTGGTAATGCTTTATACTTTAATCGATTGGAAATTCTCCTTCCTGCTCTCTTTCTCTCTCTTTTCCTTCCTTTTCATGTTCACGCAAATAAATAAATGACCAAAAAAAAGTTAAAAAACAAATAAAAACAAGATGTATTCCGTTCACACCAGTTTCTCTAGCTGTTCCAAATGCAAAATGTCTTACAAAAATTATTCTTTTAATAATTATTACATCCTGCTAATTGAGTTAAGCATTAGCAGAATTGGTCTTCATTATAGGCAGAAGAGATACAAGGGAAAACATTTTGCTAAAGCGATAATCGTTATGTGTAACAACTGAGGTTCCGTACGCTTTGCCTGGCCCTGCTTGAGAAAAGTTAGTGGTTTGAAATTGAAACTAATAACAATAACTTTCTCAAAACGGCCAACTCTACAGAAAAATATAATTACATATATAATGTGTTTTAACGAGATCTGCATGTTTAGTGTATTAAGTTTTTGTCTAGCCCCTGCCTACGTTTAACCGTTATGCAAAGCCCTTCCAAAATAAAGAGGTCTTCAGAGGCTATCCCCAGAAAATTCAAAATATACATTTTATTTGTAATGCAAATATCATTAATATATGGCATTTTAATAAACATTATTATAGCCATTTTTGGGGAAAATGAAATTTTCGAAATTTTTCCTATGTAAAAAGTAGTTTGTGGTGGGATATTTTCTTGAAGATCTGCGTGTCATCATATCCTTGAAGATACGACACGCAGATTAACTTCCCCATTATTATTGGAGCAGCTCATTTACGTGGTTCGTTGCACATTAAGCTACAGCGGCAGAAGGTCTTTGTGCGAGGCTTTCAAATTCTATTTTTTACTTTCTCTAGAACATATGTACATTAAGTATGCATAGTAGTAGAAGGTATTGTATTCCACTCAAAAATTCGGTATCGAGATTTCAACGGAAATATTTGTTTTGATGTTCCAAGAGTCCTAAAAACACATTTTTAGAAAAATATGTGTGTGTGTGGGTGTGTGTGTCTGTGGACAGCATGACTCAAAAACAAAAACATCTTAAATACTAAACTTGTATCACTTTTTTCTAAAAATGTTTTTTTGGACTCATAGGACGTCAAAACAAATATTTCCGTTGAAATCTCGACACCGAATTTTTGGGTGGAATACAATACCTTCTGCTACTATGTACACTTAATGTACATATGTTCTAGAGAAAGTAAAAAACAGAATTTCAAAGCCTCGCCGTAGCTAGCTTTATGTGCTCTTCTTATACATACAACGAAACATGTAAATGAGTAATGAAGGTTTATCTCATTAAGAAGTAGTACAAGGATAAGCTTTCCAAGAATAATGGGAAAGCTCAAAAAGTATTGAATCATCAATCTTAGTTGATATTAAGTAAAAAGCAAATTAATTATGTGAATGCAAAAAATCAGAGTTTTATTTTCTCTAGCCCGTGTGTACAATGTATATCGTGGATAGAGAAGGTGTTGTATTCCACCCAAAAATTCAATGTAGAGATTTCACCGGAGTTATGTTTTGAAGAAGAATTTTTAGAAAAAGGTGCTTGTGTGATGACTGTGAGCTGCATAGCTCAACAACGAAAAGACTGTAAAATACTAAACTTTGTGTATAAATCTGGACATGAATTGCAATGTCTGCAATGGATGTCCAGATTTATACAAGAAGATAGCTCACTGTATGTAAAGTTTTTTTTTTCTAAAAATTTTAAACTAAACTTTGTGTTTAAGTTTAGTATCCTCCAAGAATGTGATACGAACATTTTCAGGAAAATCTACCCCACGAGAAACTATCCTTACATGGACATTTTTTTAAAATGTTTTTCTAAAAAATACCTCTATCAATTTTGATTAAAGTACCATCACAAGTAAAATGTACATTTTGAATTTTTTGAGAGTACCTCTGAATACCTCTTTATTCCGGAATGAGTTTTGCAGAATTTTGCACAACGGTTAAAGCGTAAGAAATAGACAAAACTTACTACACAAAAAGTGTTGAGCTCGTCGAAACACACAACTTATGTCATATACGTTTTTGTTTACAGCTGACTGTTTCTGAGATATTCCTTGTTATTGATTTCAATTTTAAACCACTTGAGTTTATCTCAAACGGGAAGTGACGTTTCTTTTCGTCTCTTTTTGTTTTACTGCATGCCATGTAAGGGGAACCGAACATGGGACCAGCTTTTAAATGACTTGACTATCGATTTAGCCTAGTGTATTCCCTTTTACTTACAAGGCAGCAAGTAATAAGAGAAATTCTAGCAAGTTTTTCTTAATAGACAGGTTGTGGATAAGTTAGTGTTACAGCAAGAGAAAGTCATGTGAATGGAACAGGTCAGATATTTTTCTCCTTATTTCTTGCTTGTGGGTGAAGGAATGTCTATTGTCAGGGGAGCAGATACTATTATAGATATTAATTCATGGCCCATTTAGGAATAAGAAAAGTCAGGTCCCCTTTTTGGCGTTAATAAATATCTACAGTCACATTTCTATTATTATTGTTCTTTGTTTGTCGTAAACTGCGAATTCCTTTTCATGCGCGATCAATTTTGTAAAATCTGAGAACTCAAAAGGGCTAACGCCACGTATATTTTCTTAATTTTGTTTTCCGATTATTTAAACAAGAATATGCAAAAAAAAAAAAAAAATGTATTCATAAGTACGTCGCCTTATTCTTCTAGTTTCTCCTGCTAATTATGTATGCGCGCATAAAATAATTTACAAATTTCTGTATATTAATCTTAGCAAATTAAATATATCTCAGTTTTGGGTAATATGTATTATTGTCATTTAAAATGTTTCTTATAGATTATTTTCAAACTTTTCAAGTTATAAAAATATAATGTGTTTCCATTCACATGAATTTCTCTACATCTCTGCAACAAATTATTGTTAGAAAGCTTATGCTTCTATTTACTTTATGCAAAACAAGAACAAATTGGCAGAAATAGTCTTATTATTTGCTTTCTTGTAAGTAGAAGCGAAATAATGAAGTGCCGTAGATTAAAGTGATAGTCTGAAGTTCCTTTGATTGTACGGACAGGAGTTGACAAATTCCTGTATGAGAAAAGAATGTTTTTTAAAGCTCAATCCAAAAACAAGAAATACATTAAAGACGATCAACTCCACTAAAAAAATGTATACAACATAAATTGTGTGTTTTAACGTGTCCTACATTGTTCGTGTGGTAAGTTTTTGTCCATCTCTGACGGTTTAGCAGTTTGCAAAATTCCGTAAAATTCATTCAGAATAAAGAGGTCTTCAGAGGCTATTCTCTGAAAATTCAAGATATACATTTTATTTTTCAAGTAAATATCTTAGATATAAGAGATTTTATCAAAATCGTTAGAGCCATTTTTGAGAAAATCAAAATTTTCGAAAAAAGTTCCATGTAAAGGGTAGTTTGGGGAGGGGGGATTTTCTTGAAAATCTTCGTGTCACATGCTTGGAAGATTCTAAACCTAAATACCAAGTTTGGAATTTAACGGTATTTTAGTTTTGGGGCTATGCTGTCCACAGGCACACACACACACACACACACACACACACACACACGCGCGCGCGCGCGGACTCTTTTTAAAAATGTTTTTTTCGGATTCAGGGGACCCCAAAACATATTTCTCGTGAAATCTTGACCTTGAATTTTTGTTTGCATTACAATACCTTCTCTATCCCTATGAGAAAGTAAAAAAGCATGTGTTTTGCAATTAAGGTTAAAGTTTAAATGAAATGATGCTTCTATAAATGATTTAACTGGAAAGTTTTAGTCAGGAATGTACCATGCCAGTGCTACACAATCCAGCACGTAGGGAATTGTGTGCCATCGGTCCTTGTTCCGCTAAGATTGTATCACGAGTACGGCAGCAAAGGGGCCCCGTTTTCGTGTTATTTTCTCCAACTAGGCAGCCTGTCATTTCGTCCCGAAAATATTAGTTACCGACCCTTCAATTACCGATATTAGCATGTAGCTGCGTTCTCCAGGAAACAAAACACGATCGAAATGTCAGACAGAGACAGAACCATCCGCAAATCTGTGCAGAGGTCATGCTAAAGGTTGCCTACCCTGCGATGGATTCCACCCTGACCATAAAAGTGGCATTTTATATTAACCGGTCTCAAAAACTGTGTAGCGTGGATTTGGGAAGCTCACGAAGATCGCTGTTAGAGAATAGACATCTAAAATAGCCCCAGGAAGACTGCCGGGATTGGAAACAAAAAACAATCAATTTTACTCTTTGTAAAACTATATAAGTAGGATGCTTGTATAATTATCCATATGGTGGTTAAGATTTTGTACTGGGATGAGTTTGATCATTAACAATAACTTTCTATAGAAATAGAAATAGAATCGTGGATCCAGTTCTTTTAAGTGAGGAACGTTACATATCTCTATTATCTAATTTTAAGTGAAGAGCGCTACATATCTCTATTATCTACTTTTAAGTGAGTAGCGTTACATATCTCTATTATCTACTTTTAAGTGAGTAGCGTTACATATCTCTATTATCTACTTTTAAGTGAGGAGCGTTACATATCTCTATTATCTACTTTTAAGTGAGTAGCGTTACATATATTATCTACTTTTAAGTGAGTAGCGTTACATATCTCTATTATCTACTTTTAAGTGAGTAGCGTTACATATATTATCTACTTTTAAGTGAGGAGCGTTACATATCTCTATTATCTACTTTTAAGTGAGGAGCGTTACATATCTCTATTATCTACTTTTAAGTGAGTAGCGTTACATATATTATCTACTTTTAAGTGAGTAGCGTTACATATCTGTATTATCTACTTTTAAGTGAGTAGCGTTACATATATTATCTACTTTTAAGTGAGGAGCGTTACATATCTCTATTATCTACTTTTAAGTGAGTAGCGTTACATATCTCTATTATCTACTTTTAAGTGAGTATCGTTACATATATTATCTACTTTTAAGTGAGGAGCGTTACATATCTCTATTATCTACTTTTAAGTGAGTAGCGTTACATATCTCTATTATCTACTTTTAAGTGAGTAGCGTTACATATATTATCTACTTTTAAGTGAGGAGCGTTACATATCTCTAGTATCTACTTTTAAGTGAGTAGCGTTACATATCTCTATTATCTACTTTTAGTGAGTAGCGTTACATATCTCTATTATCTACTTTTAAGTGAGTAGCGTTACATATATTATCTACTTTTAAGTGAGGAGCGTTACATATCTCTATTATCTACTTGTAAGTGAGTAGCGTTACATATCTCTATTATCTACTTTTAAGTGAGGAGCGTTACATATCTCTATTATCTACTTTTAAGTGAGTAGCGTTACATATCTCTATTATCTACTTTTAAGTGAGTAGCGTTACATATCTCTATTATCTACTTTTAAGTGAGGAGCGTTACATATCTCTATTATCTACTTTTAAGTGAGTAGCGTTACATATCTGTATTATCTACTTTTAAGTGAGTAGCGTTACATATATTATCTACTTTTAAGTGAGGAACGTTACATATCTCTATTATCTACTTTTAAGTGAGGAGCGTTACATGTCTCTATTATCTACTTTTAAGTGAGTAGCGTTACATATCTCTATTATCTACTTTTAAGTGAGTAGCGATACATATCTCTATTATCTACTTTTAAGTGAGGAGCGTTACATATCTCTATTATCTACTTTTAAGTGAGTAGCGTTACATATCTGTATTATCTACTTTTAAGTGAGTAGCGTTACATATATTATCTACTTTTAAGTGAGTAGCGTTACACATATTATCTACTTTTAAGTGAAGAGCGCTACATATCTCTATTATCTACTTTTAAGTGAGGAGCGTTACATATCTCTATTATCTACTTTTAAGTGAGTAGCGTTACATATCTCTATTATCTACTTTTAAGTGAGTAGCGTTACATATATTATCTACTTTTAAGTGAGGAGCGTTACATATCTCTATTATCTACTTTTAAGTGAGTAGCGTTACATATCTCTATTATCTACTTTTAAGTGAGTAGCGTTACATACATTATCTACTTTTAAGTGAGTAGCGTTACATATATTATCTACTTTTAAGTGAGTAGCGTTACATATATTATCTACTTTTAAGTGAGGAGCGTTACATATCTCTATTATCTACTTTTAAGTGAGTAGCGTTACATATCTCTATTATCTACTTTTAAGTGAGTAGCGTTACATATATTATCTACTTTTAAGTGAGGAGCGTTACATATCTCTATTATCTACTTTTAAGTGAGTAGCGTTACATATATTATCTACTTTTAAGTGAGTAGCGTTACATATATTATCTACTTTTAAGTGAGTAGCGTTACATATATTATCTACTTTTAAGTGAGTAGCGTTACATATATTATCTACTTTTAAGTGATTAGCGTTACATATATTATCTACTTTTAAGTGAGTAGCGTTACATATATTATCTACTTTTAAGTGAGGAGCGTTACATATCTCTATTATCTACTTTTAAGTGAGTAGCGTTACGTATATCTATTATCTACTTTTAAGTGAGTAGCGTTACATATATTATCTACTTTTAAGTGAGTAGCGTTACATATATTATCTACTTTTAAGTGAGTAGCGTTACATATATTATCTACTTTTAAGTGAGTAGCGTTACATATCTCTATTATCTACTTTTAAGTGAGTAGCGTTACATATATTATCTACTTTTAAGTGAGGAGCGTTACATATCTCTAGTATCTACTTTTAAGTGAGTAGCGTTACATATCTCTATTATCTACTTTTAAGTGAGTAGCGTTACATATCTCTATTATCTACTTTTAAGTGAGTAGCGTTACATATATTATCTACTTTTAAGTGAGGAGCGTTACATATCTCTATTATCTACTTGTAAGTGAGTAGCGTTACATATCTCTATTATCTACTTTTAAGTGAGGAGCGTTACATATCTCTATTATCTACTTTTAAGTGAGTAGCGTTACATATCTCTATTATCTACTTTTAAGTGAGTAGCGTTACATATCTCTATTATCTACTTTTAAGTGAGGAGCGTTACATATCTCTATTATCTACTTTTAAGTGAGTAGCGTTACATATCTGTATTATCTACTTTTAAGTGAGTAGCGTTACATATATTATCTACTTTTAAGTGAGGAACGTTACATATCTCTATTATCTACTTTTAAGTGAGGAGCGTTACATGTCTCTATTATCTACTTTTAAGTGAGTAGCGTTACATATCTCTATTATCTACTTTTAAGTGAGTAGCGTTACATATCTCTATTATCTACTTTTAAGTGAGGAGCGTTACATATCTCTATTATCTACTTTTAAGTGAGTAGCGTTACATATCTGTATTATCTACTTTTAAGTGAGTAGCGTTACATATATTATCTACTTTTAAGTGAGTAGCGTTACACATGTTATCTACTTTTAAGTGAAGAGCGCTACATATCTCTATTATCTACTTTTAAGTGAGGAGCGTTACATATCTCTATTATCTACTTTTAAGTGAGTAGCGTTACATATCTCTATTATCTACTTTTAAGTGAGTAGCGTTACATATATTATCTACTTTTAAGTGAGGAGCGTTACATATCTCTATTATCTACTTTTAAGTGAGTAGCGTTACATATCTCTATTATCTACTTTTAAGTGAGTAGCGTTACATACATTATCTACTTTTAAGTGAGTAGCGTTACATATATTATCTACTTTTAAGTGAGTAGCGTTACATATATTATCTACTTTTAAGTGAGGAGCGTTACATATCTCTATTATCTACTTTTAAGTGAGTAGCGTTACATATCTCTATTATCTACTTTTAAGTGAGTAGCGTTACATATATTATCTACTTTTAAGTGAGGAGCGTTACATATCTCTATTATCTACTTTTAAGTGAGTAGCGTTACATATATTATCTACTTTTAAGTGAGTAGCGTTACATATATTATCTACTTTTAAGTGAGTAGCGTTACATATATTATCTACTTTTAAGTGAGTAGCGTTACATATATTATCTACTTTTAAGTGATTAGCGTTACAAATATTATCTACTTTTAAGTGAGTAGCGTTACATATATTATCTACTTTTAAGTGAGGAGCGTTACATATCTCTATTATCTACTTTTAAGTGAGTAGCGTTACATATATCTATTATCTACTTTTAAGTGAGTAGCGTTACATATATTATCTACTTTTAAGTGAGTAGCGTTACATATATTATCTACTTTTAAGTGAGTATCGTTACATATATTATCTACTTTTAAGTGAGTAGCGTTACATATCTCTATTATCTACTTTTAAGTGAGTAGCGTTACATATCTCTATTATCTACTTTTAAGTGAGTAGCGTTACATATATTATCTACTTTTAAGTGAGGAGCGTTACATATCTCTATTATCTACTTTTAAGTGAGGAACGTTTCATATCTCTATTATCTACTTTTAAGTGAGGAGCGTTACATATCTCTATTATCTACTTTTAAGTGAGTAGCGTTACATATCTCTATTATCTACTTTTAAGTGAGGAACGTTACATATCTGTATTATCTACTTTTAAGTGAGTAGCGTTACATATCTCTATTATCTACTTTTAAGTGAAGAACGTTACATATCTCTATTATCTACTTTTAAGTGAGGAGCGTTACATATCTCTATTATCTACTTTTAAGTGAGGAACGTTACATATCTCTATTATCTACTTTTAAGTGAGGAGCGTTACATATCTCTATTATCTACTTTTAAGTGAGGAACGTTACATATCTCTATTATCTACTTTTAAGAAAACTAACATTTTCATATGTATTCTTCCAGTAACCATTAACGAAACGAACTTTGAAGCTGATTCTACTTGATTTTAAAGCGTTTAATTCCCAGTGTACTTGTTTAACTTATTTTCATTAAAATGTTAAATGTTTAATGAAAGCAACCATGCCGAAGCTAAGTTGTTTATGTTCGGATAAAACAACAAAGCCTGTTCCATTCGCATGACTTTCTCCGCCTAATATTGTTTCAAACGCCCACTCTTCCCTCCACTTCGTGCTAATCGAGACAAACATTATTACGAGGGCCGTTCAGAAAGTAGCCTCCGGTTGATTGCAAGAAATTCACCAAGTTAAATAAAAATATTTTAATATATACATCTTACAACTACATCTTTGCACTATTTTTCTACATAGTTTCCATAACGATTGAGGCACTTATCGTATCTGTTCACAAGCTTTGAAATTCCTTCTGCATAAAAATCACCCGCTTGTGCCTGGAGCCAGCCTGTGACCGCATCTTTGAGTTCTTCGTCGTCATCAAACCGCTGGGACCCGAGCCATTTCTTCATATGCATGAAGAGGTGATAATCGCTTGGCGCCGGATCTGGGCTGTAAGATGGATGGTTGACAACGTCCCACTTGAAGGACTCAAGAAGGGCTGTTGTTCTGCGAGCAGAGTGAGGACGGGCGTTATCGTGCAAAAAAACGATACCGGAAGTCAGCATACCACGGCGTTTGTTCTGTATAGCCCGTCGTAATTGTTTTAGTGTTTCACAGTACACGTCTTGATTAATGGTCGTCCCACGTTCCATGAATTCAACCAACAACACCCCTTTTGCATCCCAAAACACCGTTGCCATCAATTTTCGGGCAGAAAAATCTTGCCGGGCTTTTATTGGTTTGGTAGGCGAATTTGAATGTGCCCACATCTTTGATTGTTCTTTTGCCTCAGGGTTCACGTACTTAATCCAGGTTTCGTCCCCGGTCACGATTCTGTTTAACAATGGTTCACCTTCGGCCTCATAACGTGACAGAAAGTCTAATGCAGAGGCTATTCTTTGAGTTTTGTGGTGGTCGGTAAGAATTTTGGGCACCCATCGTGCACAGAACTTACGGTAACCCAATCTTGCTGTCACTATCTCGTACAAGAGAGTCTTAGAAATCTGTGGAAAATCAGTAGACAACTCTGACATTGTGAAACGTCGGTTTTCACGAACTTTTGCATCAACTGTCTGAACGAGTTCGTCCGTGACCAATGATGGTCTACCACTCCTCTCTTCATCATGAACGTTTTCTCGTCCACTTTTAAATAAACGTACCCATTCACGGACCACTCCTTCATTCATAACTCTTGGTCCGTACACGGCACAAAGCTCACGATGAATAGCTGCTGCAGAATATCCTTTGGCTGTAAAAAACCTTATAACAGCACGCACTTCACATTTGGCGGGGTTTTCTATTGCAGTACACATTTCAAACGGCCACAAACGCTAAACTAGCGCAGGTACGACTTTCACTCGACCACGGCTTGATGCCGACTGACCTGCTGAGTGCGTGAATGCACAGATGGCGTCGCTACTCCCCCCACTACCCGCACTGTGACCGATCGGAGCTTACTTTCTGAACGGCCCTCGTAGAAAGTGTTGTACTGCTTAGTTTCTTGCAATAGAAGGGAAATAAGGGAATGAACTAGGCTAAAGCCGTAGTCAAATCTTTTAAAAGTTGGTTCTTATATAATTGAGTTTGAAATTCGGATCTGTTTGCAAGGCCAGGAGTAAAACAAAAGAAAAACGGACGTGTATGCGTGTGTGTACGTTCTTTCCGATTGTAGTGCAAGACCTACCCTCAACATTTCCTTAAGATGTCCGTAGTGAAGTGATTCCAATACCTTCATCGCCGTAGTGAGAGCACTGAGTATCTTACTACTTCCAACGTTACCACAAGTATATCGGGCCGAAGGGCACCTTATTTCTTCCAGAAGGGGAGCAGAGGTTCCCGCGGAGACTATGTCTGAGCGGTGATGTCCAACTGAAGTTGGAGACGCCTTAATGACATCCGGTACCAGCTCTGAGGTGCTGGTAAAGGAGGGGAAGTGTGACGTCTTTCCATTCCACCTGCACTTGTCATCGATGCTGTTGCTCACCATGCAAAGTAAACAGTGGCGGAATCAACTTGGCGAGTTGCCGAGTACCAAAATACATCTTGCAGCCTTTCTTCCTCAAACGAGACTTTACAAACCTGTATAGTAGAACCTCGACACTAATTTATCTATTATCAAAGACGAAGTGTTGATAAAAGGGTATCATCATCCAAACTGTAGCGTGTGTCACTTTTGGTATAGTTCCATTTGTAAGAGGTACTCACATGTTTATGTGGAACCAAACTGTAGCGTGTGTCACTCTTGGTATAGTTCCATTTGTAAGGGGTACTCACATGTTTATGTGGAACCAAACTGTAGCGTGTGTCACTCTTGGTATAGTTCCATTTGTAAGAGGTACTCACGTGTTTATGTGGAACCAAACTGTAGCCTGTGTCACTCTTGGTATAGTTCCATTTGTAAGAGGTACTCACATGTTTATGTGGAACCAAACTGTAGCCTGTGTCACTCTTGGTATAGTTCCATTTGTAAGAGGTACTCACATGTTTATGTGGAACCAAACTGTAGCATGTGTCAGTCTTGGTATAGTTCCATTTGTAAGGGGTACTCACATGTTTATGTGGAACCAAACTGTAGCGTGTGTCACTCTTGGTATAGTTCCATTTGTAAGAGGTACTCACGTGTTTATGTGGAACCAAACTGTAGCATGTGTCAGTCTTGGTATAGTTCCATTTGTAAGAGGTACTCACATGTTTATGTGGAACCAAACTGTAGCATGTGTCACTCTTGGTATAGTTCCATTTGTAAGAGAAGTACTCACGTGTTTATGTGGAACCAAACTGTAGCATGTGTCAGTCTTGGTATAGTTCCATTTGTAAGAGGTACTCACATGTTTATGTGGAACCAAACTGTAGCGTGTGTCACTCTTGGTATAGTTCCATTTGTAAGAGAAGTACTCACGTGTTTATTTGGAACCAAACTGTAGCATGTGTCAGTCTTGGTATAGTTCCATTTGTAAGAGGTACTCACATGTTTATGTGGAACCAAACTGTAGCGTGTGTCACTCTTGGTATAGTTCCATTTGTAAGGGGTACTCACATGTTTATGTGGAACCAAACTGTAGCGTGTGTCACTCTTGGTATAGTTCCATTTGTAAGAGAAGTACTCACGTGTTTATGTGGAACCAAACTGTAGCGTGTGTCACTCTTGGTATAGTTCCATTTGTAAAAGAAGTACTCACGTGTTTATGTGGAACCAAACTGTAGCGTGTGTCACTCTTGGTATAGTTCCATTTGTAAGAGGTACTCACATGTTTATGTGGAACCAAACTGTAGCGTGTGTGACTCTTGGTATAGTTCCATTTGTAAGAGGTACTCACATGTTTATGTGGAACCAAACTGTAGCGTGTGTCACTCTTGGTATAGTTCCATTTGTAAGAGAAGTACTCACATGTTTATGTGGAACCAAACTGTAGCGTGTGTCACTCTTAGTATAGTTCCATTTGTAAGAGAAGTACTCACATGTTTATGTGGAACCAAACTGTAGCGTGTGTCACTCTTGGTATAGTTCCATTTGTAAGAGAAGTACTCACGTGTTTATGTGGAACCAAACTGTAGCGTGTGTCACTCTTAGTATAGTTCCATTTGTAAGAGAAGTACTCACATGTTTATGTGGAACCAAACTGTAGCGTGTGTCACTCTTGGTATAGTTCCATTTGTAAGAGAAGTACTCACATGTTTATGTGGAACCAAACTGTAGCGTGTGTCACTCTTAGTATAGTTCCATTTGTAAGAGAAGTACTCACGTGTTTATGTGGAACCAAACTGTAGCGTGTGTCACTCTTAGTATAGTTCCATTTGTAAGAGAAGTACTCACGTGTTTATGTGGAACCAAACTGTAGCGTGTGTCACTCTTGGTATAGTTCCATTTGTAAGAGAAGTACTCACGTGTTTATGTGGAACCAAACTGTAGCGTGTGTCACTCTTGGTATAGTTCCATTTGTAAGAGGTACTCACATGTTTATGTGGAACCAAACTGTAGCGTGTGTGACTCTTGGTATAGTTCCATTTGTAAGAGGTACTCACATGTTTATGTGGAACCAAACTGTAGCGTGTGTCACTCTTGGTATAGTTCCATTTGTAAGAGAAGTACTCACATGTTTATGTGGAACCAAACTGTAGCGTGTGTCACTCTTAGTATAGTTCCATTTGTAAGAGAAGTACTCACGTGTTTATGTGGAACCAAACTGTAGCGTGTGTCACTCTTAGTATAGTTCCATTTGTAAGAGAAGTACTCACGTGTTTATGTGGAACCAAACTGTAGCGTGTGTCACTCTTGGTATAGTTCCATTTGTAAGAGAAGTACTCACATGTTTATGTGGAACTAAACTGTAGCGTGTGTCACTCTTAGTATAGTTCCATTTGTAAGAGAAGTACTCACGTGTTTATGTGGAACCAAACTGTAGCGTGTGTCACTCTTAGTATAGTTCCATTTGTAAGAGAAGTACTCACGTGTTTATGTGGAACCAAACTGTAGCGTGTGTCACTCTTGGTATAGTTCCATTTGTAAGAGAAGTACTCACATGTTTATGTGGAACCAAACTGTAGCGTGTGTCACTCTTGGTATAGTTCCATTTGTAAGAGAAGTACTCACATGTTTATGTGGAACCAAACTGTAGCGTGTGTCACTCTTAGTATAATTCCATTTGTAAGAGAAGTACTCACGTGTTTATGTGGAACCAAACTGTAGCGTGTGTCAGTCTTGGTATAGTTCCATTTGTAAGAGAAGTACTCACGTGTTTATGTGGAACCAAACTGTAGCGTGTGTCAGTCTTGGTATAGTTCCATTTGTAAGAGAAGTACTCACGTGTTTATGTGGAACCAAACTGTAGCGTGTGTCAGTCTTGGTATAGTTCCATTTGTAAGAGGTACTCACTTTCCCTGTTGTTTTAGAGAAGTATTACTCTTGTAATTAGTTCTAACAACAATTACAATGGGACATCTATTTCATTGAATATATTGGTTGCTAAATGTTGCCGACCCTACTGAGATTTTTTGGTAGCCTTCCCTTTGAGATTGGCGCGAGTATGTGGCGTATTCCCTTCGGAAGGTACTGACAATCAGATATTAGCCTAACGGAAAACCGCACATCCACTTGTCGCCTCCTCCGGGTCTCGAGCTCCGGATACAACTCCACAAATCTGCACTGGCATTACTTATTTGCAGCATATTATGCAAAGATATTAAATTCCAGTGTCGCGTTGCACACCGGAAATTGCTATTCAGCTGTTTTGAACCTTTAAATCGGAAACTTTTGTATTTCATTGTACTCGTACTCTATAGAGATGAATTCTCTATTCACTTAAATATTTTTCTTGAATTTTAAAAAATTCTGGGCTCATTTTAAGCCTATTTTTGCGTTATTTGCTATTCTCGAAGCTGCACAACCTATTGAGTATGATATACCCAAAGTATTTACCTCAATTGAAATTCAGCTGGACATTTCGTAATTATAGAAAACTCAGTTTAGACTTTATTTTTTTTTTTTTGTATTTATAAAGCCCGTTTTTACTATATATGGCACCGCAGGCGAGCAGCTTGGATGTTGACATTTACTTAGTCGGTGTAGTTTAACGCTTCTCTAATGCAAGGATGTATTATTTTTACTTTTGACATTAGGTGCATAGCTCTTTCTGTGGGAGCAGAATCAGAGTATACCTGTGGTATAGCAAAGCTTACAAAATGTTTACTTGAAAGCTTATGAAGGATGTTCCGTGTTTGAGAAATCGGAAGCAGTAGACCCTTGGGTAGCTTTTTCAGTGTGCATGGAGACATCGTGTATCTAATTATGTGTCTACAATAACACAGGTCCACTTAGAGATAGGATAACTTCAAAATGTATATTGATAGCTAATATAGGTATATCAATAGTGGACCTAAATTTAATGAATGCAAAAGACACAGAAAACTTTCAGAAGTTTAGCAATAGACATGTCTCTCAATATATTTATATATAATTGATATTTGAAAATAGTTCACTGTGAAGCTAAGATTTTAACTGAAATTTCAAGCCGCGTCACGTATATTGGTTCACTTTTAGAGGATTTCTTGATCAGGGAATTTCTAGCTTGTGAGTTTGCCACTAGGTGCGCATGGTGATGAGGGACCAGCTCTTCGCCATGGATGGAACTGTGGGACGAAATCACAACGTGGTGAAACTAGTTCCAGGGAGCATTTCATTGAGGGCCTGGGTTACACAGACCAGCGGTTTACTTCCTCTCCTGAGCAAGTTCTGCCGGTTTTCAACTTTGAGTAATAAGGCTAACGTGATAACCACTTCACCATAGAGGGCGACAAAGCCATCATTCTGTTTGAGCCCGCGACAGAGGATCTGCGCCACCCCATTACTTTAATGAAAATGAACCGACACTTAAAATGCAATGTTGAAGACAAGGCTTTACAATCTCTCTCAAGAAGTCTAGCAATGTGTTGTACTTGTATGAGTAATAAGGCTAACGTGATAACCACTTCACCATAGAGGGCGACAAAGCCATCATTCTGTTTGAGCCCGCGACAGAGGATCTGCGCCACCCCATCACTTTAATGAAAATGAACCGACAGTTAAAATGCAATGTTGAACACAAGGCTTTACAATCTCTCTCAAGAAGTCTAGCAATGTGTTGTACTTGTATGAGTAATAAGGCTAACGTGATAACCACTTCACCATAGAGGGCGACAAAGCCATCATTCTGTTTGAGCCCGCGACAGAGGATCTGCGCCACCCCATTACTTTAATGAAAATGAACCGACACTTAAAATGCAATGTTGAACACAAGGCTTTACAATCTCTCTCAAGAAGTCTAGCAATGTGTTGTACTTGTATGAGTAATAAGGCTAACGTGATAACCACTTCACCATAGAGGGCGACAAAGCCATCATTCTGTTTGAGCCCGCGACAGAGGATCTGCGCCACCCCATTACTTTAATGAAAATGAACCGACAGTTAAAATGCAATGTTGAACACAAGGCTTTACAATCTCTCTCAAGAAGTCTAGCAATGTGTTGTACTTGTATGAGTAATAAGGCTAACGTGATAACCACTTCACCATAGAGGGCGACAAAGCCATCATTCTGTTTGAGCCCGCGACAGAGGATCTGCGCCACCCCATTACTTTAATGAAAATGAACCGACACTTAAAATGGAATGTTGAAGACAAGGCTTTACAATCTCTCTCAAGAAGTCTAGCAATGTGTTGTACTTGTATGAGTAATAAGGCTAACGTGATAACCACTTCACCATAGAGGGCGACAAAGCCATCATTCTGTTTGAGCACGCGACAGAGGATCTGCGCCACCCCATTACTTTAATGAAAATGAACCGACACTTAAAATGCAATGTTGAAGACAAGGCTTTACAATCTCTCTCAAGAAGTCTAGCAATGTGTTGTACTTGTATGAGTAATAAGGCTAACGTGATAACCACTTCACCATAGAGGGCGACAAAGCCATCATTCTGTTTGAGCCCGCGACAGAGGATCTGCGCCACCCCATTACTTTAATGAAAATGAACCGACACTTAAAATGCAATGTTGAAGACAAGGCTTTACAATCTCTCTCAAGAAGTCTAGCAATGTGTTGTACTTGTATGAGTAATAAGGCTAACGTGATAACCACTTCACCATAGAGGGCGACAAAGCCATCATTCTGTTTGAGCCCGCGACAGAGGATCTGCGCCACCCCATTACTTTAATGAAAATGAACCGACACTTAAAATGCAATGTTGAAGACAAGGCTTTACAATCTCTCTCAAGAAGTCTAGCAATGTGTTGTACTTGTATGAGTAATAAGGCTAACGTGATAACCACTTCACCATAGAGGGCGACAAAGCCATCATTCTGTTTGAGCCCGCGACAGAGGATCTGCGCCACCCCATTACTTTAATGAAAATGAACCGACACTTAAAATGCAATGTTGAAGACAAGGCTTTACAATCTCTCTCAAGAAGTCTAGCAATGTGTTGTACTTGTATGAGTAATAAGGCTAACGTGATAACCACTTCACCATAGAGGGCGACAAAGCCATCATTCTGTTTGAGCCCGCGACAGAGGATCTGCGCCACCCCATCACTACATACCTTTAATGAAAATGAACCGACACTTAAAATGCAATGTTGAAGACAAGGCTTTACAATCTCTCTCAAGAAGTCTAGCAATGTGTTGTACTTGTATGAGTAATAAGGCTAACGTGATAACCACTTCACCATAGAGGGCGACAAAGCCATCATTCTGTTTGAGCCCGCGACAGAGGATCTGCGCCACCCATCACTACATACCTTTAATGAAAATGAACCGACACTTAAAATGCAATGTTGAAGACAAGGCTTTACAATCTCTCTCAAGAAGTCTAGCAATGTGTTGTACTTGTATGAGTAATAAGGCTAACGTGATAACCACTTCACCATAGAGGGCGACAAAGCCATCATTCTGTTTGAGCCCGCGACAGAGGATCTGCGCCACCCCATCACTACATACCTTTAATGAAAATGAACCGACACTTAAAATGCAATGTTGAAGACAAGGCTTTACAATCTCTCTCAAGAAGTCTAGCAATGTGTTGTACTTGTATGAGTAATAAGGCTAACGTGATAACCACTTCACCATAGAGGGCGACAAAGCCATCATTCTGTTGAGCCCGCGACAGAGGATCTGCGCCACCCCATTACTTTAATGAAAATGAACCGACACTTAAAATGCAATGTTGAAGACAAGGCTTTACAATCTCTCTCAAGAAGTCTAGCAATGTGTTGTACTTGTATGAGTAATAAGGCTAACGTGATAACCACTTCACCATAGAGGGCGACAAAGCCATCATTCTGTTTGAGCCCGCGACAGAGGATCTGCGCCACCCCATTACTTTAATGAAAATGAACCGACACTTAAAATGCAATGTTGAAGACAAGGCTTTACAATCTCTCTCAAGAAGTCTAGCAATGTGTTGTACTTGTATGAGTAATAAGGCTAACGTGATAACCACTTCACCATAGAGGGCGACAAAGCCATCATTCTGTTTGAGCCCGCGACAGAGGATCTGCGCCACCCCATTACTTTAATGAAAATGAACCGACACTTAAAATGCAATGTTGAAGACAAGGCTTTACAATCTCTCTCAAGAAGTCTAGCAATGTGTTGTACTTGTATGAGTAATAAGGCTAACGTGATAACCACTTCACCATAGAGGGCGACAAAGCCATCATTCTGTTTGAGCCCGCGACAGAGGATCTGCGCCACCCCATTACTTTAATGAAAATGAACCGACACTTAAAATGCAATGTTGAAGACAAGGCTTTACAATCTCTCTCAAGAAGTCTAGCAATGTGTTGTACTTGTATGAGTAATAAGGCTAACGTGATAACCACTTCACCATAGAGGGCGACAAAGCCATCATTCTGTTTGAGCCCGCGACAGAGGATCTGCGCCACCCCATCCTACTTTAATGAAAATGAACCGACACTTAAAATGCAATGTTGAAGACAAGGCTTTACAATCTCTCTCAAGAAGTCTAGCAATGTGTTGTACTTGTATGAGTAATAAGGCTAACGTGATAACCACTTCACCATAGAGGGCGACAAAGCCATCATTCTGTTTGAGCCCGCGACAGAGGATCTGCGCCACCCCATTACTTTAATGAAAATGAACCGACACTTAAAATGCAATGTTGAAGACAAGGCTTTACAATCTCTCTCAAGAAGTCTAGCAATGTGTTGTACTTGTATGAGTAATAAGGCTAACGTGATAACCACTTCACCATAGAGGGCGACAAAGCCATCATTCTGTTTGAGCCCGCGACAGAGGATCTGCGCCACCCCATTACTTTAATGAAAATGAACCGACACTTAAAATGCAATGTTGAAGACAAGGCTTTACAATCTCTCTCAAGAAGTCTAGCAATGTGTTGTACTTGTATGAGTAATAAGGCTAACGTGATAACCACTTCACCATAGAGGGCGACAAAGCCATCATTCTGTTTGAGGCCCGCGACAGAGGATCTGCGCCACCCCATTACTTCTTAATGAAAATGAACCGACACTTAAAATGCAATGTTGAAGACAAGGCTTTACAATCTCTCTCAAGAAGTCTATGCAATGTGTTTGTGCTTGTATGAGTAATAGGCTAAGGTCTGTGATAACCACGTCACCATATGTGGGCGTACAAAGCCATCATTCTGTATTGGAGCCCGCGACAGAGATCTGCGCA